>BMAU01001116.1:0-621130 GCA_019973935.1 Trichonephila clavipes
TTAACTCTTGAAAAACCAGTTATATTTCAATTTCCAAAATTAATAGTATATTCATTGGTCTGTGCTAAAGCCAATATAACAAGCTATTCATTTCAAATAATTTAGCATTACATTTTAGGCACTTCAACTTTCACTTCTGATTGCTTCATCCCGATTGGTTGAAATTCCGGGAATCGATTGTGTTTGAAGGAGATTCTTTCTTTTAATGTGAAATTTCACTGCGACTGAACGTGCTGTAAAACTGCTCTGTGCCGATTGACAAAAAGCGACCTTGTTTTCTATATTTGGTGACTCGAAATCCATTGTATTTCTTAGTTTATCTCCTGTTTCTTCATTTTATATATTAATCTTATTGAATAGCTTCATTTATTTGTTTACTTTTCAACCTTTCTGTAGCGTTAGGCTTAACTCTTAACGCTTTTCTTTTGGATACTTTCTTTCTGATTTTTTGGCGAAACAATGCCAGATTTTAATGCTTTTTATGAGTCTTTCTTTTCAGATCGCCATAAGAAGAAGAGCCATGGACTGGGAGGTGTTCCTTTTCCTCTAAAGGAGTAGAAGTGCACGCTTTTGTTCCTTCCGTCCCCCACGGAAGATGAGATCCCCTCATCTCCCGTTCAGGTGATGAACCCTGACTATCTCTTTCAGCCAACCGCTTCCCAACATGAGGCTCAAGAAGGTAAGGGATGCAGCCACACACAGGCTCCAAGGTGTCTGTGATGTCTATTGTTTTTAATGTAGTGTCTCCTCTATTTTGCTTCTTTCTTCATTTAATGCTTTTCTTTAACTCTGTGCCTATTTAAGTTGCTACTGCAGATTTAGAGATAAGCAATGGACGTACCATGGCAAAGAATTCTAATGTAACAAATTTCAAAATAGATATCCTATGAGAAATATGTGTGCAGTCGATATTAAAATAATCTGATACCTCAGCTGTTTTTTTCTTTCTGATTTCAGATCTAAAATATTAACGAATATATATATATATTTGACTAACTACAAAAAATAATCTTCAAGACATAATATTAGTGATAACCGTTTGATTAATTTGTCGGTACTTACGTATTATCGTAACCTATTGGTGGCATTAAATGAAATTAAGCAGATGGATGCCAATTCAGCACGTAGGACGCATAGAAAAGCGGGATTGCCAATTTGGCAAGTTATTAATACAGTTGGCGATAGTTGCGATAACACGTAAGTACCCATTTTTAATACATTTTGACAAATATTTCTAATAAACTTTCTTTTTCAGAATTATTTAGTGTAACATTTTCCAGGTAAAAAGTTTGATACAGCTTACTATGCTAGCATATAAATAATTTCGATAGATTTTTTATTTTACTTAACTATTAAGGTATTATATTTTTAACGTGAATATAGAATATAACTTTTTTAACTTGATTCATTGTAACGCTGATTTTTTTTTTTTCAGAGGATCGTCGACGTTTCGAGTCATCATTGGATGTTACCAATGCTTTTCGTTCCACGAATAACGTTTATATTATTACAGGTTACTCTATAGACGTGAGGGTGTGTTTTCTTACACTCCCGGGGCTGCCCTGAGAGTTTGCTGAGGAGGGCAGCCTCGAGGGACCAAAGTAGCCGACCTCCAAGTGGTGTCCCTCGGGCAACGCTGTGCATCGAACAGATGACAGCGGCTGACGGGCTACTAAGTTAAAGATAAGCTATTGTGCAGTTATAACTTTCCAGAACAGTAGTAAAAGTGTCTACCAGTTGCGAATTTTTTCATTAGTGAGTGCAAAAATCGCCAAAATTTCTCACCCATGCGTTTACTTTCATCCATCATTGTATTTTAGGTGTAAAACGAATTAAAATTCATCAAACAATGTATGCCAGGTGCATGTAATACAATATTACAAGGAGGGAGCTTTGGTCGAATTTAGCGTTCGATTAAGGGTCAGTTATAGTGGAGATGTTGAAAAAAAAATCGACCTAGTATAAGATATTTATCGTATCGTCCATTAAAATATCGCCAGACTTGGCGCGCGCTTCACTACCTTTTCTCCATAGCACTTGTAGCGACGTATTAATAGTAATTGGCCAATTGGGCAATAGTTAAAAATTGTAATTAAAAATAGTATCCGAAAATCTCTTTGAATATGGGAATTTCAAGAACATTTATAAAGAAACAATAAATATCCTTAGTGATATAAATTCTTTTGCTCAGGTATTTACATAATATAGCTTTTCTAGTTCAAAAAAAAGGAGAGTAATGGAAAAATTTCGTTAGCTTTGATTTTACCTTCTTTTTTTTTTTGTGCGTCTTTTGTTTACCATTAAATATTGATCCGCTTGTATTTATTCTCAGCTGACATTCCTTAATCTGTTCTGCAATTCGTCTCTGCATGGTTGATTAAATTTCAAAGGTTTCATGTTGTGAAATCTGCCCCATATTTCAGAAGCACGAATAATTGTTCAGGGCCGGCTCTAGCAGTTTTGCCATCCCAGACAAAAATGGAAAATTCCACCCTTCTTTCTCTCTCTTTCTCTCTCTCTCTCTCTCTCTCTCTCTATATATATATATATATATATATATATATATACATATATACACTAAGGAACATTGAAAATAGCGACCCAAGAAGGAAGCTAATTACAATCGCGAAACTTTGCAAATAAGTACAGCGGAATGTGATATGCAAATGATCCAAGTTTTGTGCCAATACGCATGCTCATACACGCCAAGGTGGCTCTATAATCAGGGGAGGGTGTATATAAGCCAGCGCAATCTCGAAGGTTCATAAACGTGACGATTACCCGCCGATTGTAGAAAGATTTTTGTAAGCGAGACATGCGAGATAAACGTGCTAGAAGACATTTCTCACAGTTAAGCGAGTTTAAGAGAGACCTGATCATCGGGATGAAATCTGCATGCTGGTCGACGCGCCGTGATGCAGGCCAGCTGGATCATTCGGAGTGTGCCATTAGAAATTGTTGGGAGCAGTGGACGCAAGAAGGTACCCACACGCAGAAAACCGGGTCTGGAGCGACCAGGAAGACCACGAGGAGAGAGGATATCGAAGGATCTTGCGGCAAGCACTTGTGGAACCCACAATGACTCGTTCAACGATACGAGCAGACGTAGGCGTAGCAATTGTTCCACAAACAATTTCCAGACACCTTGCAGAAGGAAATCTTAAATCCAAGCGCCCGTTCCGTGCACTGCTTTTAACACCGGAACATTGGCAACTGCATCTACATTGGTACCAAGCCAGATCAATGTGGAATGTCACAGATTGGCAAAAGGTTGTGTTTAGTGATGAATCCCGGTTTGTTTTGGGGACAGATGATAAGTGTGTACGGGTGTGGAGGCGCCCTGGTGAGCGGTACAATTCCCCCCCCCCCCACTGTTCTACGTCACACTTCCGCACAGCTGGTGTAATGGTCTGGGGGGGATAGCCTATGATAACCTGTCCACTTTAATTGTGATGCGTAGAACATTAACGGGACAACGTTACATTGATGATATTCTTCGACCCCATGTAGGACCTTTCCTAAATGGTCTCCCAGGGGCAATTTTTTAGCAAGATAATGCTCGTCCACATGAAGCAAGAGTTGCTCAAAACTTCCTACGTCATTTTCAGAGTCTTCCATCGCCGGCCCGCACCCAAGATTTGTCGCCAGTAGAGCACGTGTGGGATCAGCTAAAACGGCAGATGCCGTCGTGTCACTCTGTACATGATTTAGAGTTAACTGTTAAAGATTGGTGGGCTCTTCTGCCTCAGAACAACATAAGGTGTCTAATCAACTCAATGCCGGACCGTGGGGTGGCATGTATTGCAGCTGGAGGTGATCCAACGCGCTATTGGAGTTGCCCAGTATTTGTGTCGTTGCACACCCTGTTTTCGTTTAATTGTCTTGTTTTTCAGATCAAGTGAATCTCTCATCCGTGTCATTATGTGTATTAAATTTCATTTCAATCCGATGCTTTCTTCTTGGGTCGCTATTTTCAATGTTCCTGCGTGTATATATTTATCTATATTATTTTAAGACTCAAAAAAAATGAAAATAATTCGAAATTAAGGATGTAAGTACTTGATATTATTTCAAACGAATGAAAGGAAAAAGAAGGAATTGTCTTTTTAAGCAGTCCAGTTTCTACGAAAGATATTCTACTAATGGTGGAGATCACTAAATTTATTTTAATTTAAAATAACTACACTCAAGACTAAAACAAAGCATCTCCTGTGCCTCTCTATCTACCGAAACGTCTTATTATTCTGTCCCCTTTTGGATAGTTGAAACCCGACACCGTAAGAGTGAAAGGAATGTCAGTTGTGACCTCACTCCAAGATGGCAGAATGTTACTAATTAAACATGTGTAAACATATTAAATGTTATGCTTATATTATCTATAGTTCCGCCTCAAACCCTTCAAGTTTCAAAAAGAAAGCTCTCATTAAATATATAGAATACAAAATAACATATGTGTTAAATAAAATACCAAATTCACACCCCCAATCACATTTCAGAAAATATATCAAATTTTTTGTAGCAGAAATATATATATTTTTCAAATTTGTTCCAAATGCCGACCCGGACAGGGGTCCGGTTCTTACGGCCATAGAGCCGTCCCTTAATTGGCACTCACATATTAGCACGGACACCGCTTCCGCCTGAACATAAACCGTTGTGATATGTTAAAAGAAAATCATTACCGTCTATGCTCGAACACACTGCTCTTGTTTATGAATTGCCTCTCCTTTTTCTCTTCATTACTGTTGAATAGAGCCCTAAAATGACGAACTCTCATGGTCAGAGAAAATAGCGTATGAAAATAGAATGCCAAGCAGTTGGCGCTGTTACTTCTCCATCGCCAAAAGTCCGTGTTGAACTAGAGTTTTGCCACTATACATTTTAAAACAAGTAAACATTTGGCCTTTTGGAAGGTATAATGGAATGCGCACTCTAATGACTAAAAACTCCATTTTGTAGTTTAACGAGAAATTCATTCGAAGCTAAAAAAAAAGAAAAATAGAAAAGTTTGATTCGCAAATGAGGTATTTACGTATTATCGCAACAATCACCAACACTATTAAAGACTCGCCAAACTGGCAAGCCCGATTTCTTATGTAACGTACGCGCTCGCTGAATTGGCGACTAGGTGCTTCTTTTCATATAATTTCGCCAATAGGTTCCCACAATACATAAGGACCGAAAATACCTTTAACTACAATATGATCAAGATATTGCAATCGACATAGGACAGAAAGGAACTGATATTTAAACATTGCAATGGCGTGGTGTAGATTAGGATTTCTTAGATCCCTATTTTAATGCAATAATAACAATATTACTGTCCCATTTTACAAGAAGCCGTATCCTACTTTGTTACTTGAAACGAGTGCATAACCTCTGAAACTTCACTCTAGAAATCGAGCGGTGCATTTCAGATAGTCCTGCTCCACGCCAGAGTATATTGTACAATTATTGACGCCATCCAAGTCCATATCATTTGAAATATTAGCAGAACTACGATCACTCCTCCCAAGATCATCTCCATCTTTTTTAATTGAATGCGTTGGGATCCCGTTCTAAAATCCACCTTGGTGTACATTTCGTTCTTGCCTAGTTGCAACGTTTTTACTGGCTTCCCCCAATCTAATGGAATGAAAACACTTTCACATAGAACAAGTTAAAAGAATATGCAGAAAAGTTGTTCACGTATCTTTCCGGTAGAGAAGTGGCTCTTTGCCGCCAAAGATTTTATTTTGTCGCCAACAAGAAGAGTTGACATACCAGATGTCTTCGGACGCTCGCAACAGCGTTCTCTTAATCCGACAGTTGTCACGTCAAGCGCATGTAGTAATGTGAGGATAAGAACGTCTTCGTAGTCTGTACTGAATTCTTTAAAAATCAGAAAATTACAAACTTTCCAAACAAGATTTCGTTTCCGATTTCATTTCTGTGCTGGACATTAAAATCAGGCAATCTTCTGCAATGAACTCGGATGACGGAAAATTATCGAGAACCACGAATGAAACAGACTATATTTCGGCCTAAGTTTCGTATAAACAAATGCCAAAGAAATATTTTCCAAACAGGTCTTTTCACGGAAATGTTTCTCGAAATATCTTTTAACCGCTCCGTTGCCGTTTTAAATTGGACTATGATCTTGGAGAAAAATTGAATAAACACTTAAAAATTTCTTTTGAAATACATGTCCTACAAATGACGCCGTCGAGAGAAACTGCCTTCGCGCATTGATTTTTTTAATATTCCTTTAATTCTCCATACTCAAAGGCACACTTTAATAAGGAGTTCCTTTTTCATTTATTTCCTAGACATGTCTAGACGACGAAACCGACACCTGAGTGGGCCCCTCCATTTCCTTATCTCTAACGCTTACACCATGTAGCTTCAAGACCCTGAACGATGGTTAAATTACATGAGTTCCCATCCCGAAGCACGACCGTCTTGAGTTGTAATCTAAAGTGCCCTCAGAGTATTACCCCTCCGTTCGATCCTCGTTAAAACTTAGTTTTCGAGAAAAATAGTCTTCTGACGTATACTCTCTCGTTTGGAAGCGACGCATTGGAGTTTTAACGAACATCCTATTTCTCTCCCAAAAAGTTTCAGAGATTCCTCTTTATTTGAATGCATAAATGAAGCATGAAAGTATGGTATTGAAAACTGGTTCCCTGAAAATATTACGTGATCCTGACATATGAATCGGTTTAAAATCGCACGCCTTATGAATGATTGCTATGATGTGAATATTTTGGGCCACACCTAGTAATATATCGCATGAAAATTTTAATTATACTTTTTATTAAAACTCGAAAAAGAACCAAAATTGGTTCTGCTGAATAAAAATTTCAAGATTTGGATGTAAAGTCAATCGAATTGTGTGCAATTAACTCTTGAAAAACCAGTTATATTTCAATTTCCAAAATTAATAGTATATTCATTGGTCTGTGCTAAAGCCAATATAACAAGCTATTCATTTCAAATAATTTAGCATTACATTTTTGGCACTTCAACTTTCACTTCTGATTGCTTCATCCCGATTGGTTGAAATTCCGGGAATCGATTGTGTTTGAAGGAGATTCTTTCTTTTAATGTGAAATTTCACTGCGACTGAACGTGCTATAAAACTGCTCTGTGCCGATTGACAAAAAGCGACCTTGTTTTCTATATTTGGTGACTCGAAATCCATTGTATTTCTTAGTTTATCTCCTGTTTCTTCATTTTATATATTAATCTTATTGAATAGCTTCATTTATTTGTTTACTTTTCAACCTTTCTGTAGCGTTAGGCTTAACTCTTAACGCTTTTCTTTTGGATACTTTCTTTCTGATTTTTTGGCGAAACAATGCCAGATTTTAATGCTTTTTATGAGTCTTTCTTTTCAGATCGCCGCCAAGAAGAAGAGCCCATGGACTGGGAGGATGTTCCTTTCCTCCCTGAGGTAAGTGCACCTTTTGTTCCTTCCCGTCCCCCACGGAAGATGAGGTCCCTCATCTCCGTTCAGGTGAGTGAACCCCCTTCTCTTTCAGCCAACCGCTTCCCCAACATGAGGGCTCTCGTTCCGAAGGTAAGGACGCCACAGGCGCCCAAGGTGTCTGTGATGTCTATTGTTTTTAATGTAGTGTCTCCTATTACTTCCTATTTTGCTTCTTTCTTCATTTAATGTTTTTTTAATTCTATTTAAGTTGCTATACTACAGATTTAGAGATAAGCAATGGACGTACTCATGGCAAAGAATTCTAATGTAATTAAATTTCAAAATAGATATCCTATGAGAAATATGTGCAGTCGATATTAAAATAATCTGATACCTCAGCTGTTTTTCTTTCTGATTTCACACTCTAAAATATTAACGAATAAATATATATATTTGACTAACTACAAAATAATCTTCAAGACATAATATTAGTGATAACCGTTTGATTAATTTGTCGGTACTTACGTATTATCGTAACCTATTGGCGGCATTAAATGAAATTAAGCAGATGGATGCCAATTCAGCACGTAGGACGCATAGAAAAGCGGGATTGCCAATTTGGCAAGTTATTAATACAGTTGGCGATAGTTGCGATAACACGTAAGTACCCATTTTTAATACATTTTGACAAATATTTCTAATAAACTTTCTTTTTCAGAATTATTTAGGGTAACATTTTCCAGGTAAAAAGTTTGATACAGCTTACTATGCTAGCATATAAATAATTTCGATAGATTTTTATTTTACTTAACTATTAAGGTATTATATTTTTAACGTGAATATAGAATATAACTTTTTTAACTTGATTCATTGTAACGCTGATTTTTTTTTCAGAGGATCGTCGACGTTTCGAGTCATCATTGGATGTTACCAATGCTTTTCGTTCCACGAATAACGTTTATATTATTACAGGTTACTCTATAGACGTGAGGGGGTGTTTTCTTACACTCCCGGGGCTGCCCTGAGAGTTTGCTGAGGAGGGCAGCCTCGAGGGACCAAAGTAGCCGACCTCCAAGTGGTGTCCCTCGGGCAACGCTGTGCATCGAACAGATGACAGCGGCTGACGGGCTACTAAGTTAAAGATAAGCTATTGTGCAGTTATAACTTTCCAGAACAGTAGTAAAAGTGTCTACCAGTTGCGAATTTTTCATTAGTGAGTGCAAAAATCGCCAAAATTTCTCACCCATGCGTTTACTTTCATCCATCATTGTATTTTAGGTGTAAAACGAATTAAAATTCATCAAACAATGTATGCCAGGTGCATGTAATACAATATTACAAGGAGGGAGCTTTGGTCGAATTTAGCGTTCGATTAAGGGTCAGTTATAGTGGAGATGTTGAAAAAATCGACCTAGTATAAGATATTTATCGTATCGTCCATTAAAATATCGCCAGACTTGGCGCGCGCTTCACTACCTTTTCTCCATAGCACTTGTAGCGACGTATTAATAGTAATTGGCCAATTGGGCAATAGTTAAAAATTGTAATTAAAAATAGTATCCGAAAATCTCTTTGAATATGGGAATTTCAAGAACATTTATAAAGAAACAATAAATATCCTTAGTGATATAAATTCTTTTGCTCAGGTATTTACATAATATAGCTTTTCTAGTTCAAAAAAGGAGAGTAATGGAAAAATTTCGTTAGCTTTGATTTTACCTTCTTTTTTGTGCGTCTTTTTGTTTACCATTAAATATTGATCCGCTTGTATTTATTCTCAGCTGACATTCCTTAATCTGTTCTGCAATTCGTCTCTGCATGGTTGATTAAATTTCAAAGGTTTCATGTTGTGAAATCTGCCCCATATTTCAGAAGCACGAATAATTGTTCAGGGCCGGCTCTAGCAGTTTTGCCATCCCAGACAAAAATGGAAAATTCCACCCTTCTTTCTCTCTCTTTCTCTCTCTCTCTCTCTCTCTCTCTCTCTCTCTATATATATATATATATATATATATATACACTAAGGAACATTGAAAATAGCGACCCAAGAAGGAAGCTAATTACAATCGCGAAACTTTGCAAATAAGTACAGCGTAATGTGATATGCAAATGATCCAAGTTTTGTGCCAATACGCATGCTCATACACGCCAAGGTGGCGCTATAATCAGGGGGAGGGTGTATATAAGCCAGCGCAAACTCGAAGGTTCATAAACGTGACGATTACCCGCCGATTGTAGGAAGACTTTTGTAAGCGAGACATGCGAGATAAACGTGCTAGAAGACATTTTTCAAAGTTAAGCGAGTTTGAGAGAGACCTGATCATTGGGATGAAATCTGCAGGCTGGTCGACGCGCCGTGATGCAGGCCAGCTGGATCGTTCGGAGTGTGCCATTAGAAGTTGTTGGGAGCAGTGGACACAAGAAGGTACCCACACGCAGAAAACCGGGTCTGGAGCGACCAGGAAGACCACGAGGAGAGAGGATATCGAAGGATCGTGCGGCAAGCACTTGTGGAAGCAACAGTGACTCGTTCAACGATACGAGCAGACGTAGGCGTAGCAATTGTTCCACAAACAATTTCCAGACACCTTGCAGAAGGAAATCTTAAATCCAAGCGCCCTTTCCGTGCACTGCCTTTAACACCGGAACATGGGCAACTGCATCTACAGTGGTACCAAGCCAGATCAATGTGGAATGTCACAGATTGGCAAAAGGTTGTGTTTAGTGATGAATCCCGGTTTGTTTTGGGGACAGATGATATGTGTGTACGGGTGTGGAGGCGCCCGGGTGAGCGGTACAATTCCCTCCCCCACCCCCCCACTGTTCTACGTCACACTTCCGCACAGCTGGTGTAATGGTCTGGGGGGCATAGCCTATGATAACCTGTCCACTTAATTTGTGATGCGTGGAACATTAACGGGACAACGTTACATTGATGATATTCTTCGACCCCATGTAGGACCTTTCCTAAATGGTCTCCCAGGGGCAATTTTTTAGCAAGATAATGCTCGTCCACATGAAGCAAGAGTTGCTCAAAACTTCCTACGTCATTTTCAGAGTCTTCCATCGCCGGCCCGCACCCAAGATTTGTCGCCAGTAGAGCACGTGTGGGATCAGCTAAAACGGCAGATGCCGTCGTGTCACTCTGTACATGATTTAGAGTTAACTGTTAAAGATTGGTGGGCTCTTCTGCCTCAGAACAACATAAGGTGTCTAATCAACTCAATGCCGGACCGTGGGGTGGCATGTATTGCAGCTGGAGGTGATCCAACGCGCTATTGGAGTTGCCCAGTATTTGTGTCGTTGCACACCCTGTTTTCGTTTAATTGTCTTGTTTTTCAGATCAAGTGAATCTCTCATCCGTGTCATTATGTGTATTAAATTTCATTTCAATCCGATGCTTTCTTCTTGGGTCGCTATTTTCAATGTTCCTGCGTGTATATATTTATCTATATTATTTTAAGACTCAAAAAAAATGAAAATAATTCGAAATTAAGGATGTAAGTACTTGATATTATTTCAAACGAATGAAAGGAAAAAGAAGGAATTGTCTTTTTAAGCAGTCCAGTTTCTACGAAAGATATTCTACTAATGGTGGAGATCACTAAATTTATTTTAATTTAAAATAACTACACTCAAGACTAAAACAAAGCATCTCCTGTGCCTCTCTATCTACCGAAACGTCTTATTATTCTGTCCCCTTTTGGATAGTTGAAACCCGACACCGTAAGAGTGAAAGGAATGTCAGTTGTAACCTCACTCCAAGATGGGAGAATGTTACTAATTAAACATGTGTAAACATATTAAATGTTATGCTTATATTATCTATAGTTCCGCCTCAAACCCTTCAAGTTTCAAAAAGAAAGCTCTCATTAAATATATAGAATGCAAAATAACATATGTGTTAAATGAAATACCAAATTCACACCCCCAATCACATTTCAGAAAATATATCAAATTTTTTGTAGCAGAAATATATATATTTTTCAAATTTGTTCAAAATGACGACCCGGACAGGGGTCCGGTTCTTACGGCCATAGAGCCGTCCCTTAATTGGCACTCACATATTAGCACGGACACCGCTTCCGCCTGAACATAAACCGTTGTGATATGTTAAAAGAAAATCATTACCGTCTATGCTCGAACACACTGCTCTTGTTTATGAATTGCCTCTCCTTTTTCTCTTCATTACTGTTGAATAGAGCCCTAAAATGACGAACTCTCATGGTCATAGAAAATAGCGTATGAAAATAGAAAGCCAAGCAGTTGGCGCTGTTACTTCTCCATCGCCAAAAGTCCGTGTTGAACTAGAGTTTTGCCACTATACATTTTAAAACAAGTAAACATTTGGCCTTTTGGAAGGTATAATGGAATGCGCACTCTAATGACTAAAAAACTCCATTTTGTAGTTTAACGAGAAATTCATTCGAAGCTCAAAAAAAAAAAAAATAGAAAAGTTTGATTCGCAAATGAGGTATTTACGTATTATCGCAACAATCACCAACACTATTAAAGACTCGCCAAACTGGCAAGCCCGATTTCTTATGTAACGTACGCGCTCGCTGAATTGGCGACTAGGTGCTTCTTTTCATATAATTTCGCCAATAGGTTCCCACAATACATAAGGACCGAAAATACCTTTAACTACAATATGATCAAGATATTGCAATCGACATAGGACAGAAAGGAACTGATATTTAAACATTGCAATGGCGTGGTGTAGATTAGGATTTCTTAGATCCCTATTTTAATGCAATAATAACAATATTACTGTCCCATTTTACAAGAAGCCGTATCCTACTTTGTTACTTGAAACGAGTGCATAACCTCTGAAACTTCACTCTAGAAATCGAGCGGTGCATTTCAGATAGTCCTGCTCCACGCCAGAGTATATTGTACAATTATTGACGCCATCCAAGTCCATATCATTTGAAATATTAGCAGAACTACGATCACTCCTCCCCAAGATCATCTCCATCTTTTTTAATTGAATGCGTTGGGATCCCGTTCTAAAATCCACCTTGGTGTACATTTCGTTCTTGCCTAGTTGCAACGTTTTTACTGGCTTCCCCCAATCTAATGGAATGAAAACACTTTCACATAGAACAAGTTAAAAGAATATGCAGAAAAGTTGTTCACGTATCTTTCCGGTAGAGAAGTGGCTCTTTGCCGCCAAAGATTTTATTTTGTCGCCAACAAGAAGAGTTGACATACCAGATGTCTTCGGACGCTCGCAACAGCGTTCTCTTAATCCGACAGTTGTCACGTCAAGCGCATGTAGTAATGTGAGGATAAGAACGTCTTCGTAGTCTGTACTGAATTCTTTAAAAATCAGAAAATTACAAACTTTCCAAACAAGATTTCGTTTCCGATTTCATTTCTGTGCTGGACATTAAAATCAGGCAATCTTCTGCAATGAACTCGGATGACGGAAAATTATCGAGAACCACGAATGAAACAGACTATATTTCGGCCTAAGTTTCGTATAAACAAATGTCAAAGAAATATTTTCCAAACAACAGGTCTTTTGACGGAAATGTTTCTCGAAATATCTTTTAACCGCTCCGTTGCCATTTTAAATTGGACTATGATCTTGGAGAAAAATTGAATAAACTCTTAAAAATTTCTTTTGAAATACATGTCCTACAAATGACGCCGTCGAGAGAAACTGCCTTCGCGCATTGATTTTTTTAATATTCCTTTAATTCTCCATACTCAAAGGCACACTTTAATAAGGAGTTCCTTTTTCATTTATTTCCTAGACATGTCTAGACGACGAAACCGACACCTGAGTGGGCCCCTCCATTTCCTTATCTCTAACGCTTACACCATGTAGCTTCAAGACCCTGAACGATGGTTAAATTACATGAGTTCCCATCCCGAAGCACGACCGTCTTGAGTTGTAATCTAAAGTGCCCTCAGAGTATTACCCCTCCGTTCGATCCTCGTTAAAACTTAGTTTTCGAGAAAAATAGTCTTCTGACGTATACTCTCTCGTTTGGAAGCGACGCATTGGAGTTTTAACGAATATCCTATTTCTCTCCCAAAAAGTTTCAGAGATTCCTCTTTATTTGAATGCATAAATGAAGCATGAAAGTATGGTATTGAAAACTGGTTCCCTGAAAATATTACGTGATCCTGACATATGAATCGGTTTAAAATCGCACGCCTTATGAATGATTGCTATGATGTGAATATTTTGGGCCACACCTAGTAATATATCGCATGAAAATTTTAATTATACTTTTTATTAAAACTCGAAAAAGAACCAAAATTGGTTCTGCTGAATAAAAATTTCAAGATTTGGATGTAAAGTCAATCGAATTGTGTGCAATTAACTCTTGAAAAACCAGTTATATTTCAATTTCCAAAATTAATAGTATATTCATTGGTCTGTGCTAAAGCCAATATAACAAGCTATTCATTTCAAATAATTTAGCATTACATTTTTGGCACTTCAACTTTCACTTCTGATTGCTTCATCCCGATTGGTTGAAATTCCGGGAATCGATTGTGTTTGAAGGAGATTCTTTCTTTTAATGTGAAATTTCACTGCGACTGAACGTGCTATAAAACTGCTCTGTGCCGATTGACAAAAAGCGACCTTGTTTTCTATATTTGGTGACTCGAAATCCATTGTATTTCTTAGTTTATCTCCTGTTTCTTCATTTTATATATTAATCTTATTGAATAGCTTCATTTATTTGTTTACTTTTCAACCTTTCTGTAGCGTTAGGCTTAACTCTTAACGCTTTTCTTTTGGATACTTTCTTTCTGATTTTTTGGCGAAACAATGCCAGATTTTAATGCTTTTTATGAGTCTTTCTTTTCAGATCGCCGCCAAGAAGAAGAGCCCATGGACTGGGAGGATGTTCCTTTCCTCCCTGAGGTAAGTGCACCTTTTGTTCCTTCCCGTCCCCCACGGAAGATGAGGTCCCTCATCTCCGTTCAGGTGAGTGAACCCCCTTCTCTTTCAGCCAACCGCTTCCCCAACATGAGGGCTCTCGTTCCGAAGGTAAGGACGCCACAGGCGCCCAAGGTGTCTGTGATGTCTATTGTTTTTAATGTAGTGTCTCCTATTACTTCCTATTTTGCTTCTTTCTTCATTTAATGTTTTTTTAATTCTATTTAAGTTGCTATACTACAGATTTAGAGATAAGCAATGGACGTACTCATGGCAAAGAATTCTAATGTAATTAAATTTCAAAATAGATATCCTATGAGAAATATGTGTGCAGTCGATATTAAAATAATCTGATACCTCAGCTGTTTTTCTTTCTGATTTCACACTCTAAAATATTAACGAATAAATATATATATTTGACTAACTACAAAATAATCTTCAAGACATAATATTAGTGATAACCGTTTGATTAATTTGTCGGTACTTACGTATTATCGTAACCTATTGGCGGCATTAAATGAAATTAAGCAGATGGATGCCAATTCAGCACGTAGGACGCATAGAAAAGCGGGATTGCCAATTTGGCAAGTTATTAATACAGTTGGCGATAGTTGCGATAACACGTAAGTACCCATTTTTAATACGTTTTGACAAATATTTCTAATAAACTTTCTTTTTCAGAATTATTTAGTGTAACATTTTCCAGGTAAAAAGTTTGATAGAGCTTACTATGCTAGCATATAAATAATTTTTCGATATATTTTTATTTTACTTAACTATTAAGGTATTATATTTTTAACTTGAATATAGAATATAACTTTTTTAACTTAATTCATTGTAACGCTGATTTTTTTCAGAGGATCGTCGACGTTTCGAGTCATCTTTGGATGTTACCAATGCTTTTCGTTCCACGAATAACGTTTATATTATTACAGGTTACTCTATAGACGTGAGGGGGTATTTTCTTACACTCCCGGGGCTGCCCTGAGAGTTTGCTGAGGAGGGCAGCCTCGAGGGACCAAAGTAGCTGACCTCCAAGTGGTGTCCCTCGGGCAACGCTGTGCATCGAACAGATGACAGCGGCTGACGGGCTACTAAGTTAAAGATAAGCTATTGTGCAGTTATAACTTTCCAGAACAGTAGTAAAAGTGTCTACCAGTTGCGAATTTTTCCATTAGTGAGTGCAAAAGATCGCCAAAATTTCTCACCCATGCGTTTACTTTCTTCCATCATTGTATTTTAGGTGTAAAACGAATTAAAATTCATCAAACAATGTATGCCAGGTGCATGTAATACAATATTACAAGGAGGGAGCTTTGGTCGAATTTAGCGTTCGATTAAGGGTCAGTTATAGTGGAGATGTTGAAAAAAAATCGATCTAGTATAAGATATTTATCGTATCGTCCATTAAAATATCGCCAGACTTGGCGCGCGCTTCACTACCTTTTCTCCATAGCACTTGTAGCGACGTATTAATAGTAATTGGCCAATTGGGCAATAGTTAAAAATTGTAATTAAAAATAGTATCCGAAAATCTCTTTGAATATGGGAATTTCAAGAACATTTATAAAGAAACAATAAATATCCTTAGTGATATAAATTCTTTTGCTCAGGTATTTACATAATATAGCTTTTCTAGTTCAAAAAAGGAGAGTAATGGAAAAATTTCGTTAGCTTTGATTTTACCTTCTTTTTTGTGCGTCTTTTTGTTTACCATTAAATATTGATCCGCTTGTATTTATTCTCAGCTGACATTCCTTAATCTGTTCTGCAATTCGTCTCTGCATGGTTGATTAAATTTCAAAGGTTTCATGTTGTGAAATCTGCCCCATATTTCAGAAGCACGAATAATTGTTCAGGGCCGGCTCTAGCAGTTTTGCCACCCCAGACAAAAATGGAAAATTCCACCCTTCTTTTCCCTTCTTTTCTCTCTCTTCTCTATCTCTATCTATATATATATATATATATATATATATATATATATATATATATATATATATATATATATACACTAAGGAACATTGAAAATAGCGACCCAAGAAGGAAGCTAATTACAATCGCGAAACTTTGCAAATAAGTACAGCGTAATGTGATATGCAAATGATCCAAGTTTTGTGCCAATACGCGTGCTTATACACGCCGAGGTGGCGCTACTTTCAGGTGAAGGGTGCTATATAAGCCAGCGCAAATTCGAAGGTTCATAAACGTGACGATTACCCGCCGATTGTAGGAAGACTTTTGTAAGCGAGACATGCGAGATAAACGTGCTAGAAGACATTTTTCAAAGTTAAGCGAGTTTGAGAGAGACCTGATCATTGGGATGAAATCTGCAGGCTGGTCGACGCGCCGTGATGCAGGCCAGCTGGATCGTTCGGAGTGTGCCATTAGAAGTTGTTGGGAGCAGTGGACACAAGAAGGTACCCACACGCAGAAAACCGGGTCTGGAGCGACCAGGAAGACCACGAGGAGAGAGGATATCGAAGGATCGTGCGGCAAGCACTTGTGGAAGCAACAGTGACTCGTTCAACGATACGAGCAGACGTAGGCGTAGCAATTGTTCCACAAACAATTTCCAGACACCTTGCAGAAGGAAATCTTAAATCCAAGCGCCCGTTCCGTGCACTGCTTTTAACACCGGAACATTGGCAACTGCATCTACATTGGTACCAAGCCAGATCAATGTGGAATGTCACAGATTGGCAAAAGGTTGTGTTTAGTGATGAATCCCGGTTTGTTTTGGGGACAGATGATAAGTGTGTACGGGTGTGGAGGCGCCCTTGTGAGCGGTACAATTCCCCCCCCCCACTGTTCTACGTCACACTTCCGCACAGCTGGTGTAATGGTCTGGGGGGATAGCCTATGATAACCTGTCCACTTTAATTGTGATGCGTAGAACATTAACGGGACAACGTTACATTGGTGATATTCTTCGACCCCATGTAGGACCTTTCCTAAATGGTCTCCCAGGGGCAATTATTTAGCAAGATAATGCTCGTCCACATGAAGCAAGAGTTGCTCAAAACTTCCTACGTCATTTTCAGAGTCTTCCATCGCCGGCCCGCACCCAAGATTTGTCGCCAGTAGAGCACGTGTGGGATCAGCTAAAACGGCAGATGCCGTCGTGTCACTCTGTACATGATTTAGAGTTAACTGTTAAAGATTGGTGGGCTCTTCTGCTTTAGAACAACATAAGGTGTCTAATCAACTCAATGCCGGACCGTGGGGTGGCATGTATTGCAGCTGGAGGTGATCCAACGCGCTATTGGAGTTGCCCAGTATTTGTGTCGTTGCACACCCTGTTTTCGTTTAATTGTCTTGTTTTTCAGATCAAGTGAATCTCTCATCCGTGTCATTATGTGTATTAAATTTCATTTCAATCCGATGCTTTCTTCTTGGGTCGCTATTTTCAATGTTCCTGCGTGTATATATTTATCTATATTATTTTAAGACTCAAAAAAAATGAAAATAATTCGAAATTAAGGATGTAAGTACTTGATATTATTTCAAACGAATGAAAGGAAAAAGAAGGAATTGTCTTTTTAAGCAGTCCAGTTTCTACGAAAGATATTCTACTAATGGTGGAGATCACTAAATTTATTTTAATTTAAAATAACTACACTCAAGACTAAAACAAAGCATCTCCTGTGCCTCTCTATCTACCGAAACGTCTTATTATTCTGTCCCCTTTTGGATAGTTGAAACCCGACACCGTAAGAGTGAAAGGAATGTCAGTTGTGACCTCACTCCAAGATGGCAGAATGTTACTAATTAAACATGTGTAAACATATTAAATGTTATGCTTATATTATCTATAGTTCCGCCTCAAACCCTTCAAGTTTCAAAAAGAAAGCTCTCATTAAATATATAGAATACAAAATAACATATGTGTTAAATAAAATACCAAATTCACACCCCCAATCACATTTCAGAAAATATATCAAATTTTTTGTAGCAGAAATATATATATTTTTCAAATTTGTTCCAAATGCCGACCCGGACAGGGGTCCGGTTCTTACGGCCATAGAGCCGTCCCTTAATTGGCACTCACATATTAGCACGGACACCGCTTCCGCCTGAACATAAACCGTTGTGATATGTTAAAAGAAAATCATTACCGTCTATGCTCGAACACACTGCTCTTGTTTATGAATTGCCTCTCCTTTTTCTCTTCATTACTGTTGAATAGAGCCCTAAAATGACGAACTCTCATGGTCAGAGAAAATAGCGTATGAAAATAGAATGCCAAGCAGTTGGCGCTGTTACTTCTCCATCGCCAAAAGTCCGTGTTGAACTAGAGTTTTGCCACTATACATTTTAAAACAAGTAAACATTTGGCCTTTTGGAAGGTATAATGGAATGCGCACTCTAATGACTAAAAAACTCCATTTTGTAGTTTAACGAGAAATTCATTCGAAGCTCAAAAAAAGAAAAATAGAAAAGTTTGATTCGCAAATGAGGTATTTACGTATTATCGCAACAATCACCAACACTATTAAAGACTCGCCAAACTGGCAAGCCCGATTTCTTATGTAACGTACGCGCTCGCTGAATTGGCGACTAGGTGCTTCTTTTCATATAATTTCGCCAATAGGTTCCCACAATACATAAGGACCGAAAATACCTTTAACTACAATATGATCAAGATATTGCAATCGACATAGGACAGAAAGGAACTGATATTTAAACATTGCAATGGCGTGGTGTAGATTAGGATTTCTTAGATCCCTATTTTAATGCAATAATAACAATATTACTGTCCCATTTTACAAGAAGCCGTATCCTACTTTGTTACTTGAAACGAGTGCATAACCTCTGAAACTTCACTCTAGAAATCGAGCGGTGCATTTCAGATAGTCCTGCTCCACGCCAGAGTATATTGTACAATTATTGACGCCATCCAAGTCCATATCATTTGAAATATTAGCAGAACTACGATCACTCCTCCCCAAGATCATCTCCATCTTTTTTAATTGAATGCGTTGGGATCCCGTTCTAAAATCCACCTTGGTGTACATTTCGTTATTGCCTAGTTGCAACGTTTTTACTGGCTTCCCCCAATCTAATGGAATGAAAACACTTTCACATAGAACAAGTTAAAAGAATATGCAGAAAAGTTGTTCACGTATCTTTCCGGTAGAGAAGTGGCTCTTTGCCGCCAACGATTTTATTTTGTCGCCAACAAGAAGAGTTGACATACCAGATGTCTTCGGACGCTCGCAACAGCGTTCTCTTAATCCGACAGTTGTCACGTCAAGCGCATGTAGTAATGTGAGGATAAGAACGTCTTCGTAGTCTGTACTGAATTCTTTAAAAATCAGAAAATTACAAACTTTCCAAACAAGATTTCGTTTCCGATTTCATTTCTGTGCTGGACATTAAAATCAGGCAATCTTCTGCAATGAACTCGGATGACGGAAAATTATCGAGAACCACGAATGAAACAGACTATATTTCGGCCTAAGTTTCGTATAAACAAATGTCAAAGAAATATTTTCCAAACAACAGGTCTTTTGACGGAAATGTTTCTCGAAATATCTTTTAACCGCTCCGTTGCCATTTTAAATTGGACTATGATCTTGGAGAAAAATTGAATAAACTCTTAAAAATTTCTTTTGAAATACATGTCCTACAAATGACGCCGTCGAGAGAAACTGCCTTCGCGCATTGATTTTTTTAATATTCCTTTAATTCTCCATACTCAAAGGCACACTTTAATAAGGAGTTCCTTTTTCATTTATTTCCTAGACATGTCTAGACGACGAAACCGACACCTGAGTGGGCCCCTCCATTTCCTTATCTCTAACGCTTACACCATGTAGCTTCAAGACCCTGAACGATGGTTAAATTACATGAGTTCCCATCCCGAAGCACGACCGTCTTGAGTTGTAATCTAAAGTGCCCTCAGAGTATTACCCCTCCGTTCGATCCTCGTTAAAACTTAGTTTTCGAGAAAAATAGTCTTCTGACGTATACTCTCTCGTTTGGAAGCGACGCATTGGAGTTTTAACGAACATCCTATTTCTCTCCCAAAAAGTTTCAGAGATTCCTCTTTATTTGAATGCATAAATGAAGCATGAAAGTATGGTATTGAAAACTGGTTCCCTGAAAATATTACGTGATCCTGACATATGAATCGGTTTAAAATCGCACGCCTTATGAATGATTGCTATGATGTGAATATTTTGGGCCACACCTAGTAATATATTGCATGAAAATTTTAATTATACTTTTTATTAAAACTCGAAAAAGAACCAAAATTGGTTCTGCTGAATAAAAATTTCAACATTTGGATGTAAAGTCAATCGAATTGTGTGCAATTAACTCTTGAAAAACCAGTTATATTTCAATTTCCAAAATTAATAGTATATTCATTGGTCTGTGCTAAAGCCAATATAACAAGCTATTCATTTCAAATAATTTAGCATTACATTTTTGGCACTTCAACTTTCACTTCTGATTGCTTCATCCCGATTGGTTGAAATTCCTGGAATCGATTGTGTTTGAAGGAGATTCTTTCTTTTAATGTGAAATTTCACTGCGACTGAACGTGCTATAAAACTGCTCTGTGCCGATTGACAAAAAGCGACCTTGTTTTCTATATTTGGTGACTCGAAATCCATTGTATTTCTTAGTTTATCTCCTGTTTCTTCATTTTATATATTAATCTTATTGAATAGCTTCATTTATTTGTTTACTTTTCAACCTTTCTGTAGCGTTAGGCTTAACTCTTAACGCTTTTCTTTTGGATACTTTCTTTCTGATTTTTTGGCGAAACAATGCCAGATTTTAATGCTTTTATGAGTCTTTCTTTTCAGATCGCCGCCAAGAAGAAGAGCCCATGGACTGGGAGGATGTTCCTTTCCTCCCTGAGGTAAGTGCACCTTTTGTTCCTTCCCGTCCCCCACGGAAGATGAGGTCCCTCATCTCCGTTCAGGTGAGTGAACCCCCTTCTTTCAGCCAACCGCTTCCCCAACATGAGGGCTCTCGTTCCGAAGGTAAGGACGCCACAGGCGCCCAAGGTGTCTGTGATGTCTATTGTTTTTAATGTAGTGTCTCCTATTACTTCTTATTTTGCTTCTTTCTTCATTTAATGTTTTTTTAATTCTATTTAAGTTGCTATACTACAGATTTAGAGATAAGCAATGGACGTACTCATGGCAAAGAATTCTAATGTAATTAAATTTCAAAATAGATATCCTATGAGAAATATGTGCAGTCGATATTAAAATAATCTGATACCTCAGCTGTTTTTCTTTCTGATTTCAGACTCTAAAATATTAACGAATATATATATATATATATATATATATATATATATATATATATATATATATATATATATATATATATATATATTTGACTAACTACAAAATAATCTTCAAGACATAATATTAGTGATAACCGTTTGATTAATTTGTCGGTACTTACGTATTATCGTAACCTATTGGCGGCATTAAATGAAATTAAGCAGATGGATGCCAATTCAGCACGTAGGACACATAGAAAAGCAGGATTGCCAATTTGGCAAGTTATTAATACAGTTGGCGATAGTTGCGATAACACGTAAGTACCCATTTTTAATACGTTTTGACAAATATTTCTAATAAACTTTCTTTTTCAGAATTATTTAGTGTAACATTTTCCAGGTAAAAAGTTTGATAGAGCTTACTATGCTAGCATATAAATAATTTTTCGATATATTTTTATTTTACTTAACTATTAAGGTATTATATTTTTAACTTGAATATAGAATATAACTTTTTTAACTTAATTCATTGTAACGCTGATTTTTTTCAGAGGATCGTCGACGTTTCGAGTCATCTTTGGATGTTACCAATGCTTTTCGTTCCACGAATAACGTTTATATTATTACAGGTTACTCTATAGACGTGAGGGGGTGTTTTCTTACACTCCCGGGGCTGCCCTGAGAGTTTGCTGAGGAGGGCAGCCTCGAGGGACCAAAGTAGCTGACCTCCAAGTGGTGTCCCTCGGGCAACGCTGTGCATCGAACAGATGACAGCGGCTGACGGGCTACTAAGTTAAAGATAAGCTATTGTGCAGTTATAACTTTCCAGAACAGTAGTAAAAGTGTCTACCAATTGCGAATTTTTCCATTAGTGAGTGCAAAAGATCGCCAAAATTTCTCACCTATGCGTTTACTTTCTTCCATCATTGTATTTTAGGTGTAAAACGAATTAAAATTCATCAAACAATGTATGCCAGGTGCATGTAATACAATATTACAAGGAGGGAGCTTTGGTCGAATTTAGCGTTCGATTAAGGGTCAGTTATAGTGGAGATGTTGAAAAAAAATCGATCTAGTATAAGATATTTATCGTATCGTCCATTAAAATATCGCCAGACTTGGCGCGCGCTTCACTACCTTTTCTCCATAGCACTTGTAGCGACGTATTAATAGTAATTGGCCAATTGGGCAATAGTTAAAAATTGTAATTAAAAATAGTATCCGAAAATCTCTTTGAATATGGGAATTTCAAGAACATTTATAAAGAAACAATAAATATCCTTAGTGATATAAATTCTTTTGCTCAGGTATTTACATAATATAGCTTTTCTAGTTCAAAAAAGGAGAGTAATGGAAAAATTTCGTTAGCTTTGATTTTACCTTCTTTTTTGTGCGTCTTTTTGTTTACCATTAAATATTGATCCGCTTGTATTTATTCTCAGCTGACATTCCTTAATCTATTCTGCAATTCGTATCTGCATGGTTGATTAAATTTCAAAGGTTTCATGTTGTGAAATCTGCCCCATATTTCAAAAGCACGAATCATTGTTCAGGGCCGGCTCTAGCAGTTTTGCAACCCCAGACAAAAATGGAAAATTCCACCCTTCTTTCTCTCTCTTTCGCTCTCAATCTCTCTCTCTCTCTCTCTCTCTCTCTCTCTATATATATATATATATATATATATATATATATATATATATATATATATATATATATATATATATATATATACACTCGGGAACTTTGAAAATAGCGACCCAAGAAGGAAGCTATTTACAATCGAGAAACTTTGCAAATAAGTACAGCGTAATGTGATATGCAAATGATCCAAGTTTTGTGCCAATACGCGTGCTTATACACGCCGAGGTGGCGCTACTTTCAGGTGAAGGGTGCTATATAAGCCAGCGCAAATTCGAAGGTTCATAAACGTGACGATTACCCGCCGATTGTAGGAAGACTTTGGTAAGCCAGACATGCGAGGTAAACGTGCTAGAAGACATTTCTCACAGTTAAGCGAGTTTGAGAGTGACCTGATCATCGGGATGAAATCTGCAGGCTGGTCGACGCGCCGTGTTGCTGAGCAGCTGGATCGTTCGGAGTGTGCCGTTAGAAATTGTTGGGAGCAGGGGATACGAGAAGGTACCCACGCGCGGAAAAAAGGGTCTGGAGCGACCAGGAACACCACGAGGAGAGAGGAACGAAGGATCGTGCGGCAAGCACTTGTGGACCCCACAGTGACTCGTTCAACGATACGAGCAGACGTAGGCGTAGCAATTGTTCCACAAACAATTTCCAGACACCTTGCAGAATCAAATCTTAAATCCAAGCGCCCTTTCCGTGCACTCCCTTTAACACCGGAACATGGGCAACTCATGCCCCATATTTCAGAAGCACGAATAAATGTTCCGGGCTGGCTCTAGCAGTTTTGCTACCCCGGACAAAAATGGAAACTGTCGCCCTTCGCTCTCTCTCTCTCTCTCTCTCTCTCTCTTTCTTTCTTCTTTCTCTTTCTCTCTCTCTCTCTTTTTTTCTTTCTTCTTTCTCTCTCTCTCTCTTTCTTTCTTCTTTCTCTCTGTCTCTCTCTCTCTCTCTATATATATATATATAGACAGACAGATAGATAGATAGGTAGATATAGATATGGATATAGATATAGATATTATTTTAAGATTTAAAAAAATTAAAATAATTTGAAATTAAGGATGTAAGTACTTGTTATTATTTCAAACGGATGAAATGAAAAAGAAGGAATCGTCTTTTTAAGCAGTCCAGTTTCTTCGAAATATATTCTACTAAAGGTGGGAATCACAAAAGTTTGTTTTAATTTAAAATAACTACACTCACGACTAAGCATCTCCTGTGTCTCTCTATCTACCGAAACCTCTTATTTCCCTTGTCTCCTTTTGGATAGTTTAAACCGGACATCGTAAGAGTGAAAGGAATGTCTGTTGTGACCTCACTCCGAGATTAGGAAAATGTTACTATTTAAACATGTGTAAACATATTAATTTTTTAAACATATATAGTTCCGCCTCAAACCCTTCAAGTTTCAAAAAGAAAGCTGTCATTAAATAGAGTAGAAAATAACATACGTTAAATGAAATACCAAATTCACACCCAATAACATTTCAAAAAATATATCAAAGTTTTTCTAGCATAAAAAATATATTTTTCAAATTTGATCCAAATGCTGACCCGGACAGGGGTCAGGTTTGTCCGGCCATAGAGCCGCTCCTGTTTCGTTCCACGAAATACTCAGTTTTACTCTAATTTCCGATAACGTTGAAAGAATTTTCCAAAAAAATTCTTTCATTTAATACTTATCCGTTTCGTTTCTAACTGCAAAGAATATGCTGTGTTTTGTTGAGATAAGCATGTTCTATCTCCTTCAGCAATTCGTGTTTCATGCAACATGAACCTCTTTGGGATTAAATAATGAGCGTTTGTAAGAAACCAGTATAAGTGTTTTATAATATCTCGCTTAATTTTTATTTTTCGTCTGGAATTGGGCTTAGTGATCATAATTCTGTGTATCATGACAAATTCATTTAATCTATTTTAATACAGTAAATATCAAAAATTTGTGAATATTTTCTGCTATTTTTCGAGTAGAATTTTTTGTTCTGAGTGTTTCTATAAGTTTGTATGGCCATGATAGGCTTTTTTTCCCAATGGGGCTGCACTTAAGCAACTTAGCCTTTGCAGATACGTCAAGTCCCCAAGTGTGAGACCCATTTGCCATTTCTTTGGGGCACCACCTAGTGACGCCCTCAGATCTGTTTTTCCGCTTAGGCACGCTAGGCATATGCCTATGGCGCAAAAGATTTGGGGGTGCAAAAAATTAGAAGGTGAAAAAAAGAGAAAAATTAATATTACAGAGAGAGAATGTACAACCTCCTAGTATTTATTAAAATGCCAAGTATTCTCTTTCGTTTTTTTATCTAAATTATCAAATGTTCGTTTCGCTATCGGCCAAATAATTACGTAAATCGCTTTTCATCTATACAGTTATTAAACTGTTCTGAAAACTCAAAATAAAATCTTTATTGTGGCCTTTCTCAAACTGGGGCTGGGGTGCACCCCTAGGAGAGTGAGATTACCCTACTTGGGGGGGCGAGCATAACGTGAAAAATCGAACGTAAAAAATTTAAAATAATTTACAATTTAAATTAATTACCAAGTAAAATACATTCTTATTTAATAAAAAAGGAAATACACACACACACACACTGATATAATATACACTACTTATAAATGTATCAGTATTGCACAAAGTATTTGATATTTTATCCATATTTAGTTAAAAACAAGTTTAGTAAATACTAGTGACTCCCCTGGGCTTGTCATTTACAAAATTATACACAAAACAATATTTATCTAGATAATTAGTACGGTTTATAATGAAAATCGTATTGTATTGTAGTTTTACCATCAAAGTACATTATAATTGCATTTAATACATTGTTATTGTAAAAAGGGAGGCACGATAAAAATTATGACTAAAAATTGGAAAGTTTGAATATTGAAAGTTTGAGAAGCACTCTGCTTTATCACAATCTACAACATTCTTTTTGGTACCAAGAATTCCTTTAGATTCTAAGCAGGATATCTATGCACAAGAATGGAGGGTTCAATTCCCCCCTTCTCATAGACCAGCAGATTTTTAATCATTAGCATAAAGATTACGCCTCAGAACTTTTTATCACTTCTTTTTTCTTTAAAAAAATTAAATCCCCTCCCCCCATAAAAAATTATGCGTACTCCCAGCTTAAACTTAAGCTTCAGTTTACTAGTTTATTAATAAAAAATCGTGTCAATAAGTGCATTTTTTTTTCATTTATCAGAATTTTTTTTGCGCAATACCTTACTTTTTCATAGCTGTAGCGTATTGAAAAAAAATCAACTGATGTACAGTAATTCTTTTAAAATTGCACAATCTTAATATCTTAAATATAAGCCCATTAAGCAAAAAGTGAAAAAAATTACAAAAAATTGTTAGTGTACTTTATGTACGTTATGGAATAGTACGTAATGTACATTAACTTTTACGAAAAAAAAAGAATTCATGTCAAGCATTATATCTGTATAATATTATTTTTTAAAAAAAGAGTTGAATAACAATTCTTAAAAAATGATACAATATTTTGTAAGGTATGAATATAATGTAACTTTAAAACATACAAAGATAAAAAAATATTCCTACATAAGTATTATTGCATAAATTTTCATTAAATTTGAAAATTTTGTTATGTATACACCTACAAACATTGCCAAACAATTTAACCAAATGATAAAGAAATTGTATAATTAAAATTTTAGATATTCCTCTAACACTCATACTGAAGATGATTTTAATGAATAACAATAAGAAAAAAAATTGAAAATATTTACAGTAAAATGACGTTTAATAATTATCAAAATTTTCTATGTAAATATTAATTAAAAGGCAGAAAATTTGCAAGTTTATAGAAGAGTAACTGATTACCTGTATCTATATATATTTTGTACAGTTTAAATTTGTATGAGTATTCAGACGAAAATACGAGAAAAAAATGTCTTTGCTGAGTTCGTACCATGTACAACCCATTCCTTAAACTTAGATGGTAGTTTTGCTGTGAAAAAAGCCAGCACTGAAGCTAATGCATTTATTTTGTGTGTGTGTGTGTGTGTGTGCGTGCGTGCGTGCGTGCGTGTGTGTGTGCGTGCGTGCGTGCGTGTGTGTGCGTGCGTGCGTGCGTGTGTGCGTGCGTGCGTGCGTGCGTGCGTGCGTGCGTGCGTGCGTGCGTGCGTGTGCGCGTGCGTGCGTGTGTGCGCGTGCGTGCGTGTGTGCGTGCGTGCGTGTGTGCGTGCGTGCGTGTGTGTGTGTGTGTGTGCGCGTGCGTGTGTGTGTGTGCGTGCGTGCGTGTGTGTGCGTGCGTGCGTGCGTGTGTGCGTGCGCGTGCGTGCGTGTGTGTGTGTGTGCGTGCGTGCGTGCGTGCGTGCATGTGTGTGTGCGTGTGCGTGCGTGCGTGTGTGTGTGTGTGTGTGTGTGTGTGTGTGTGTGTGTGTGTGTGTGTGTGTGTGTGTGTGTGTGTGTGTGTGTGTGTGTGTGTGTGTGTGTGTGTGTGTGTGTGTGTGTGTGTGTGTGTGTGTGTGTGTGTGCGTGCGTGCGTGCGTGCGTGTGTGTGCGTGCGTGTGCAAGGATTTTACAGTTTTGTTTGCGTCTTCTACTCATAGACGGAATGTATTAAGAGATTATGTGCGAAGACAGAGAGAGAGAAGCTATGTGAACAAAAGTTGGAAACTGAACATAGATTTCTTATGTTGAAATCGTTGAGGGAAAAAACACACCAGAAAGTTTCAGACTACTTTATTAATGGTGATTTGGGACGAAATCTCACAAAGGGTGGACAAAACCAGTGAGATACTGCAAAGGGAACGGTTTTGATCTCCTTTGCGTTACTAAGGTGTTACAGACGTTATATTTGTTTTTATCTGAAAAAATATCCAAATTAGATGATTACGATGCCAGAGCATTGCAACTAGCTAACGTGCCTGAGCCCAAATATGAAAAAAATCAGAAAAATAAAAAAAAAATTTCAGATGAGAAAAGAGACCCTGATTGTGAGAGAATGTCTCCAAGACAGAGATTTCGAGCTGGAGTTTTCTTACCAATTATTGAAAATGTCGTAGCGCAGTTAAACAAAAGAAGGGATTGCTACGAAGTTCTCAACACAAGATTCGAGATATTTAGAAATCTTCACTAAAAGTAGCAAGAAGAAGTCACAAAACAGGCGAAATACTTGGCTCAAAGCTACCCCAAAGACATCGATGAAGAACAATTTGGGCAAGAGTGTCAACATTTCAAAATGTATATGAAGGTAGAAAAAATAACAACAAGAGGAATCTTTACCTGCGTCTGGAAAAACAAGTTGGAAAGTACCTTCCCAAATTTAGGAATCGAAATAAATATTTATTTGACTCTTCCTGTGACAAACTGTACAGCTGAGAGAAGCTTTTCTGCCTTTAAGAGAATTAAGACGGACATGAGGACTACTATGGAAAATGAAAAGCTTAATAGTTTAATGTCTCTATGCACTCAAAATGATATAACAATGGAAATTGACTACAATGTTATGATTTTGCAAGGATGAAAGCTCGAAGAAAACCTAGTACAATGACTGTAACTCAACTGTTAAGATGTCTAAAAGTAAAATATAGTAAGATAATTAACAAGATGAATGATATATATATATATATAAAAACAAGATAAAAAGTTGATAATTAATAAGTTCATACAATAACTACTCTGTAATTTCATACGATTTTATTAATTTACTGTACTTATTTACAAAAGAAAAGTAGGGTGGGGTCCATGATGCCAAAATGTAAGAAATGAACAAGAGGGACCAAACCATGTCACTCTCTTTCCTTACGGCTGCAGGTTGTCTATCTGGGACACGGTGGGTCCATAGGTGTGGATAATGGAAGGACTCTTCATTAAGAAGACAAAGAAAGTTAAGGGAAAATCCCTCCCGAATCAAAACTGGTAAGATAAGAACTGAAGGAGGGGGAGGGGTGCAATAACTTGAAGTACCTAGGGTGCCGTGGAGATCGAAAACGGCACTGAATGGCCTCGTTACCAAACTTGGACGTATACAACTGTTTTTTTTTTGTTTTTTTTGCACTGTTTTGAAATAACAAGGTTCAAGAAAAAGCTGCAGTTCCTTCTTTTTCATAGTTGAGATTATTCATAGAGATTATAGATATAAGTCGAACAGAGCACCAGAAGAAATTTTTTTAGTGAAGTATTAAATAGTGTGTATATTTCACATTCATCATCTCATTAGACACATCTATCATCACTTATCTATTTTGTTCATCCGTTGTGATAACACAGCCTTTGATGAGCAACTGATACCAATATTATAGAAAAACAAGAAATATAATATTTGATCATCATATAATATTCAGTATAAATATAGTTTGTGAAAAAAAAAATTTTTTTTTAATGTAGATATAAGTCACACACAGCTGGTCATTAAAATTTGAACACCAGGAAGAAATGATCTGACGAATAACAAAATCACATGAAAGGAAGAGGAAGTGGATATGCAAAAGAATTTCAGTATATTTGGACTGGTCAGAGTAGAGAAACGACTTATGAAATGCTGCATCAAAGAAAAGTTGTGTAGAGGATTTTTCATTCGGAAAGCGCTTTGTAAGCTCGGGGTTTGTTCAGAATATCTTGTTATGCCTCGAATAATAAGAAGAAATGCTCACCAGCAGGTGCAGAAATTCGTTAGTAACCGGATTGTTGTCTGTCGAGAATGTGGATTATCGTTCTATGTCATTGCCCATTCGCTCTGATCGAAATCCAACCCCTGCCATGCGAATATAGAATTATTGGGTTGGTGAGAGTCTCACTGAACGACATGCAGGATCTCCACGACCAGGGGCGGCTCTAGGACCGGACAAACCGGACCCCTACCCGGGGAGGCAAATTTTAAGGGTGGCATTTGAAACAAATTTGGAAAATATTTTTTTATATTACAAAAAATTTTATATATTTTCTGAAGTATTATTGGGCGAAGTATTATTGGGGGTGGGGTGGGTATTTCACTTAACGTACCTTATTTCCATATTTGTACTGTGTGTGTGTGTGTGTGTGTGTGTGTGTGTGTGTGTGTGTGTGTGTGTGTGTGTGTGTGTGTGTGTGTGTGTGTGTGTGTGTGTGTGTGTGTGTGTGTGTGTGTGTGTGTGTGTGTGTGTGTGTGTGTGTGTGTGTGTGTGTGTGTGTGTGTGTGTGTGTGTGTGTGTGTGTGTGTGTGTGTGTGTGTGTGTGTGTGTGTGTGTGTGTGTGTGTGTGTGTGTGTGTGTGTGTGTGTGTGTGTGTGTGTGTGTGTGTGTGTGTGTGTGTGTGTGTGTGTGTGTGTGTGTGTGTGTGTGTGTGTGTGTGTGTGTGTGTGTGTGTGTTTAATGTCATTTTTCTTTTATATTAAAACATGAATGGTTCGAGGCGTGAGTATATGTTAAATTATGAAATTTGATACATTTACACATCTTTCACTAGTAACTTTTCCCCATCTAAGAGTGGGACACAAGAGACGTTCCTTTCACCCATACGATGTCCGATGCTAGCTTTTCTAAAGGGGACAAGATAAATAAGAGTTTTTAGTAGTTGAAGAGTTACAGGAGATTTTTTTATTTTAATCTTGAGTGTAGTTGTACACTATAAGATAAAATAAAAACGCTTGTGATCTCCATCATCAATAGACTCTTTTTCAAAGAAATTAGCCTGCTGAAATGGGCTAGATCTCTTAAGGGGACTTGGCACCCTTTGAGCAAACTTCTTTATTTACGTATTTAAAAATTATATTTTAACATTTTATACAATGTTTCTATTCAAGAAAATGTAGTTTTTTTTTCACACAATTTCAAAAATTTAAATTTTTTGAAGAAAATTGAGAAAATTTTAAAATTTTACTCCTTTTGTAAAAATTAATTTTTTGACCTGAAATTTTTTTATAATATTCTTATGGATGTTCTTAACAACTTTAGGGATCGATTTTAGAATAACTTCATTCGTTTTCGAGAAAAAAAATAAAATGTTGATATACAGGCTAAAAATCAACGAAAAAGCCAACATGCCTTACATTTTATTTTTTTTAAAAAAAAGTATTCAGTTTATAGCAAAACGAATCCCTAATTTTATTACATGCTTTATTTTTAACACGCAGGAAAAAAATTGAAGTGATTGGTAAATAATTGTCGAAGGAGTAGCATTTTGAATGCACTAAGGTTTCGAAAAACACAAACTGAGTAAAACCACTTTAAAGTTTATAATTCTGAAAAAATAATTATTATAAGCTTAATTAAATTTAAAATACCACTTTAAGATATTACTTATACGTTTTTCTTTAAAATAATTGCATTTTCATATGTTTTCAACCCACACATTTTTATAAATGATCAACTTTTAGAGAGTACTAATTGCACAAGAAAACTCAAGAAAAACTTTAAAAAAAAATTTTTCTGTCACGACAGAAATTTTCTTAGCTGTTTTTCTTCTTATAATATTAAAGTATTACATTTGTATGAAAAATATATCAGGAATAAGAACTGAAATTATAAATTTATTAATATATAAAATGCCTTAATTTAAAAATTTTACATGCACACATTTCACAAGGAAGAAAATTTACATTATTGTATTGCCTCGGAAATATTCTGCCTTTAATACTACACATTCTTTTTTATAGTTATTATTTCTATTTATAAAATAGATTTTTTTATCATAACGCATTTTTTAGCTTTTTTTTCTAAAAAGGGGGTGTGGCTGAATTGCCTAATTTGTTTTCAAATGAAGTTTTATTCAACTTCTAACTTTCCGACATGCACAAGTGATATATCAATCGAAAGATAATAATGCAAAGAATAATACTAAATGAAAATAAAAAAACGATAGGTTTGTGATTTTTAGGGTACCAAGTCCTCTTAAATTTTAATCGTTTGAAATCATAACAGGGGCGTAGCTATCGCCATATGAATGATACGAGGACCCCAAGGTTCAGGGCCCCCAAAATGTGTAAGCGAATTATCATAAAATGTAACCCCCCTCCACCCCAAAAAAGTGGCCAAGGAATTTGGATACTAGCACTCAGGACTAGCTTGACCAGTGAATCATACCGGGTAATTATGTTCTTAATTTCAAATTATTTTGTGTTCCTAGAATAATATATATATATATATATATATATATATATATATATATATTATATATTTAATCATAATTTTTTGCTTTGGAGAGAGGGATCGCATTTTCCCTTTTTGTCCTGGGCGGCAAAACTGCTAGAGCCGGCCTTGATGCCACTCACGAAATGAGCACCCAGAAGTCTGACTTAACACCTTGTAATTTCTTCTTTTGGATATTTAAAGACGAATAATTTTCTCTGCAGTAAATTTGTGAACATTTGAAAAATGCATGTTTTCCATGACTTCTAAAAATTTTAATGCAATGAGTAATTTCTTGCTATATTAACTTGAAAAATATATGAAACGACGGGGAAAATAATTAAATAACCATAGGTTATTTAATTATTTAAAAGTAGGTTAAATAATTTTTACTGTGGAACTGAATAGCATGAATACCCTATTAATATTTTAAAAACATGATCTTATTTTAATAATCACAAAGATGGTTGACAGATAATACTACTCAGTTAAGAAATCAAAATAATAAACAAAAACAATTAAATTAAGCTTATATACTATAAACGAGCTGTTTTTTTTTTTTTTTGTTATGCAATATATAATTATAGTTATGCAATTATAGTTAAGATTTTTATGGCCTTTTTTCTTACGCATTAATTCCATTTAATTTCTCTACAGAATTATTTTTTCACAAATTTTCAAATATTATGGTAAAAATGGGGTTTTTAAAGTAATAAACAAATAGAATTTATTTTTCAAAGATGTATTAAAAATGCTTCTCTTCTAAATTGTTTTTCTATTTGAGTCATTTTGATTTCATTATTAAAAATTGTAAAGTTTCTCTAATCATGAGAAATGGTACTAGAAGATCGAAAGACTATTAAGACTAGGAAAAAAATTAGCTCAAAGTAACTTTCAAAGAGCATTGTTTCATTCACATTGTGTTCAATTTTCATTTTCATTCATTTATTTTATAATACTCCATTTTTTCAAATAAAATAATCAAAAATATTGATAATACGAAATATTGACCTGTTTGAGCTCTTTTTATATATATACAATTAATTTTTGACTATCAGAAGCAACATTCGGGAAGATGGAGGGATAAAAACTCGAATGTTCATTTTATTTTTACCTTGGAAATCACGTGATATGAAACAGAATGGAAACTCGTAATACAATCGTTTCCTACGGGTTTTTTTTTTTGTTGTTGTTGAATTTATAATTGAGAAATCTAGATTATTGTTCATTCACTCCACACAAAAGTGTAGAGCTATGACCTCGTTATAAAAAAAAATCTTACTTTGTTTACGAATATGCTTTGTCCATTTTTAATTACAAATTATTTCGCCTAGCTTCGAAAGCAAGTAAACATTCTACTAAGTCATAAGTGTATATATTTAAACTATTTTCAGATGAAATATTTATTTTAAAACCTACTTTTCCTATATGGGTTTTAATAAATTTGGGATTCATATAAATTTTTAGATGAATTGTTAGATGATCGTGGATTTCACTTTAATTTTTAACAATGCGTATTTTTTCATTCTTGATTACAATAATGCCGGCTAAAACTATTCAGCAATGGAACAAAAAGATAATTTTTAAAAAAAACATTTCTATTTTTTAAACTATTGCCATTTAGATGTTTTACACAAAATACTACAAGTTTTCTTTTTACCGTTTATGATTCAATCGGTTGTCGTTTTAACCGGCTACTCATCTGGAAAAAAATATCATGTTACAAGGGTTTTCTTCTAATTCATGGATAGTAAAATTATTAATAAATTTTCTACTCAAGAGGTTGAAGAATTAATTGTATTTAAATTATAATATATTAAGAATTCTGATTAATCGTTACTTTAATAAAATATCGTTTGGCAGATTAATTATAAACTTTTATATATAAAATCAGTATAATTTGTTATTTGAATAAAATCGTTAGCTGTAACTGCCACCGTATCTGTGACTTTGTGATTAAAGAAAGGAACGCAGAAGGAGAATTGACTTGTATAATTTATGAGCGGGAGTAATTAAACAAATGTATGACTATTTATTGCCATTCTTCCCAATAGATAATACATTTCAAGACACCTGAAAACAGCTGCAGAAGAAAAATAAGTTACACTTTCTTAAGAACTAATCTACTGCTATAAGTGTTATTATGTTACAAAATGAGAATGCTACAAACTACATTCATATAGTGTAAAATTTAGGAAAGGGAGATATACCAATTCACAGGTGACATTCTCATCGCTTGAGAATGGGCATCTGAATAAAGGGTCCGTCGCCAGTAATCGTCGCATTGCGGTAGAGATATCAATTTAAATCAAATCGAATTTATCTCGTTGCTTGTTGTACCTATTGTAGTTTGGTGAACGCAATGTATATTAGTAATTTCTGTACAGTTTCTAAATTAACCCCTTGAGTAACCACTAGAGTGAATACATGCTATGTGTGTGTGTGTGTGTGTATAGGGTAAAATCGTATTGTAACTTCAAGTAGATACATGGCTTATTTAGGTGTACAACCAGCATAACTAACATAGGAAACATTATAAGGTGATATTCTTTTATTGAGATTGTGTAAAATTGCAAATGTGTTAAGCTACAAAATGTCCGGGTTACAAAAATTTTAAAAAGTGTGAAAATTAAAATTAAAATTACAAATCTTTGTGAAATTGCTCGAAATGTTCCTGGGAACAAAAAGCCTCTCCACGTGCGTTGCATAAGTGTATTGTCACTTTTGCTCAATTTCTTCATCGCGTATAAATATATCCGTATCAAAGTGACAGTCGTATTCGTCAGTTTCCGTCAAATATTCCCTTTCAGTATCACTTTAGTTGAAATCGAACGACGATGGTATATTTGCAAGAAAAAGTAAAAATAAACATACAAACAAACCAGTGACGTACCTTACATCCCCGCATCGCAAGGGGGGAAGGTCTCTAGGGGGCACAAAGCTTGGCTGATGCCTAGTACGAGCTCTTTTATAAGTGCCGGCTTGAGGCCGAAAGCCAGACTTTACAGGGGGGAGGCGCTAATATTCTCCGTTACGCCACTGAAACAAACTTTAGAAAGCGAAACGAAACACGAACGAACGTGCGCCTTGGTTAGCGTCAAAACGAAAAATGAAATGTGTGCTTCGTATCGTCAAGGTCAGTATCCCCGGAAATCCCTAGAAAGCGCAGTCTTGTACGCAAGGGCTTATGTATAAGAAAAATAAACTTTTATTTAAAAAGGTGAGAGGGGGGTGAAATAGTAAAACATTATATAATCTTGAAACAGTAAGATTTTTTTTTTACAAAATTTTTTAAAAAATAATTTATTTTGAAAAGATATACAATGACATATAAATATGGGATTCAGAGATTTTTTTTTCTTTTTTATTCTCATAATTCAATATAAGACTGCTGAGTGGTCATGGCTACAAACTCGTGGCTGGTGATACAATTTCAGTCTATTAGATTTCGAGTCTTAATTCCTCTTAAAACCCGTCTAATAGTAAAACGGGCTGATCCACGTTAAACTTATTGGGGCCCAAAGTGGTCACATTTGCGTTTAAAACAGTGCTTTTTAAAGTTTCAATTATCGCGACCTAATATTCAATCATAATTTTCATTGCCCCCCTTCCTCCATACAATAATAATGCTCTGAATTCAATAATGCTATACTTTGATGCTAAAACTATGATACAACTTTAACCTCTTAAGTGCCACCGGCATGTATAAACGTCTTGCTCAGCCAAAGCATTAATTTCCCCGGGCTTATAAAAGGTGTTTTTTTGAGAGGTATAGAACTTTAAATTGCAATAAAACAACGATGTATGACATGAATTTTTTTTTATTCGAAAGATAATCTTGTGGCATTACATTTTAAAAATGATTTTTGGCATAGGACTGCCACGGCTGGCTCGGATGTAGTCCAATCTGGACGTTCAATTTTCGATGACTTTTTCCAACATTTGTGGCCGTATATCGGCAATAACACGGCGAATGTTGTCTTCCAAAGGGTCAAGCGTTTGTGGCTTATCCGCATAGACCAATGATTTTACATAGCTCCACAGAAAATAGTCTAGTGGTGTTAAATCACAAGATCTTGTAGGTCAATTCACAGGTCCAAAACGGGAAATTAGGCGGTCACCAAACGTGTCTTTCAATAAATCGATTGTGGCACGAGCTGTGTGACATGTTGCGCCGTCTTGTTGGAACCACAGCTCCTGGAGAGCATGATTGTTCAATTCAGGAATGAAAAAGTTAGTAATCATGGCTCTATACCGATCACCATTGACTGTAACGTTGTGGTCTTCATCGTTTTGAAGAAGGATTCCACCAGCCCATAAAGCGCACCAAACAGTCAGTTTTTCTGGATGTAACGGTGTTTCGACATACACTTGTGGATTAGCTTCACTCCAAATGCGGCAGTTTTGTTTGTTGACGTAGCCATTCAACCATTCAACCGCTTCATCGCTAAACAAAATTAGCTTATGAAAATCAACCATTATTTTCGAAATAAAATTGCACAATTTGAAAGCGTTGTTCAGGCGTGAGTCTATTCATGATGAATTGCCAAACCAAACTGAGAATAAATCACTTGACAGTTGTTAAATCGGTCGCCATCTTGGAAAGTAATGCCAACTTAGACTTCTATACCTGGAAAAAAAAACCCTCTATATATACGTCTTTCCGAAATACGATCTTTTCTGTATGCTGCTATCCATAAAGTTATTCCGAAAACTTCGGAATGCAATAAAAGGACCTTGACAATGTTAGCGAAGGATTTACTTATTTCAGGTTATTTTTGCTTCTTTATTCCGCACCCCCCAATACATCACACACGCGCGCCTACGTGGAAAACGGTTATCCTTGGGAAGCGAATCGCGTAACTTTTAATCGGCAGTTAAGGGATTTATTAAAAACCGTACAAGATATCAAGATAAGTGATACTTTTTTGTATATAATTTTATACATGACAATCCCATGGGGTTATTTATAGTTATTAAACTTGTTCTTAACTTTGTATTGTTAAGTTAATTATTAAATATAGTGTGCAGTACTGATACATTTATAAGTGTAATATATCAGTGTAAATGTGTATTTTATTTTATATTATGCCAGAATATATTTTATTTGTTTACTTTCAATAAATTAATAATTTTTTACAATAATCTTTTGTTTTCGACTTTTCAATATGCTAGCGCCCCCCCTCGTAGAGTTATCACGCCCTCCAAGGGGGGCGTGCTCCACAGTTTGAGAAACGCTGGTTTAGAAATTAGAAAAGTGGATTATCAATTCAGATGTTGATCATCTTTTACAGCAGAGATGGGCATCTAGCAGCCCGCAAAACAGTCTGGAAAAAAAAAAATAGACGGAAAATTTTCTCAATATTTGAGTCAACATATATTTATGTACATTTTTTTTTTTTTTTACATGAAGATCAAGTTGGTTGTCATTACTTGCAGGCAATGATAAGAATTTCAACAAGAAATCTTACTTCTGTTTTCAAAAAAATTGTAGAAATGTATGTTAGAGTACGTTTGTCCCATTAAAGTGATTCCGAAGTTAAAAGTGTTTGCAGTCATAGATGATATGAAATTAGCACAATAAATAACTTGAATAAAACTGCCACCATTTTATTTAACTGAAATGTATTGAATTATAATCAACGAAATTGTATTATTTTTTCAATTCCTACTATTAGCTCACACTCTCTATATATTTATTTATTTATCTATCTTGGTGGAATTCTCAATCGTTAATAAAATACATTTCAAATCTCTCCATTGAGCTGAAATTTTATTTACAGGATTATTTTGGATGACAATACAGTAATTTAGTTTTAATTAATAAAAATTAATTGATTAAAACTAATTATTCAAAAAAGTACAAATACAGCCGCGTTGGCATCATTTTTAGCGAATTAGTGAACCTTCTGTCGACTTGCGTCAAAACTTGAAAAGGTTTTTTTTCTCACGTTTTAAAGTGCTCATTTGAGATGAAATTTTATATACACGATTGTTTTGGATGACAATACGATAAAAATTAATTCCCTCTTAGTGTTATGATTCTGTCATATGTATATACATATTTATATTAATTGTAGCTATTTAATAAAAAGTAGCTAAAATAAAAAAAAAAATTTTGTTGATCTAAGTAGGAATTGACTTAATTTTTTTTATATTACTTGTCAATACATAAATTTATTGATATTCTAAGTTAAATAATGAAAGCAGTTATTTTTAAAAGTATCTCCAGTATCTTCTACTTCCACAATGTAGCCCACGAGCCAATACATAGTTGTTCACCCTTGTCTTACAGCAGTGGTCTTCAATCTGTGTTCCACGGAACCCTCTGGTTCCATGAGACATACCTAGGGGTCAGTGGCGTAACGGAGAATTTTCGGGCCCCCCTGCAAAATCAGATTTTGAGCCGTAGCCGGATCTTACGCAATTGGCATCGCTAAGGCTTTGGGGCCCCTAGAGTCCTGCCCCCCGCGGTGCAGGGGTAGCGGTGGTGTACGTTACGCCACTGCTCTGGGTTCCTCGAGTCACAATAAAAAAATCGAAAAGAAACTTATAAATGTGTTGTGATACCCCCTACCTGGGGGAACTATCTCTTCATTTACTGGACCTAGATTTGTGGCAGGTAATGATTGATGACCCAAGCTCTCTAGCCATAATAAAACCAATTTATTATTATCCAATAATATTGATCAAAGACAGTCTTACTCAAGGAAGGAAATCAGGAGTGATATATCGTAACCCTAAACCTTATGTGACTAAGCTCCTGGAATTCTAACCACTTAACTTTCCATTCCTCCTTCTTCCTCTACGATTACTAAACCTCCATTATATATATCTACTAAACCAGTGGCGCACACAAGGGGGGGGGATCCTGAGGTTCCGGTCCCCCCCCAAAGCCCTTGATTTTGTTTTCTGATTGGTTATAATTTTAAGTATATAATACGTAAAATTTAATTAAGTATTTGTTATTAATGATTAATTTTATTAATTAATGCTAATTATTTATTCAATAATTAGTTTTTAACTGTGTTTTGATCCCAAAAATCGACAAAATCAAAAGGAGCATGATACAAGAATGGTGGACTTTCGACCCCGGAACGCCCCTTCCTTGAAAAATTCCTGCGTGCGCTACTGCTACTAACTAATCTCTAATCTGAATATCAAGGTTTCTTCTTGAGAGGGCTGGCTGTGAAATAACTCAATGCTGGCCTTAAATGTTCCCCAAGATGATTAGTATGAAAAACACGGTAAAGCCCCGTCACAGTGTATGCAAAATGGATTCACACTCTCTAAAATGTTTGTCTACTCACAAGAATTTAAAGCTCATACCTCTTATTAAGAAACAGAAATTTTTATTCATGCATAACTTTATTTTTCAATACTTTTTAAACTTCTATTATAACATAATAAAGGAATATTATATGTATAAAACGATTTGTCTTTATATATATATATATATATATATATATATATATATATATATTGGGAATATTTCAGTGCTTATTTCCTGCGTTCGACGAGATAATTTTATACTCGTTAACACAATGCCTTGCTAATTTAAATAGTTTTCTAATGGAAAAGGCTCATTTTTATATTTGTGGAAAAACACTTACAACATATCAACAGCATCGATGTTATAAATCTAAATTTAAGCAAGAACAGAACCTAAATTTATGTTGCAAATTCTCTCTCTCTTTCAAAATACACAGTATTTCTCACACAGCTATAAACATTTTAATGCCATTCAGAACAATGTATATACTAAGTGAAAAATTCTTCTCAACGTGAGTGGCTACAAAAACTAAACTCCATTAGAAACAAATGAAATTCAGAATATGTAATGTGATTACAGTGATTTTCAATAGACCTAGATATATTGACAGTTTGTGTGAAAAAATGCGCAAGCGCGTATCCCAGTTAAAAAAAAAACACAATGCAAGGGTACATGACACTTGGATTACAGACTAAAACTATTAATGAGTAAATTCCATTAAAAGTAGTTTAAAATTTTTTTAATAATAAATGCAATACTTATAATATATATATATATATATATATATATATATATATATATATATATATATATATATATATGAGTGTGTCCGTTATTTAAACACTTCAAAAAGGGAGACTTCTTAAGTTAATTACTTTAATATAGAAAATAAAGGACATTATAGGACGGACACACAGGTAAAAAAAAAAGAAAATAAGGCTATCTGCCTTTACATAGTTAGATTTAAAACATCACGCGTGTTAGAGGTTTTTCATCTTGTGCTTATGGCGGCAGGAAGAGGACTGTCTCGCCATCTCGCTGACTACCTCGAGTCACTTCAGTTCTATCATGGCTTCGGAAGTGGTCTGCGAGTAGCTGATATCCACACGGGCATCCTGATGACCACGCCGTCCTCGGCGCTGGGGAACAAGTGAACTGAAATAATAAAAAAAAAAAACAGCAGAAAAAGGAAAATACAAAATAACAAATAGCTTTGGTGATAGTAGCTTCTCAATGTATACACCACTTCTTCATTTTATCAGCTGAAGTTGAGGTTACATTTGGACCTTCATGTTGTCCAATTTTCTGTACTTCATATGGTCGATCGTGTTTGTTGACTTTTGTTACTTCATATGGTCCAAAGTATTTAGGTCGAAGTTTCAATCCAGTCCCGAACTGTGTACGCTGTATCGCAACTGTGTCACCTGGTTTGTAGTTATAAGCGGGTTTACGATGTTTATTGTACTGTTTCTTGTTTTCAGCCTGTAAACGTAGGATATTTTCTTTAGCTTCGTTACGTAGTGTCTCTCGTTTGTTAATAAACTGTTCGCTAAGTTCGTCTTCAAGAAGGTGTTTAATTTGAAGGTCCTCTTTTTGTTTCATTTTTACTCCAATTAAAACTTCAAAGGGTGTAAATTTTGTGCTACGTGTGGTGGTACTATTCATAATGCGTTGTAATTTGTACAAAATTTCGTTTTTTAGAGAATATTCATCGGAAGGTGTAATTTTGATTGCTGATTTAAGTTGAGAAATGAATTCATCTTTATTATGAGCTTCTTTAATCTTTTGTGTAATATCATAGGAGGAAATCATCATAATGGGGTAACGACTTAATGCATCAACGTGTTTCATTTGTCTACCGGGTCTGTGACAGACTTCATAATCAAATTCTTCTAGCATCAACGCCCAACGAGCAATTTTAGCAGGCAAATCTTTTTTGTGCATTGTCTTTTGGAATGCATCACAGTCTGTGATAATTTTGAATTTTGTACCTAACAGGTAACTTCTAAACTTTTCAGCGCTTCAATAATAGCTAGTACTATAATTCATAGCTGCTATATTTCTCCTGTTGAACTGTAGTTTTGCGACTAAAATAATGGATAGGATGAAATAGTCCATCATCAGATTTCTGTAATAGGACAGCGCCAAAACCTAGGGAGCTTGCATCTGTGTGGAGTTCTAAAGGGTAACCTTGTTGAAAAACATGGAGAACTGGGTTCTCTGAAAGAATGTTTTTCAATTCTTGAAAAGATGCTATTTCTGTAGGGCCAAATTTAAATTTAACATTATCACGAAGAAGATCACTTAAAGGTCTTGCAATTCGAGCGTAATTTGGAATAAACTTCCGGAAATAACTTGTTAATCCTATAAAACTTTGAAGTTGTCTCGGGGTTTGAGGTTGTGGAAAGTTTTGGACAGCTTGTGTCTTAGATGGTGAAGGTTTTATTGTTCCGTTTTCGATTATGTATCCAAGAAATTCTATTTTGCGTTGTAAGAAATTACATTTCTTTAAGTTTAACTCAAGACCGAAGTCTGCAGCGGTTTGGAGAACTAGTCGTAATTTATTTAAACCTTCTGCTTCATTTTGTGATGGAATGAGCAGATCATCCATATACACAATTAGAATGTTGTCACGTATGAGTTTTCGGAAGACAGTGTAAATAAATCGTTGGAATACACTTGGACTGTTTGACAATCCAAAAGGAACACGTAAAAATTCGTATTGTCCTTCATGCGTCACAAACGAAGTGTATTTTGTACTGTTAGGATCCATGGGTACATGAAAGAATCCATTTTTAAGGTCGAGTGAAGTGTAGACTTTAGAGTTTTCGAGTTTATCTAACACTTCTTCTATCAATGGCAAGGGAATTTATCTTTAATCATTTTTCTATTCAAATTGCGATAATCTACACAAAGTCTGTGTTCTCCGTTTTTCTTTTTGCATAAAACGATTGGTGCTGCGTAATCAGAACAGCTAGGTTTTATAATGTTAGTGTTTAACCATTCCTGAATTTGGTTTTCTACAATTTTTTGCTCTACGAAAGGAAGTCGACGAGAACGTTGGCTAACTGGGATATCATCACTCAATAAAATTGTCATTTTAAGATCAGTATCGTAAATTTTTTTAGGTTTGTAAGAGTTTACAAGTTGTTCAACATCATTACGAATTTTAGAGTTCGATATATGTGGAAGATCAAGTTTACATTGTTGTTCATCAAAAAGGTTGGCAAGGTTTACCAGAACATCATCATTTTTGCATTCATCAACATCTCGGAATATACGAATTCCATCACGTCCAAACGTGAATTTAGTTTGTTGTAAGAAATCAATCCCTAAAATTGCATCTAAAGGGATCGTTTCATCATTAACGACATGAATTTTTGCGGGTAATGCAGTGTTCTGAATTGTTATGAAATTTTTAAAATAACCTTTGCTTTCGACTCTGTCTCGGCCTATTCCTGAAAATGTACATTGTGATGGGCTCAATGTAGGGTAACCAAGTTTTTGATATGTTTTCTCATTAATTATGGTGGCTTGTGAACCAGTGTCACAAAGTGCTGTAATAGGAATTTTTGAAATGGTTATTTCAACGTGCATGAGATTTTTCGGTGGTGTTAATATCGAAATGGAATTTACAGTTCTATCAACTTGCGTATTGATTTTGTGATTGGTTATCGGTGTAATCTTTCGAGAATTCTTGGGGCATTCGGCCTGAACATGACCAAAGTTTTTACATCCATAACATTTTTTTTCCGCGTTCTTTATTCGGACATAGGGTACTTTTATGGCCTTTCAATCCACAGAGGTAACAAATTGGTTGTTGGTTTGTAAAGCGCTTGTGTTCAATTCTATGCTGATTAGATGTTGAATTTTCATAATCTCGAAATCGTTTATCTGGAAATTGCTTATTATGTTTTGAGTTTAAAAGTGTTTCGTAAATTTTTAATTTATCCTTGAATTCACTAAGTGTTTTAGAACCGTACAAAATTATTTTATTGTTAGAAGAATCAGGGATACCATCAATAATATAATCAATCAGAGAAGAATCATCAACCGCACCCTTGTGAGCTAAATCTCGCATTGTTAAGAAATATTCCTGCAACGTTTCGGTTGGTTTCAAACGTCTAGCTTGCATCATATTGTGTAATTGTGCACTATTGATTCTATCAGAAAATTCGTTTAATAAATGTTCTTTCATTTGTGACCAATTTGTGATTCCACGAATCGATCGGATTAAATTTTCGGCTGGACCCTTTAAACATTTCTTTACGAAAATTATTTGATGAATAGGATTTGTGATCTGATATAATCGAAACATGTCTTCTATATCAGAAATGAAAGTTTCAATTGAATAACTGTCTCGAGAAGTGAATGGTTTAACTAGTTCCAGTAGATCTCGTAAATTAAAAGATAGGAAAGAGTTACAAGTATTCTGTTTATCAAACAACGGCAATAAATTTTGAGCTGAATCATTTAAATCAAGAGATTTCATGTTTTCGGAACGTAAATCGTTACTTGCTGAGTCAGACGTAATTGGCTGCGAATGATGGTTTTCGGGCGGAGATTTTTCGTTGAGTTCAAGGTCGCTTTCGCTTCCAGAGTTGAGAACAGTAGATTTAAATAAAGTGAGATCACATAAATGCGTTAAAATTATGTCACAGCAAGATTCTAATTCAGTGGTAAATTCTAGATGCAATAAATTACAAACAGCAATTAATTCCTTAAGAGTGAATTCTTTAATAATTTTAGTTTTTGTTTCTTCAACATTAAAATCAGTGGGAAATCCGGAAAATTCTCGTAATCTGGAACGATTTTTTCTATCGCCATTCTCACCAAAAATTAAACGATGTAGAATTTTAATGTTATTTGTGCTACTAGATTTTAATGATTGAGAAATCTTTGGATAATCATTTAGGGTACTCATACTGATAATTATTCAAATAAAACACAAATATACAAATCTTATAATACCAAAACGAATTCTATGATTTGAAAATATGATAAAATACTTATATATTCATCAATTCAAGTTTTAAAATATAAAATGATAACTCATAATCATCAAAAATTTAAATGCAAAATAGTATCATATGCAATATCAATATTATATAGTATAGTCAACACAAGTTTTATATCTGAAAAAGATACTCAGTTCTATTTCACACACCATGTAATTAATTTAAGCATTTTATTTCAAAAATATCAAGTTCTTATCTTCAAAATATAATGTTCTATTCTAGAAATATTAACTCAAAATCTTTCAACTTTCGTTTCCACCAAAATTTTAAATATTCTTCAAAATAAAAAAATCACAACTTCAAATACAAAACTAATTTAAATCATCAAAATACGAATGCTATATATTATCAAATATACTCTAAAAAATATAAGCAAAGTTTCGATTTCAATTAAAATTCCTGAGTATCTTCAAAATTTGTTGTCAACATCAAAATTTATAGCTTCAAGTTTAAAATATTTTATTATCTTCAAAAGTTACTTCAAATGACCAATATTAGCATCACAATTGTCATTTCAAAAGAATACTTCAATATGCTTCAATTTAGTTTTTCATCAAATGTTGGCATGAGACAATAGGAGAATCAAATTCGACATCAATTAAAATGCTGCATCAAATACCATCAAATAGCAAAAAATATATTCAAACCATCAAAAGAATAAATTATCGCTATAAAAACATCGACAAGAAACAAAGTTTCGTTTTCGGCGTTATTCATCACAAAGAAATTTTTTACATCAAATAAATTTCTTTTTCAAATTAGAAAATAATTCTCCAATTTTCTCATGGGTCATACTTTTTGTTGAAGCATTCTTAATTTCATTTTTTGAACATCGAAATGGCTACTTACAGTTTTGAGTAGTTTCTGAAGTAAAGGATTCCACTTGAAAAGCGAAAGTCATCTCATTATTAACGGCTTAGGAAACTCGTATATCAGGAACTGATGGCAGAATGATGTTGTCTAGGGGGTTTCGTTTCAATTTTAAAAAATTAGGCATTGGCCGAGCCCTCATGTGAGTGTGTCCGTTATTTAAACACTTCAAAAAAGGGAGACTTCTTAAGTTAATTACTTTAATATAGAAAATAAAGGACATTATAGGACGGACACACAGGTAAAAAAAAGAAAATAAGGCTATCTGCCTTTACATAGTTAGATTTAAAACATCACGCATGTTAGAGGTTTTTCATCTTGTGCTTATGGCGGCGGGAAGAGGACTGTCTCGCCATCTCGCTGACTACCTCGAGTCACTTCAGTTCTATCATGGCTTCGGAAGTGGTCTGTGAGTAGCTGATATCCACACACACACATATATATATATATATATATATATATATATATATATATATGGGGGGGGGAGACAACAAGGGGTCCAAGACACTTGTCTTTTCTTCTGGTTTATTTAAAATTAAACAAAAATTAATTAAAAAGGTAGCTATTCTAACAGATAAGTTTCCATGGTGTTACGACGGTAACGCCTGCTCGCGCACCTCAGTCTTTCTCTCTCTGCTTTTCTTAAAAGTCCAAAAGTTTCTGTTCTTGTTTCACTTAGCTGCGCCTGCGCGCGAAGACTGCGTTGTTATCTCGAGAAAGATTGGATCCTACAACCGGCCAGCCTGACTGTACGCTGTCCGCAGCGGTACGTATTCCTTTTTTCCTTTCCATGGATACCAAAGGAGAATCTGAAACATACAAAAAAGGACGGAACAGACAAGGACTACACAACAAATACATAGAGATTTAACATATCATAATTTTTCTGAACTAGACAGTTTCTCCATCATGTGAAGGCACCTCTTCGACATCCGGAAGGTTCAACAGGGAAAACATTGTGTTTCAGAGGCATGGCATGATTCTGAGATGACGATAGTACGGTAGGATGAACGGAATCATTTATTTTGCTATCTTGGTCTTTATCAGTTCCATCAGGCATAAGAACGTCTTTTTTAACAAGCTCTTCTTTGCTTGAACGCATCGATATTTTCCTCTCTAGAGTTCTGGACGTCTGTTCAAAACGATCTCTCTTTTTCCTCCGTTTCCACTGCCAGGGCTGGAAGATTTTTCGGAGCATCGCAAACCGTCTATGTTTACTCTTCATAGATGAAGGGGTGGGTGACTGGGAGATGAATTCCACGGAACTCGTTTTCATGGCACCATTGACTTTCTTACACAATACTATATCAGAACATTTTTCTCCTACAATACTCAATTTTAACTTAGTACTCTTAATTTTATTACATTTATAATTCTTAATTAGAAAACTCAAATCATTTCTAGTATTAAAGTTTTTAACATGCGACAAATCATAACTAGAGTTTTCTATCACATTTGAAAAAGAAACAGCACCTAAAGAGGATTCACTTTCATTCAATAAAACATCGCTCTTTGCGTGGCCTAGTTTCTTTATTTCAGAATATACACTGGGATGTATAATAAATTCTTCGGTCAAGGTCGGTGATATTGCCGTCCGAACACTTAGACCGGGAGAGCGTTGATTAAGAGAAATATTTATGGGTTTAACTTCTACCATACGCTGTTCGCCAAAACACGAGCTTAATGTTATGATCTCTTCGGAAGGCTGGTTCACTCTAATTAGTGAGAAATTTAAAACTGGGATCTGGCAACCTGAATCAATCAAGGCTGTTACGGGCTGATTTTCTACAAAAATGTTTACATATTGGAGCTGTGCGAACTCATCGCTTTGTTTTTCGCTCTCGACTTTCAAAGTATTCGCGTTTTTTCTATTATGGATGTAAGATTCTTAAGGCTTAAAACGCTTCTCACAATCTCTTGCGTAATGAGATGAATCACCGCATATATAGCAATTTTTATTTTCTCTTTCAAGATTCTGGGGATAGTTATCTTTAATCTCTGGTTTATAGTTTCGTGGTCTATTTTTAAAGGGGTCTTGGGTATATCCACAAGCAATAAGAGTTTCCTTACGTGATCCGCTTCTAGATGAAATATAAATATTGCACTCTTTAGCTAAATCAATAGGCCTAAACCAATCTTCTGCTTCTCGAATGCCAATATGAGTTGCGGTTTCCTTATTTAAAGTTTCAAATAATTTATCAGAAATTATAAGATCACATAGAGATCAAAGGAATTAACTTTTCCTAACGAACAATAATATTGGAAGTTTGCCGTCAATCTTGCAGCAAATTGGATGTATGTCTCGCCTGATGATTTTACAGCATTTTTAAATGAGCTTAAACACTCGCGAGGGGTTACTTGGAATTCTCTGAGTACTATAGATTTTAGTTTTTCATAGTCATTTAATTCCTCCTTTTTAATATACAATAAGACATTATGAGCTCTTTCGCCCAGAAGATTTATTAAAATTTCAGATTTATATTCGTCGTTTATTTTCTTGGTTAAAAATGCGCGTTCTAATGATTGGAAGAACAGATTAAAATTTTCAGATCTGGTGGGAACAGGAAGAGATAAAGTTTTAATGCTTTTGATCATATTTTCTATGTTTGTTTCGAACTGTTTCTCTTCGACTTTAGCTGCAGAATTTAAACTTAATGCTTCATTTTTAGCCGTTTGAAGTTCAATTTCTTTTTCTAACTTTGCTAACTGTAGTTTAGCGAGCTCAATTTTCTGTTTTTCTAAAGTTGCCTCTCTTTCATTTCGCGATACCCTCTCATCTATACAGTTTTTAATTAAAGTTTTAACGAAATCTGGATCACTTTCAAATGTACTACTGTTCTCAATTTTAGTCTTTAGTTTAGCTATGGTGTCCGTACTCTCCACAGTACCGTCTAGATCCTCAACAACCCATATGAGATCCTCTTTAAGAGCGTTTTTATACATTTTAGAAAAAATATGGAAATATCCTACCTTTTTTTTCTAGCTCCCTTGTTGCTCGCACGTACGATGTATCCAATAATTGAAGAAAAACGTTGATTTCAAAGATCTCACCTCTTCGCAGGTTATCAATAGTTCTTGTAATTATTAACAGGACACCTCTTCGCAGGTGTTTTTGAAATAGTTCCAACCTCTACACTGGCGGAATTTTCGTCGATAGTTCCAACCTCTACACACTCGGAATATTCACAATGGGTTCCAATGAAGAATTCAATTGAAGAAAAACGTTGATTAAAAGTTCCGGCCTCTACACAGGCGGAGTATACGAAAAATTCAACCTCTACACAGGTTGAACGAAGTTTCCAAAAAATGGCGGCGCGTCTCCTCCACGGACGCTTTTTTTTTTCACTGTCCAAACTTTGGTTCAAATCGAAATTTTATCGATCGCGGCCGAGCCCCCATAATTTGTGGGAGACAACAAGGGGTCCAAGACATTTGTCTTTTCTTCTGGTTTATTTAAAATTAAACAAAAATTAATTAAAAAGGTAGCTATTCTAACACATAAGTTTCCATGGTGTTACGACGGTAACGCCTGCTCGCGCACCTCAGTCTTTCTCTCTCTGCTTTTCTTAAAAGTCCAAAAGTTTCTGTTCTTGTTTCACTTAGCTGCGCCTGCACGCGAAGACTGCGTTGTTATCTCGAGAACGATTGGATCCTACATATATATATATATATATATATATATATATATATATATATATATATATATATATATATATATATATATATATATATATATGTCATGATTTTTAAGACAGAATCAGATTAAAATTTAAAAAAGAATATCTTTATTCAATCGTTTCGACATTTCTTCTGACGCTAAGAGCAGGGAGTAAAAAGCACGCCATGGTGGTGGTTTCAAGTGGATAACACTTGAAAAACATATGGTAAGTATCGCTGCTTTGAAGAGGGGCTTGCAAGTTAATGCTGACATATGTTGTGTGACATAGTCTATTGTCGTGAATTCCCATCTTTCGATAAATGTTATGGTTTTACCAGCTGGTCAAGGACAAGTGCCTCACCCATCGATTGTCCCTGAAGTTTTTACAATCAACCAGCTGTGGAATGACCGGTGCACGTGGCCATGGGGCCATTGTTTATTGTCTGAACTCAGGGAGTGGAGATTGCAGACGGGTCGGCATAATAGACTTAAGAGTTCGGCGCCCCATGGACAATAGGCGAAGCCTATCTTAAAAATAACCATATTGTCTCTTTCTAGTGTTGTTTGAAGGGGATGCTAGAAACAGGTGGCGTGATGGGCCAGTGTGTCCAGCTGTGGACAAGGAACTATGGCGCCTTGGACCAGACGGCTCTGGTGTGTTGTGGCGTGTTATGCGCCAATAGGACGAGGGAGGTCAAGAGAGACTTTGTTGACCTGCGAATAAGAAGGAGCGAGGGGCGTGTTGTGAACACACCCCTGTTGTTTAAAAAGGGTTGTTTTTGAGGACACGAAAAAGGAGAAAAGACCGGAAAAAAACCTGAAGAGAGAGAGTAAGAGAGAAGAGACCCGGAGAGAGAGAGAAAGAGAAAAAGACCGGAGAAAAGAAAAAAATCCCCGAGAGAGAGTGAAAAAGACGATGAACGCCGGTGGGGTTGAGCATGAGTATATGAACTGACCACACCGGCTGGGCATTTAATCTGGATTTATATTACTTCATTTACAAATTGTTAGCAAATAAAGTTTGCTTTTATTTGTATATTAAGCTGTAAAGATTTGTTTATTGATGGATAGCTACTCACGACGTTACAGTTGACTATTAAATCTAACGATCTGGAATTAGACATGTTTATTGGCTATGCCATATGTTCGGAAGAAATAAATGGGTGATTAGTTTGATACTTGAATATGGGAACGGAGAAAGATGAGTCAAGTGCTAGATAGGGAATTTAATTTTTAATCTAATTTAATTATCCTTACATATATATGGCATCCAGCAAAGCAGTCTTCGCGCGCAGGCGCAGTGAATTGAAACTGAAACTATTAGACTAAGGCTTTAGAGAAAGAGAGAAAGCGGAAAGGAGAAAGATGGAGGTTCGCGAGCAGGCGTCCCCGTCGAGAATTCATGGAAACCCATCTGTTAGAATAGCTACCTTTTTAATTAATTTTTGTTAAATTTTAAAATAAAGTTAAAGAAAAGACAAATGTCTTGGACCCCTTGTTGTCTCCCACAAATTATGGGGGCTCGGCCGGGATCGAAAAAATTTCGATTTGAACCAAAGTTTGGACAATGAACAGCAGCGTCCGTGAAGGAGACGCGCCGCCATTTTTTGGAAACTTCGTTCAACCTGTGTAGAGGTTGAATTTTTAAAACTTCATTCCGCCTGTGTAGAGGTTGGAACCAACTTAGTGTGAATACTCCGCCTGTGTAGAGGCCGAAACTATTAACAAAATAACCTGTGTAGAGGTTATATTTTTCATCGAACCCTAAATATTCCGCCTGTGTAGAGGTTGGAACTATCGTCGAAAATTCCGCCTGTGTAGAGGTTGGAAATATCACATAAACACCTGCGAAGAGGTGTCAATTCGAACAATTTCAACTATATTACCTGCGAAGAGGTGAAATCAGTGGAATCAACGTTTTTCTTCAATTATTGGATACATCGTACGTGCGAGCAACAAGGGAGCTAGAAAAAAAAGGTAGGATCTTTCCATATTTTTTCTAAAATGTATAAAAACGCTCTTAAAGAGGATCTCATAAGAGTTGTTGAGGATCTAGACGGTACTGTGGAGAGTACGGACACCATAGCTAAACTAAAGACTAAAATTGAGAACAGTAGTACATTTGAAAGTGATCCAGATTTCGTTAAAACTTTAATTAAAAACTGTATAGATGAGAGGGTATCGCGAAATGAAAGAGAGGCAACTTTAGAAAAACAGAAAATTGAGCTCGCCAAACTTCAGTTAGCTCAGTTAGAAAAAGAAGTCGAACTTCAAACGGCTAAAAATGAAGCATTAAGTTTAAATCCTGCAGCTAAAGTCGAAGATAAACAGTTCGAAACTAACATAGAAAATATGATAAAAAGTATTAAAACTTTATCTCTTCCTGTTCCCACCAGATCTGAAAATTTTAATCTGTTCTTCCAATCATTAGAACGCGCATTTTTAACCAAGAAAATAAATGACGAATATAAATCTGAAATTTTAATAAATCTTCTGGGCGAAAGAGCTCAAAACGTCTTATTGTATATTAAAAAGGAGGAATTAAATGACTATGAAAAACTAAAATCTATAGTACTCAGAGAATTCCAAGTAACCCCTCGCGAGTGTTTAAACTCATTTAAAAATGCTGTAAAATCATCAGGCGAGACATACATCCAATTTGCTGCAAGATTGACGGCAAACTTCCAATATTATTGTTCGTTAGGAAAAGTTAATTCCTTTGATCTCTATGTGATCTTACAATTTCTGATAAATTATTTGAAACTTTAAATAAGGAAACCGCAACTCATATTGGCATTCGAGAAGCAGAAGATTGGTTTAGGCCTATTGATTTAGCTAAAGAGTGCGATATTTATATTTCATCTAGAAGCGGATCACGTAAGGAAACTCTTATTACTTGTGGATATATCCAAGACCCCTTTAAAAATAGACCACGAAACTATAAACCAGAGATTAAAGATAACTATCCCCAGAATCTTGAAAGAGAAAATAAAAATTGCTATATATGCGGTGATTCATCTCATTACGCAAGAGACTGTGAGAAGCGTTTTAAGCCTTAAGAATCTTACATCCATAATAGAAAAAACGCGAATACTTTGAAAGTCGAGAGCGAAAAACAAAGCGATGAGTTCGCACAGCTCCAATATGTAAACATTTTTGTAGAAAATCAGCCCGTAACAGCCTTGATTGATTCAGGTTGCCAGATCCCAGTTTTAAATTCCTCACTAATTAGAGTGAACCAGCCTTCCGAAGAGATCATAACATTAAGCTCGTGTTTTGGCGAACAGCGTATGGTAGAAGTTAAACCCATAAATATTTCTCTTAATCAACTCTCTTCCAGCTTAAGTGTTCGAACGGCAATATCACCGACCTTGACCGAAGAATTAATTATACATCCCAGTGTATATGCTGAAATAAAGAAACTAGGCCACGCAAAGAGCGATGTTTTATTGAATGAAAGTGAATCCTCTTTAGGTGCAGTTTCTTTTTCAAATGTTTCTGTTTCAAGTGTGATAAAAAACTCTAGTTATGATTTGCCACATGTTAAAAACTTTAATACTAGAAATGATTCGAGTTCTCTAATTAAGGATTATAAATGTAATAAAATTAAGAGTACTAAGTTAAAATTGAGTATTGTAGGAGAAAAATGTTCTGATATAGTATTGTGTAAGAAAGTCAATGGTGCCATGAAAACGAGTTCCGTGAAATTTATCTCCCGCTCACCTACCCCTTCACCTATAAAGAGTAAACAAAGACGGTTTGTGTTGCTCCGAAGAATATTTGAGCCCTGGAAGTGGAAACGGAGGAAAAAGAGAGATCGTTTTGAACAGACGTCCAGAACTCTAGAGAGGAAAATATCGATGCGTTCAACCAAAGAACTCATTAAAAAAGACGTTCTTATGCCTGTGAAACACAATGTGTGTGTGTGTTTTCCTGTGGAACTTTCCTGATGTCGAAGAGATGCCTTCACATGATGGAGAAACTGTTTAGTTCAGCAGAATTATGATATGTTAAATCTTTGTATATTTGTCGTATAGCCCTTGTCTGTTCCGTCTTTTTTTTTTTTGTATGTTTCAGATTCTCCTCTGGTCTCGATGAAAAAGGAAAAAAGGGAAGTACCGCTGCGGTCAGCGTACAGTCAGGTTGGCCGGTTATGGCATCCAGCAAAGCAGTCTTCGTGCGCAGGCGCAGTGAATTGAAACTGAAACTATTAGACTAAGACTTTAGAGAAAGAGAGAAAGCGGAAAGGAGAAAGACGGAGGTTCGCGAGCAGGCGTCCCCGTCGAGAATTCATGGAAACCCATCTGTTAGAATAGCTACCTTTTTAATTAATTTTTGTTAAATTTTAAAATAAAGTTAAAGAAAAGACAAATGTCTTGGACCCTTTGTTGTCTCCCACATATATATATATATATATATATATATATATATATATATATATATATATATATATAGGATTTTCCCTTTGAAACATTTGTAAAAAGGTTGAGTGATATCCTTTTCAGAGGACCATAAATCTCAATTTGATTTATTACTGCATTCCGAAGCAGCGCCACCTAGTGAGCTTTCGTAGCTCCGGCTTGAATAATTTTTCGGCAGAGGCCAACTAACTACTGCTTGATCAACACATCGCGTCTACCGCATTTCCGCGCCCAACGCGGCACCGCCAGTCCTAACGTCCAATAATGAGAAAGGTTCATTTCCCCGTCTTCTAAAGGTATTACTCAACTTTTAATTAACTTAATTCCTGCATTTCTTTCTATTTGTAATTATCTTTTTTTTTTTTGTAAATATTTTCCTTTAACTTTAAATAAATTCTCTCTTTTACTTAAAAGAAGTATTCGTGTTTTAATGACTTAGATTCATTTAATTCATCACTCACCCTTAAATACTTACCCCTAGACAAACCACCTACGCCAATCTAAAATCCCGCCTTCTGAAGAGTCTGATTTTTATTCGAAGATTTATTCGGACTCCCACAGAAATAATTGGGGGCTCAGCCGGGATTTGATTTCGAAAATCTTCTCTAAATAATAAGTTGATAACCTTCTCTCTTCTTCTTTAAAAAAAAACCCATTTTTGGCTGCACGCCTAATTTATAAACGGACTGAATCGAAAATGCGGATTGCCTCTCATAACATACTAACATTTAGGTGCTTCAAGTTATTTTCAGCCGTGTACAACAACTACAAGAGTTTCACAAGTCCAGTGAACACATCCAGGAGCCTTTGAAGTTTGTTTTCAAGTAATTAATCACACGTCGTCAACTGTATCAGGTACTTTTTATATTGTTCTTCAAAAGGAAAAAATCTAAAAGAATACGTGAGTCACCGTTAATTTGATTATGAAAAAATTGTTGTAGTCGATTTCATGGAATAATTTATATTTTTAAATATCATGTGTGTTTTTCTGAAATACTACTTTTCTATTTGTGTATAGAAATTGTATCAATTAAAATTTTCTACAAGTATATCTTTTAAAATATTAAGAAAGTCGTACGCAATATTCAAGTTTGTATCTCATTTAATAAGGAATTGCTATCTCATTTAATAAGGAATTGCATTTCATGTATGTGCGAAAAGCTTTCATTTTTTGGGTTGCGTCATTGACCTTGAACTAAGAAATTAATGTTTTCCATTCCTAAACATTACCGTTTCGAAGCGATCGTAATTTCGATGACTCATATAGTTTAACATTTCTCTTGCAGATGTTTAGTAATTAATTATTTTTTACGAGTATTCCAGAAATATATTTTGAAAGAAATATGCTATGTTTTTAGAATTGATGAAGGATCGTGTATAATCTTATTTTAATGTTGTGTATTTTATCGTTTAATATATAAGTATTTTGAGTTCATTTTTGACAGAATTATTATGCTGAAACATGTGTTTATCCTTTAAATTTGCTGATGAGATCCTAAAAAGATTTTATTTTTATTAGTGTAATAAAAAAATATATACGAGATTTTCTTAATTGAATAACTTCTAATTGTTTGCTTTTTCAGCAAAGAACTTTATATTCCTTAACTTTTTCATATCGCAATTAATTTAATCACTGTTTCTAAACAAGATTTATATTTATTTTTTTCTTTCAAATTCTTTTTGCATTTGTTATAACGAAATGAGATAACTGATATATTAAATGGTTTTAAAAAAAAAAGGTTTGGTTTTTAGTTGAAATTAATGATTTGACTACTTTAAATTAAGCATTACGTATTTTAGCTCGCATTGTTGTCTTTACACGTTACTGGTTTAAAATATTTCTAAATGAATAGAATTTGAATATTTCAATGTATATTTAGTGTATTTTGATGCAATATCATTTTAACTTGAGAATTTTTGTAAATGCAAACGAGAATTGCCAATAGCAAAACATCATTGTTTTTGTTTGAACGCGTAACAATTTTGTTTATTCCTTTGGTTACTATCTAAACTTATATTTAAATTTTAAAATGGCGTATCTTGGCAAAGGTCGACGCGAAGATTTATTTGTCTTAGCCACGGAATTAAATTTAAAATTCGATAAATCAATGACCATCGCCACACTTAAAGATCTAATTATTAGTAGTGAAGATTATGACGAAGAACTGACCAAAAACATACATTCAACGATTGTTGAGGATCGCAAAGCCAGAGAAGAAAATTTACGCATTGAAGAGCAAAAAGAAAAATTACGCATTGAAGAACGAGAAGAAAAATTACGCTTCGAACAATTGAGGTTAGATGAGCAAAAACGCAAAGGTGAGTTTGAGTTGGAAAAATTAAGAATCCAAACACAATCCAAGTTAGGCGCTGATACATCCAAAGAAAGTGATACTAAATTTCTCGTCAAAGAAGTTTCAAAGTTTATACATCGTTTTGATTTGAAAGAAGACATCAGTCTTTATCTAAAATTATTTGAACGTCAAGCGCAGAGATTGAATATTGATCAAGAAAACTGGGTTTCTCATCTGTTAGGCTTGTTACCGACGGAAGTATCTCACATCATAGCGAGAGAGCCTGACGATAAAGCTAACTCTTACGAACACGTTAAAGATTTACTGCTGAAACGCTTTAAACTAACTCCAGAAAAGTTTCGACAACTATTTGTCACTCACCAAAAAGCATCTGAAAGAACATGGATTGATTTTTACCATGAGTTAAACACTTACTTCAACGGATGGATAGATGGATTGAAGATAGATACTTTCAACAAGTTATCAGATCTAATCATAACAGATCAACTCAAACGAAAAACTCCTTTTGAATTTAAAGAATATTATCTTGATGAATGGGCAAATATGAACTCCCCTGTTCAATTAGCAGAAAAACTAGAAGAATTCGAAGACTTTAAAAGGACTCTGAAACAAAAATCGAGTGGTCCAAATGTGAAGAAACAAGAATTCAGATTCACAGAAAAGAATCGCAGATATGAATCACCAGGAAAATTCGAGTATAACAAGAAAGATAAGAAGTTTCCAGCGTCAACGAATTACAACAAACATTACGAAGCCCCTGTCACCAAGTACGAATCTGTTCAAAGATATCAAGACAGCGTGCAGAAAGGGTATTACAACAAAAATTACGAGAAACACTCAAATCACAATGCTTCCAAGCATGCTCAAACAAACTATTCAAAATCACAGAAATTCAAAGAACCTCCAAAAGAAACTTGCACACTCATCGTTAAGGAAGGCCCAATCTTGCACCTCTACAAGTATGGAAGAAAAACAGAACTGCATACAGACGCCTGTAAACAAGGGTACGGCGCAATTTTGTTACAAGAAGCAGAAGATGGAAAGTTACATCCCGTTTACTACATGTCGAAAAAAAACAAATACAGCAGAAGAAAAGTATGACAGCTACGAATTAGAGGTACTAGCAATTATCAACGCATTAAAGAAGTTTCGTGTTTATCTTTTAGGACAACACTTTAAAATAGTAACTGACTGTTCAGCATTTCAGAAAACTATGCAAAAAAAGGAGCTAATTACTCGCATAGCCAGATGGGCGCTTCAATTAGAAGAATTCGATTATGAAATAGAGCACAGAGCTGGAAGTCGTATGAAGCACGTCGATGCTCTTAACCGATATCCCGTAATGATGGTATGCAATGATACATTAACTTCAAAGCTTAAAAACACACAAGAGGAAGATGACAACATCCAAACATTGAAATCACTTCTAGAGAAGCAAGAATCAGAAGAATTTTTTGAGTGAAATGGTATACTCTACAAGTACTTAAATGGTCGAGAATTAATTGTAACACCTAAAGCAATGCAAGCTGAACTAATTAAATTGATTCACGAAAATGGTCATTTCTCAGTAGGAAAAACAGAAGAGATTGTGAAACAGGAATTTTTTATCCCAAATTTATCCAACGTCGTTAAAAAAGTAATAATTAATTGTGTTCCATGTATCTTAGCTAATAAGAAAACTGGCAAAAAGGAAGGGTTTTTGAATCCTATTTCTAAGGAAAGCATTCCTTTAAGTACGTACCATGTTGACTTCATTGGTCCTTTACCCTCCACAAACAAAAGCTATCAACACATTTTCACCGTAGTAGACGCATTTACCAAATTTACTTGGCTATATCCCGTCAAAACTGTATCTGCTGAAAGTACCCTCGAAAAATTAAAGCAACAGCAGAAGACCTTTGGTAATCCCATCAGAATTATCTCTGGTAGAGGTTCAGCGTTCACTTCAAAATTATTCAACAACTACTGTGATGAAGAGAACATTCAACATCTACAAATAGCAACAGGTGTTCCTCGAGGAAACGGACAAGTTGAACGAATTCATCGAACTTTGATTCCAGTTCTCACCAAACTATCATTAGACGACTCAACGAAATGGTACAAATACGTCGACAGATTACAGAGAATACTAAATAGTACTATAAGTCGCAGTACAAAATGGACACCATTCGAACTATTAGTGGGAATCAAAATGCGTAACAAGGAAGACATCCTAATCAAAGACTTACTTCTAGAAGAAATGGCGAAAGAATTACTAGAACAACGCGAATTTTTAAGAAACGATGCAAAAAAGAACATCGAAACCCTACAGTCTAAAAATAGAAAGACGTATAACAGAAGAAAAAAGAAAGCTTCGTTATACAAAGAAGGTGATTTAGTTGCCATCCAAAGAACCCAATTTGGAGCTGGACTGAAACTAAGACCAAAGTTCTTAGGCCCTTACAAAGTAACAAAAGTTAATTCCAAGGATAGGTATGAAGTGGAAAAGGTTGGTCAGCACGATGGACCGAACTCAACCACCACCTCTGCTGATTTGATGAAACTTTTTTATGCTTAATTGAATTTTTATATTAGTTATTATTTTTTTAATTTTTCTCATATCTCTCTTGAGAAATTAATAGATGTTCTATGGTAACACTCGTTTCCATTAATCATTTTATATTCGCTTGTAATATTTATTATAATTTCGTATTATTCATTATATTTCTATTGATGCGAAGCATTTTTATGGTTTAGTTAATTGTAGATCACAACATAGAATATTTTGTTTTTATATGCTTTATTTTAGGTCCGTAATTGTGAACATTAGGTATACATCTTTTCATCTGTAATATTTTATTTTATTATCTTTAAGAATCTTATTATTTGTCTTTATTACATTCATATTCCAATAATCATCAAATTTATAGTTGTAACTAAAAATAGTTTGTATTTAAAGTACTTAAGCTCTCAACATTTTGTAAGAGCTGAGAGACCAGCTCTGTCAGGAGAGGGTGATTCTGTAGGATTTTCCCTTTGAAACATTTGTAAAAAGGTTGAGTGATATCCTTTTCAGAGGACCATAAATCTCAATTTGATTTATTACTGCATTCCGAAGCAGCGCCACCTAGTGAGCTTTCGTAGCTCCGGCTTGAATAATTTTTCGGCAGAGGCCAACTAACTACTGCTTGATCAACACATCGCGTCTACCGCATTTCCGCGCCCAACGCGGCACCACCAGTCCTAACGTCCAATAATGAGAAAGGTTCATTTCCCCGTCTTCTAAAGGTATTACTCAACTTTTAATTAATTTAATTCCTGCATTTCTTTCTATTTGTAATTATCTTTTTTTTTTTGTAAATATTTTCCTTTAACTTTAAATAAATTCTCTCTTTTACTTAAAAGAAGTATTCGTGTTTTAATGACTTAGATTCATTTAATTCATCACTCACCCTTAAATACTTACCCCTAGACAAACCACCTACGCCAATCTAAAATCCCGCCTTCTGAAGAGTCTGATTTTTATTCGAAGATTTATTCGGACTCCCACACACACACACACACACATATATATATATATATATATATATATATATATATATATATATATATATCTTTATATATGAAAATCTGTGCGTGTGTTTGTCACTAAACTCCTCCTGAACGGCTCGACCGATTTCGATGAAATTTTTTGTGTGGGTTCAAGGAAATTCGAGAATGGTTTAGATTCACAATTCGGTCCGATATCGCACAATTAGTTAAAAAGATATTAATTAAAACCGTTCAAAAAATACAATTCAACATTCAACTGCATTGTTGTAACAACGCTATTGTTATAAACAAGTAATATAAAAAAAAAATTTTAATCAATTCCTACTTAGATCAACCAAGAAAAAGTTTATTTTAGCTACTTTTTTTATTAAATAGTTGCAATTAATATAAATATGTATATACATATGACAGAATCACAACATTAAGTGGTAATTAATTTTTATTAATTATCATTAAAGTATCGTATTGTCATCCAAAACAATCGTGTATATAAAATTTCCTTTCAACTGAATGCTTTATTTAACACGTGAGAAACAAACTTTTTCAAATTTTGACATAAGTCGCCAAAAGGGTCGCTAAGTCGCTAACGTGGTTGTATTTGTAATTTTTTAAATAATTAGTTATAATCAATTAATTTTTATTAATTATAATTAAATTATTGTATTGTCATCCAAAATAATCATGTACATTACATTTCAGCTCAATTGAGCGCTTTAAAATGTATTTTATTAACGATTGAAAATTTCACCAAGATAAATAAATAAGTAAACAAACAAACAAATAAAATATGTATAGAGATCGTGAGCTAATAGTAGGAATTGAAAAAGACGTAAGTTGGCGTCGAAAATTTATTTTCAGCCAAACTGGCCAAACCCGGTCTTTATTATTACGAAAATGCAGACAGACGATTCACGCTTTTTAGCATTTTTAATTAATATCTTTTCAAATAATCTTTATATATGTAATTCTGTGCGTTGTAACGTCGTGAGTAGCTATCCATCAATAAAAAAAAATCTTTACAGTTTAATATAGAAATAAAAAAAATATTGTTTATTTGATAAACAATTCTTTTTGAAGTAATTTTGCCAAGCCGGTGTAATCAGTTCATATACTCATGCTCAACGCCACCGGCGTTCATCGTCTTTTTCACTCTCTCTCGGGGATTTTTTTCTCCGGTCTTTTTCTCTTTCTCTCTCTCTCCGGGTTTTTTTCCGGTCTTTTCTCCTCGTGTCCTCAAAAACAACCCTTTTTAAACACCAGGGGTGTGTTCACAACACGCCCCTCGCTCCTTCTTATTCGCAGGACCAAAGTCTCTCTTGACCTCCTCCTTCTTCCTATTGGCGCATAACACGCCAAAACACACCCGAGCTGTCTGGTCCAAGGCGCCATAGTTCCTGGTCCACATCTGGACACACGGGCCCATCACGCCACCTGTTTCTAGTATCCCCTTCATACAACACTAGAAAAGACAACATGGTTATTTTTTAAGATAGGCTTCGCCTATTGTCAATGGGGCGCCGAACTCTTAAGTCTATTATGCCGACCCGTCTGCTATCTCCACTCCCTGAGTGCAGACAATAAACAATGGCCCCATGGCCACGTGCACCGGTCATTCCACAGCTGGTTGATTGTAAAAAATTCAGGGACAATCGATGGGTGAGGCACTTGTCCTTGACCAGCTGGTAAAACCATAACATTTATCGAAAGATGGGAATTCACGACAATAGACTATGTCACAGCGTGTGTATGTAACTGAACTCCTCCTAAACGGCTGGACCGATTTTGATGCAAGTTTTTGTCTATTCTAGTGGACTCGAGAATGGTTTAGATTTATAATTCGGTTTAGAAATGTTTATTTTATTAATTTTTTATTTATAAATTGTTGATCTTGGAATGTTTTACATTGGATCCGGTAGACTGCGCTAAGATCGCAGTATCGAATATTCAAAAATCTTTTATTATAATTCAAGTTGGTCCCGACAGTTGCTGCTGTGATCATTTCAGGAAAATATTTTGTCACTTCGTGCTATTATTTTGTTGAAATAAATCGTGTGTTAATTAAATTATTACATTCAGATGTAATTAGTGTTTGATGAGTTTTGAAGTGTGCATAAAAAATTATACATTTTATGTACAATTTAATAAATATACCTGTTATAAAATAGATTGAGTCTCAACTTTTTCACCTTTAATTAAAACAAGTTTGAGTTTTTATTCACAAAGCCTTTACATTTAACTTCGCTCATAGTATACACATACTCACACGCTATCGATTGATTGAATTGTGATAACCGTACATGTAATGACGTTAGACATTGTAAAAACTTTTTAATACAAATTTTTCTCAAAACGGTCCAGATTGTTAAAGCTTATTCATAAAAATTTGGAATTTTTGAATTTAAGATGTGTGTACAGGACAACGTCTGTCGGGTCCTCTAGTATATATATATATATATATATATATATATATATATATATATATATATATATATATATATATATATATATATATATATATATATATATATTTACATATATATATAATTGCCTTTACATATAATATCTATAACACATGTTGATCTACTTTAAATAAGCCGGTTAAATTGTTATATACTGCATTGTTTTCTAATTATTATATTGAACTAAATTAATATTATGATTTAGTTTCTCTTTATTAGACACTTGTTAAAAAGCAGATGATTCTCATTTATCTTCTTTTGTAAGTAGGCATAGCTTCTTTTTTTTTTCTTTTTTGTTCCATTTAGGAATTACGTTATGTGATGAATTTTATTTGCATCGTCAATTATATGAACTCCAGGCAGGAAATAAAATCAACATTTCATTTAAATTAAACTATACTCAATGCCGCAACAGCCTATGAGGGCCAAGGCCTACTGTTCCTATCTCAAGTTTTCGTGATCTTGCAGATGTTCCGGTCAGGGGGTCAGTCTGACGCGAAACCTCCAGTATTTAGTTCCCAAGCAAGCTTGGTTCTCAATTATTGACCTACTGAATGGATGAAAGGCTGAGTCGACTTTGCCCTACCCGGTGTTTGAACCCCAGACCTGTGGCATGGCGTACGTTACCATTCAGCCACTGGGCCTCAACATTTTATTTAGCAAATTAAAAAAAAAATTCCAATAAATTTTATTTTCATCTCGTTAAAAAAAACATTTATGAAATTCGCTTCATCAAATTTTCAAATGAAAAACACAAAAGAAAATAGCCTCTAAAATACTTGGCTTTCTTTTGCTTGGGTTCCAATTTTCCGAATCCTAAAGAAAGTCTTACCTATTCCACTCGCATATTTGGAACTCGAGAAAAGTGTTGTTCTGAAACAAAAAACAAGACAAACAAAAAAAAACATTGAGAATCTTATACATAAATAGTTCTAGAATAAAGATAAAAAAGAAAACTTTTTGCTTAACGTTCTACTTTCGTAATCGTTGACATTGAAAAAGAAAAACAAGAAAAAATCATATTCATAACACTTCCTTAAGCAATAAATTATATTATTTGTAAACAAACATGCTTAAAACTGCTGGTATGTTTTAACACTTCTTTCCACCGGGCTATGATGTTTTTTCGTTGGGTAACGCTTTTGCCATTTCTTTCTTTTTTTATTTTACTTGCTGCTCTGATTTCAAAAAAAGAAAAAGAAAGAAGAGGTAAAAGATACCATCCTTGAGAGTCATCAATATTTATCGAGAAGGGTGTGGTCGGCCGCATTCGATAATTTGAACTCATTTTAAATTGGTGATTCACTGTGCTGACGTAAAATATTAGGCAAGAAATTATTTTTTAGGATATAAAATATGCCTTCCTAATTTTAGTTATTAAAGATTTCAAAGTTATTTTATGTACACCTGTGCTTCTCAAACTTTTAATATTTGCGACCTAATTTTCAATCATAATTTTCATCCCCCCCCTCCATGCAATAATAACATATAGAATGTAAAAACAATGTACTACGACGTAAGGCTACAAAACGATTCTAACTAGAAACCACACAAATTAACAAGATGGTATTAAATTTTGTAGATAATTTTGTATATGACAAGCCTATGGATGTCACTAGTTAGTTTTAAAACTGTTCTTAACTTAGCATTAATAAAATTAATTATCCAATACATTGTGCAGTACGATGGAAATTCATGTGTGTGTATTTTAACTCATACTTTCTTTTTAAAAAAAATTAACTTTTTAACAATATTTCATCTTAAAATATTTGTGTGAAATATAATTATGCCAAGCCTTAAAGTTGTAAGGTATATAATTGTTTCAAAAATATTCCTTTCGAATTGAAATATACACTTATGAGAAATTGGAAGTCTGCAATGTATAATCTGGACTTTGCCAAAGTACAAAAACTGTGCTAAAGCAAAAATTTAAGCTGTATTAGAAATGCACACAGTGAAAAAGATACAGTTCTTTTTTTTTTTTTAATTAAAATTAAAAAATCCATTTTTGACAGTTTTATTAAATGACACTTTAAATATAAAAATACTTCGATTTTTGAAATTGACAGTGCCATCCCGTGAAATATTAAATATTAAAAAAATTAATCACATGGGTCTGTCTATTTAATATTTAAAAATATAAGTAAAAATATTTTTTAATTCATTTCTTTGATTTTTTTTTATTTTATTATTATTTTATTTAATATTTATCCAATACAATAGCTTTATTGATAAGGAACCAAAATTTTCAGTTCTATACATTTCTTATTCTTAAACAGGAAAAAAAAATCCTGTCAATTTTTAAATGCATTTTTCTGTGTATATTATATTTTAAAAGAAATAATTTAAAACACCTTTGTGTATGAACTCAAATTTTATCGAATTCATTGGAAGTATTTTATAACGTGTTTTCAACGTTCGGTGAACAAATTTTATAGGAAACTTTATTCCAACCGAAAAAAAAAAACCTTGACCCGGACGTGATTTGAACACGCAACCTTCTGATCTGGAGTCAGACGCGCTACCGTTGCGCCACCAGGCCACGCAAATACTTGAATTTTTTAATATTAAATACCTAATTTTAATTAAAAAAAATTTTCTTAAAGTTAATTAAATATCACGTTAACTTTCCAAAATCAAATACTAAACTGTTTTTTGTGTTTAATTTTCCCTTTTAAAATCATTAATTGTTCTAATATCAATTTCTTTTGCAACATTCGATTGAAAGGATTTGTATAAAAAGAAGCCTAACTATATTTAAATCATTTTATGACCATTTAATTCTAAATTATTACTCTTTAAATGAATATTTTTTTTGAAATTTGATTGATAATAAAAGATATTTAGGAATCATTTAAACATTTATCGCTTTTAAAATAACCGTTGAGTAATGGCAACGTCCGATAGTAAATATGGCATTATGTCTGGAATAGAAACAATATTACACTGGATGAGAGACTAGGAAATGTTGCTGCTATTAAAAAAAAGAAGTAAAAAAAGTCATGATAAATGCGACAGTAGTTAGTATGAAAAGAGGTCCATTGACGACACCGGTAGGTCAAGTTTAACGAGATATTTATGGATGACGATGTGAAGAGATTATTATTGAAGTATACATTTAAATTTTCTTAGCAATGTCTAGTTGGTAAGTTTTTGTTTCTTAAAATATCTTGAATGTTATGCATTTGACTTTTAAACATTTTTCTATAATTTTTGCATCTGATTAAACTATATATAATTTGTAATTTAAATCCCATTTGCAGATAAAATATGTTTCGCAAGATAATTATGTTTTTTTTTTTATTATTAAATTAAGAACGACATATCAGTTTGATCCGGTGATAATTTTTTTAATTTGGTTCTCTGTTGTTAAAAAAAATGTAATGATTTATGCCATGCTTGATTTGTTGCTCCATTATTTGAAATCCTAAATAAATTGCACATAAATTGTGAAATAATTTTTGTTGTAAAAAAAATGTAAAAACTAACGTTTTGACTGAAATGTTTTAACCACTGTAAGCATATTAAATGCAATAAAAGTTATTTTATATATGCTTTAAATAACTATGCTGAGACTCTGAAAAACATGTTTCTTTATTTGTATTATCAAAATTAAAAACGTTGTAAAATTTTAAATTGTTTTTTACTTATGTATTTAATTTAAAATGCAACTAAATTTTAACTTTTACATTATTGGTTTTATTGATCAAAATTGTCATACAATATTTGTGCTACATTTTTTAATTTTGCTGTTAGTAAATGTAATAAAGGGAATAAAATTTTTCAAATTTGCAAAGTTTTGCTTATAAATATTTAAACATGTGTTATTGGATTGCCTCATATTTATTTGATCAATGCTGCAACAAAATATTCTTTAAAAATTGAAGGGGTTAAACATTCAAATACTCTATTTTTTTTCAGTAGTAAATTAAATATTAAAGGTTCTTTTCATGCTGTTATACATAACATTTTCTCTCTATATTATCTCTATATGTTTTTGATTCACTATGGTTCTCCATCGGTGCATTATTATTAAAACAATATTTTTAAATTGATTCATTTTCATTGTCATGAAAATTTATATTATCAAAAAACAAAACTTATGAAGTTGTCTATTTTTTCCCCTTTGACTTTCATTTCTATTTTGATTTGACAATTTTTTTTATAAGACATTTGCAACACAATCCTAGTTTAGTTCATACCTTTGACGAAGGATGGGAAAAAATGCCAAATTGTTTCAATTGCTCATTCACTTCCAATACAATGATAATTATTTGCAAATTTGACAATGAATAAAGGTGTGCTTCATAATAGGATTCAGTTAGTCACTTATTTATTTAACTTATAAATAACTTTTATGTATGGTAGTTTTTTTCCAGATTTCTCCGAGATTGAGTGATTTACTTTTGGATCTTCTCTCTTCCTTTTAAAGATGTAATGTAGAGAAAAATAGATTAATTTCAATTGTTTTCAGATATTTCTCTATCCTTTATCTTATCTTTGAATAGCTTGTTACGGTAAAATCATAGGAGAGCCCCACACCCTTGGCAACAAACCAAAAAAAGCGCCAAGCCAGAACGAGATGGCGCCAAACGAAACCAACAATGGTGGCAAGTGAATATAGCAGAACAAGGTGGATTCGTAATGAAAATATATGTAAACAGTAAAGAAATTAATCAAATATATTTAAGATGAAATTTAAAAACAGCACTTTCTTGTTGCTAATCTTTTCCGAGTGAAGGGTACAGTAAAGATACAAGCGTGACAGTAAATTTTTAAAAAAGCTTTGAAGGTCTTATCGCTAAGCGAATGACCGTGGGAGTGCCGCCATATATATTCTGCGAGGTAATGGTCGAACATACCCACTCGACATCTCGGTTCAAATCCATCCAAAACAGCACTCTTTCGTTCTTATAATCTCATTACATTTAGAACATTCTTAATTCGAAAAAATCAATTCTTCCTTCCTTCATACACCATCCAAACAATTTTTTCTTTCATTTCACATTCAACAAAGTAAAAAATTCGAAGGTATATTCACTCACGCACGTGCCATACTACCAGCCCAGTGTCCAACAACAAAATGACGAAATTCACAAAATGCCCGCCGACAAAATATGAAAATTCCAGAAATAGTTAGGTTTACCATATCTAAAGTATCAAATTAGGGTTACCATGATGGCGCAATTATTGCCAACCAAAATAGTTCACGCCAAAGGTGTGGACTCTCCTAGGACTGAACCGCTTGTTACTTGTTCATATTTACAAGTAACAAGCTATTCAAAGAAATGAGGTTTTCTTTTGTTTTTATTTCATTTAGTATGAATTCTGTAATATTTCTATTATTTCATTCCAAAGTTGTTTATGCATATAGGCTAAGAATGGTATTAAACTGCTTTTCTAATTTTTTTTTGTTAGAGTGATTAACCACACTTTCTTTTTACTGTAGCTGATATTTATTAACTTGGAGTGCATCAAATCTGCATTTAAAATGAACTATTTAAGATTTAAATTAATGATAAATTCAGTCATGAATTAATTTAGCTGTAACTCGTATTTACTTCCCATTTATGTTAAATTTTTATTTTACTTCTAATTTAAAGCCTATTCTTGTTATACCTTTTAAGATAAGAATTAATCAATTGATGACAAAGAACTATTTAATTTGTTATCCATTTTGTGTGAATTTCTGGTTTCCTTAAATTAAAGAATATATTAAATTTTTCAAAAAATAAGTTCATAGTTCATACATACCTAAACATAGGCAAACATTTTAAGTATTTCTTAGGATACATATTATTCATTTCTTCAATCATTCAAAAAGGTTAACAAAAGGGTGACATGAGGGTAATACTATGAATCTTAGATCATGTTTTAAAGGTTTGTTATAATAATACAAATAGAGATTACTTATAATAATTAGGATTTTAAACATGTTTTATCATTAAAAAAATTGTAGTAATAAAATAATATTACAGTTGTTTGAGTATTTTAAAAACTAAATATACATAATTATTTTTCAGGTCAACTGTATGTTTTTATTCCTTTTCTTAACAACTAATATATTTTTAAAGAGAATATATATAATCTTAATTCATGACAATTTGTGATGTTCTAATTAATTGTAATTTTCAGGTATTTGAATTAAGTAATTCTATGTAAATAACTTGAATGTTTTGTTTTTTCTTAATTTCATTTTTAATGGGAACTTTGCTATTTTCAGGGGTTTTTTATATATTGAATTAAATTTTTATCAAACAAAACGATAGTAGAGATAATTGTGTTAGCTACAATTAATTTACCTTCCTTTGAGATTAAAGTAAACTTTAGAGAATGAAAAACAGGTGGAATTTTTATTTATGTTTTAATGTAACTTTATTTTTAAATTATTGTTATAATGTAAAATAAATGGCTGTTATGAGATGTTATATTTTTTTCAAAGACAAATGGAATGAAACACCATAGGCTGGCATAATAGTATTAAATAAAATTTTTGTATCACATATCAAATACACCTTGGTAAATTTAATACAGATCTAAATGAAGATTTTGATACTTTTTTATTTCTTGTTCCTTTATTCAAGTGCATTAAATGTATTAGAACATTATATTGAAGTAATTCTTTTTTAAATTATTCTGGTACTTATGTATTATCACAACCTATTGGCAACATTATATGAAATGAAGCATATGATTGCCAGTTCAGTGCATATGACACATGTAAAAATGGGTTGCCAACTTGGCAAGCTATCTTGAACATTGATGATTGTTGCTATAATACGTAAGTACCATTATTCTTTCTAAATGTAAAATTCTCCATATAAATTTGTTAAAATTGTCATTTTTTTAACAATCATTTAACAGTATGTTTGAGTGGTAATTTGTATAATTCATCTAAATAGATAACAGTAAAACCTGTTTTTGTACAGTAGATAGGGACCGCACAAGAAAATATTTGAACATTTTATAAATACTTAAATATAACAAACAAATTAGTCGATGTCCAAAAATGAAATTTTTTTATATAGTGAAGAAGGACCATATAAAAAAAGTCACACATAGAAAATACGTTAATTACTTACAAAATTTATGAGAAAGTACTTCCAAATGAAGTAAATAAATTAAGTACACAGAGAAACATTTTTAAAACATTTAATTTCTCATTGAAATGCATGTCAAAGTTTTCAAAATGCACATACATAATTCCCTGCTACTCATCCTAATCCAAAGCTTGCATCTTCCTGTAAGGAATTAGTTCAAAATCGCTTTCATCACTTGAAGTTACAATTTCTATTAATTCATTTTTCAGCACTATAAAGTCAGTGATAAGTGTTTGCGATGAAGGTCAATTGGTCAGTTGCTTGTAAATGTCTTTTTAACCAGATATGCATGATCAGAGCTTTTTTTGTGGAATTTCCAACGTTTGGAATTGGTATCTATTTTAAGTAAATGTTTTTCCGATTTGTTGGAAAGCTGAATCCCTGCAAATATTTCATTCACTCTCAAAGAATCCGGTTTGTCTTCATAATCTGTCAGGTTATTGATACTGTCACTATCATTGAAAGTTTCATCTTCAATCAAGCACAAACTGCTGGCATGTTGAGAGAAAGCAATTGAGCGTGCATTGTCAAGAGACTGTTTATAAGGAATAAACGGTTCACTCCTAGGAGAGCCCACACCCTTGGCGCGAATTACTTTGTTTGGTGATAATTGTGCCATTGTGGTAACCCTACTTTTTTAAACACTGCATGTGGCAACCCTAACTATTTCTAGCATTTTCGTATTTTGTGGGCGCGCATTTTGAATTTTATTTTGTTGTTGGGCTCCAGGCTGGCTGCATGTGTGTGGGAATATACTTAAGAATTTTTTACTTTGTTGAATGCGAAAGGTAAGAAAGAATTGATTGAATGGTGTATGAAGGAAGGATTGATTGCTTCGAGTTATGAATGTCCTAAATGTAATGATCGGCATGATGTAACACGGTCGGCAATAAAACGCTTTCTTCGAAATTGTACCAGCCACGCTGAATGTATGTTTGACCATTACCTCACAGAATAAGTATGGCGGCGCTCACACGATCATTCGCTTAGCGATGAGACCTTTAAAGCTTTTTAAAATCTGTTACACTGTACCCTCCACTTGGAAAAGATCAGCAGTAAGAAAGTAAGTGCTGTTTTTATATTTTTTATCTTAAATGTTTAATTTCTGTATTTGTTTACATATATTTTCATTACGCATCCATCTTATCTCGCTATATTCCTTTGCCGCCATTGTCGGCTTCGCTTTGCGCCATCTTGTTCTGGCTTGGCGCTTTTTTCGGTTTGTCGCCAAGGGTGTGGGCTCTCCTAAGATTTAACCGGAATAAAAGCATTTTGAAGTGTATATATGTACATTGATAGAAAACATTACAGAGGCAGCAAAGCCTTTGAAATTTATATATTGCATAAAAAAAGATTACTTAGAAAAAATCGCATAAAAATGGGTTCTTCTGTATTACTAAATATTAAAATAAAGGTTAAACTGATGTGTTTTTTGTTATTATCATGCAAGATTTGTAATTTTATATGATTTCAATGTACAGCATTGGTGAACTAGAAGATGCTAAACCACGGAAAATGGATCTCTCTCGTCTTCACGGTGCCACTGCTGCTTTGCCTGCTGATGTTTGCTGTGGAGAAAAGCCACCCTATAAAAATCCATTTCATACACATAAGGCATTTGAAGTAATGAATATACTAAGAAAGTAAGTATTGCCTTACATTGTTCTTAAACACAATACCATATGCTTTATGTGTCACAATGACATAGGTAAAATTTATACAAAATTGAAAAGAAGGCATTTTATATATTTCAGTTAGTAATTTAAGAAAAACAACAAGGTTGGATAATCTTAAAAATGCAAATTGACTTCTAAAAGAAGTCAATTTTTGAATTGTTTTACTATGAAAGTTTTAATATACCATACTCAAATCTAAGTGGCACTTTTATTCCAATGTTAGTGCTGCTGAAAATCAGGTGCGGCTTAGATTCGTAGGAGAAAAACCTTGTATAGTAGGTGATTAGAGTAATTACTAGTTCGTCCATGTGTTTAAAAGTTTATAATACAGATAAAATAAACAATTATTCACTTCTTATTGGTTAACATTTTAAATTTATTTAGTTTCTTAAAATTAGATATCGATAAACCATTTCACATCATTTTTCCTTTTTCTTAAAAACTTGCTGAGAATTAGGGTTGCGGCTTAGATTCGAGTAAATAGGGTAATTGTACAGAAACAAGTGAAATTTCTAATGTTTATTAAAATCTGTAGATCATGTCGAATTGATCTAAGAAATACACGAATAGTAAAAAATCCATGTAAAAATCATTAAAGGCAGTAAATGAGAACAAGATGAGATTTTGGCTATTGCAGTGTTTGCTTGTACCCAGAGTGTTATTTATCATTCATGGTTGCATTTCCTGTATGCTATTTAAACTATAATAGCTAAGCTACATGTTGCAGGAATAATAATTTTCATCTTGCCCATGGGCACTAAAAGTATAAAGCTGACCCTGATGAAATCAAAAATTTTAGTTGAATGTTAATGTAAGATATTTATTTCATTAATAAAATTATTAACGAAACTGAGGTGCAAGGTAAATTGCAATTCCTAAAAATGGAAGAAAGCTTTCAAAAATACATTTAAAATGTAATGTGTTATGATCAAGAAATTCAAACTTGTAACAAACAGTACATTTACTCAGTCAAAATAATCACAATGATGTACTATGATTAATGCTTATAATGTATGATTACCAAATAAACATCTTAATGTTGTGATTTTAGACATGTAGAGAGAGCCATAATGCATATGTATCCATCATCTTCACGAGCAAAAGTTTACAAGCTATTTAAAATAAAAGATTTTGTAATATTTATGTCTCTTGTTTTTGATGGTGTATATAATGATACTATAAGCATTTTATGAAATGTAAATTTGTAAAATTTTAAGAACTAAACATTTAAAATCAACTATTTTGAATAAGACCTCAATTTGTTAATTATTTCAGCTACAACTTTCATTATACTGTTAAACTTTAAATATTTTCCATATAATGTTTGCTGATAAGTAATGCAGTAATAAGGAAGAAAATATGGAAATGATTTTATGGCATAATACAATAAAACCATTAACATTAGTAAAAGCTGGAGCTCCACACATTTGTAGTCATATCTTCAAGTTTTTCAAATGGGTATATTTTCAGATAGAATTCCCCCTATAAATAATAAATAAAATAAAATACCCCCATAAAATTCCCCCTTCCTATAAATACATTTCTAGTGTGTTATTTGGAATAATTTTTATAGAATATTCTTTTACAATATGAAATCATCGAAAATCATTCTTGCAAATATTACTTAATGTAATGTACCAGTTGCATTGATAGATTCATTAAAATAATTATTGTGAAAAATATAGTAGCATTTTCCAAAATCTTTTAACTTTCAATGAACATCATTAGATATTACTTCAATTCTTTTTAAAGCGAGTCACATTGAATAAAAGTTGTAGGATTTTAATTTCATAGTTATTTATTAGTATAGTATTTTAAAGTGTAAATTTATTTTTAAAGTTATCAAACTATGCATCTGCTGCTTCTAAAAAAGCTTCTTTTATTATTCATCTCTTTCGTATGTTGTCTTTTTAGCAGTGATCTGGGAAACACAATTTGCCTTTTTACAGTCATAGCTTTATTTTTATCAGTTCCATGTTAAAAAATTGACTGTTTAACATTTTAATTCATTTTGTAGTTGTTAAACCTTCTCTTTTCTTATAGCCATATTCTAAGAAAAATCTTCTTTTTTAAAAAAAATATTGCTGAATGAACCAATTTATATTGCTATTCAACTTTACATTTCCCCCCTTTCAGCCACATTTGTAAGACAGAAAATAAATTTTATATTTATATTAGGTAAAATAATATTTATTCTCCCATTAAAATGAAATTGGTATGTTTTTATTTTTTAATGTTAAATTAATATTTTATGGTTAGGTTTCGAAAGAAAATAGAGATAGTTTATGAGACAATGCCAACTGATGTAATGGGACAACTTTCACTTAGAGGGGAAGAAATATAAATGGTAATATCAGTTGAATAGGATATAAATGATATTTTTACTTTCCATTTTAAAGGAATATTTACCAAAAATTGTCACAAACTATCAGTAGCTCATTAGTGGCAAGTTGACAACCTCTGATTCACCAGTGGGGATGCTGTTGCTGTACAATTTTTTCTCCCTTTCCTATATTATGTCATTTGAAATTTTGTGTAATTTTTGTAAATTAAGCTTTTCAATTCTGTGCTTTCTTCAATTTATTTAGTTATTGATTTGCTTCGTATGATAAGGTGGTGTAAATTCCACTATAAAACCTATGGAATTGTTCTAGAATGTCACTTATCTATGGTTAGATAACAAATGTGATAGTTCATTTAAAGCTTTATTTAGTATTGCTTGTGTTTCTCTCTCTCTCTCTCTCTCCTCAGTTGCCTAAACTGTTGATTAAACTTTGAAATGCTAAAAATATTACTTGTTTTATTTACCTGTTTTTGTAGCACTTAAAATTTAAATTTTTTACTTTTATGTTATTCAGTAGTGGATGCATTTCTTTAATAATGTCATGTAACAAATTATGGAGCACTGATCATTTTAAATTTGTCCAATCTCTTAACAGGTTCAAATATATACCTAGAACAAACTTTTTGAATGTTTGGGGAGAGGGTGCACTGGGGTGCATTCGTTGATGAAATGTATTTGTCCGCAAAATTAATTTTCAAGGTTCTTTTTAAAAGTTGAGATAATATATATCTGAAAACTATGTTAAAAATAATGATTGTTCCTAAGTAGAATTTGTATGTTGCATCCAGATTTGAATGTCATATTTAAGATGTCAGATTCTTGTGGGATAATGACCTTGCACTTAAATAATTATTTCCAAGTTAGTGTAACAAAATATATGAATTTATTTTCAGTTTCTTGTTGAAGGAACTGAATTAGAAACAATTGTGATAAATAAAAATAAATATATTTAAATATATTATTAACTTTGTTTTGAACATAAATTTTTTTCTTTTTTAATCCATTTAGGAAATACAATCAAATCTCTATTTAACGAAGCTGTTAAATCCCGAAAAAAAGTTTGTTATGTGGAAAATTGTTTAGAGAGTCATCTATCACACAATATATTTTATAAACTATCTCCAGGTAGAAGTTCTCAAAATAGAGGTCTCACTGTACTTAAATTTTATGTAAATTGTTGTATGAGTTGGAACTAAAAATTTTTCAAAAAAATTTATATGTTGTATATTTGTTTTTTAAATAGACAAAATCTGCTTTGTGATGTTACTTTAGTAGCTGATGGCGTTGAAATTGCTGCTCACAAAATGGTATTAGCATCTTGTAGTCCGTACTTTTATGCAATGTTCACAAGTTTTACTGAAAGTAAAGCTGAGAAAATAACAATTCAAGGTGTGGATGGACAAGCTTTGCAACTTTTAGTGGATTATGTTTATTCTTCAGAAATACATGTTACTGAAGATAATGTTCAGGTAAATGTAAAAAATTTTGAAGTCTTTCTTGAATATCTTTTTTGTAAGAAGTTTATTGGTGTCAAATAATATTTTTCAATACTTTTTGTTGTCGAAAATGCGTATAAAAAAATTTATAGTACTTTTTAATTGTAACTTAACTTTAATTGCATGCCTGTATATATGGCTAAGCTCCATTCTTGTTTTTTTTTCTTTCATTTTGCTTTTTTCTACTCTTTACATGTTTATTTTATTATGATGTATTTTTTAAGCTAATTCTTCACACACACACATATATATGTATACATAAGATAGGAACTTCAACATATTTTAATTGTTGCACTGTATTAAACATGTGAATTTAATATTATGTATATGCTGGAAAGAAAAAGAATTGTCTATCTGTTTTATGTTATTTACTTTGTCTTGTATCTTTTAAAAAGTTGAATTGTGTTTCAAATTTTGAGAATTTTTTTTTAAATCAATCATAAAAAACTTGAAATCTCTTTTAAGACTTATTTGATATACATCACATAAAGAATATATAATTGTTATAATATTTCAAATAGCACTTTTATATAAAAAATTTAATTGTTTGTAAAGATGAATACTTATTATACAACCTTCTCTTGAAAAATTATAATAAATAAATGAATAACAGTTTTGTCAAATCCAAAAGTTATGTTGAATTGATACAATTTAATTATTATAAATTATGGAAATAAAATAATTATTTGTGCTATATTTTAAGCATTTGATAATTTGTAGTTTGAGATATCTCAATTTTCTTTATCAATGCTTAGGTTTGAAATGTTATAAAAGTTTATGTATATGATTGCATTCTCTTATTATCTGAGTGTTGTTTAAATTATGAAAAATATTTCAATGTTTTTCTGTTGTTAAAGCTTCAAGGATAAACACATAAAATGTATTACTTAAATATAATTTTCATTAGAATGAGTCTTTACTTTTATGGAATTATCTGTGAATAGTCTTTATTTTCAGTTTTCTTAGTCATTATTATTTCATTTTATTTAACTATCTTGTTTCATTATATACCAGGCTATCTTAACCATCCTGAATATTTTTTTTAAACTTTAAAAAACATCTCTGACTCCCTCTTGCTTTTTGGGCACTCGAAACAGAAAAGGAGGAGGAGAAATGAAAGTCGCACACATAGAGAATCATGTACCAACCATAGTAAAGGATATGCATAATACAATTCGCAATTTATTAAAAAAGTAATTTATTATACAAAAATAAAATTTAACTGTTTGATAAAATATAAATCTATTTTAATCTAAAGGACATTTCTATTATCAAAAAGGATTTATTTTAAAACAAGAACAGGTAACAGGCAAATACATTGTAGATTTATATATATATATTTATATAAATTTCCCCTCAAAGAATTCAAAATGAAAAAACTTTAAAAACCTGATATTTAAAAAATTTTTTAAAAGAATCAGCGGGTCGCGTGTTGTACACTGCTGCCTTATAAGATTGAAGTGCTATCAAACAACAAAAATGGCACTCATGTTCATACTTCATCAGATTGCATGAGATTTTTTTTAATATAACAAACCTTGTTATTCCAAATCCATTGAATTAGAACTACAATCTACAAAACTAACTGCTCTATCATCTCAATCTTCAATGACCCTGCTACTCTATACTTGTTAAAAAATAAATTTGTTGTGAGAATGCGATTTGCCTTTCTACATTAGTTGATTCAATATTGTTGAAATTTTTTTAAGGACTTAAATATTTTTACTGTGTTAAAAATACATAAAAAATTTGAACCAAATTGGAATATTTATCAAAGTTTGCATAATTTTTTAATATTAAACATTCTTCTCAATTTAAATTGGTTGGTTTCATTTTCATTAAAATCAACAAAGTCTTTTCTCGTAAGTAATACCTGGTATTTGACAGCTTTTTGCTAATGACTGAGCTAGAGTAAAATGGTGTTCAAAATGGATTTTGTGTTTAATGTCAAAAATCCGTACTTCCTTTTTTCTATAATGTTTAGTGAGTACCTGCTCAGGCAGGTCCCTGTCACTTTACCTTGCTCAAAATTACGAGGTTCGTCACCAATAGTCCTCATGATGCTTTGTTGTTAGACATTTATAAATTGCTCTCTGATATGCTTGCAATCACAAGTTGACGAATAAAATTGCAGATACTCTGTTCCGTCATTTTATTGGTGTAATCAAGTTTAGTTCTTAGTTTGGAAATTGTAGAATTTTGCTATAGAATATTTGTATTAACCTTTTAAATGCCACACTATGATTGAAAAGTAACATAAACTAAATTTTGATAAAAATCGAATTGAAATTGAAACATAAGACCTATAAAAAGAAAAATTTTCAAAAAAAATCATTTTTTTTTAAGATTCTTAGCGTGTTTTAAAATGGAACATTGGTGGGTACCATTTAGTTCTTTCACATGTTTTTATAAAAGTATGACCAATGACCTTTTAATTCAAAATACAATTATTGTATACATTTTTAAGAAGTAGTTTCTAAACCAGAGATGGCACTAAACATTTCCCCACGGGCTTTCATCATTCTCCGTTGCAGGGGGGGGGGGCATGATACCCAACAAACCATTGAAATGGGCCTCAAAAATCTAAAAATTAAAATGAGGGAAAAGAACTAAAAATTTGCGCATGAACGAGGAAATCGTATCATTTTTCCCTGCAGAATTTTTTAAATGTACCCTGATGAAGGAGGATAGGTTCCTCGACGAGTGCCACCTGTTGAGACCATCTCTGAAGTAAACTTTAAAATATAATTCCAAAAGGTAACATATTAATCTGAAAATATAACTTATAAACAGGAATTTATACATTTACAGAAAATTTCAATTACTTATTAGAAATGTACTCAATAAAGGAAAACATCAGAGTAGGGCAAAAAAAGTAAACAAATAACCTTGTATCAAAATTCACAAAGCTTATAGTTTAATAAAGCAAAAAACTAGAAAAATACAGATTTACCAAAATTCTTTAACATGAGAAATAAAGACAAAATATATTGCTTTTTATGTATATGTGTTCTTTTATGTCTTAAACTATTTTTACTGTCCGTGGTAGGTAGGAAAACATTTCTCATGCAACCTTTTTTGGTGCTTGAGGCATTTTTTCATTATGTTTTTCTCACAGATACAATGTCATGTTTAGCGCATTGCTAAATAGATTACAATACCATTATTTGTTTCTAAACAGAGGTCTATATGTTGCAAGAAGTCTGTCTAGTAAATCGACACCTTTCATTCACTCTTTGTACATTTTTATAAAATTTCATTGACAAATATGAATTTTCTTTTTTTGTGCATAGCCAAATCTCTTGATTTTAGTAACAGGCTCATGAGTTCCATTATTGGATGCTATAGTTACTACAGCACTGCTTTCTAACGGCAACTGTACACTTGTCTGTCATTTCGGTAATCAAAATTACCTCTGTCATTTTTTTGCTTCCTTTGGTGTTTTCAAAAGGCATCGTCCTGTATGATTATCTTGAATTGTGCCAGTTGCTTTAAAACTCTTTTCTGGCAGTTCTGTTAACAGTTCATGTGATGAAAAAACTTGTCAAAGAATATTTCATGCTTGTTGGGACTTTCAACACTGGATCAAAGTTCCCACACTATTCTAGATCCTAGAGGAGAGTTTTCTATTCCCAATTTTTTTCCACAATAAATTCTCATAGAGTAAGGGTAGCCACTGCTGGAACACAACATCCATATTTCATGTCCAAACCTAATCGGCTTGCATTTGATAAACATTTTGGCTGAATGTTGATCGTAGTAAGAGACCATCGATTCATCTGTACACAGTTTAGAATGAAAAATGCCGAACTGCTGAAAAATTTTTTCTATATAAAAAGGAGAAATTTTTCCTATTTTATCTGCAGATGTCAACTTGTTATTATCGATAATGTGAAAGAATTTTTTTATATTTCTGAATCTACTTCTAGGCATTACATTAGAAACAATCGGGACTGATAAATTTTGTGTGCTGCTGTATAAATCTTCTCCAGGTACTTGGTGATATACACTAAATAAAAGTGACTCTAATAGCACTAATCAAGTAACACGCAACATCCAACTGTCAACAAGCACAAGTGCAGTTTTGCTGCAGCTGAGAAATTCACCTGAGATTGTCCAGAAATGGGTGAAGGGGGGAGTTGAGAGAAAAGGCTAAAACGAAAATCAATAGTCATAAATATCTTCTTCCGACAAATACTTAAAAGTGTTTAGCGTTCAGAAATGTTTTCCAACTCTTCTAAGAACTGTAAACGAAGTAATTGTATTCTGTTAAAAAGAATACCTTTACACGCCAATGTTCCATTTTTGGAACATTGAAATTTCTTACCAGATAGTAAAAAAAAAAACAGTGTTTTTTAAATTTTGAATTTTGCACGATCAAAAGTAAAAAAAAATGCACAATTGATAATTTTTTTCTCAGAGAGACAATTGACTTCAACAACAGTACTTCAATCCCAAAAAAATAATCCTTATATTTCGTCTTCAAAATATTTTTTACGGACCAATATGAATAAAATTGGAATTTTTCAAAAAATTTCAAAATTGATGTTCCAATAATGGAACATTGGTGTGTAAAAGGTTAACTTTGTTCATTTTTGTTACTTTGTTCATTGTAAATTATTATTAGAAAATATTCTTGGAGTAGATAAATACTTCAATTTTATATTTTGGATTATATGTGTTAAATTCTTTTTATATCTAAATTGGGATATTTTATTAATTGTTTATTTTCACAATGAAAGACTAAATTTTGTGGTATTATTTTTCTCTTTTCTGTAATTTGTTTGCTATAACCATGTATTTTAATCACCACTATGAATAAAAGAATTGATAACATTAATATAAATGCAATTCCTGAAATAATGTTTTATGGATTAATGTTTCTATGTCATAGGTTCTTTTACCTGCTGCTCATTTATTACAACTCACTGATGTCAGGGATGCATGTTGTGAGTTTTTACAAGGTCAGCTACACCCTTCCAACTGCCTTGGTATTCGCGCTTTTGCAGATCTCCATGGGTGTTTAGAATTGTTGAGTTATGCAGACTCTTATACAGAGCAGCACTTTGTGTGAGTTTGCTTTTTCTCTTTGCATTCCTTGTTTAGGAGGATTTGAAATGGAAAAATACATTACTTAAAGAACAAACTAATTAAGTCACAAATATCCATTTAGTTTTTCTTCTATATTTTAAGCATTTATAGTTTGCAATTTAATTAGTTATTCAATTATGTGTTGGATTTTTCCCCACAGTCTGTACGTTTTTTTATGCAACAAGAATAAATGTTAGATAAAATCACATTTTGTTTATCTTTTCCATGGAGAATACCATTATAATTTATTTAATGTAGTAATTGGGGATTGCAATTCCGGGATACCGAATGCCTGTATTTTGAGCCATTTATAAAATTTTGTATTTCTGGTATTCACAAGTTTAAATACCGTTTTTTCGGTATTTACTAGGAATTTTTTAAACTGCTTCCACTATATGTTCAGAGATCTTCAACATATTAAAATAATGTACATTTTTGTTTTTATGTCTCCCTAAATGGGGAAATTAATTAGACTGTGAATATAAAGTTGCATTGTACAATCAACAGAAGTGATAAAATATGTATTTGAATCATCCAAGCACATGGGCCAAAACTATTCTATTACAGCTCAGAGCGATACTGCGCGTATGCAGGATTCGTAGTCTGATGTTCGTATCTGTGAAAACAAGGTTGTAGTTGTGAAGAAAGTACGTAATATTTTGATGTGTGTTTTCTATCTTTTTCTAAAAACTATCTTTATATATTTTTCTATTACGATACCGGTATTAAGATCTTAAAAATACTGAATACCCATATTGCAATCCCTAGTAGTAATGTAATTATATATATTTTTTTTTAAATAGGACTATAATATTGAAACATGTTTTGCAATGTATCATGAGGGGGAGGATGGGAATTTCCTTCAAAAGTATCAGTTGTGATTTTATATGGGGTTTGATAGGTTTGTTTTACATATGGTTATATATATATATATATACTAGCTGGTATACCCATTCTTTGCACGGGTGAACTGAAAAATGAAACAACACAGATTGAAGGAAAAAGAAGTTTTTAATGAGTTAATTTTATGTGAATTGAAAATTAAACAAAAAAAGCTTGTTGCATATCTCAGCTAAACAAAAAAAGAAAAAAACACCTTTTTTAAATTTTAACTATGTAGATCTAATAGCCGATAAAAAGGATTTTTTAAATTTATAATTCCTCAAAGCACTCTTGAGGGTCGATTTTTCAAAATACCTCCCTAAGCTGATCTCTGCTCAGCAAAAGTAACACATTCTTAAAAGTTTTGCGTAATGAACGCTTAAAGTAGTGTAAATAATTTATATCTGAAAGTGTAATACATTGATATTACTTTCTGTTGTATTTATTTTATTTTAAAATTGTAATATTCACAAGCAACGCCGTTTCTTAAATTATAATGGCGATTCAATGAAAAACATAGCGAAATGTTAACGATAGAGTCAAGTTGGCAAATGCCTAGCTACTTTTGTAGCTCGAGCTTTATTAGAGCTTTGTAAGACCAGCCGTGTAGGGGAGCAATGCACATTAATACTTTATCTAACCGCATTATGATTTACTGCGGTTTTTTTTCATACAATTTTTTTTGGATCACTACATGTACAAATTAAGGGATATACATAAACAAAATACTCCACTTTGGAAAATTTAATCCGTTAGAGCTAATAAATTAATTAAAGATATTCCACTGTAAAATTAATTATGTACACTGTTCACTTAAAATAAGTAGTCAAATCATTTTCCAAGGTCTTCATTAACAGACAAAACCATAAGACACTTAAATTTTGACATTAACTATTTTTTTGCGACAAAAATAATAATCTTTGCAATCCGCTGAAAACGCAATATCTGCTACAAAACTTTTCGCCTTCCCCACTGAAATACTCATCATAGAACCCGTGCTGCCATATATCTTAGAAGAGTGGATTTCAAAGAATATTAAAGCTAAGTATTGGTAGAATATTCCTGCTAAGTTGGTGTGGTGTGATAGGAGAAGGGGGTACCAGCTCAAGTGTCATTCCCGTCACTTGACCATTGTTCAAAATTACATAGTCCGTCTCCAAAAGCCCTCGTGTAGCTGAACAGTGCGACGTTAATATTCACTCACTCACTGCAAAAAATACAGTGCAGTAGTTATAATTAGTTTTATACTTAAAAATGCAATATCTGCATATTCAATTAAAATTACTGCATTATAATTAACTACTAACCACAAAAAAATTATGAAAGTTTGTCCAAATGATGTAGTGTGAAAGAGAAAGTTTATTTACTTTAAGTACCAGAAGCGATAAAAGTAGTTATTTTGAAAATAGATCAACTTCTTACTACCAAATGTGCGTAATAAAATCATAAAAAAAACATTAAAATAAAGAGAGATTTATAACAACCTCTCCCTTCAAAACTTAGTTTTATTCTGAAATAAAAAAAATAGGCATTATTCTGATCACAGGAATTAATTAGAAGCGATTCCCTTACATAACCAAAACAAAAAGAGTTTTTCACAAACAAAAGATAGATATATGCTGACGTGGGCTTTTTTGCTTGCAGATGGCAGCATTTTTTCCTTCTTGACAAATATCGTTATATTTTGGACACTTTTTACAAATTTTTATAAATTATAGCCTATGTGTTATTCTGATGTATAAGCTATATTACTTAAAGTTTCATTAAAATCCATTAAGTTTTTGCGTGAAAGACCCACAAAGATTTTCACAAACTTTCACATTTATAATATATATTAGATATGAGAAATAGTAGTATAACTTATGTTTCTTAATGTAAAACATTTGAATACCTATGCCTTCATTTTGAAATATTTTATTTATAAATCTTTTTTTATTAAAAATGTAATTTTGTAAAAACTTTTAGTTTCCAAAACCAATTGCTAAAATTTTATGCAATAGCATTTCTTCAAAATTCGTTACATATTTGTTTCCTTACATTATGAGTTTTTAATTTTAGGAGGAATAGTAAAATACATTTTGCGATATTTTTATTATTATGTGAATTTTTCAATGTTTATAATATTATAAATTGCTTATTATAGGTGTGTGTATGAATTCATAGGTTTTGTGACAATATTTAATTTTAGTTTAAAATTAAAGTTAAGGAAATTAAATGTAGCTAGGTTACAAAAAAACCTGTTTATTTTTATAACTTTCACGTCAAACTTTTTATTGTTTTGTTATGTAATATGGACAAATATATATATATATATATGTAATATGATTTTTTTACTTCATTCATGTAGTTTTATCAGTCAAAACTGCATATATTTAAATTTCTTTTTGTATAAACATTATTTTTTTGTATTTGTCTTTTTATCATCTCACACTTGCATAATGCTCATAAAAAAATTATTTTAAATATTTATATTAATTAAAGTTTTGCATATAGTTTCTCTATTCATTAAAATTCAGCTTTCTAAATATTTTTATTTGAAATGATAAATATTCTTTTTATTTATGTAGAGAGGTTGTAGAAAGTGAAGAATTCCTAGCTTTGTCTCCAACTCAAGTGTGTAAACTTATTTCCAGTGATAAACTTGCTGTGCCATCTGAAGAAAAGGTATATTGTGCACCATTTTAATGAATTGTGAGAAGTATGTATTGTCTTTTGAATTACAACATACTCTGATCATTATCATTGCATTTGGATGAATATTTGTTATTACTTATCCAATAATATGTTTATATTTACACAATTGTATTAAAACTATTCTTGTAAAGAAAAATCTATTTAAAATGTTTTTCATTACTTTTGGAATCATTTGATTTAAAAACAGAACGAAAAATTAATTTGAGAATTTTAATGGTCTGTCACTAATATTTACTTTGAAATCTCTTTCAAAAAGTGTTTTAAAGTTGCAAAATTTTTTTATTCATGATACGGTTGTAACATTAAAAGGATTTTTTTAATTATTATTTTTATTATTATTTTTTTTTTTATTATTATTCAAGTTTTTCAATTAGTCTTAAATTTTCATGTCTGGTTATTCAAACCAAGAATATAATATTCCTTCCTTACTCAATGGTTTGATAGCCTATCTTAGACTTTGGCCTTCTCAAGAAGCCTTTTCCAGGCCAGCCTTCTTCCTGCTAAAGTTCTCCAATTTTTAATTTTCAAAATTAAGATACCTTTTTTTAGGCCATAATTCCATCTTAGATTTGCACTGCCTTTTCTCTGTGTGCCAATTGGTTGGGCATCGAAGACTTTTTTAGTGGTGTAGTCTTCATCCATTCTCACAACATGGCCTGCTTATTTAATTCATTGTATTTTGATGAAGTTAACAATGTCAGATTCTTTATATGAGTGATAGAGCTCGAAATTTGATCTTCGTAACATTCCATTTTCCTTTCCTTCAAAAATAAATCTTAAAATCTTCCTTTCATAGATACTTATCATTTTCTCATTTGTTTGAGTCATGTACCAAAGAATATAGTATTGTAAATAAGAAAAAATTAAGAAATTTTTGTGTAAGTTTGTGAAGATTTTTTTTATTGCGTTGGGATATAAAAAGAAATATTGTATGCAAATGTATGCAAAAGTTATAAAATAAATATGTAATTCATTTTTCTCTCTCCTTCTCCTTTGTATAAATAAAAAAAATTTAAAATTATTAAATTCTTACTTGCCAAAATAAAAAATTTGAGAAATTTCTAGTATATAACATATTTTTAGCTATTTTATAGTTTCAGAATTTGTTGAATGAACTTATAATAAAACATAATTCCAAAGTATATATTGTTTTGCTATTAGATTTTATATATTTTAATACTAAGAGTAGATCATTTTATGCATATTTATGATTGGTTATTTATGTTATGGGAGAGATGAGTTTAATGATGAGAAAAGTTGACAGATTCGATTTAGATGAAAACAAGACATGCAATGTAAAAGAAATGACCACTATACTTGTTTGAGATGTAAAGAATGTGAGTTATTTCAAGGATACATAAGAGTTAGTAATTATATGATGGTTAAAAAGAAATAAATTATGAATGCCTGAGAATCTAAAATTCTTGTCTTTAATGGAATGATATTAAAATTATATGCTTTGTAAATTTCACTTATCAGTACTTCAAATTTTGTGAAAGAAATTTCATTGCTAAATACCATTATGTTACAGATCATTCTAATTGTAAAGTTTTGAACTTAATGTAAAAGTTGAATGTTAGATATTCATATCCCATATCATATGTGTGTGTGTGTGTGTGTAAAGCAAGAGTTAAGAAACTAATTATTACAGGAATTAGTTCTATATTTTTAAATTATGTTTAAAATCCTTAATTTGTATATGCCATACATCAAATTTGTTTGCTATAAAAAAAATCGTAGAATCCTACAAAAATGTGAAATTTTATTTTCTGTACAGGTTTTTGAAGCCGTCATGTCATGGGTTAACTATGATCTCCAAAATCGTCAAGATTATCTTGCTCAACTGATGGAGCATGTTCGATTGCCATTGCTTTCACAGGAATACCTGGTTCAGAGGGTTGAAGAAGAGCCTTTGTTAAAGTCCAACCACCTGTGCAAAGACTTTTTAATAGAAGCCATGAAATACCATCTATTGAAAGGGGAGCAGAAGGTCATGTATAAAACTCCCCGCACAAAACCTCGGACTCCGATTGGTAGGCCAAAGGTATATTATTTTTCTGTTTATTACACATTGTCTATCAAGTTCAATTATTAATTTTGTAGTGAGAAGTATTGCATATCCTTAAATGAGCTCCAATATAAGCAGAAATTAACATACATGTAATTATGAAATTTTGCATAACAGGGAAAAATTTATGTGTAACTAAAAAAAATTTTCTTTCAATAGTCTATAAAGCCTTAAAAAAAACATTTTTTTTTTAATTCTGAACTCAAATATTGGTGGTTTTTATTTTCAAAAAACATTTATACTTGAAGCAAAATAGTGGAGTTTTGTATTTATATATAAGAGTAAATGCAATTTCACTATGTTTGTGTGTCAATCTTTTTCTATTTTTGTAAGCATTAATTTTGTTAAGTTGCTCATTCATATTGAAAATAATTGTGCTTGTTTTATTATTTTCTTTTCTTTTTTGTGTATAAAATTTAAGAAATACTTAAAATATTTTGATACTGATGTTTTTCATATGTTTGATTACTTGTTAGATTTATTTCATTTTAGTTTAATACTTCTGGAATTAACCTGAAAGATTGTAATAAATTAATTTGTAAGAATTATGAACATAAGAAACTAGATAACTGTATCCCTATTAATGTTATGTTTACACTTCAGTGTTGTTTCACAATATTATGTAATATTTTTAAAAAAACATTTATAAAATCATTTTGCTATTGCATATTTATACAAAGGTATAATTATGTTTAATGCTTGCTTAGAAAATAATATTCATCAGTTGTTGTTTTTTTTCTTAATTGGGAGTAAATATAGAAAAAAAACCACAATGTTATCTAATTACTTTGCTAAATTTGTAATAATCTGATGTTTGAAAATAAAAACAATGCATAGTAATCTAACTATTTCTGATGCTTACTTAGCTTTAATCATTTAGTTTTCATCTTTTTTTAGAAACTTTGCTTTTCATTTGTTTTTTTATCATGAAATATGTTGAATGTGAATGCAGTATTTGTTTGATATTAAAAACATTTTTCTAGTTTTTACAGTTTTTTTTCTTCTGAATGTAACTGAAATTACTAAAAATTGTAATAAAAATGCCTAAATCATATTTTACATTGATTACATGTTTGCTTTATCATTCCTATCATGTGTGATTTTGATAATTGTTTTTTAGATTCTACTGGTTGCTGGCGGCCAAGCTCCCAAAGCCATTCGTAGTGTGGAATGCTATGATTACAAAGAAGAAAGGTGGTATCAATTAGCAGAACTACCCACACGTCGGTGTAGGGCTGGATTGGCAGTACTCAATGGCTTAGTATATGCTGTGGGGGGTTTTAATGGTTCCTTAAGAGTGAGAACTGTAGATGTTTATGATCCTGTTCGTGATCAGGTTTGTGTTAATATTAAATATATATATTGTAAAAGATTGTGTGAAAAGTTATAAATGATTTTGTTTTATTATTACTATGGAATGTAAATGAAATTTTTATTCTGATTTTATTGTAAAATTTTAAATACACTTGTATTTTAGATCTAATAAATACTTATTTAACTTGCAAGTCACCAAAAAGTTAATAATGCTAATTAATTCTATAAGTAAGTCATCTTTTAAAAGAAAATAACTATTTTCCAAATTTTCATTGTCATGAAATTTATTTCTAATTTTCAAAATATACACACATTAAGTTTTATTTTAAAATCTTTTTACAATAAATATATCTATATATATAAAGGAGAAAAGCGACTCACTCACTGACTAATCACGATATCTCTGGAACTATTAAACCTACAGACTTGAAATTTTGTAGGTAGGTTCCCTTCATGGAGTAGACGTCAGCTAAGAACGGATTTTGCAAAGTTCGAACCCCAAGGGGCGTTACGGGGGTTTAAGAGATAATTATTTCCATTACTAAACTATTAGACGTACTGTCGTAAAACATGGTACACAGATTTCTTTCATAAAGTAGAGATTCCCTACATAATGATTTTTACAAAAATCGACCTCCAAGGGGCGTTATACATAATTATTTCCATTTTTAAACTATTAGACATACAGTCTTGAAATTTGGTAAGTGGATTTCTTTCTTAGAGTACAGATCCCCTACTGAATGGGTTTTGTGAAAATCGACTCCCAAGTGGCGTTATAGGCAATTAACTCCTTTTTTAAACTATTAGACGTAAAATCTCGAAATTTAGTGAGCTGATTCCATTCATTGAGTAGAGATGCACTATAAGATGGGTTTTGTGAAAATCGTTTCCTAAGTGGCGTTGCAGGGGCTTAAGGGGCGTTATACATAATTATTTCCATTTTTAAACTATTAGACGTACAGTCTTGAAATTTAGTAAGCGGATTCCTTTCGTAGAGTACAGATCCGGTGCAAAATGGGTTTTGTTAAAATCGACCTCAAGTGGAGAATTAAGGGGAAAATTAGTGGAGAATTAGTGCAAAATGGGTTTTGTTAAAATCGACCCCAAGTGGAGAATTAAGGGGAAAATTAGTAGAGAAATAGTGGAGAATTAAGGGGCGTTATAGGCAATTAACTCCTTTTTTAAACTATTAGACGTAAAATCTCGAAATTGAGTAAGTAGTTTCCATTCACTGAGTAGAGATCTGTCATAAGATGGGCTTTGTGAAAATTGTTTCCTAAGTGGCGTTGCGGGGGCTTAAGGGGCGTTATTGATAATTATTTCCATTTTTAAACTATTAGACGTACAGTCTTGAAATTTGGTAAGCGAATTCCTTCCATGGTGTAAAGATCCGCTACAAAATAGTTTTGGGGAAAATTGATCCCCAAGGGTCACTGAGGGGGATTAAGGGGCATAATAAATAAATATTTCCGCTTTTCAACTAATAGAACCACATGCTTGAAAATTAGAAGGTATGTTCCGTTCATGGAATAAAGTTCCTTTTACAAAGATTTTTGTGAAAACGGACCCCCAAAGGAGTGGGGTGGCGAGGGATTAAGGCGTGTTATAGAAAAATTCCTATTTTTGAATTTAACTCATTTACTTGAAATTTGTTGAGCACTTTTCTTTAGTTGAATGGAGTTCCACTAAGAATGGATTTTACGGAAATCAACTCTATGGGGAAGCGAGGAGAGTTATTGGGGCGTATTGATAGACAAAATTCCCGTTTTTGAACTGCTAAGACTATAATAATAAAATTTGGTTTGCATGCTTTTGTTGAATTGGAATCCGCTAAGAATGCTGTCAAAGAGGTATTGATGATAAAAATTCCGTTTTTGCTCAGTTAGATTCAGACTTGAAATTTAGTACGCGTGTTTATTTTATGGAGTAGAGATCCACTGAAAGTTGCATTGGTGGAAATCCACTTGATTATTAGGTTAAGTGAGCGAAAAAAATCTTTCTACTTCTATTTTAGATATAAATAGAAATTAGATATTATAATTTATGTTCTTTAAATATCAACGGGCGAGAGTGTAACAGCTATAAATATATTTTTCAATACAATCGAATTCTTAATGCTGGATATCAATAATTAATATATATGTAAACAGTATACATATATACAACATCGTGAAATACCCAGTGAAGTGGGTGGGTAACGGCTAGTCTATATATATATTGTGATTTGTATATTTTTCTTAAATATGTTTGCATAACACTAAATATGTGTAATTTTAAATGAATATTATATGGTATAATGACGCAAACTTTTTAGTTATACGATACATATGTTTTCACAAACAAAATCGGTTTTCATTTTGGCTGTCAAAATTCTCATTCTAAAATAATTTTAACAAAATCTTAATTTTAATCTTAAGAAACTCAGCAAAATATTGCTATGTCTTTATTTTTATAATTGTAACTTGTTTTGCTTTTTTATCTTATTTAACCACTTTTCTTTTATTTATTTAATAATGGTATTTCATTTTTGCGTAATATTTGTAAGCATCCATTTACGGTAGCTTATATTGTTCTAATTTTTATGACTTTCTTGAAAAACCTAAAAGAACCTTAATTATATACACAGTGGTGGCCAAAGTCCTTTGAAAATTATGTTTTTTAAGTTTGCATGCTTATAGAAAATGTTACATTGCACAAGATGCTAAGTCTTATATATCATTTTAAAGAGAATTTAATGCTGAATTCAGTACAAAGAAACAAAATTCAATAATTTGCAACTCAAAAGTTATGCTAAAGTTACTATCAATAGACATTGGTTTCTGATGATAGAAGTGGGTTTTCAGTACTTAGTGGGGTAGCCTTTATTTTTTATTACAACCCTACATTGTTGTTTCATTGAGCTGATTACATGATGCCAAGAAACAATTATAATTTCAATTAGTTCCCTTTTATCTCATTAGGACAAGAGTTTTGTAACAATGCCACAAGTTTTCAGTAGGACTGAGGTCAGGACTGTGTGTGTTTCCTGACCAGGACAACAATTCAGTGATCTTAGAATTATCAGTCTTTTGATTACTTTACTGTGTGGCAAGGAGCAGAATGTTGCTGAAAAATAAATGAAGCATTGTTGGTAAATAGATATCTGATGGAAGGTAGAAGTTCAGGTTCTAGAATGGTATCAATGTATTTTCTGGCTTTCAGTGTCTCATTGATGATATGAAAGCAACCTATACCATATGCTCAATGAATGACCAAATCATAAAACCATGTGAGTACTTTGCAGTTGACTGGATGCAATCAAGATGTAGCATTACTCCTATTCTACATCTTACACATTTTCGGCCATCACTACCAAGTAACAATATCTTAGCTTAATCGCTCCATATAACTTCTGACCACTAATCATTTGTTCAATTAATGTGTTCTTTTGCCCACTGTAGTCTTTTTTTTGTGCTGCTGTAAATTGAGATAAGGCTTTTTACGTGGAATTCTACCTCTTAGTCTAAGATCTGCTTATCTTCTCCTGGTTGTTTTTGAACTGACGGAAACACCAGCATCATTCAGATAACTTCTGATGACATTCTTTTATCTTGAAGACATAGTATTTTTGTTCTGTCAGAAACAGATGTGGGGCACCTTTTTCGCCCATTTCCTTTTTGAGGTCAATCTTGCGCAAAACTTTCAGTCTCCAGATGTAGTTACTGAACCACCTCCTGTCTTGCAATTTTAACATTGGAAAGAGCACTTTCTCATGACACATCTCTTTCTAGGTGTCCAATCTACTCTTTTATTTGATGTCACTGCTTCTTGACTAAACATCATTGTTGTCCTGGCCAGAAAACAGTACTTACTGATCTCAATCCTATCAAAAACTTGTAGCACTGTTTGAATACTCTTGTCCAAATGAGGTACCCATTAATTGAGGCTCTAATTGTTTTTTGAAGAACTCGACTATTTTCAGCTCAATGAAAGATCTCTGTGAAGATGTAATAAAATATAAAGGCTACCCCACTAAGTACTGATAACCCACTGCTATCATCAGTGTCTAGTGTATATCGACAGTTATTGCAGTATAATTTTTTTGCATGGCAAATATTTGAATTTTGTTTTTTGTATTAAATCCAGCACTAAATTCTCTTTAAAATGATATACACAACTTTGCATTGTGATCAACGTATAAGCATATAAATTTTAAAAATGTAAGAATTTTCAAAAGCATATTGGATTATGAGAAAAATAATAATTAAGTTGATAAATTTCAACATTTTTATTGAATTTTTTTCAGGGTAAAAAATCATTTGCATTGTGCAATTTTGAAAAAGAAATTAAGTGTAAAAGTTTTTTGTGATTTTTTTTAGATTCTGTTATACTTCCTGTTTTACTAATTCATTTTTATAACATTTTTCCTTATTGCACAATTTTAACAAATGTTTTATATTCTTGATTTATTCAGGAATACTTATTTTCTTACTTTTTTGCCTAATTTTAAATTGTAAATCTTTTTTTTTTAATCTTACTTTAAGTATTTTCAATGTGAAATTGTTTGATCAATAGTAATAATTCAAACAATTATGTGTTATTAGTGGAGTCAAGCCCCTAGTATGGAAGCACGCCGTAGCACATTAGGTGTGGCTGTCTTAAATAATTGCATTTATGCTGTTGGTGGTTTTGATGGATCAACTGGTTTGAACAGTGCTGAATGCTATGATCCAAGAGCTGAGGAATGGAAGACCATTGCTCCAATGAGCACTAGACGTAGCAGTGTAGGTGTTGGTGTTTTGAATGGTTAGTTCTCTCAATTTTTATTCATTATCTATGATATATTTCCTGGGATTTCTTAATTTAGATTAAATTTGTTTGCAAAAAAAAATATTAGATTCATTTTGTATTTATTACATACATTTAAAAAATATTCTAAAGAAAAATGTAGTGCAAAGGTAAAAGTCTTATTTGGTATGTTACTGACACTGTGATGTTTTCAAATCTATGTCTTCCTTTTAAAGTTTGTGAAAATATCAGAAAATTAAGTGCAAATATAATCATAGTACCTTTCCTTAACTTCTTAATTTTTGATTTTCCATTGACTTTGTAATTTACTATTTTTACAGTTAAAAATATATAGTTATATGTATATACAGTTGAACCTCTATACTGCGAATTTTTCTACATGGCGAACTTTTTCCTGGAACCTTGAACATTTCACGTGTAACGAAGTGCATTTTCTTTATAATGAGCTTTTTCTTTTGTGATTCAATTTTTTTCTCCCTATTTTTAAAGTATTTTTGAACATTTCAAGTTATTTTCTCTTGAACACATTTTATGGTGGTTATAAATCTTGAACTGGTTCTATTAGATCCTAACTCGCCAAGAGCAATAGAGTTCTGGACGTCTCATCCAAGAAATGCAACCTTTAACTCTCATTGTCCAGTTCACTAGAGACATCTTTGATATCCCCTTTCACACTCAGGGGAGTTGTCCTGAGTCCATGTGTTCTAGTTACAAAATAATGTATGTTTAATGTTACTTGTATGCTTTAAATTAGAAAATGTCCTTAAAATTCATTAAGTTTAATAAAAAAAAATTATTTTCTTAATATTAAAACTACATTGACACATTGGTCATTGTTTTTTCTTGTTTTCTTTGCATTTTTTTCTTTCTTTTTTTCTTCTTTTTTGATGGGTAAAATGTATAAAATAAACATATATATATTAATTTTTAAAAAGGTGTGAATAATTACTTTTTTTAATATACAGTGTTTATGAATTTAAAATTTGTTTTATGTGGTTTATAGAGAGTATATTAAAAGATGAACCTCTATGAAACAAATTTTCCATATAACAAACTTTTTTCCGTGATTTAGCGACTTCATTATATAGGGGTCTGACTGTAATTTATAAATATAAGCGTGATGTCATTTTTATAACAATAAATCAATAAACCTTTTGCACTCTACAGAAATACTTTAAGAAATTCAAAGAATTTACTCCATCCTATTAATTGGAAATTTTATTTAAAAGTTTTGGAATATAAAATAATTATTAACATTTTTAAATTAGTGTTAATTATATTTCTGTGAAATATACTATTTTCAGTGAAAAAAGGAATGTTTTTGCATTTTCTTATCTCTACCTTATTGCTAAAAAATATTTTTTCTCTCCCATTTCAAAAATATTTGTAATAATTAGAAAGTTTCCTCTAATTCTTTTAAAAGGGATTTTTTGCCATTTAATTTTTCTTCATTTTGATTTCTTTATCTTATCAGGAAAATTATAAATGTTGTTGTTGTTTCCAATCCCCTTAGAGCAGGAAAGCCTGCACCAAGTCCATTTGACCTTTCCGCGTAATAGTCTCACACACCAGGGCTCGCTCTTCATACAACTGTCGCAGGGAAATGCCCCAGCAGTCCAGAAGATGAGCAGGAGAAGCAAGGAGAGAGCAGGGACAGGTAAAGAAAGACTTTACCCCCTGCACAAAAGTCATACTATGCAGGTGACCACTTCTAAGGCGCGCCAAGGCCGTCTGATGAGCCCTGGAACTTCTGCACTGTATAGATAGGCCAGGACTCTTAGTTGCGTACCAGTGGTGAGCAGAAGGGTTTCGCCAAGTCAAATTCATTTTATTTTTTTGAAAGGGATGAATTGGAGACATACTCGTTTCCTCTGACCAAACCTAACTAATTTGGATAAAATATCTAGACCAGTACTGTCCATAATTTTTGGCCAATTCTTCAAATATTGGATGGAGCTTCTGCTGTCTGTTAGGATCCAGATACTGTCCTTATAAGAGTTGAGAGCAGGATCGAGAGCACCACTAATAGCAATGAGTTCCAATCTAAAGACGGAACAGTGGTCAGGATTCATGATGCTGATTTTAACATCATTCCCAGGAGTGTTACTAAAAATACCACTCCCTGCTCTACCCGTATCCGAACGACTACCATCTGTGTAAATAATCTAGGCTTGATCGGGTATGTCATTTATTACTTCAAGTGCCAGTTGTCTGAGTAATTCCGGATGGCTGCTATGCTTGGGAGTACTGGTCAATAATTCCTCCCGGAATTCAACATGATTAAAAGAATCAATAGGTGTGATGCAGCTAAAAGGTGTAGATGTGTCAACATTGGAATCAATAAAACCATGTTTACACATGTAATTAAGTGGGCTGTCTCGCTTTAAACGTTGGTTACTTGTCCAATTTATAATGAAAGAAGAGGTTCTATTGAAGGATCCAAAGCTTTTAATTTTGTTAAAATACCTATATGAGTTGACTTCGAATCTCATAGTAAGATGTTGGATGTCTGCCTCGTACAAAGCTATGTCAGTAGGGCAACTATATCTAAGGCCCGTGATAATCCTTGCAGCACTGAGTTGCACTCTCTCCAGTTTTTTCAAGTTTGTAGGAGATGCTACTTGAAAGATTTGGTATCCATATTCAAGGACTGGGCGAACCAAGGTTGTATAAGTTATTCTAAGTGTGGAGGCGTCTGAACCCCAATCTCTGCCAGAAAGATATTTTAAGATCTTAAGTCTCTTTCTTGCTTTATCAGCTATTTTCTCAATATGTTTACCACACTTCACTTCCGAGTCTAAAGTGAAACCAAGATAGGTAGGGTATTTACTGTAATTCAAGCGCTCACTCATTAGAAAAATTTCAGGAGAGTAGTTGTAAAGATGCCTATTAGTCGTGAAGAGGCTGACAGTAGACTTTGAAGCATTGAAAGTAATTTTGTGGTTGTCTGCAAATTCCTGAATATTTACTAAGGACCTATTCAGCTGGGATTCCATTTTGCTAATATTTGCATCACTGCACCACAAAACGACATCATCAGCAAAAAGTCCAATTTGAGAAGGGTTAACATATATTTTTCAACCCCGAAAATAAATAATGAGATGAGAGTTGGACTCAAAACGCAGCCCTGGGGAATTCCTTGATAGGTTTTGTAAGAATCCGAGAAAGTAGCATGAAAGTTGACACAAAAATTTCGGTGATTTAGAAAGTTTGAGATCCAGGGCAGAGCTTTACTTCTAATGCCAAAAACACCAAAGCACTTGCTTAACAGCTTATATTTCCATACCCTATCAAAGGCCTTTGACACATCTAAAAATTCCGCCATGGTCTGTCTCGTTGGTTTGTGATTCTGAGAATCTCTAACACATTGGGTGAAATATAAAATTTGATCAACAGTGGAGTGACCTTTATGAAAAGCAAATTGCTCCGAGGGCATTAAGTTATTAGTGTGTAAATGGTGAGTTAATCTCAGCAGCACCATGCATTCCATTAATTTGCAAGTGATGCAGGTAAGAGAAATAGGACGATAGCTTGTCGTAAGACCGGCATTCTTGTTGGGTTTATGAATGGGAATAATGATGGCCGATTTCCACTGTCTTGGTAATTTTCAATGACAAGTTACATTTGTATAACAGTCTTTCCCTACCCAAAATTCCAAGGTGGGACAAGAAATCTCCAGAGATGCTATCTGAACCAGGGGATTTGATGGTGTCCAGATTTTGAAGGGCATAAGATAGTTCAGGTAAGGTGAAATCAACATTGAATAATGGGTTATTTGCCGGCCGGTCCCTACAAGATTTTACTTGATTTCCGGTGACTCTGGCGAAGTGCTTGTCAAAACTACTAAAAGCAAGCTGACTTTCATTTGCGTAATGCTGAGCCAGGGCCTCTGCTGCTTCCCAAGCATCCACCGAGACATGGCCATTATCACTAATGATAGCATTAGTTTCTTCGTTACTAGGCTTTAAGTTATCAATTTGCTTAGCCAGTTTCCATAATTTAGTATTTGAAGTTCTATAGTCTAACTTTTCACATAGATTCTGCCAGTTTTATCGTTTGACTTGTACATAAATTTTCTTAATTTCAGCGTTCAGCTTATTTAATTCAATTTTTTTTGTCCAAGCCGCCATTTTGGGAAATTACTTTTAAGAGTTCCGTCCTTTGAGCAATCAATGGCTTACTAAGGTCTGAATTTTGGGCAAAGAAAGTACGGGTCTGTTTATACTTTTCCCCCTAGGGATTGAAGACTTAGCAGCTGTAAAAATGGAGTACTTGAAATGGGACCATTCCTTTTCCAAGTTGTCCGAAATAGGTTCTTGCGATATAAGAGTGTTAGAGATATTTTCAAACAGACTCCAGTCGGCTTTCTTAAAATTCCAGTGGAGGTTCTTCACACCATTACAATTGACTGTGAGATCTATTTTGACTAAAATAGGAAGGTGATCGCTGCCAATATTATCTAGTACTCTCCAGGAACTGTAAGGAAATAAACCAGGACTTATAAATGTCAAATCGAAGACATCAGTAGAACCATAACTGTTAGATCGGAAAGTGTGAGTGCCATCATTTAAACACAAGAAAGCCTTGTCGTTGACCAAGTTACTAAGCTCCAAACCTCTTGCATTTGTAATAGTGCTACCCCAGGTAGTATTCTTGGCATTGCAGTCTCCTAGTATTATAGTGTTGTCATCAAACAGACCTTCCTCCCTGTTTGTATCAAGATGTTGACTATTTGGAGGATGATAGAGATTCTTGATGGTAATAGTGTGATTCTTAGAGTGGACAGTTATACCTAGATATTCGAGATCAGAGGTGTCATTGCCAATATCTGGTAGTCTATGAAAATGGACATCACAAATAAGAAACATGAGTCCGCCTCCACCTGAAGCTCTGTCCCTTCGGACGATATTATATCCTTTAGCATTCAGAAGTCTCTGCTCGCACAATTTAGTTTCCTGAAGAGCTATAATTTCCACATGTAGTCTATCAGCTATTTCCAGAATCTGGTCCAACTTAATTCTTGTAGCTACAGTACTTAATCCATTAATATTGCATTGTAGCAAACGAAGATATTTGGAAGATCTTTTACTTAGTGAAGACTGTAACATATTTATCACACAGGGCCCTCTACCTAAGTCCTGTGCGCGTCCCTGATTTGCCTGCGCGATGGATGATGCAGTGTGAGAATCAAATAAATGTGGTTGGTCCATAACAAAGGGTATTATGCAGTTTCCCTTTGGGCGAGGAACCACTTGGGTTGAAGACTGACTAAACCTCATACCTGTTGGTCCGCGGAAGGTATTTATTTCCCTTCTACCACCTATTGGAAAACCAATAGAGGCATTCCCCGATCCGCTGGGGACGCGCCCTGTAGAGGTTACAGGCTCCCCCTAGGGAAATTATAAATAGCCTTTTCATTATTTAATATTCAACTTGTTTCAATAAAAAAAATCTCTTACTAATAATTATATGTATGTATCTCTCTTTTAAATATGGTTTGTAGTGTTCTTAATATTAATCAGATCCTATTCAGTCTAAACTTTTTTTTGTTGTAGGTGTACTATATGCTGTGGGAGGTTATGATGGGGCATCTCGTCAATGCTTGGGCACTGTAGAACAGTATGATTCAGATACTGATTCGTGGATGCCAGTGGCTGAAATGTCTGCTCGCCGAAGTGGTGCTGGTGTTGGAGTCATGGAGGGACTCTTGTATGCTGTTGGAGGACATGATGGACCTTTAGTGAGAAAAAGTGTTGAGTGTTACAATCCAGAAACAAATTCTTGGACTTCAGTTGCTGATATGATGATGTGCCGAAGGAATGCAGGTACTGTTAATAAAAAGTTCTTTCAATAATTTATAGATGTTTTAAGTTTGTGTTTTCAAGTTCCATCTCAAAAGAGTCTGTTAATAAAAGCAATATTTGATTCTCTAATGTTTCCTATTACCTTTTTATCTGATTTTCCTGTATTTGTATTGTTAAGGTATTGTTTAATTGTGAAACAACAAAGTATTTTTTTAACTTTTCAATATTTTGGGTTATGTTCAAAATAATAAAAGCCTATAAGATTGGCATTGCTAACAGAAATGTAATTCTGTCTTCAATATCAATTTTATATATATTAAAAGTGGATCATAAAATCTTATTAACTTTTTTCTTGTGAACTTTGGCTAATAAAAGTAAAAATATTTATAGTAGTTAAATTATTGATATCAATATACTTCAGTAATTTCTCATTATTAAAAGGTTTGAAATCTTACAACATGATCATAAAACCATGGATTTTATCAACTAAACTTAGTTCATTAATTTATGTGAGTAATAATTATATATATGTATTTATCTTTATTAGAATTAAAATGACTGTAGTGATAGAGGCTTTTCTCTTTAAAAGGGAATAACAATCCAGGATAGTGTTGTCCACTGTGTAAAATTTAATGACTTACAGGGATATTATACAAAAATATCAAATTTTGGAGCAAAATATCAAAGCAATGACAAGATACACATTTTAAAAGTTTCTTTGTGTTATATAATGGGTTTTTTTTTTTTTTTTTTTTTTTTTTTTTTTGAAGAGATAAAAACACAGAGTAAGTGATCTTTTGAACATTTAGTTTGAAACAAAAAGGAATTGCACCAAATGAAGAAAATAAATTAAAATTATGAACTTATACAGACAGTTTGCATTGTATCACTTTTTTGGTGAATACCCATTCTATATGTTCATTAACTCTTAAAGTTTTGCACATCTTCATTTTTTTTTGTTGCAATCTGAAATAATCAATAAAATAAACCTTTAATAAAGAATCAAAAGGCTTTTTTATTTATGGATATCCATCCTTTCCTGAATTTATTGCGCTATTTGGCATGATTTAATTTTTATAATTAATATGCTCTTCTCATTCTTTTACTTTGCTATTTCCTAAAATATACAATTGGTATAAATTGCTGTTGTAAAAAGAAATTATTCATTTGCTTTACTGGTGTGTTTGAAATATATTCTGTGTATTTCTGTCTTGAAAGTTGTATTATCTATCAAGATAATTTAATAACTTTTGTACAGAAAGAAGGATGCTTTGTGTAATAGATTTGATTTGCTCTTTTATTGGAGGATTTATCCAAATTAAAAATATGTGAATGATTTTAACTTATTTAATAATATGTGAAATAAAATATAGTTGCATTTCTTTAATAAGATTTTGCCACATTCTCTGGAGTTTGATTCCAGGCTAATCATTTTAGATTTTCTCTAGAAAGATTTTAATGTTTTAGTTAATAACATATTAGTGATACATTTTAATCCAGATTCTTATTTTTGTGTTTAAATTTTTTTTTTAAATTTGAAATATAAAATGTTTAATATGTATTAATTTTGAAAATGTATTTAAAAAACTAATTTACATTATAAATAGCTTAAATAAAAAGTTTGAATTTAAAGAGGTTTGTAAAAACTTCAGAATATTGATACATTTTTTAACCCTTTGATGGTTATGAACGAGTTCAGCTCGCAATCGAATTGTGCTTCATAATGCGTGCAAACAAGTTCTGCTCAGGAGCAAGATTTCGACTGAAATGGTTAGTGAAATTAACGTAGTAGTGTAATTTCACATAGTGAAATTTTTCCCCAATGCGCACTGACGAGCTGAGCTCTTTCGCCATTATTATTCTGCATTGATTAGGTTACAAATCAATCCTACTCGGGAAATTTAATTAGTTTTACTGTCTGCAGATAGCTGTATGGGTTCCATAAATTTCTTTTCATAATGAAGGAGGAACTTCTTTTTTTTTACCTTGTTCTTTTTATGCGTATTTTGGCTCATTTGGGTGTTTGTAAAGTAAAATGTCTCAAAAGCGAAAGTTATTTAATTATGATTATGATTGTGATAGAGAGAGCTTATCAAGTTTTGAGTCTGTTGAAGACTTTGTTCACAGTATATCAATCTCAGAAGATGTATTTATTCATCCTTTCAATTTAATATTTGTCTTGTATTTATAATTAACTATTATTATTTATATAATTGATTATAATCATTCATAATTTACTATTTAATAATTTTCATTTATTAATTATTTTAAAGTACATAAAAACTGTTATTTATGTACTACTAAAATACTTTAAGAAATTTTTAAAACTCGTGAGAAGAGCTATCTACACCATTGCCAGAGAAAGGTGACATTTTCATGAGAACGGCGGGGAGAAACAGCCGCCACTTTCGACTACTGTTTACTTGTAATTAAGTTAATTAATTGAATTAAGTAAACAAAAACTGTTCATTTCCCTAACTGTCAAAGGGTTAAACTGGCTATATGTTACAAAATCTTAAAATATTTTATGGGTTTCTGACATTTTATCATACATCTTGTAGGGTTTTTTTAATTGAAATTTTGTTCCATATATCGTAAGTACTTTTTTAAATTTAAATAATAATTATTAATTTTCTGTAAAATAAATTTTTTTTCATGAAAAAAATTTTATTCAAAAGACATTTATTTATGTAAAAAATATTTTTGAGTTAGTTTGGAAGCTTTACCCTTTCCCAGTTTTGCTCACAGGCATTCTTGTTTCTCTATCATTGTACTGTTTTGCCCATATTTTTCCTATTTTTAATATCTTATTAGTTATATAGATGGTAATAGTTGCGATTAAAAGAGGTTTTAGTAAGTATAATAAAAAAAACCCTGTGAAGTAGTTGTATTTTTTTTATATTTACAGTCCTATATGTAGCTTCTCTGTGAGGCATTCATGTAGGAAAAAAGACAACTTACAGAGAAAATATTAATTTTCATTAAAGTAAAAAAGTTGTCCAAAATACTGGAAAATGTTAATTTTAATTTTATTTTCTATTTTAAGTTATAAAATTAATTTAAAAAAATATTTTTTTTAATCAAATTCTGGACAAAAATTAAACTGTTAAGGAGTTAACGAAATTGCTTATATTATAGCCTTTTCAGAATCTTAGGTATTTTTGTTTCTAAAATATCTAAAAAACATTAACAAATAATCATTTTTATTTTAAAATATTTTCTCGTCTTATAAATATGTTAGTTTTACCTCTTTTATTAAATAGAGAATTTGCTGTTTATCTGATTACAAATTCTGTAATAAATCTTTAAAGTTACTGTTCAATACATTTTATTTATTTATTTGCTGTTGGTGATGGATATGTAACTATAGACTTGAGATTGCAATATTTTTGTGATTAGATGATTTTCCTTATTATAAATGAGGTGTACGTCCTATAAATATGTTTGTAGATATTATTTGTAACATTCTTCATTAAAAATTTGTATACATACTGTGCACAAAAAATTAAAAGAACAAGCTAAAACTTTTCAAATCTAAAAATTGTTTAGTTGAAAATACATGTTAACTTCTTAAATAAAAATGCTAATAAAAGTAAATTATTTTTTTATATAAATTAAATTTTTCTGAAATAATTATGTATAAATTAATGAATTTGGAACCTGTATAGAAATATATTTGCATACATGAAAACAGAAAATGACAGTTTCAAACATAAAAACTGGGTTTCTAAACAAAGTTCATACTTGCCTTTCTTCATGATTTTTGTATCATGCCAACTTTTCTGACTTTAAAAAAGGAAGAAATTAATATATTTCTAAGGATAAAATAAAAAGGAAATTTATATTAAATTAGGGAAGGTATTTTCAAAAAAATTAAAATATCGTAAGACTGCAATGTATAACTTTCTATAATAGCTTGGAATGTATGCATTGACAATAAAGAATTGTTGTCAGAAAAGCTTTCAAAAGAAAAGAATAAAAAGAAATTTGTTTATGCAGTTAGAGGTACTTTTATGCTCTTTTCTAAAAATGTAAAATTCTAGTTCAATAAAGTTACTTGATTGACCTGTGAAAAGTCCCAAATATTTATTGACACTTGTTCAAATAATTGGGGGAAAGATCATTTAAAATTTCTTTTCATCACCAAGAAAATTCGGGCTGTATCCTCCTATTCCTTTTTTTAATTGTTTGTATTCTTAGATGATAAACTTTCTAAAGTCAACTTTTTGTAAGGCTCATTTTGTTAAATGCATTGCAAATTTTACTATTAGTATTCAAAAATATTTTTCTTTAAATTAATTTTGATTAAATGGAAATAAAGTATATTTTCATTCAATTATATATTGATCTTACACTTTATTTGTATGCTGTGTATAAGAAATCTAATGCAATCCTATGAAGAAGTTTTGCTATGATATCAAATTTATTCATAGATCAATAGTGTGTATCATGTGCTTAATTTTTTTTACTCTCAACATTGTACTTATTAATGTAGTTTTATTTATATAATTCAAATACCATAAAATCTGGTGTTTAATGGGCATCGTCGTATAACACGCACCTATACTTTCAAGCTGCAATTTTCAATTTTTAGGTGTATTTGTCGTATTACACACACACCCTTTTTTTTATGAAGAAACCTGAAATGTACGTATTTGAGGTATTATTCCAAGCTTTAGAAAGAAATGGTGTACTTATAAAGCTACAACTCTTTAAGTTCATAAGGAATGCAATTTCATTTAAATAAACAGTATTTTGATAAATGCAGGAGTCTATTTTTTATCATCTTTTTTTATTTTTAAAGCTCTCATTTTTATACCCAGTGCACCCATAATATACAGGCCCATTTATAACATAACCCATTTTATACATGCACCCGTGAAATTCGATCTCCTTTCTTGTGTTCAAAGTGTGTGTTATATGCTGAATTTTATAGTAATTATATATTTGTAAATTAGGGCTTATAGTTTAATATGATGTAAATTATATTGTGAAGGAATAGAAAAAATTTGTTTTTAACATGAATAACCTAACTCTATGCAATAATGACCTAAAAAATTAGGTTTTTGTAGCTTTTTGAATATTTATTTAATTACATGCTTATTTCATATAAATTTTGTACTTCCACAGGTGTGATAGCTGTTGATGGTTTGTTGTATGTTGTTGGTGGTGATGATGGCTCTTCTAATCTGTCATCAGTTGAAGTCTATTGTCCTAAGACAGATTCCTGGAGCATGCTGCCATCTTTCATGACAATTGGTCGTAGTTATGCTGGAGTTGCCATCGTTGACAAACCTGTATAACATACTCTGTGCATAAGTTTGAATTGGATAAAACTACTTTCATTTGTTAATTTTAGTGTATATATGTTTGTATAAATATCTGTATATTTATTCTTTTTTTTAATCCTTAAATTTTTATTTCTTATTTTCAGAAATTTGTAATGCTTTCTTAACAAGGCATTACAAAATTTTGTCAATAATTCAAAAAAGTTGTGAGAAGTTATAAGTTTGTGTGTAAAATGTACTTGATTGAAATTTAAAATAATTTTCAATTGTAATATACGTATGTATATCTAAGAGTATAGTTTTAATTTCTCTTCATAGAGAATTTTTCATCAAAAAGAAGATGAACAGAAAAGTATTTTGCTAAATAAATTGTTTTTTAGTTTAATACATCACACGCTACTTTTTATACAAAAGAATGAAATTTAAACTGTTAAAATTTGCGAAAAAAATTACGCATTTTTAAATATTGTAAAGAATTGAATAAAATGAAAACATTTACAAAATTTTGTTAACTGTTTGTCAAGAAGTTGAAGAAAAAAAGTTAAGGTTCCAGATATGCTTCATAATTTCAATGTTTAGGAATTGATTTATATAATAAATTTTTGTGATATAATATTTTCAAGCAGTGGTGAAACTATTATTATTTTTGTTTGGAAAACTAATCAAATAACTTTGCATTTAAAAAAATTTTGCATTTATCATGTTCGTTGCATTTATGGAAGCTGGTTTTGAAAAAAAAGGCTGATTTTTTCCCATTCATGAAAATATTTTTTTTATTAAATGCATATCAAGAAAGGTATAAGTGATATGAAATTTCGATATGTTAATCTGCTTCATAAATATCACAAATAAAATGAAAGTGGAATATTAGTTTTTATTATTATTAAGATTAATTCTAAGATTCAATACTAAATATATTCTAAACATTCTTTCTAATTTCACTTACAAGCACATGTAATCTGATGTATTTGGTAAAGAATGTGAGAATATATTGCTATTATAATGTAATATCTTCTTCCTATTAGTATTAAAAAATTTTAGAAGCATAAAATTCTTTAAACTTTAATACTTAAATTTGTTTAATGTGGTTTCACCACTGTTTTCGAATTACACTGCTTACATTTATTTCTGTGTATATTTTGAAATATTATGTATACTAGTCTAATTTTAGAAATTTCCAATTATAAAACTGCACGGAATATGTATTTAAGCATATAAATAGCTATCGTGTACTGGATCTTTACTGTTCCTTCTGCTTTTGATCTCCAGTTTGAAAGTTAATGCAACTTGTTTCAGTAAATGCCATTTTCACGAGATTATACTATTATTAATAGTTACATTTCTTCAAACTTTTTTCTTCTCAGTGTTTTTATCTTTTTGTTTTATGTTAAATAAAAGTTTTTTGAACGAATCATTAATGCTTTGTTTTCTTTTTTACACAAGTTTAACTTCCTATAAGTTGCGTAAGTCTTAATCTCTAGGGGAGTGTAGGAAGTATTTCCTACCAAATTCAATACATTCCATACAGCTGGAAAGATATGAAAGATCCAAATAAACTGTTTTATCATTTAGGATAAATTTTTTTAAAAAAAATAGAAAAAATTCAAAAATGAATGTTGATAATTGTTACATTTATTTCCATTGAATATACATATGTAATGCTGTGCTAGTCATTTTTACCATTTGTTGGTGATAATGGCTTTTGATATAAAAATATTGAAACACACAGGAACCTTAAGCACCGGAAGCATTTTACAAACAGTCTTTTTGTTGAATTTTCTTCAAATATTTTCATCTATTGGACAGCATATCTATACATATGAGGACATTTAGTTATGAATAACTGGATGTAGGGTGATGTACTTATCATAAGTCTTCTTGAGCATGTGTGGTTCAAAATGTAGAGGAACACTCTAGTATGCACTTCACAATGGGCTTATAATCATAAAAGGTTTGTATATCAAGATGTATTTTGTTGTATGTGTGACAGAACCATGCCCTCTTTCCATAAAATCAAGTGAGGAATTTGTTCTTGACATTACATATAGTCTACTAATTATTCTGTATAAGTTACAGCAAATAGGTAGTTTTATTTACATTTTATTGTTTTTCGATGAGTACTGTTATATTATAAATACATATATATACAAATCTGGTGATATAAATTTACTGATAACTTACAAATAGATAATTTCTGACAGGTTTTTTTTTTTTGGGGGGGGATTTTTGCTCTACACATCTTTTCAGTGGTGCCTCATTTTTAAAAAAAAAAACAATGGGAAAACCCCTCTTTCACTTCCTTAGTTAAACTCTCAAATAATCAAAGTCAGTTTATGTATGAAAACCAAAACATTTACTTTAATTTTTCACTCATGTTGAAAGCCATGCCATATGTGTATTTCTTGTACACAAAAAAAAGTTAATGGTTCCAAGCATGAAAATAATACTTATAAGGAATCTGAAAAAATTAAGTTGAAAGTATATTAAGTTGCATTTGAAGCCAAAAAGGAAGGAAATTCTAAGCTCCCTTTCCAAAAGAAGCTGGAAATGTTTAGTATTACTTAAATAAAATCTGTAGTGGTTGAGAAAACTTAATACACACAAAACTTATCCCACGTAAACCAACGAGGTACGGGGTGTTTTTGATTAGTGGTAATTTCTATACCAAATTTACGTTCATCAATAAAATATGCCACTTCACACATTAGTTTTTGTTACAAATAATTTTTTAAAACAAAACTTATAAGTTATGTTTAATGTTGTTTTACTATTTTTTTCATATAATGAAATATTAATGTTCAAGTTATTTTATTTTACATAATTCTGATTGCTAAATTTTACGTTGCATATTTATTTTCCTTGGCTTATAGTTCCGCTATATTTAAGGTAGGGTTTTTTTTTTTGTATATTTAAAGTAATAAACTTTTCTAGTTCTTAATTTATAAACGTATCTAATTCACTCTAAGAAACTTTGAAAACCGAGTTTTGAAATTTTATTGGGATTTTGAAAGCCCCAGGCTCGATATAATAAACCAAAAGCTGTGCTTTGAAGAATAAGCCAGAGTTACTGATATAAATTTGACCTAATTTAAAGAGCTGATAAAAAAATTTCCACTCCAAGATGTGTATATCTGCATGTTCTTCTCTTAAATTTATCATCTGCAAGCTAATTTTAGAAAATCCAGTGTTGAAATGTAAATGGCATGTGGAGGCATTAATTAGCGTTTATTTTATAACTAAATATAGATATAACTCATCCTCATTCCATATTGAAACATATCTTTGTTCTTTTTTTCAAAGAAACATTTAAGTCTAAAACTAATATATTTTCTTTTTTCAACTAAATTAGAAGATAAAAACTTTGATTCACTGCTCTCATCTTATAAGCATTTAATTCTAACCTTATAAACTGCCATCAACTAGAAAGCATATTACATTCGAAAGTACAACTGCACTTGATACCTGTTTTAATTTATAAAATTATCAAGCAATTTCATATTACACACCTTTATTCTCATTTTTAAATTTTAACTTAATAAGCTTTTTTCCAAAATGAATATTATTTTTATTCACTCAAGTAATTTTTTCTTCATTTTAAATGCATTTTAACGTAGTACTGAGCTAATAAAGAAAAGCTAAAATCAAGCCATTATGCAGTGGTCGTAACGTCCCCCCCCGTCGCTGAAAAGCCTGACTGACGCCAAGTACGTATTTGGGCTTGTACAAAACCTGATTTTTAAGGGGCCCAAGTGTTCTGCGTTACGCCACTGCCACCATGATCTGAGGTTAAGTTTCCCTTCGGGAAAAGGAGTTCCGAAATCTGTTCAACCCTATATACTAACTATTTTCTGAAAATGCAAAGATTGGTGGTGGCATTCTTCATAAAAAAAAAGCAAGTAATACTTAATTTACGATTCGAAATACACTAGCTAGAAAAGGTCTGCGCTCACCCATAAGAAATCATACAGCAAAGGTAAAATTTAATAGAATAATTTTTTTTTCAAACAAAATTTTATGAATTTGTTTACTGTTTAAATACTAAGCAAGCAAGAGTTCGTTAATTTTTAATTAAAACTACTTAAGATAACGGGAAATTTGTTGCAAAGCACACAAATAGTAGGCAGAAAAAGTCTGCTTTCACTATTTCAATATTCTTGAATTTTGATCAACAGAGGCGTTATAGGTTAACAGAGTTTTTGCATTCAGTTATCAAGTAAAATAGCCTAAGAAATTTATGACGTAATAATTTTTACGTTTTTGTGAGATACGAAGCAATTCAAGGAGATGGAAAATAAAAGGGAGGAAATTAGTATCAATGAGTGTAAAGTCATGTACTGTGGCGGTATCTAAATAAGCCAGCAATAGCCTCCGTACAGAAGTGATCACTTTTGTCTAGTGGTATGTTACGTGTGCTTACGAATCCATATAGGTCGCGAGTTCTAATCTCCGACAGTCACATAAATCGACAAATTTTGTAGTTTTAAATAAGTCCAATTTTCCTCTTTAGACGAGAAGCAAGCTTCATTTAAGTTTCTTGTAGTTTGCATGGTATTCTAAAATGCTCTAAATAATAATATGTTATAACTCTAGACTGGTTCTTTTTTGGTTTTTGTCATAACTCACGACATCCTTATGGGCTGCGGTAGCCCAGTGGTTAAGGTATCCAACCATGGCAGGCATGTCATGAGTTCGATCCCAGTACCACTAAAGACCCGCCGTGTAGGGCAGCGATGCACGTTAAATCTGTCGAGAGCTGAAACGTCCTCCCGTTGGTGTGGTGTGGTAGTTAGGAGAGGGGGGTGCCAGCTCAGGTGTCGTCCACGTCACTTGACCATGGTTCAAAATTACGTGGTCCGTCGCCAAAAGCCCTCGTGTAGCTGAACAGTGCGACGTTAATATTAACTCAACTCACGACATCCTTATCATTTAAGAAAGTTATGCTGGAAGCGCTCTATCCATCAACAGGTCCAACAAAATTTCCGCTTTATGAATCTCGGGAACAAAAACCTTGTATTAAAAGTTCACTCTAAAGTATTTAAAAAGAAAACTTCACAACGTATATAGAAATGATCACAAAAGTTCCAATACTTATTATTAATTTATTTGAAAATAAAATTTTATTTCACTTTTACTTGCTCCGAGTATAGTTTGGGATCTGTGTGTGTAATTTTAGCTAGTTCCAATTCCTTTTTTCTAACTTTATTTTCTCAAGATCAATTTGTGTGTTTTTTTAATTTTCATACTTTATCGATCCTCACTAATAATGATTGCTACGTCCCTTGCAAAAAGTCTTGACTAGTTTTTTCTCAATAGTATCATTTGAATTGTCATTAGTTAATTCGTTAGTAGCAGTAAAACATTTCTGAAACAATAAACCTTAAAATCTGGTTCTTTGTACTTTTAAATACTTTTCTTTTTTAAATAACAGTCAAATACACTAATACTTACACTTACTAATAATTAATAATAATTCGGGAGCTTATTTTAGCAAATAATAAAAGGATTGCACTTTCTGATGTACAAATCGAAAGTGCTTCCAAGATTACGCAGCAATTCACACACAAATTTATAGAAACGTCTCCGGCTCTAACATGGATCGTGGCTTGCCTTGTCACGAGTTCGAGCCCAGTACCACTAAAGACCCGCCGTGTAGGGCAGCGATGCACGTTAAATCTGTCGAGAACTGAAACGTCCTCCCGTTGGTGTGGTAGTTAGGAGAGGTGGTGCCAGCTCAGGCATCGTCCACGTCACTTGACCATGGTTCAAAATTACGTGGTCCGTCGTCAAAAGCCCTCGTGCAACTGAACAGTGCGACGTTAATATTCAATCAACCGGCTCTAACATTCCAGATGTTGATAGCTCAGAAGAGAAACTAAAAAGAGTACTACCTTCAGCTGACTATATATATATTACCCTTATTTAATTTTTTTTTCATTTAAAGATGACATTCAGTCGTCTTTCCTTTCTAAAAGCCACATCACAGCTGAACTCTTTTTGACAGAGACGTCTTAAGGCATGGGTCAGGGCCTCACCCTCGGTGGTGGCCTCGTTTCGTTCTCGACTCTGTCTTAATAAGATCATGATCCAGATAATTTTAATGGTCAAATATTATTCTCGAGCATTTTCTCCGAAAAACAGGGAATTACAAATTGCGTGTCAACTGGCAAAAGTGGTAAGACTATTATTATGTGGAGGCTGTTGTTTATGCCTAGGCTCAATACCATAAAAAATCATTCGATTAATTCAGTCGAAATGCGACCATCGATCGAGCCGGTTTGTGCTTAGGTTTTTGAGATTGTGAGTCGTGTACATTTAGTTTTGTTTCAAACTACCGTTTGAACGAGTATTTGATAATGCATGCTATATACTGTCTACTTTTAAGAATCTAAAGGTAAAGCCTACTTTTACATAGGGGTCCACGGCTTCAAAAAATCTTAAGATTTTTCTGAGCCCAGAGCCTCAAAAATCTTAAGACACGTCCCTGTTACTAGATGTCATTTTTTTTAAGGATAGAACTCCACTTATTGGGAAACACGTTATTTCACTCGTTTCTGAAATGAAAGCAATAATAATAATTAAAAAAAAGTCCCTGGGCACACTAGTAAAATGTATCTAGAAAATAATACGAGTGATGAAATGGTGAGAATATGGCTTAGACAAGGGGTCCGGCAAACTGAGGCTCACGAGCCACATAAAAATCTTTGCATAAATGGTTACGGCTCTTCAGCCTCTAAGCATTGTTAAAATACAATTTTGTCCACTAAAAATATTGGAGCATGGCACTCTTAATCGTAACCACTACTGGAATTGGGGTGTGCCCTAGCCCTTCCTGATGCGTACACGTATGCATTGAAATGGCGCTTTCCTGCGTTAAGTGTTTAGAATTACAAATCGCCCCTTGAGAAACTTACACCTCACTCAGCATTTATTTAGCAAAAATTCTTTTTTCGCAGAGATAGGGATATCTGAACTCAATTTATTCGAACAGGAATTACATGGATGTGTAAAAGATGCAAAGTACATATCTAACAAGAAAAATATAGGGTAAGAGAAAAAATGCATTCGAATTTGCTTGGGAAGAGAAGATGTGTAACCGATATATTCGATAGTCAATGCAACTATCTCTAAAATTAAAATTTTTTTGATTATACTTGCTGCAAACTATTATAGTTACAGTTAATATCTCTATGTGGGATTAGGAGCAAACTACAATAGTTATCATTACTTTACATTACACACATATTATATATCTCCAGATTTTAAAATACAGTAGATTATCTAATAGAGATTTAAAAAATCGACTTCAATACAGCAAAATGGAATTCACATTATCGTTTAATATATTTTGTTACGCAGTTCGGGAGTCTCTGTAACAAGTTTCATAATTTTGATTCATGGTCAAATACGGGGTCGAAACTGGAATCGGCATCCTATCGTCTAAAACTTTACACCTCGTTAACGTGAGGAATTTGAGGCGGCGGTAGCCGAGTGGTCAAGGTATTGGATCATGGCTGACCTTGTCACGAATTCGAGCCCAGTACCACCAACGACCCGCTGTGTAGGGCAGCGATGCACGTTAAATCTGTCGAGAGCTGAAACGCCCTCCCGTTGTTGTGGTGTGGTAGTTAGGAGAAGGAGGTGCCAGCTCAGATGTCGTCCACGTCACGACCATGGTTCAAAATTATGCTGTCCGTCGCGAAAAGCCCTCATGTAGTTGAACAGTGCGACATTAATATTCACTCACTCAACGTGAACAATTTGAGCTCAATAATAATTTACGTACATTTGCTCGATTAATTTAACGCGCATAAGTCCTTCGTTACTTCGGATCTTTTCGGATTGGAACCTGTGACTTGACCGAAACAATAGGACCACTTGATGCTTTGACCAATTGACTACTTCGAGAGTGTTTTAATCGATGGTATTGTAATTCTTTACCTACCAAAATTTTTTAAATCACTAGATTGAAAATTAAATTAACATATAAAAACAAAATAAAAAAGAAGCAAAAGTTAAAAATGAAGTTTAAGGCTAAAAGAAGGATAAGAGGAAACTAAAAATAATCTGATCTGTTATCGTTATTTATCAAATTTCAGGATTTCCTTGCTTAACTGTCATTGTAACTGTTTAAACAAATATTTGTTGTTTGCAAAATAAATGGCGTTATGTTGTGGAATAACAACTTAGAATTATAATTAATATATTCTCACCAATATAATTTTCCTGGTAAATATAGTATTCTTATTTAAATATACACAGTTGTTTTGCTATTTGTAATACTTGTATGCCTGAATCTTATTCCATATGTAACTTCCTCCAGTGTAACCTACAAAAAGTGCAAGTACCTATCTTCTTTCCTTCTCGTGTTAATCAATAACAGTGTCTATCTGGATCTTTTGAAATGTCATTTTTTTTCTATCAGTTACATTGGTTTGACATTTGCTTCTTGTGTAACTATTGACGTATAGAAGTTTTTCTAAAATAATTATTCTAGCTTTTATTGCTTTTAAAATAATATCTGAAGTAATATATTATTTGTGTATGAAGTGTTTTTAAGATAATTTTGTCATTTTTGTATGGTTCTTGTTATTGAGTTCAACAATTATTTTTAATATGTTTTAAAAGTATTGTGTTTATTAGGGTCTTAAATTGTGAAGCAAAAAATGGATTTAGAAGGAGATGCAGAACTTGAATCTTTGCGCCTAGCAGCCTTGGCTACTTTGAAATCTCGTGCTTCTAAAAAAGAGGTAAGCATTTTTTACAGTTTGTAAACATTCTGATGAGAACATTATTTTGTTATTAGTTCTATTTATAAACTAAATGTGTTTTTGAAGTCATCTGAAATAATGTCTAAATTAAATCTAGTTTGAAATATATAACTAAATGTATGTCAATATTATTTCTCTGTTTCAAGATAATTAGTAAAGATTGCTTATATTCTTTGAATATTTAAGTTAAATCAGGAGTTTTGTTACTTAGTATTTGCATTCACTCATATTAAATTATTTATACTGTCAAAATCTCATAATGGTAGTATTTCTCATTATATTACTCTTCATTTTTATTGAATTTGATTATGGTTCACATCTTGACATTAAATTCTTTCTAGTTGATGTAAACTGAGCAATAATTTTGTCGTAAAGATAACCCTATTTGTTATGCATCAGTCTAAAATTTAACTATTATTTCATTTTGCTGGGAAACACTGCCTCCAACATCTATTTTGTTCTTCTTTACTTTAAATAAGAATTTCCATCGGATAAAAGGCAAAATCTACATATATCTGCATATAGGTAATTTTATTCTTATTTTTTTCTTTCTAAATTGGAATTTTTACCTGAAAGGAGCAAAATTTATTCATTTTCACAGAAAACTTCTTCATAATGGAAGAAGTTTTATTTAATTCACTTTCTTTTAAGCTACACATCAGTTGTCATCAGAAAATGATACAAACATAATTTTGAAAAAAATAATCCTTATGAAATTTTTTTTACAGTTTAAAGTATTAGTTTTAAACATTCAAAAGTATTAAAATAAAGCATTTTGTGTATTTTTCAGAAAAACAAATTTTTAAAATAAATTATGTAAAAATATTTTTGTAAAAGTCTTATAAAGCATGAGCTAAATTCCAATTTTTGATATTACTGCTGTGTGAAAATCTAATTAATATAAATTCATGTATCCAAGTTCGGTTCACTCCTAGGAGAGCCCCCACCCTTGGCGCGAATTACTTTGGTTGGCGATAATTGCGCTGTCATGGTAACCTTGCTTTTTTAAATACAACATATGGCAACCCTAACTTTTTCTAGAATTTTCGTCATTTGTGGGCATGCATTTCAAATTTCATTTTGTTGTTGGGCACCGGGTTGAAAGTATGGCTGCGCTTGTAAGTGAATACACGTTAGAATTTTTTACGTTATTGAATGCTAGAGGCAAGAAAGAATTGATTGAATGGTGTATGAAAGAAGGATTAATTGCTTCAAGTTGTGAATGTCCTAAATGTAATGAGCAAATGGGATTAAATGAACGAAAGAGTGTTGTTTTGGATGGATTTGAATGGAGATGTCGAAAAAAGGTGTGAATACGCATGATGTTTGCAGAAGTATAAGAAAGAATTCGTGGTTTTCCAATAGTAAGTTAATCGGCAATAAAACGTTTTCTCCGTAATCACACCAGCCACGCAGAAGGCATGTTCGACCATTATCTCGCTGAGTATTTATGGCGGCACTCTCGCGATCACTCACTCAGCGACGAGACTTTCCAGAATTTTTTAAAAGCAGTTGTTACACTTTACCCTCCACTTGGGAAGGATCAACAATAAGAAAGTAAGTGCTGTTGTTATATTTTTTATCTTAAATGTTAAATTTCTGTATTGCTTACATGTATTTTCATTGTGCATCCATCTTATACTGCTATATTTACTTGTCACTGTTGTCGGGTTTGCTTGGCGCCATTTCGTTTTCGCTTGGTGCTTTTTCCGGTTTGTCGCCAAACTCCTCTCCTAGGAGTTTACCCCAAGTTCTTCTGATGCAAGGTAAATTGCTATTAGTTAGCTGTACTTCGTAATAATTGTTTATTGTGTTAGCTTTTGTAACATTACTAAGGGTGATAATTGAGTCTTTTACGTCTTTTCATGCTTGACTGCTAATTAATAACTGTGTACAAGTACCACTTGCTGTTTAGAATGAATTGAATGCAAGGCTTAACAGCCTTTATTACATTCTTTGGAAGCAAGAGGGCAAAAGTAAATTATTAAAAGGTGTACACCAGAAAATTTGACTGCTACAAAGTATGAATGTTCAAAATGTGAGTAATATGTGTCTTTGAGAAAAGAAAAATGGAATTGATGATTATGAATAGAGTTGCCATTTGAAAGTAGAATAAAGTAAGGTTCAGCAAAAGTTCTTTGTGTAGTTAAATAATGCTTTGTGTAGTTAAATAATGATGTTCTAAATATCTTTTCTAACACTTTCATTGTTGCAATTACGCACCTTTGTCTTACCCTCTGCGCTGCTCTCTACAGTGCTAAAATTGAAACAAATTACAAATTCTTTTAAAACTTGTTTATTTTACTTGGAAAAACAATAATCAATTACAATGAATAAAAATTCTTGGTACTTACATATTATCGCAACAATTCCCAACTCCATTGATAACTTCCCAAATCGGCAACCCTCATTTCCTATAAGTTGTATATGCTGAACTGGCAACCAGGTGCTTCGTTTCATATAATGTTGCCAATAGATTACGATAATATGTAAGTACTCAATTCTCACTATAATGATTTATTAGTGGATCCTGGAAGATGAGTTATCTCGTCCCTTGCAATGAAAGTGTTACAAAGCTAAGTTTTACAGGAATTTTTTTTAAAAAAATCTTAAAAATGTGTCAATTTTTCTCCTCTAAACAATTATTTTTTCTCTTTTAAATGTTCCTAAGTTCCTTTTTAGGTACAAAATTTTTCATGAAATTCTCGTGGAATATTACAAATTTTCTTTTTTGTTCTTCAGTCATGAATTTATATTCTCTTAAGAATATCTTAAATTTCCTAGTTTCACATGAATTTGTTTTTCATCTTATAAAATTTTTTATTTTTGTTCCTTTGGACACAAAACCTTGTTTTTCTCAATTTCCATTGTCTCAACTTTGAAAAAGGCAACTGGGTACCATTTCGGCATGGTTTTTAAAAAATCTGCGCCAAGGGTTGGGCTATAATGCAATTTTACCAACTTTAGAATACAATGCAATGATCTTGACTGTGTTTGTAAAGGATTTACTTATTTCATAAAAGGATGTAATCCATGTGCCTTTTCTTTTCCCCAATACACTGCATAATTGCGCTTGCATTTGTGAAAAATGGTGGCACTGGGGAGTAAATCATGCTACTTTCCTCCACAGTTAAGATGTTATAGGACTGCAATATACAAATACTCTTTAACTTTGCTTCCACTTTTCTTGTTAAAACTTTGACTCTGTCCAATTTTTTCACCATATTTATTTAACTTGCTTTAATCATTTACAAATGCATTATAAATAAGTAGTTTATAAATGCAGTAATTTTGAATCATCTGTGAACATGCAACTAATTTGGATTCACTATGGTGCTACTAGAGTTAGAACTTAAATACAGATGGATCTGTGTTTAGGAAAGTTGCAAAATCCTGAGATAAAGTTTGTTATGGGGAAAATTTATTAAATAGAGATTCATCTTTCTATATACCAGGTTCTTGGTTCCAAGAAAAAGTTCGTAAAATGAGGTCCGACTGTATTTAGATTTTTGCCTTTATTGTTATTTTTTAAACTCAACTTCTTGGCAATTGTGCAATAATATAATTAGAACCTGTAGTAAGTTGGTTACACTTTTCAAATATTCTTTAGAAAATTATATAATAATTATTATAACTATATTTCTGATTTTCCTGTTTTTATACTCCTGGCCACTTAATGGATAAGACTTTGGACTCCAATAATTAAGTCTAAAATTGTATTCATTTTCTGCAACAATTTAATTCTTGTATTGGTGTTATATACATTAAAAATGATGATAAATGGTTTTTTTTTTGTAAATATTGGATTACTTTAAATTATTTTTAGATCAATAAGAATGGTTATGTATTTGTATTTATGGTTAGCTAAAATTATAAACAATACATTAAATAAAGTTACAAGTCAAAAATATGTTTTTTTTTAAAAAAGAAATTGTTTTTGAACTGGAATTGATAAAATTAATTGCTATCTATAAATGTTATGAGATACTTTAAATAAAATTGTCTTAACCCTTTCACGCCGAGTTTTTTTTTTTTTACAACAGAACAATTTTGGTAGCATAAACTATACGTAGGGCGCACTATAATGCTAAAACTAAGTTGTTATATTTTTAGGAAAATTTTAAACACTGATTTAGGACCAGGACATATATGCCCCATCAGTTCTGACCACTGGGACTTATGAGTCCCAGTAGTCTTCAATGAGTAATTTTGTAAAAAAAAACCAATGATATTCTAGTCATAAAAATTTAATTAAGAATGATATGGTTTAAAACAATCAATGCACAATGGAACATTATACATCGTGCACATTATTTTAGTGCACAATTCCTTTTGTTGTGCACATTTACGGCACCGCCGTCGTGTTTTTGTTGTTACTGGCAGAGAGATGGTCACTTGTTACTGGCAGAGAGATGGTCACCAACATTGAGTAAGTTTCGTGATGTTTTGGACGGGAGTCCAGTTCCTCTACGGCGTTGATACTATGCATTGAGTTTTCCGGATGACATCAAGGCTTCTGCAAGAGGTATAATGAAATCAAGAAGTGGGATTTTTCGATGTTTGAGTTCACAGTACGCAATCTATGAGTTGACGACTACGCTCATCAATAGGCGAAAAAATACTTTTTTCCACCACTTGCAAGATTTTTGATCTAATTCATAGACATTTGCCATTTGGTCTGCAAGGTTTACACCTCCCATGATTTTGTTGTAGAATTCGATTGCCACAGGACATTCAAATTCTTTGCTTCCATCTTTCATGGTGCGATTTACTTTTGCGTATTTAGCTTCGTGACAATTACTTAGCATCATCCCTTCCTTTGAATCAAGCCACCTCGCACACATTGTTCCATTTTTAGTTACAAGAAAATCAGCCTCACCCCTTTTGCTTAGGTTGAAACTGCAGGAAATCATAAGATTGGTCTGCAGCCTGAAGCATTAGCTGATGGCATCTCATCAACTGATGAAAATGATTCCGTATCAGTATCACTCAAAGCCTCCCTGTTCTTTGCATTTTGGGGGATGGTGTCAGGATCGATATCCATTTCACACTCGTGTGAATCGTACGAGTACTGCAAATTGAGTGCTGAATCCTGAAAGTCGGGATCATCTATTTCATCATCAAAATCAATATATTCGTCATCTGACTCTTCTAAAAAAATTTTCATTTCTTCATTAGTAAGTCCTCGGTGTCGAGTCATTTTAGATTTAATTAATGTGTGAATATAAATTAAAAATAATAAGCAACTATTTCAAAAGTAACCAAAAAATATAATATCAAGAGAAATGATCACATAAGACTGTTGGGACAATGTGTTCCCACTATCCAAGACGAGAGGGACACATTTGTCCCGATAATAAAAACGGAAGTAAAACTTTGCTACTTACGAGTTTATTAGAGGTAAGCCTTTTCGTAAGTAACTTATCTGGTCTTAGATTTATGGATCAATGAAAATTTAATCAAAAAATAGGTGGTATTTTCCAAAACTAAACTTTACGTTCGTACAGTAGGGAATGAGCTTCCATAACACTTCAAAAACGCGGGAATTGCATTATGTATGGTAGCGCCATCTATGCTCTGTGAATGTAAATATCTTCAAAAATACTGGCAGGACTGGTGGGAAAGTCTCCAATTAAACAGAAAAGCATTTCTGTCCCAAAAGAATTTTTTGAAACTTGCTTGAGACGTATGTGTCCCGTTAGGCGCGAAAGGGTTAAAGTGCATTATTGATATAATTTTCATGAATTATAAAATGTAATTAATCAAGTCAATCTTCATTTTTCTATTGCTTGAGAGTACAGTCAGTGATAGTAATAATTTTGTGATGCATTTTTTTTTAGTTTTATGATTTTTATCTAACATTTTAAGCTTGTGAAAATATTTATATAACTACTGTTGATAGTTGTTTCTTTCCCATGCCATTGGTACCTTTAGCAAATTCAACCAATGAACAATTGTTCTTAGGATGGTATCAAATAATTGTCATGATTCATAAAATCTTTGTTGGTTTTTCTTTGGCATGAAGTTAATACACAAATTTCTTACTGCCTCTGTCAATATGAGTGATGATTTTTTTTTCTTATTTTTCTAGATTGAACCTTCCCAAGTTGATAATATTTCAAAAGTTAGTACTGTGATAACAAGCAAAGCTTTTGATCAGTCTACATATGGTAAAAAAGATAACACTGATAAAAAAGTCCTTGGATCCACTCATAATAATCAAAATTCCTGGAGGAATTCTTCACTGGGTAGAGGTAGAGGAAGAGGAAAACAGTTTCCTGTAAGAGAAATTTAGAATTTTTATATGTTATGTGATTTTACGTAATATGAATTGTAAGCAGTTGATATTGTTAATGTTTAATACTCTTGAATTAAAACTTTTTAACAAATGTTTTTAATTAATAATGTTTATCAAAAATAGGTTTTGTGAAAGTTGTAACACACTTTTCCTGTTCTTTGAATTTATAACCACTACTTTATATGTCATTCTGTCTTATTCTCTAATTTTTATTTCACATTGTATAGTAAATTAAAATTGTATTTCATAAGTGAAATTTTCCGTGATTTCACAAATTTCATTATTAATCTTTTGTGTTATGCACACTTTTAACTCAAAAAACAAGATAAAAATTTACAGATATGTTTTGTTCTGTGTAAAATGATGGCTATAAAACAAAAGAGAGAGATGAGCATTAAAAAAACTTAGATTTTTACATAGATTACATAGATTGGAATATTGTTTAGTTAAAAGAAATGGCATTAATAAACTAAAACCTAATAAAATTAAAAGGTTAGAGTTTGGACTCAAAATCTTGGGATAATATCTTGAATAAATGACTTCAAAACATAATAGTATTGTACATATGCATTTTGGGTTGCTTAAAAAAGGGGGTCGGGCACATTACATGGCGAATGTACCTAAAAGTTAAGAAATGCAGCTTGAAAGTGTAGGTGTGTGTTATACATGGTATTTTACAGTAGGCTATGTGTTTTTATAAGTTCTTTTTACTTTAATTTTTGCTACCTCCTTTTTATGAGATCTGTAATTATATGTTTATAAAAATTGCTTAAACAGAGACAAAATGTACCTAAACCTACATGGTGCTGAAAGCTAAGGCTAACGACAGGCATACATCTAGCCCTTTGCTGCAATGAATTTCTTTGGCCTAGATATTTTATCCTGTCTTGTAGCTGGTTAAGATACGTATGTGCTACAAATGTCATCTATATGGTTATATGTGTAGATACAATAATACACCAATGTTGTGTTACAGATAAATTAAACATAAGTTGAGCAAATAAAATTTTAAATTGCTCTCTAGGAAGATTTCACTACTCTGGGAAAAGAGGTTCTGTTTTCTCTTAGATCCAATAAAAAATGCAACTACATAGTGCTGTACAACTATGCGAGTTCAGTATCTGTGTACCTAGAATGTTTAATAATGTAATAAATTTTGTTCATGTTTAATAATTAATAGAAAAAGACAATTTTGTTTTAATCGACTCATTGCCATTTCAATTAATGGAAAGAAAAAAAATTCAAGCTAAAAATTTTCAACTGAAATGGTACATAGTTAGAAATTGTGAATCTGAAAACTATTTCAGTTGTAGTATTAATATATTTGGGGATATATATAAATCAGAGATGAATAGCTGTTGTAAATTATGACGGATCTCTGTAACAAATGCTTAATTTGTAATTGAAAGTTAAACTGCATATCTAATCATGTGCATAGAATCTTTGTGATATGTTTTGGTTAATTTAATTTCAAAATCTACACATCATGCTGTAAAGTTATTTGATAAGGTGGAGTAGCCATAAATATTTCACCATAAATTTTTCTTGGCAGTTGTCATTAACAAAATATTCTGTTCATGAACAAATATCTTTTTGTAAGATCATAATCAAAATTTGGTTATGTAAAATTCTATAATAAATATGTGTACAGATTTAAATATTTTAGTGATTCAAAACTTTTTTTGCATTGTTCTGTGAAAATTATTTTAATAACCTGTGAACAAAATTTAATTTTAAAATTATCCTTTGTATGATATGTATTTCTAAGTTAAATTTATACAGAAAATATTTTTGTATCATTCTTGTGTAGAATTATTAATTTGAACAGTAGTTTGGGTCACACACACGTGTTGCTGACATTTTCTTATTTTTTTTTTATTTTTCGAAATGTATCTTGTATGTTCAATAATTTTATTTGTATTAAAATATAATAGCAATATATCAAGCACTTAAGATATTTTCTTTTAAAATTCTCTGATAAATTTTCCATGTTCTTCAACCAAAATCTGAATAATATTTTAAAATTATGTTGACATTGCAATGTTTTCTATTTTGTTATTGCTTATTTATATATTACCATTTAGATTTTTAAAACCACATGATTTGTTGTTAAAATCATAGCCTTTGATAATAAAATTAAATCAAAATTTAATGCTTTTTCTAACCACATCCACTATTCCCTGGAAGGTTGCCATGGGCCCCGATAACTATTCTGGCAATCTTCAATATTGGGTACATAGAGATTTGCTGATGAAAAGAGGACCCCTGTTTCTTGTAGAGCATCAAAAATATCTGGACATTCAAAATTATGAGCAAGTGTTAGCTCTGTGTCTAAACAGTTATCACAATTTGTCTAAGATCTTAATCGAAATTCAGAATCATTGTGGAAAAGGGATGCCATTGCCTCAAAGAGGTTGAACTTTTGCCTGATGCCTGCAGAGGGTATTTTATTTTCCCTCTACCACCCAAAGGAAAAACCAATGAAGGCATTCCCCGATCCGCCACCTGGAGAAATGCTCTCTAGGGGTTACATGCTCCCCCAAGAGACATTTAGATGTCAGTGAAATTGCAATTACCGATTTGATATTTTTGTTATTCGATAATTTTGTCATTGATCTTTTTTATGCCATTAATGATGTGATTTTAAAAATGTAAATGTATAAATAGTCTCTGTACCTCTTATAATTGCCTAGTTATGTTAACTGTACTTACATCCAGAATCTTACAAATTTGTTGTTTTCACACATTTTATTTGCAGAAGGTTAACCAAAGATCAAATTTAATTGTCATTACGCCTGTAAGTTTAAATGAAAAGAAGCCATGTGTCAAAGAGCCCACACCTCAACTAATGCTTCCTCAACACAAATGGTGCCAATCTGTTAATGAAGACTCATCTTCTCCTAAATCCTTCCGCAAAACAGGTATGGTTTTTAATCAAATTATTTATCAAAAGTATCAGTTTAAATAGTTTTAATTATCAGTAACAAAAATTTCTTTTGATATTGTAGTAATTTGGGGAAAAAATATAATCAATAGGAACACCCATTTATGAAATTAGTCATGTAGCATGTGTCAAATAACTATATGACATAATTAATTTAAGTTTTGCGTGAATTTTTTTTTACAAATCTTTATTACTAAAAATGATGATATAAGAAAGGTACATGTGTATTCCACCATAAGATGATTTTGTAATCACTAATTTATACTGTTTTATTGAATATTTTTGGTACTTAAATTACAAATAATGAAAAGAAGGCACAATTTCTCATAGGTATGTAATTTCAAATCTTTGTGTTTATTAAGATTTGAGGTATGTTTCTATCTTTTTGACACTAATTTATTATTAAATTGATCAAATTTAATTCAAATTTGTGTTGAAAAACAATAAATGTACCTTACAAATTTTATTTGTATGATAAACAATAAAAATCAATTTTGTGTTTTTATTGTTTATCATATTTAACTCTGTTAAGTTAGCTTAAGAAGTAAAATTTTTGTTAGAGCTCATTTTTTCTATCAATGTATGTTAATTAAAAATTTTTTTAACCAGAATCAGTTGATTTTATAACAAATTTAAACTCTTTTTCATTATTAAAGTTTAATTTATTGATGAACCATTCTTTAAAAGTGATTAAGTTCAGATGACTTTAGAGAAAAGTTAGCAAGTTCTGTGTTTGACATTTTATAACTTAATGCATATTTAGTGCAATTTATTAGTACATTGCGTTTTGTCAAGTTTAAGATTTGTTGAAGTTTTTTTTTTAATTTATTCATGGTAGAGTTATTTGGATTTTGTCTTTATTATTGATCTGTAAATCTTTGTCAGTAAGTTTTAATGATACTCATGTAACTCTTAATGTAGAAATAAAATCTACCTTTAATGTTTTGTAAAATTATACTGTAAAGCTTGTTTTATTTGTTAGTTCTATGCTTAATGCAGTAATTTACTGATTGAATTATCTAATATAAACATCTGTTTTTAGGACCTATGCGATTTAATCGTCACAGATCACGATCTGATAGTAGTGACTCTGATTCTGACTATGAAAACAGTGATAATGATTCTTACAGTAATGAAACCATTCTACAAGATGAACCTTCTGAAAAGTTTAATCGACATACTCCTGAAGAAAATACTGAAGAGGACTCTGTCGAGGAGCCTCGACGAATTTCTGATCGTCGGTTAAGTTTTCAAAATATTAATTCTAGCTTAACATTAGACAATTCAATTGAAAGAGAGCCTGAAGACTCCATCAGTCCTTCTAAAAATACATATGTGAATTGTGCAGGAGTAAATCGAAAGACATCTAGAAGTATGCCTAGGGAAAGTGAATCAGAGTCTAAGAATTATACTAGTTATAACCAATGTGCTGTTTCTTCAGATGATAAGCATTTATCAGGAGTAAGAGAACTTTCACTTGTTCAGTCTGAAAGAAGTCAAAATACTTCTAATATAAATGGTAGATCTCATTCAAAGAAAGATTATTTGTCAGGAAATGTTTCTCTTGAAAAAGATAATAGATATTCTAGAAAATATTCAGAAAAACCTGTAGAAAATAACTTTTACAGGGATTCAACGGGGAGAAGTGTCAAGAATCGTATTGATAATCTCTCGGAAGGTGATTTGCGTTTCGAAATTAAAAAAAGGATGCAGAAAACCAAGTCTGAAAATATTTACTCCTCTCAGTCACAATATGAAACATTTGATCATCATTCTTGTGAGCAAACTCAAAATAATTTTGATCGAAAGCATTTACAAAACAGTGAAAGCAGTGAAACTCATAATTCTGCACACAAAACCAGTCCAAGGGAAAACAGGACTCATATTCGAAGAAATCGAAGTCGGAGCTCTTCACAAAATAATCGTACTCGCAGTACAAGCCCGGTAAAAAATCGCTTTGACCAAAATCGACAGACTCATAGTAGGACAGATCATTATTACAAGCGTGATCGTAGTAGCAACAGCTCCGAAAGAAGTTACAAGCGAAATCGTGATCAGAGTCCAGACCGAAAGAATGCTACTCAAAATCTTAGTCGTGCAAGAAGATGTAGTGGAAGCTCCTCATCATCTACTTCTAGTTCCAGTTACTCATCTAGTAGCAGTAGTAGTACCAGACGACAGATTCATTCAGTTCCTAGTGTTGTTAAACCTGTTTCAAAGGTAGTTGATTTAAAATCCCGTAGTGTCAATGTGACAGAAAAACATGCTTCATCTGCTGAATTGGATTCTGTTATTGGTTCTAAAAGAGGTAGAGATGCAGATGAAAAATGGAAAATTGCTTCATCTGCCATCAAGTCATCTAATTATGATCCAGAAAAGCGTAATGTTGGTATGTGATTTTTAATTTTTTTCATTTAAAAAGTTTCTAATTTTACAAAGGAAAAAAATGATTCTTCTCCCATTGAAAGAATTTAATGTGAGTTATATATGTTGAGGTTTCATAATTCTAATAATTGATGTATGTTGTTTCAAATCCCCTTGGAGCAGGAAATCCTACACCTAGTCCATATTTGATGTATTATATTAAAATAAAATTTTAAAAAATTATGTTGGGTTGTATTTAATTTCCCTTTGGTGGGTTGATAAATGAGTACCAGGTTTGCTTGGAACTAAACACTGGCAGTTTTGCGTCAGGCTGACCACCTGATCGGAACATCGGCTCATGCACCTTAGTGCCGAAGGTCATGTTTATTGAGATGGGCACAGAAGGCCTTGGCCCTCATGGGCTGTTGCCCCACTATAGAGAGTATATTTAACTATTTTTAAGTGTGTGGAATGCCGAATAAATAAATACAGATCAATGTAATAGTGTTTTATGTAGCTTATAAGTCATTAGTTTTTAGTGTGAATTCTGTATTATCCATACAAGGGTTTAAAAAATAGATTTATGAATCTTTATTTTCCTTTTTAAAGGAATTTAGAATATATCAAGTCAATCCTATTGAGTTGAATCAATGCTTTTTGTATCAGTATAATATTCATTACTTTTTTTTAACTCTAGATGGTAACAAAAGAGTTCCTGTTCACATGCGACTTGGAACTCTTCCTTGCAAGAGGTTGATAAAAGTAGCCAAAGATGTTGAAGCAATTTTTGTAAATACTAGCAGCGATGATGAGACTGATGTAAATATGAGATGTAAAAAACAAAATTATCGTGTTGTAACTGAAATGTGTGGAAATAAGTTAGATGAGGTTTCAAAGCGTCATGTCGAAAAGAGTACCTATAGAAATGTAGATGTAATGAGGGATAGAAGCCGAAGAGTGAAAATTGAAAGGTGATCTTGTAGCAGGTAAAATATTCCTCGAATTTTGTACATTTTGTGTCGTGTCCTTTTAGTGTAAAATATTGAAAATACTGGTTTTATATATTTATCCATGTTATATTGTCATTTGAATGAGTAGTGTTTTAATATTTTATATTTTTTGATATACATGCTCATATATAATATAATATCTGTTGCTGATGGTTCAAGAAGACTGTTTACATGTGTTGTATAAAGTATTTAAAAATAATTTTTAGTTTTAAAATTTTACAAAAAGAAATTTATTGAAAGTTGTTAAGTTTGGATAGTTTATTTTTGTATGGAAGTAGGAGAAAGAAATTCTTATGCACTTAAAAAAGAGCTTATATTTTACGATTTTACAAAAATTACTTCGTGTACATTGTTTATTTGTGCTTATCATTTATTTTATTATTTTTTTTATTTCCTTTTGCTTTTAGTACATTTTTGTAATGGTTTTTATTTACTTTATTTATAACCTGCAGTTGTAAAGGAGCACAGAAGTTAACAAAGTGTAAAGCATTAAATATTATTAAGCTAAAATTAGTAAAATAGTAAATTTTTTGAAGTTTTTGTTAATTTTATAGTGTTACATTTAAGAAAAATAATGATAAAATGCAGCAAAATTTTTGTTTCACTGACAAGTGTTTGTATTAAACAGAAATATGGATGTTTGAAGTGGTATTTTATGAAGTTAAATTATTAAAATTTATTTAAAAAAAGGTTTTTAAATTCATATGAGTATTTTTGAAATATTTTATATATATATATATATGAAATGGCAAAGGTTTTAGCAGCTGTATATTTTAAATTATGAGATTAATAAATGATTAAGCGTTTTTCAATTAATAAGTTTATACTAATGTTTTTTTCTCCATAATAGTATTTTGATAAATATAATACAGTTTATAATATAATTTGATTTGGAATTGAAAGTATTCATCTACTTGAAGTAAATAGGAAATATACTTTTACTGCCTTAAATGAGAATTTTAAATGTAAACTGTATTTCTAATTGTGACTTAAATGTATTATGCTTTTATTTCTAAAATATTTTTATTACATTTTAAAAAAATTCTTTAATCTGGTTATTTGACTGGTTCATCTGGTTACAACTTATGATTTATATATACTTTCACGCATACTTCAAAAATTTATTACATAAAGTTTTGAATAAAAATGTCTGAAGTAGTTAAAGCAAATAAATGAAGTAGATTTGAAATTATAAAATTGCTATTAATCTTTTAACTCCTAATTTTATTTAAAAAAAGTGTCACTCTTTGTGAAATTTAATAGTAAATAAATGAAATATTTTTAAACTACTTAATGCTTTTATTTAATTGCAGCTAACCAGTCGAGATTAGTATAATAATGTTTAATTTCTACAGTTAGGGATGGATGAATGAGAAAACTAATTAAATAGTGAAGGACTATTGCAAATTAATTAATTTTAATTTTACAAATGACAGAATCTGGTGATATATAAGAATTGACAAAGTGTGATATTCAAAAAATACAAACAGTTTCTTTTGATTGTTGACATTTATATCAGCTATTTTGGATCTTTTCATCCGTAGACTATAATGTTAATCTACACAAGTTAAGAGAATTTGATTTTTTAATGTTATATTTCTTTCATCAAATACTGTAAAACATTAAACGTTATTTTATATATATATACATACCTATACTTAAATACAGAATTTTAAACTTTGTTTAGAGTTTTATCATGCATTTACTTTAAGAATTTGAACATTTTAAAAATTTATTGTCATATACATAAACAAATATATGGAAGGACTGTATTTTTTAATTCACCAAAACTTTATCCAGCTTTTAATTGAAAAGAATCTAAAGTCTTAATTCCTAATAATGATTTAGCTGTGATTTCTTATTTATGTTCAGTGACACTTATTCTGAAACATTTATTATTCTGAAGCATTTTTCTTATTTCTAGTCATTGTTTTTTTATTTAATATTTTTTGTATGAACTTTTAATACCTGTGATTACTGTACAAGATTTTTAATGTCAAAATCTTTATGTGTGTGCATGCTTTAATAGTTTTATATTTTATGTTTAAAATTCATTCTAAAGAATATATACATATGCATCTCATTTTATCGTATGTGATGTTGTTTTTTCAAAAATATCAACCATTAATCTATTTAAATGGGTCTTTTATTGAATTGCATTTTAAAAGATAATTTTGTGTATTTTTTCCACTGTTATATTAAATTTCCTTCAATTACATGTAAATACTGTTCCTTTAAAAACAAAAAAAGATTTATTTTGAAGGCATGTGTGCGTGTGTTCAAGTATAAATACAAAATTATATGACATAGTTAGGGATTTTGTTGGATGGAATTAAAATTCTCAAACATCTTTATGTGAAATAAGGAAAACTGATGCACGTGTTAAATTCAGTATGCATCTAAGTCGGATGTTCCCAACCTCCTGAACTGGATCGCAGATCAAATGTTACTGGGTTGCCCAAAAAAACATTGAATCATTTCCATTTTATTTACATTGGAGTATTTCTTTCAAATTTGTGTGACTTTTTATGGAAATCACTTTATATTCTTTTTTTTTTTTTTTTTTTGGTTTAACTGTATTTTATTCTAAAGGCATGTTTAAATATTAACAATCCATGTCCCCTGTCAGTGGGCCATGGCAAAATCATGAAATGTTCACTGATCTGCAGCAAACGGTTAGTGTGTTCAGATTGAAATCATTAAGTAGAACAATGTGAAAATTTAAAATGAGACATTGTTTTAGTGCTTTGTCATCTGTTTGTGTCTTATGATATTAGTTTTGACTCCAAAAACTTGATGTGTAAATTCTAGTTTTACATTGATCAAACTAAAAACAAATAGTGTAAAAAAAGAGGAAGTCAATTCCTACTTAAATCAACTAAGAAAAATTTTATTTTAGTTACTTTTTATTAAATAGTTACAATTAATATAAATATGTATGTACATATGACAGAATCACAACACTAAGTGGTAATTAATTTTTCTTAATTATCAATAGAGTATCATATTGTTATCAAAAACAATCGGGTATATAAAATTTCAGTTCAACTGAATGCTTTAAAATGTGAGAAAAAATGATGCCAACGTGGCTGTATTTGTAATTCTTTGAATATTTAGTTTTGATCAATTAATTTTTATTAATTATAATTAAATTACTGTATTGTCTTCTCCAAAATAATCGTGTATATAAAATTTCAGCTCTACTGAGCGCTTTAAAATGTTTTTTTATTAACAATTGAAAATTCCACAAACATAAATAAATATATACAGAATGTGAGCTAATAGTAGGAATTGAAAAAGCAATCTAAAATTTGCAAATTCTTGTAAATTTTGTTGGATATATATTCCATCCACTAAATACTTATTTAGTGCTTCATTACTTAATAACTGTAACATTATTAGTACTGTGCTTCCTCAAAATGAAAACTACCGGGGGAAAAAAATACTTTATATATGATGTACTTGAAAGTAACGGCCTGATTTTTTAAGATACCCCCCCTCCCAAAATCCTGTCAAGATAGTGAACCAGACATTTGAATCATGAAAATCCTAATATATAATATTCGGTATTCAGATAATTGTTGAAAGAGAATTTTGTATTTGAATTGCTGTAGAGATATCATTTGAAATAAAGCCTTAATACACTTTTAACAAAAATTAATATAATGTGGAAAAATTGGTATCTTTCATTATAAAATACTACCTTCATGTTCTTTAGTGTATCAACTTTGTACTAAGTTTTAAGGAATTTAAAGTATTATAATATAAATTGCTTAAAAGATAGCATTTCTGATCAAATAAAAATAACTAATTTTTGCTAATAATTAGATTTATTAGCTCATACTCAATTTTAACTGATTATTGTATGGTATAATGAGGATTGCTGTAAACACGTACAGGGGGTATCCTAAAATTTTAATTATTCTTAAGAAATGTTTGAAATCAAAATTTAATCTTTATTTATTATTTGTGAAACTTCTCTAGATAGTCTTGAGTTATATACATTTCACCCAATGCTTCTTAATCCTTCGAAGTCCATTGTTGTACTGATGTCAAAAACCATTGCTCTCCTTTTGAATTATGTAATTTATGTTGTCAGATCTTTGATCTCATAATTTTTTTGAGAATAAGAAAAAGGTGCTAGGTGCAAGATCAGAATAAGGTAGATGTGGTAAAATTCCCCAACTGCACCTGGAGATGAGTGAGTAGGTGCATTGTTGGCAATATGATGGTTGCATTTAGTGATCATATGGGCCATTTCTTGATTAGATCATTGTAGTTTATTTAGCAGTGTGTGGTTAATAAACATTAGTGATGCTCAAAACCTTTTACATTTAGTCTGTCAAGATTATAAAGGGCATCCCTATCCCAAGTGGAACTTTTCCTGCCCGTGTTCATTTTGGGCAAAGGGTATTAACCACTGTGCTTCCATTCCTTTCTCACCTCTTTGGATTTATAGTTGTCAGGCAACCCAAAAGTCTCGTTCATCTCTCTCCAAAAAATGCAATGTTTCCCTTGATATGTTGCATCTGAAAAGGAGTAATCTTGAAACCCTGCATGCTGAAATCTTTGACAAAAGCAGTTGTTCTTCATGAATAATTTTCTACACACTGCAGTAAATAAGATACGTGTTTTTTTTTTTTGCAATTATTTGTATGCCTTCTCTTCCATGTTAACAGTATAAAATTCACTACTTTCTTCAATGTGATAGCATTGTTCATGAATGATGGTCTTCACCTCACAACAGTCATGTGCAGCTATAATTTCATCTTGGATTTTTTGTTCACTGTAAACTTTCAATTGAAGAAACATTATCAAACTGAACCACTATCTTCATATTGAGGGGTACTTATATCTGTGGCTTCCTGAAACCAAACTAACATTAATATTTTTAATTTGTCACATTATGTACATAATGAACAATAAATGTGCAGAATAAATTTTATCCAGAGTAATTATTTAAACTATGATACCCCTTACTTGGGAGAATTAAGCTCACACCCAAAGGGTTTCGAGCTATGATACCTCTGTATAATCGGGCCCGAAGAACCTTTTTTGACATTCTCTGCAAATTCGGATAGTAAAATTCAAATGCAGGTGTCATTTTTAAACTTGCCTTGTTTTAGTCTATTGTGTTGTTTTTGAATTATGTAATCTTAAGTAAATCAAATGTAGTAAAATTTCAAACAATTTTTAGATATTTTTATTGTAATTTTTATGTGATTCATAATTTGTATGTGTGTTCTGATTGAAATAGTAAATCTTTTCCTCCAATATTGAAAAAAAAAAAAAAATTCTGAGGAAGTATTTTTTTTGTGTGTGATATAAGTTTTAAAAATGAGGTTAAATGTTGGAAAGTTGATATATTTTGTTTGATATTATTAATCAACATCTTAAAATTTTCTTTTCTGTTTCATAATATTCAATTATAGTTGCTTATATGTTGTACAATTTAAGCACACATGTGTGCATTGCTAGCAAATGTTTATTGATAATATAGAAAATCTATTTTCAATTTAATAGTATATTATTAGATTATTTTGTTAATTTAAGACTCGGTTATAAGTTTTTCATCCATGACTTTTTTAATGAACTATTTAAAATAACTGATGTTATTGATTTGTGATTTTGACTTCTACAAGAATATTTCATTAATGTAATTTTACCTTTTTTTTACATTTTCTACTTGTTAAATATTTTTTTTCATGAATTCTGTTGCTTTTTTGCTATTTTTTCAAAACAAAGTATTATATGATTATTAAATCTAATAAAATTGAGACATAATTTAAAGTTTATTTTTAGCTGTTATCAAATTACTTGTAAACATTATATAACATACTTTTGCCTGTAGACTAGAAAGAGACAGATTTTTATTGCTTTAGAATGCTTAAGAACATTTTAAAAATTTTATGATATTTTCTGTGATGGGAAAGGTGATTGTAATCTAACAAAAATATGGAGAGAATTGTATTATCAGAGAGAGGGGGTGTCTCCAGCAGTCTAATTAATGGAATATAATAAACAAAATATTCTGCCAGAAATGTTATTAAATGTAGCAAAGATGTTTTATTTTGCTTAGAAATTTTTGTGACTTGGTCTGGAAATATATACATCAAGAAAAATTCTTCATTCAAAATATCTTATATCTCGTTTATGACTTAAAATTGTAGTAGACTCTGAAGTCAAAATTATAGTGTAGTACTGTTGTTAATTGTTGATCATTGTGTGTGATGTTACTTAAGATTAAATTGGGATGTTGCATTCTCTCATATTTTTTATAAAAATCAATTCTATACAAAATTATTACATTAAAAATACCTTCAACTTCTTCCTAATTGTGACTAACAGAATTTTAAAATTCTCAGATTTTTAAAAACAAATTTCTTGTTTTTTTATGACTTTAAAAATAATTTTGAAGGTTATTCTTTTAATATTGCAACAAGAGAATGTTTAATTCATAATTCTGCAAATTATTTCAATTTTGTTATTGATTATTTTATTTTATGAATATTTACTTGTTTTCACAATGCAGTAACCTTTGATTTTATATTGAAGACTCTAAATGTGTTCTTGGCACATTTTCAAAAATTTTTAATTGTTCAGTGCTAATTTTTTTTAAGAAAACTGATCAAAATTTGTTTTTATATATGCTTTCAGATTTTAAGTTGTTAAATTTTATGATGTTAAAAGATATATATAGTAAAACCAAGTTTATTTGTGAGATGAACAAAACAATTTATTTGAAATTTTCTTGTGCAAGCATTTTTAGATATTGGTATTATGTGTTGTCATAATTGTGAAAGTTGGTGAACACAATAGAAATACAAAAGTGTCAATTTTAATTATTAGATTAATTTTAAATGTATACCTTAAAATACATGGTTATTGATAAGATTTTAATGAAAATTGGTATTAATAATGAAAATTATTGGCTTTTTTTCTTTATTTTTATTAATAATTAACTTTTAGTCATTTTTATATTTGGAACTTTAATGTATAGTGTAGAATTTTATGTTAGAATTAAATGAACTGTTCAAATGTGTGTAAAAATTAATTCATTAATTTTAAGAATGTTCTTACATATTTGACTTAAAAATTTATGTATGCACTTCACTTTTTTAAGCACGTTCTTGCAAGTTCCTGTATTAAAACTGGAAGAAGGATTTATAGTTTATAATTTTCTGGTGTTAGATATATATGTATTTAAATCCCATGATTTAACAACATAGGGAAAAAAAGAGAGAGAAACTCAGTTACTGTATTTTGTTTTAAGATTTTTTAGCTTTTTTTTGTTGAAATTTATGTTTCTAAGTTAAAAATGAAATCTTTTTCAACATTGTATGTAACTGACTTTGGTAGCAATATGTTACAAAATATAAATGTGTTTTTTAAAATTAAATTCATGATTAGGAAAATTGAAGAAAATATTTTCATGAAGTTATATGAAAATGAAAATTTCTTTTAAGGATAGAAACTAAAAAAATCTAATTTAAGCAAATTTTGTAAATTTTCTTACTGTTAATTCATTATTATAAAAGCACATTTTTATATGTGAGATATTAACAATTGATTATGATAGTCAAAGATTATTGTTTTAAAGATGTCTTATATATGTTATATGCTGGGAGAAGAGATTTTCAATTAGACTGCTTATATTTTGATTGATTGTTTTATAATTCTTAAGAAAAAATGCATTTTTAACTACAAACATATTTTATTGGGTATATTTCAATATTTATTATAGCAGCCTGAAAGAATTTAAGTTGAATTATAAGTTTCTTTATTATGTTACCTGTTTACTTTTTATATTATCCATAAGTCATTATTTTAGAATGCTTTTTAATTCAGTTTGCAGAAAATATTTGTTTATTTCTGTGAATTGTAATGTTAAAAGTTTTCTCAGTTATAAGTAGCAAAAACTTAAATTTCAAGGTATGAAATGTCGTTGGACAATTTGACATCTTGTTAAACTCCTTTTTTCATTAAATCTTTCCTAAAAATTTATGTTGTAATGCTTAAACGTACTTCATTGATTAAAACAATTTAAGATCTTTTTATTTTGATTAAACTTACCTTAAGAAATGTTTTTATTCCATCTTAATATATGTCAAGGTTTCGAATTGTTTCTGTTATTGTGTAACAAACATTGTTTGTAAGTCTTAAATTTTGTGCATGGAAAATGGAAGAATTCAAATTTTCTTATTTGGATCCTTAAGTTACAAAACATTTTTGAATGAAAATACTAAATTTGTTGATATGGTTGAAATTAGATTATTAGGGTATTAAACTTATTACACTCTGCACCTCTATGTATTAATTCAAAGTGTGGAATTCTTTTAAAAAATGTTACTTGGCTTTTTACAACTTTTACTACAATGCTTGTGTTTTTTATTACATATTTGCATGTACAGTGTATGTTATGTAAATGTGATTTCAGTACAAATTGTTACTAATCCTTTTCTTTATAAAATAATTTTGAATTTCCCTGTTCCAGGAGAAAAAACAAGTGCTTTTTATGATCATTAAGTAAAAATGTTAAAAAATCCTGCCATCTTTTTATAGGTACATCGTTCCCCCCTGATGATATTTTGCTTCTGATAAACTGTGACTTGTACATACACACAAATTTACTTTATGTAAATGTTTATCTGTATTGAAAAGTGGCCAGAAAACACATGATTCAATACCTGCCCTAGACCCACTGGTACTGCATTGGATGGAATATATGAAGTAAAGACCTATAGCTACATTTTTTTCATGAGACCTGTCTCTAGAAAATTCTGAAACCAGTAATTGGTTCATTTGATGTATTCCAATTTGTAACTTTTTCATTGATCATTATACCAGTACTCATTAAAATTGTTTATTGAAAATGTGTGTTGAAGATCATGAATCACATGCAAAGTTTTTTAAAAAAGTACCTGAAGTAGTTACGTTGAATCGAAAATGCAAGGAAGAGTAGAAACTATTTAATGTTATGTTTTACGAGTGAGGAAAGATGTATATATAAATTAAAACTTTGAATCACAGACTGAGGAATAAATATACTCTTAATAACTTTTATTGCTACAGTAAATTCTTTAATGCATATTTAATTTGTAAAAAAAAAGTGAAATTTTTTAGTCATAAAAAAGATAATTGTTGATAGTTAAATCACAGTAATTAATATTTAATTTAATATTCTGCTACCTGATTTTCTGTAATATTTAATATTTTGAAGTAATTTTTTTAAAAAACTTATTTATGTGTTAAAATTTTACAAATCATATTTGTTAAGTTGCCTTCATTGACTAATATTAATTTAGCATTATTAATAATTTTATATTTTTATTTTTTTCAAATGCAAAACTTAACATTTAATTTTGAGGAGTGTTTAAAAAATTATGTTAATGTTAAATCGAAATTTACATTAAAATTTTATTTATTGTTCTATTTTTTTTATTTATTCTATTAGATTGCTAATTATTTTTAAATACTAATTATTGTTTTATAAATTTGAAATCTTCCATAGGATTTCCTATTTTTGTCTTTTATTTGTTCTAAAGGCTCATGTTAAGACGCAATTTAGTATTCACATTAAAACATAATATAATTTGCATAAATGCAGTCATGAACTAGATTATTGTCCATTTAAGAAATTACTGTATGCAGTAAAAGTGCCAAAGAACAAAATTATGAAAGTTAAAATTTTTTATTTATTGAAGTTCAGTTATTAAATTTTGTGTAATTGTGTTGAAATTAGGGAAGTTAAGAGTAAACAAAACTTAAGAAGGAAATTTTACATTTAATTCTTGCAAAGTTAGCGTGATATGAATTATATATACGAATTACTCAATTTAACTTGTAATTTACTTTCAAATTTAAAATATCATTTTCTTTATTTTATAATAATTTTTGTTCAGCATACTAAATGTGATATATGAATAATTTATAGAACAGTTAAGTCTTTATTATATTAATCCGGAAGCAGTGTAACATTTCTTTGAGTTTTAATAAAAATTATATGTGTACATGTCTCTACAATGTGTATTTATTTCAAAATCTGAATGATTTTAATACATTTTTCTCAATAAAGTTTTATTTTTTAAATGTGTTGTATTTCATTTATTGTGCATTCATTTGTTTCTTGACAGTCTGAACCAGTGATTCTCAACCTTTTTTTGTTGCGGTACATTATTAACAGTTTCAAAATTTGGCGGCACACTGATAAAATAAGTTTAAAATAATTTTACTCATCTATAATACACTATGTAAAATAACCTATGATAATAATTTTAAATAAAATACTACTACTTAGAAAACATTGTTTATTGTGTAATTAAGTACAAATTAATTAAAAGAATACATTTAATATGAATTTTGAGCTTGGATGATTTTTGATAATTTTGTTTATATTGGATTGTAAAAATGATAATGCCACTCTCATTTCTCTCATCATCTACATTTAAAAGTCGCATCTCTTTCTCATTATTGTATTTGCTAATGCTGAAAATCTAAAGTAACGTAAATAAGATATAGAAAATTGTAACAATATTTTTAAAGCTTTTTCGGTGATTGTGAGGTAATCGCCTCTAATTTTAATCCAAAATGAATTGACACTTCTGAATGTTTTGAAATGAAGTTTTGACTATTATAGAGTGAAATGAGTTTTTTCATTTCATTCAAAGTTAGTTCATATACAGATGTATCTATTATCAAAACTGGATTATGAATCCAATCACATTTTTTATATTTATCTATCCTCAAAAGTATTAAGTTAAATACACCATTAATACCCTAAGTTAATTTCTATAAAACAGCTGAATAATTTGGTTCTGGATTTTATTTTTTCAAAGAGTATAAATAAGTTTAAAAAATTTTGGCGGAACACAAAAGTCTTGCGACACAGTGGTTGAGATTTAGTAGTCTAAACTCTTAAATAAAATTCTTATGTTTTTCATATTATGCACATTCCCTCTTCCTTTATATTAGCTTTGACTCTGTTATATAAAATTCTTTCGAAATTGAGGTTTTTCTAAAAAAAATCTCTTGTTTTATAAAAACTATCGATTCAGATGTATGAAGACAAAATGCTTGTGTGGATAAATATTTTCTAAATTTAATGCTTAAAAGAAAATTACAGGAACTGCGCAATCCCACCCCTCATCAAAAGATTTTATGTAGACTGTTCTTCATACACACAGTCCCATTGGAAGTTAATATTCTTCATGTAAGAATTTTACTACATACTAATTAATTTTTAAGAATGGAACGAGGGGAGGGAGCCTAAAGAAAATTGTAATTGCAAAATGAATTTTCGTTTTTTTTATCAACACTGTAAATGTTTTTTTTTTCTCATTTAAAAAAATTTGGTGACATATCTTAAGACTGCATGATTGAAACTAAGACTTCTGCTAAATGAGTATTGTGTTAATCATTGTATAAGATCTTACCTGACTACTTCTCAAACTTTTATCATAATCGTATAATTTACTTGAAAAAAAAAATGTTCAATAACATAGCCCTTTGGTGGCTGAAACTGTTCTTTGCATTGGCCAATTTTTAAAATTAAGTTCATTACTGGTAAATGCAGGCATATTTTAACATTTTCAATAGCCATTTTTTTAAATACGAACTGAAGTCCTCCCCACCAAAAAATAAAGCATCAATTGGTGACATGTGCAAAGACAGCATGTGTTAAATCAGGGGTGTCTAACCCAAATGACTTTGCGGGCCACTTCGGAAAAACATTATAATCTCGCGGAATCTCTTTCTCTTCCCACATAGAAATATGTACCTTTATATCAGATTTGGAGAAAAAAAAAAAAAAAAACATTGAGTGAAAATTTGAAACAATGAATTATTATTATTGTTTTAATTATTTTTTTTTATGTATACAGATATAGATAATATACTAACGTTTATATAATATAATAATACATTGATCAAATAATGTTTAAAATATTACAGTGTGTGTGTGTTGCCCTTTTCTTGAAAATTACGGTGTTCCTTTTGAATTGATCTTTCGTTACTCGTAGAAATTTGATAGTGCTGTCATTCGCAAACGATTAAGTATATACATTTTGCCCTTAACCATCCTGAATATTTTTCTTAAACTTTAAAAGAATTTTCTGACTGCCTCTTGCTTTTTGGGCACTCCAAACAAAAAAGAAATGAAAGTCGCTCACACAGAGAATCATGTACCATCCATAGTAAAGGATATGCATAATGCAATTCGGAATTTATTAAAAAAGTAATTTATTATAGAAAAGTCAAATGTATATATATGTAACTGTTTGATAAAATAAAAATTTATTTTAATCTAAAGGACATTTCTATTATCAAAAAGTATTTATTTTAAAACAAGAACAGGCAGTGGCGTAACGTACACCCCCGCATCGCGGGGGGCCCAGGGCTCTAGAGGGCCCACAGCCTGACTCGCCAAGTACCTGCCCTTTGTAAAATCAAACTTGGGGGCCCAAGTGTTCTCCGTTACGCCACTGAGAACAGGTAACAGGCAAATACATTGTAGATTTATATAAATATAAATTTCAAAATGAAAAAAAAACTTTAAAAACCTGATATTTAAATTTTTTTAAAAAAGTCGGCGGGCCACGTTTTGGACACCCCTGTGTCAAATAAATATTAACGTCTCTGTTGGTATAAAAATTTGTATTTTTGCATTCGAAACACATTTACGATATAAATTATAATTTTAAAAAAAACTAAAACACACGCTTTTATACTTTTACAGTGAATCGAACTAAAAAGTAAAAAAAAAAAATTCTTAATATAAGAATAAAATGATTAACGAGAAAATTAATGTCATCGGGGTAAAAGTGTGGGGTGCTATATATTGCTATAATTTCTTACCAGATCTATTCCGAAATGCAGAGTTAGTATAAAAATGTAGTCCAAAGCACCCCAATGACAATTTTCTCGTTAATCATTTTATTCTTATATTAAGAATTATTTTTTTACTTTTTAGTTCGACTCACTATAAAATTATAAAAGCGAGTTTTTTAGTTTTTTTTCAACTATAATTTTTATTTTTTTGTTCGATCTACAATAAAAGTCTGTTTTTAGTTTTCAAAACTATCATTTACTCTTTGTTGATTTATCCTTGAGTTTGATATTTGGAGCCGAAATTATGTGGCTGCTGGAATTAGTCTTGCTCTTCAATGGATATGAATTAACTAGCTGCATGGCCCGGCGTTGCACGTGCTTTCTCAACTTTTATAAATTTTCCCTTTCCTTCACAAAATCAGCACTTCTCTAATACTCTTTTTCAAAATGACTTCCACCGCTTAGCCCGGCATTGCTCGGGCTTTCTCTTTTCCTCGTGACACCAGCATTTCTGTGTGTGTGTGTTTGTACGCGCACAATGTGAGTGATTTCTAAAATTATGTCAAAAAATTTCCCTTTTTCGAAATTTGCTCCATTCCCCTTATTTTTGATTTAAGACAGGTTTCTTTCCCCTCTCTATAGCCCGAACACGGTTTTTTTAGTGTAAAAACATTGTTCTGTCGTCCCCTCTTTTTCACAGATAAGATATAGCTTTAAATTTCGATGTATGACTTATAAAAAAAAATATTGCGTTAGAATTAAAAAATGATTAATGTAAAGAAGCAATAGAAAGAAAACGATTCTGATGCTAAGAGTAAAACAAAAAACGTTCATCATTTTTTAATAATAGTTCGTTTCTAAGAATCTAAAATAATAAAATATAGATTTCAGATTTTCATGAATCAATCAATCATTTTATATAGTTAGCTTAAAAATGTCTCTAAAATGTATTTTGATCCAAAATAATAGAGATGATGTACTTTATAATTAACAAAGAATTCATTTAGTAATGAAATAATAGAAATAATCTTTTTTAAAAAAACATATATATATATATATATTAAATCAAATTTCTATAAGTAATAAATAAAAGAAAAATTTACAGATAGCTATTGAAACAATTGCTTTTTTCTGAATGTTTGATTAAACATATAAATACATATAAGTTAGAATAAAAACAGTATGGGGGAAAGCCTATATATATACATGTACTGAAAAAAACATTAAAAAAACCGATCTGATAAAAACATTTTGATATTTTATTTTAATTTTAACCTTCAAAAAATGTAACAAAAATAATGCTTAAATATTTCTTGCAAAAAGAAGAACAAATGAAAAACACAATTTTTTTTTAAAAAAAACCGTAATTTTTTCAATTTTTGTACAGATTACGATGAATATCATTCTACACACGGAAAAAAAGTTCCGTGCGATTATTTTTATAAATAAAGAAGTTATTAAGTATTTAAAAAAAAATTTGAGTATTTTTTGAAAAATTATATAAAAAAAGTTCTTTATATTCATTTTTGCCAAATCTGGTGATTTTCAATATTTATAGACAGACCTTTTCTTGTGTAACCTTTCATCAAACGTAGAGGGCTGAGTGGAAAAAGAGTTTTCTTGCGCCAAACAGGTTTTCGCCGCCAAACTCAAGAGCTATTGTAAGATTTATTCTTTTTTAAGTTTTAATTTGTTCTCGGGCTTCATTTTTAAGTTATCGCCTTCAAACTTCATATATCGATTGTAAACAACGGTAATTTTTAAACAAAAAATGTAACAAAAATGATGCTTAAGTATTTCTCGCAAAAAGAGGGGGGAGAAACGCAAACACAATTGTTTTTTTAAAAACCGTAATTTTAAGATATTTTATCAATCGTTGTGCAGATTACGTATAATATTGCTCTACACACGGAAAAAGAGTTTCATGAGATTATTTTTATAAATAAAGAAGTTATTTAGTATTTAAACAAAATTTTGAGTATTTTTTGAAAAATCGTAAAAAAAAAAAAGTTTTTGACATTAAATTTTTTAAATGACTGATTCTAAAAGAGAAAAGCATGAACTTTTTTAGTGTAAAATATTTTTTTCATTAGCGCGAAAGAAAATTCAAGCGGAACGATTTAGAAATCTTATTCATAGAAACGTATCGATTTTGATTCATTTTTTAAAAAATCGTAAAAAATAGAAAATATAATTATTTTGTAAAATAAATTGTACCATATTGTGACGAAATAAATGATCTTTCCGAATCAGTAATAATTTTTTGTGTGAGTCTCATGAAAAAAAATTAGATCGCTTTTAAAAACGTCTGAAAAAAAAAGAAGTTCCGAATTTCCACCTGGTGGTGAAAAATAGTACTAATTATGCGTTTTGAGGTTTTAATTAATATCTTTTTAACTAATTGGAATATCGGAATATAAATGGCGAAAACGGATTCCTCAGATCTTTCCCGAAATTTTGGTACCTTCGGCGAGTTTGTGCGTCGTGTGGTTCGTGAGAAAATAAGGATGCATAGATTCATATATAGATAGATACGCTTGTTTACCTTCGGATTTTAATAGTGTAGATGGGTCTGAAGGGTATTTATTCTCTCCGTTTTCGGATGTGAGTCCCGTATCGTTATATTTCAAAAATTCCGTCTTTGTAGGCACAGGTCTAACAAATAAAAGTGTGTTAAGAAGAAATATTAAATGTCAATCGTATTATTTAAACGTGTTGCTATAATGTCAATTCGTCGTATCATCACTTTTAGGCATATTGCTTTATCAAAATAAAGTATTTAGCAATTAGAACACAAATTTATCCCTTTTTAAACGTATTACTATAATGTTAATTCGTACCATCACTTCTAAACGTATTGCTTTATAAAAATAAAAAAAATATATTTAGCAGCTGGAACATAAATTATTATTATTCATATGCACGGTTTTAGGGTTGCACCTTAATCTTTTAGTCGCTAAATTTGGAACTAGTCGTCAAATCTGAAAATGGCATATGGAATTAGTCGCCAAATTTGAAAATTGCTTATGCATTTAGTCGCCAAATCTGGAAATGATATAATGAATTAGTCTCCAAATCTAAAAATCCTTAATTATGACGATCCTAATCAGGACAATAAAACAAAATTATCAAATTATTGTATTGTCATCGGTCCTTGACAAGTGTGCAAAACTTTGAATTAATCTGACCTTTTAAAGTAGATAAAAATCGAGTTCAAAGATTCCACTACATACAAGTGAAACTTATTAAAGCGTGTTGATAAAAAGGAAAATTTCCCGGAGAAAGAAAGGTCATTAGGTGGAGAAGAAAATTCAATTTATGTTAACCATTTTTTTAAAAAAAATTCTCGGTTCTTTACATAAAACAGCAAGTACACCCAACTTTTTGTTTTTACATGATTTTGAAATTACACGAATTTAACGATTTTTTTTTTTTTTACAGGAATTTTTTTGTTCTTGCACGAATTCCGAAAAAATCTAAGGAATTCCTGCCCTTTGGATGAGGACGAATTTGTGGCAGTTTATGATAATAAAGAAGTCGAAGGTGAGAAGTTTGGCTGTTAATAGCTGATTTAATTCGTGAGAACTTGAAATTTGCTGCAATTACGAAACAACATTTTCTTACTCATGATACTGAGCAACTCGAGAAGAAGGAAAAGAAAAATGAGGTTATTAATAACGAATTAAATTCTTCATTTGAATCAAACCGACAGTTGTGTATCTCACACATCTACTGATGATAACATTTTTGATCCAGTTCGTAATAAACATACACGCTCGTTATCAAATAGCGATGAATAGCTGTTTCTTAGTAGTTTTATTCTTAATTTCAATTTGAATTTTTATATGTAGTTTGTGCCGAGAGAGATAGATTGAACTAAAACTCAGTGTACACTAATAAAAATTTTTTTAGTAATAAAAGTGAATTGTGTGTGTTTTTGTTTTATAAATATATAACAAATGGCTTTTTATTATTACTTTTTTGCACGGTTTTTTGGGAAAATATTTTAAAAATTTTCCTTTTACACAATTTTTTAAAGTTGCGGAACATTTCCCAAACAGTATCTCGCATATATTTTATTACACGATTTTTTTTTACACGTATCTACCATATAAAAGAAAGAGTTGGTATAAACTAAAGTAGCCCGAACTACACCAAATATTTTTAGTACATATGGCCCAGTGGTAGCGTGTCGCGCTTCCACACCGCAGGTCCGGGGTTTTATTTTAGGGCTGGGCAAGGTCGACTCAGCCCTTTTATCCCTTCAGTGGGTCGATAAATGAGTATCAAGAATGCTTGGGAACTAAACATTGGGGTTTTCGCTTCAGACTGACCACCTGATCGGGACATCTGCTCTTGCACCTCAGCGCCCAATGGCCACGTATACTGAGATATGCACAATAGGCCCTCATGGGCTGTTTCGCCACTGAGTTTAATTTATCAATGACTGTAATGAAAGAACTGTTCCATGCATCCAACAGTTATGTCATTTTCTCAAATATTTATGCACGATTATATATTAGCAAATCACTATCATCACCGCACTAAACTAAACCGTTTCATAAAATAAACTGGGTGTTGAACTGTTGCCTTTATTTATAACGGTACGGAGATTTCAGACTGAGGGAGTGAATATTAACGTCGCACTGTTCAGCTACACGAGGGCTTTCGTTGATGGACCACGTAATTTTGAATCACGGTCAAGTGACGAGGACGACAGTTGAGCTGGCACCCCCCTCTCCTAACTACCACACCAACGGGAGCCCGTTTGAGCTCTCGAAAGATTTAACATGCATCGCGCCCCTACATGGCGGGTCTTGAGTGGAAATGGGCTCGAACTCATGACATGCCTGCCATGATACAATATCTTGACCACTGACCGTGGTCCTCCGGTGGTTTCAGACCGATCTCGTGTGTATACAGAATGTGTGGGTCTTGTGTTATAACGTGTGAAAAATTGGTGGTTTTTGTTACTGATAGTTTACCGAATTAATGCTACAAGAGCCATTATACCATAATATGAGGCCGATTTCAATTATTCGAATGTGATACCTATTTGATTATTTCGTTTGCAAAATTTAGTAACATGAGGTTTCAGGTTTCGCAACCTTTTAGAATTATTTACTTCAAAAGGTCGCTTTTCTTGAAGCCTGAGAAGAAATACTGCGACTGGATTTCTTTCAAGACGGCAGAAGTTTAATTTTAATTTAATTTAAGAAGTTTAATTATATTTGCTTCCATAAGAAAAACATGCGATATTAAAAATCACTAAAAATGGAATTTTGAAGCTTTGAGTCACGCACAGTTGTTCATGAATGCAGCAAATATATTTATACACACACAAAAAAAAAATCTTTTCACAGATGAATACAAAAATCTATTTTGGAAGTTATATAATAATGTCGCATTTTGGTCATTAACACAAAATGTTTAAAACCCAATCAAATAAAACTAACTCTGATACAATATGTGACCACTTCTGACTTACAAGCAAATTTTCCGCTTCCAGTTATTGCAGAAAGGGGGGGGGCAGCTCAGGTGTCGTCCACGTCACTTGACCATGGTTCAAAATTACGTGGCTCGTCGCCAAAAGCCCTCGTGTAGCTGAACAGAGCGACGTTAATATTCAATCAATCAATCCAGTCATTGCAAATGCTGGCACAATGGACGTTTTTCCATTAAACCAGTATCCAACCTTAATAGACTGGCTGGAGAAGGTAAATATGTAGAACTGGCATTCTAAAGATCTTTTTAGTGGGATTATACAGCTGAAAAATACATTGACCCTTCATGCGAGAAATATCATCAGTCTATATTACTATCCAGCGATGTGGATAAGCATTATTTCTCATAAGAAAGAAATAATGACCAATTATTGCACCATAGTCTCACGATACAGTTTATTTTTTATACTAACTCAATACCAGATCCGTTTTAAGCTATGGGCACAGGGCCTCCATGGAGTCTTGTCCTGTTCTCCGCTCAGCCTCATTAAGATTATGTTATAGATAATGTCAATCGTCAAATGTTATTCTTGGACATATTCTCTAAAGCACTGGGGATTTCGAACTTTGCTTATTGGCAACGGATGCAAGAATGTATTATTATGTAATGTATTGTCTGTATCTTGGCCTAGGCCTACCAGCATACTCCATCATTACTCATTTAGTCGAAAGGTGGCAATCGATCGTGTCGATTTGTGAGTTTGGCACATTTATTTGTTACAGGTTTTCGTTTGTACGAATATTTGATAGTCTACACTCTATATACTGTTGATTAAAAGGGTCGTAAATGGACTCAGCACTATTCCACAGGAACCAGTACCTCAAGAACCCTTAAGACATAACTGCTCAGAAGAATCACTGGCGTAGCTAGTTCTGAGTGGGTCCCGTATCAAAACTCCTTCAGAGCTCTTCTTTAGAAAAAAAAAAAGCCATGTTAGTGGTATTGTAGTTATACATGTTGGGGCCTCTGTAGCTTGGGGGCCCGTATCACAGATACGGTGGTAGCTACACCCCTGTTAAGGATGTACATCTTGATGTGAAATCCCATCTAAATTCTTACCTACTCTATGACGCTGCCTTCTCTGAATACGCGATGTTGATGCACATGATATGATGAATAGAAAAAAAGCCTTAGGGATTAGAAAACACTCATACCTTCAAAGCTGAAAGTCTGAGAAAAACGCATTTAAAATTTGTAAAGCATAAAACAAAAACTTATAATGCCCGTAAAGCTCTAATTTTTTAAAATGTTATTTTCAAAATGTACTTTCTACATTAAAACACTATTTTAATTAAATATGACACAAAATAATTTTTTTAATTCAAAATATATTTTTGCATAATATTGATAGCATTTGTTACGACGACAGTTTATTCAGCTTAATCTTAACCTAATATTTTCACAAAAGATTTGAAACACAAAAACATCTATATACAAAATAATAATGATACTAACTTACGTTGAAAACAGCCAGGTTTGCTCATAAAATTTAATTTTTTTCAATTTTAAAGGGGGCAGTTTAATAAGTCTTGGCTCTTTTTGTATGACTTCAAATACTAAAATAGAGTACTACGATATGTTTACTATATTGTAGTCTGATACATCAAGGAAATATTTAGTTTTATTTGTAATACTTGAATTCAAAATACTTGTATTCGGAAGTCTAATTGCAGTATCAACTGAGGACCGATTTTAAGATACATCATTTTCAGTAGTATTCCATCTTTTCGAAATATTGTTTCTCACAGCAACTTGAGAATGTTTTCGCCGTGGCATTTTCTCAACAGGAAAAAAAATTAATGACAAAGCTTCTAAGTTATATAAGATATTTTTTAAAGTAAAAATTGGCCTTGAAATCAATTTTATTAATTATGAGAATTAAAAAAATTCAAAACATAATCAAGCAGAAATGATTTTAGTAATGCAAATTGGAGTTAATTAACATTTCACACTAAAAGAGTTGATTGTGCTCAAAAATATTTTTAATTAATTCAATTTAAGAGTGGAAAAATGCTTTAAAAGGAAAGCGAATCCAAAACCACCACTCAGATAACTTCAAACATCTTAAAATCTAAATTGTCAACAAATCTAAAATTTAGTGGGAAGTTTCTCAATGATATGAGCCACAAGAAAATGTAAAAATTTTTTTTTCGATAATTATGAAATTTGTGTAGGTTACTGTATAGTCTTAAAGGTTGTCTTCGGTTAATGTTGAAGAATAGGACCCAAATTTTTGGAATACTTTTTCAGATACACAAGTACTCAAACATTAATATTATATTCTGGCCTCACTATCCTGTAGAGAATCCCTTATTTCATCATACTACTCATTTCTATCCGAGTTGGCAAATTTTTCCATTTATAAAATGTGTTTCAAATTTTTTCTCCTATACCGTAATACTAAATGAGCTCTCCCTTTACATCAGCGTTTCTCAAACTGTGGGGTGCCCGCCCTAGGGGGCGTAATAACTTTACGAGGGGGCGCGAGCGCATTGAAAAGTCGAAAACAAATGATTATTTAAAAAATATATCAATTTACTGAAATTAAATAAACAAAATACATTCTGAAAAATAAATAAATAACGGATATTATTCACTTATAAATGTATTAGTACTGCACAATGTATTTCATAATTAATTTAGCAATACTAAGTTAGGAATAAGTTTAATAATTACAAGGAATCCCATGGACTTGTCATATATAAGATTAAATACAAAAGTTAACAATTATCTCGATAATTTGTACGGTTTGTAAATAATCCTTTTACTACTGATTAAAAGTTACGCGATTCGGTCTCCAATGCCTCCGTTTTTCACGTAGGCGTGTGTATGTGACGTATTGGGGGGAAGAAAAGGAATAAAAACAAAAACTGAGGGAAATCTTCTGATATATTTTTTACTGCATTTTAAAGCATTCGTAATAACCTTATGGATAGCATTGCACAGGAAAGATAGCACTTCGAAAAGACGTATATATACGTCTGGGACATTTAACGCATGGGTTGAGCGAGACGTATATATACGCCGGTGGGACTTTAGAGGCTAAAATCATATTGTAGCTTTAGCATCAAAGTATTGTATTATTGAATTCAATGCATTGTTATTTGCATGGGGGGTGCGATGAAAATTATGATTGAATAGTGGGTCACAAATACTGAAAGTTTGAGAAGCACTGCTTTACATGTTAATAAGAAAAATGAATTATTCATGAAATATTTTGAAAATGTTATATTATAAACAAATGTATGAGTTACAATGTCACAAATTTTTATAAAAATTGAGGCATTTTTCTGTCCAAAAATGTGCTCCACGTTGAGTTCGCGCTCTCATACATATGGCAAAAACAACCTTAACATTCGGGGAAGGATGTATTGACATACTCTATACATCTTAAGATCCTTAGTCAGTATCCGTTGACATGTGGTCGAGGATAATCCAACTGATTCTGATATTGTTTGAAGTCTGTTCTAACGCATCGCCGCAAAATCTTTTCTATACTTTTAGCAGTGCGGATGTCAAGAGTAGGGATGGCGATCTGAGATCGATTTATCGAAGAATCGATTTCCCGGACCAAAAAAAAATCGATTTTTTAAAAATTGATATGTGTATTACTGAATCGATATTTCATCCTAGAAAATCGACGTTCAATTTTTCTGTTTTGGTAAAAACCATAAAATTATTTACACTTAGTAGAATGTGTGTGTGTGCTATCTTTAAAACTATTTATCTTCATCATTGGGAAAGCTATATCAGTGATTCCCAAAGTGGTCTATATAGACCCCCAGGGGTCTATGACGACCTGTAAGGGGTCCATGCCTGCGAAAAAATAATTTGGGGGTCCATGAGGTGTAAATGGGGGTCTATGATAGTGGTTATGATTAAACTTTGTCGTGACTTTAATCTTTTAAAAAAAATTTGATCTAATGGAAACCAAATTTAACTAATTTATTTTTTTTAACTTATTGAGGTTAGTTTGTGGTTACTAGGTGACAGCATAAATTTTATTGATGCAAGGACAATTTCAGCATTTCTTTCCAGAATGCATCTAAAGAAATGTAATATTAGACGTCACTAAATTTCTGAATTTATCACACACAATCAATCAGAAAATTTTAGCATTTAAACAACTTTTAAATTCCCTATACTCAAATTTCGAAACAGGGTTTGAAATTGTTTTTTTTTCATAGTAATACTACAGTAGATGATGGACTCATATAGTTACATTACAACCTGACTAGCTTTACATAAAATGTTGAAAATTTGATATTGAAGCACCACACACAGATTCATCCATCTCAGTAAAAGCATTGGTTTGTTTGTCAGTTGTTTTGTGTTTTAATTTAATATAAATTTAATTCATTAACATGGGTTTTTCAAGTTTTATACACTATACACTACAACTAGAAATTTATTTCTCTTAAAATAAGTAGTAGTATCAGCTGTCAAAAAGAAATTTAAGTTGATAAATTTGTAAAAATTATATATTAGGTAAGTAGGGGTCTACCCGAAACAAAAAAAACCTGGCAAGGGGTCTACGAGACAAAAAAAGTTTGGGAATCTCTGAGCTATATATTATCAATTTTCTAAACTTTTTAATGTGACAAATACATTTAGAAAATAAATGTTTTCTTTTATACCTGATACTTTGATATAGTAATACAAATAATTGTAATTGTCGAATTATCTGAACTAAAATTTCCCTGATTTTACTGATTAGAGATCGTTTATTATAGTATCTTTCTTGTTTTCCATAAAATAGATTTATATTTACATTGAAAATGCAGACTTGATGAAAAATCGATTTCTTAGAAATCGATCTTTTAGACTTCAATTTTTTTGTGAATCGATTCATCAGGTTACGACTCGAATCGATTGAAAAATTTATCTTTTTCGGAAAGAATCGCCATCCCTAGTCCAGAGCGTTTGTCCTCTACGACACTTTCCCTGCCTTCTCTGAAACGTCGATGCCATTCAAAAGCTAGCTTTCGCGCTAATGTATCACAGTCTTACACATGCTTCAACATTTCGTAAGTCTCCGTGGCACTTCTTCCCAAACCAACACAAAATTTGATATTCATTGTCTGCTTAATAAACGCCATTTCTTCCAACTGTCGACGACTAAATGCATCCGCCTACAAAATACGACGCCATGGTGAGCCACCAGCCACGTGAAAGAGGAAGAACGTTGTAACACAGAAATGTTATCTTAGTCGCTCTACTGCAGAAATTTTTCCACGTTATAGGCTCAGTCCGGGAACTTTTGAATCCTACCTCGTATATTTACATCTCCAGCAAAAAAGACCGAAGCTCAATTATACGAGGGTTGGGGGAACTATTTTTTTTCTTGTAGATATGTGAACGAATCACAAACGTAAATGTGTCGCGTGGAAGTTCTGCAGCCATAGTGTGTATGCAGAACAACAGATGGCTCTGTGATAGCTGGTAGTAGCGCAGCGAGGGCAGTGAAATCAGTCAGTTGGTGAGTGTTGTGCGAGATGGAAGTAACCCGTTTTGAGCAACCCTCTTGCATTAAAATAGCCGTTCTCCGAGGAAGAAATGCGATGGAATGTCACAATGAGTTTAATCTGACTCTGTGACTTTGATTTCGTTCCTAAGATTAAGGAACCCATACGTGGGAGGCAGTTTGCAACACGAGAGGACATTGCTAATGCTGTGCGCCAACAGGTGACCCAATTCACACATGGTGCGGCAAATGTACTCAGTGCCTCCCACATCGTTGGCAGAGTGTGGTGATAATAATGGGGGACTACATTGAGGGTCTTTAGGCCCAGGTTTGTCATGTCAACTTTATGTGTGTATTGCGTTGTCATTCTTTTGCGCCGTCAAGAGCATATTGCCCTGTATATTACCGTAATAAATTAGTGTATTACGATATTTCAGTGATAATCATTGTCCACACATGTAGTTAACACCTTGTCCTTCCGTCTGTATATGTCACATTTTCCAACCGGACTGGTATTTTCAAGAAAAAAAACAGTTGCCATGACTTTTGCCCCAACCCTCTTCTGTTTAAAAATTGTGCTAAATTATATGCTAAAATCAGCCGTGTAAGAAGCGTTAAATTTAGATTGATTGATTGTAAACGCATTTTAAAACAACACGTAGGCTATTGGGGACAGATCTTGAAATATAATACCGCAGTCAAAAGACGATGACACCAAAACTGTCGCCTCACTCTCTAAGTCAGGGACATCTTAAGGCATGGGCCAACTGGGCCCAGGGCCTCGTCTCGTTATCAACCTCGTCTTAATAAGATCATAATCCGGATAATTTTAATGGTCAAATATTATTCCCGTACACGCAATCCGAAAAACAGGGAATTTCAAACTGCATGTCAATTGGCAAAAGTGGCAAGGCTGCAATATGTCATGTCCGTTGTCCAAGTCTAGGCCTAGGCCCAAAACCATAAACAATTATTCAACTCATTGAGTCGAAATATGACCATCGATCGAGCTAGTTTGTGCCTAGGTTTGTGAGACTGAGTCATGTACATTTATTTGTTTCAAATTACCGTTTGGGCGAGTATTTGACAATGCATGCTGTCTACTTTGAAAAATGACAGATTTTTTGCATAGGGGCTCAGAACCTCAAAAAGTCTTAAGACGTCCTTGCTCCAAGTTTTTACATTATTTCAACTTGAAGGCTTTGAGTCTCGACTGAGATAACATCATCCCCTCTAGATCAGGGGTGTCCAATCCACGGACCGCCTTGAATAATTTTGCGGCCCGGGAAATTATTCACAACTTTTCAAAATTCGACTATTTTGTACAATATTTTTTTTTGTTTAAAGAGTTTTTTTTTGTAAAAAATAAATCCCATAACTGTTATTATTTTATCACATTGCTTCTGTTACTGCGAATTTTTTTTTTTTTTTTGTCTTCTAAATTGAAATTTATCATACATAAATCGTGCTCAAACTTAACGCACGAAAGTCTGCAGCATCAATTACGATACGAAAATACACATGCATTGAGATCGACTTGCAAAAACTAAGTGAAAGAGTTGAGAAACAGATATATCACTAATTAAATAAATTAAACATTATTTGATCATTGCATTTTTATTATTATACTATCTATGTATGCATGAAAAACTATGAAAACAATAATAATATATCAGTCTGTTTTAAATTTTCACTCCAACAAATGTTTGTAATGGATTCAAAACTAATATAAAGATACATATTTTTCTATGCGGCCCGTAAGAAAGTTCTTCCGAAGTGACCCGCGAGGCCATTTGGGTTGTCCACCCCTGCTCTAGATGATGGATCTTCACTACCTCCAGGACTTGAACCTATGACATGACAGATATAATGCGAACCATGATTTTGCTATACTTTTAGGGAAAATAAGTGAGTCTAGATTTTTATTTGAATAAAGTCATTGTATAAAAATGTAATTAGCATTGTGTGCCTGATTCATTTAATTTAACATATAAATACTGTATTAATTCGAATCCAAGCCGCACCTCAAATTCTAAACATGTTTTTGTGAAGAAATAAAAAAGAATGTAAAAAGTTTTATCTCTCCCGATATCTTATGTTTCAGAAATTTTAAAAAAATTGAAAAGATAATTAATTTGAAATGAATTTATTTAACCAGTATTAAAAAAACGGTTAAAAAATACAGAGAACATGTAATTATTCTAACCGTTAGAGTCATGTTGAATTTCCCCCAACGAACGAACTTTGGTGCTGCTACACCCAGTATGATGGTTATGACATTCGGCTTATCATCGAGTGGGCTCGGGTTCGAATAAGGCATGAATATATCTTCGGGCAAAGAAGTCGGAGACTTTCACCTTTAGAATGTAATTTACATCACATTAAACTATAAGCACTAATTTACAAATATATAACTATACCCCGCAAAATCCGGCGTATAACGCGCACTTTTAAGAAACAAAAATAACAGCGAAATGTACGGGGGCGCGTTATACGCCGGATATACAAATGACAGCTTTAAAAGTAAAAAAAAAAAAAGGTTGAGAACATAAAAAAAACACCGAGATAATAGTTCGAATAAATAACTTAAAAATATAAGAGCATTGCTTACGAACCCATTTCAGGTTTCTTAGTAAAATAATGGGGTGTGCCTTATTCTGCGAATATAACTTAAAATCAAAAAATGTAGCTCAAAAGCATCGGAGCGCGCTATACGTCATTCATTGGAAAGTTGAAAAAGTATTGAAATATGTTTTACATAAACACGCTTTGTTTCATTTAATAAGCAAAAACTATGGTTTGAATAGAATTTTTATTACAACAAACTGCACTTATTTTTTGAAGAAAATCTTTAAATATATCCTTTAAAATATTTTACAGTTTATGTGAAATGTGATACATTCTTGCATTTTTGTACTTTATAAATTTCTCTTACAAGCATTTGAAAATCTATGTTTAAATTATTTAGTTTTTTTTTTAGTTTCTTTTAGTAATAGTAAAAACTTTTTTGGTAATTTTATTAAAAGCATATAAAAATGTATGTACTATCAAAATTTTCTTTGATTTATTGAAGAATTATTTTGTTAATCTTTTGTGACGGTTTCCGAGTAGTTAAGCAGTTGATATTCAATTGTTTTTTTCGTCGAAACGATCTGAATTTTTTCTTAATAGAACAATGCGTTAAATTCATGTGATGTCACAGTCACACGATAACTGCAATCACGTGTTTCCAGCCAATCACTTTATGCGTTTCACAGTTGCTAACTTTTGATTTTACTGGAACTTACTTTCAAAAAGAACATATTTGTACACAATACTAACGCACACAGGTAAACAATCATGCACTTGATTTAAGAATACACGTACAGTATGATATTTTTTAAATTCTGAAAAACGAATAATCATACTATTTGAACATCTGTGATCAATAAATAAATTTGAAGTTTTATTTTAATTTTACAATTAGAAGAAAAGGTACAAATCTAATGTCAGTTTTGAATCCAATGACGACAAGTGATTGCATTTATCATGGAACCGTCATGAATTTAGCGTATTGTGTAAAACAAGCAAGCAGATGATAAAATTTTTATGAAAATGTTGAAGAAAAATATTTGTAACGATTTTCCTTATACGCTGATCGTATTTTATTTTCGTTAAAATGAATTTGTTCGCAGACGATTAAATAAAAAAGAAATGTTAAAGAATATAATCTCGAACACATGTAAATTTTTAAACACAATAGTATAAAATGACATTGGAATGATCTTTTACAAAACTGTTTTATTTCTACACAATCCATGAATGTATATATTTTTTTCAATTTATTACCCTTTTGAAAACAAGAGAAGGCAGCAAAACGAAAAATTCATTTTTCACTCTCGACGGCAAAATTGCGCAATTGAATGGCAGATAAATCACAGCCCGAAAAGGTATCGATTTCGTTCATTAAAGAAGGCAATTTCCCCTCAATCCAGCAATATTTTGCGTCTCAAAAGTCAATGGATGCAGACCCCCATTTCCTGTAACTCCTCTTCTATCATCCGGGCCAAGGAGTAAGACATTCAAATAAAAGCTAAGCTTGAATTTCATAAACATACTTAAGTCCCCAAATGAACGTACGCTTGGGTAATGATATACGTTACTGAAAGGGATCAATGTTAAATCCCCCTCATTATCCAGTCCCTTAACTGTAAACCGCAGCCACCACCGCGAGTTTGCTTCTTTTGCAAAGTTAAGTCACTTTCCAAGGGTTACACGATGGAAAGCGAATTATACAATTCATCGCCAACGCAGTCGCCAAAAAATTTTTCGTTGGGATTTCAGATGTATTTTTAAAATGCGAATCACAAAGTTTTCTCACTCTTTTTTTTAAACCTAGGATATGATGTAAATTAATCCTCTGAGAGGTAAATGAGTCTCTTAGCCTTTCTGTTTAAGAAAGGCTAAGAGATAAATTAAATCCTGAAATGTACAATGTTATGTAAATGATTGTAAGGACAGAATGTTCTCAAATCCGGAATTTTTCCAGTTACTGAATTTAAAATATGCGTATAAAATAAAATTCAGCTAAAACTCTGTCATTTTTATGCCAAATATTGCATATTATTATCCACCTGAAGAACTGTTGCTTTAGTTACCAATAAATGAATCAGCTGATTTTTTTTCTTTCAATTTTGTTAACGTTACGGTTTACTTTACACTCATTTACACCAACAACGTACTTAATTTAAAAATACCTACGTTTAGTATCATCTTGGAGCCGATATGTTTCGATATATAATGTCCTCAATGAGTTAACTTGGGGGTCGATTTCCACAAACTCCATTCTTAGCAGATGTACTAAACAAAAGAAACATGCTTGCGAAATTTCAAGTGAGTAGGTGTAACAGTTCCGAAGATCTCGTGCCGAGTAAGTGAGTGAGTCGCTTTTCTCCAAAAAAAATTGTTTGATTTTTTACCTTTTACGTGTTTGTTACATCTCTTACGAATTAGTTTCTGTAAAACTCATTCTTAGCGAACCTCAACTAAACAAAAGAGATACTGCTCCCAAAGTTCAAATCTGTAAATCTAATATTTCAAAAACGGAATTTTTTTTACATGTAAGGCGTCCGCAACTCCTCCCCCCCTTGGGAGTCAATTTCCATAAAACCCGTTGTTAATAGATCTTTACTCAACAAAAGAAAAATAGTTGCCAAATGTCAAGTCTAATAATTCTGGAAATCTCATGATATACGAATGAATCTCTTTTCTCCTATATATGTATATTTTTCATAGAGAAAAAATTTTACGCCCTAGTAACCCACTCTGAAAATTGATTTTTAGTAAACCCGTTCATGGCGGATCGTTACTCAACAATAGAAACACGCTTACCAAATTTCAAGTCTGTCTATCCAATAGTTGCAGAGATATCATGATGAATAAGGGATTTGCTTTTTCTCCTTTTTATAGAGATATTTGTTAAGTTGCTATGTATTTTAATTTATTCAATACATGTGAAAATAAAATCTTATTTCGCACAAATAATAATGTATCATCCTCGATTTCAATTAAAAAATTTTTTATTAAAAATAAATACACAGTACAATTTTTGTTAAATTGTTATTTATACAAATTTTAAAAAAAGGATAAAATATAACAAATAAAATATGTTTTATTTTATTTTTTATACCTTATCAACGCCAAAAAAAAAAAAAAAAAAAAAAAAAAATGTGTGTGTGTGTTCGGTACTTTTATTATACTTCTAAAATGTTAGAATTGTTTCATTTCTTGGTACTTATTTAAGATTTTATATTATTTTATGATGATTTCTTGTTCGTTTTCATATGTTTTGCTTCATCAAAAATTTCTCTTTTAAAAATTTATTTAATATCTATAAAATATTCTTCCAGATGTACGTTAAATTAAAACCCAAGAAAAATTCAGCGTAAAAAATATTAATTTAAAAAGAAAATGTCAGCATTTGTGTGTGACCTTTAGTTTTACATTCGAATTTATTGTTTTAAGAGTTTAATGGCACCGAAGTGATATGCGTGGAAAACAAAAGAATATTTAAAACAATAGAAAAAAATAAGATAAAAGTATCAGATAGAAAGCACACACACAGTGATAAATAGGTAAAAAAGGTAACAAAAATGAACATTCAGGGTATCATAGAATGGTTCCAACAGCTCCATTGCATAAAAATTAAATCAAAATCGCGTTGAGATAAAACTTCATATTTCTGTAAAAAAAATCTGATTTAAGTAAAGAATTATGGAATCAAAAAAGGTCTATGTTTCTTATCGTACTTTAAATAAACGATCACAATTTAATTTGTTATTGCTTCCTGAATTGAAGATCGATATATTGACGATAGATATGTATATTTGAGCTTTGTAAAAAGTATATTTTTATGAATCCTGAATATTCATTTAATGTATTTCATATGTTTTTAAAAAAATATACGTTTCTAAAAACTCCCTTTCTTCGTTTTCTTTTTCATATAACGAAGTCGCTAATTTCCGGAAAAAAGTTCGTTATATGGAAAATTCGTTGTATATAGAAGCCCATATTTAAATATATTTTATAAATCACATTATATATAAAAAAATTAATTCATAAACACTACATATTAAAAAAAGTAATTTTATTCACACCTTTTTTAAAATTAATATATGTTTATTGTATATATCTTACCCATCAAAAAAGAAAGGAAAACAAGAAAAATGAATGTCGAAGAATTCACTGTATTTTCAATATTAAGAAAATGTTTATACCGAAGGGCATTTTATAACTTAAAGCATATAAGTAATATTTAACATACATTATTTTATAGTTAGAACACGAGGACATGGGACAACTCCACTGAGGATGAAAGAGGATATCGAAGATGTTTCTAGTGAACTGGGCAATGGGGTTAAACTTCTTGGATGAAACGGCCAGAACTCTATTACTCTTGGTGAGCTAGGATCTAATAATACCAGTTCAAGATTTATGACCGCCATAAAATGTGTTAAAGAGAGAATGACTTGAATTTCTTTCAGAAATACTTTAAAAAAAAAGGGAGAATAAAAACTAAATCACTCAAAAAAAGTTCGTTATATAGGAAATGCACTTCGCTATTAGGAGGTTATTTTACGAAGAAAATCGAGAAATGTTCAAGGTTCCAGGAAAAAGTTCGCTTTATAGAAAAATTCGCAATATAGAGGCTCGTTATATAGAGGTTCGACTGTATTTTGCTTATTATTAGTTCATACAAAATACAGTTGAACCTCCATATTATGAAACTGTATATTGCAAATTTTTCTATCTAACAAACTTTTTCCTGGAACCAAGAGCATTTCACGATTTACTTAAAATAACCTCCCAATAGCGAAGGGCATTTTCTATATAACGAACTTTTTTTCTTGCGATTCAATTGTTTTCCTCTCCCTATTTTTGACGTGTTTATTTACATTCCAAGTTATTCTCTCTTTCAACACACTTTATGGTGGTCATAAATCATGAACTGGTTTCATTAGATGTCTAACTCGCCGAGAGCAATAAAATTCTGGGTGTTTCATCCAAGAAGGGCAACCTTAAACCCCCATTGTCTAATTCACTGCATCATCTTCGATATCCCCTTTCACCCTCAGTGGAGTTGTTTCGTATCCCCGTGTCTTTGAACTTTTCATTTGTAATGCTGATCAGTCGTAATGATAGCTTCGTTTCTTGTAGCTTGAAAGTGTTGAAAAGTAAGTGCTTGAGCGTCAAAGAAAAAAAATTAATTCTTCAGGAAGAGAATAAAGGCGTCAAGAAACTTTCCTTGCAGTTTTTCTTTCTTTTTTGATACGTAAGGGGAAAAAAATATGTATATTAAATTACAAAAAGGTGTGAATAATTACATTTTTTTAAAAAAAAAGTGTGTATGAATTTTAAACTTGTTTTATGTGGTTTATAAAAAAAATTGAAAGATGAACCTCTATATAGCGAACTTTTGTCGGGATTTAGCGACTCCTTTATGTAGAGGTTCGACGGTATTTAAAACAGCAATGGGAAGATTATAGAAAAAAAACGAGTATTTACAGTTACCTTTATATATTATCACTAAATAGTAAAATATTAATTAATTTACTGTGAGATGAAAAATGTGAGATTTTCTCGTTCACGCCTAGAGATGTGGGAGAAAGGGAAGGAAGACTAGCCAAAGCCAAAAATACTCTATTTATTTGTCCACAATCAACAACACATGTTCAAGTAATCTTAAATAAGAGATGCGGTCAATCGAAGCAATATGTAGATAAATAACGAGGCACGCGAAGCATGAGAAGACTTTAAATACCAGTACACTCTCTTACTTCAGAATCACGAATCTACTTTCCTAGCTATCTAAACTCTCGTGACCAATCGTCACTTTAATTATTACAATTATCAGATAACTATAAATTTGATTAATCGCAGGCCCGCTAGCAATCTAATCCCCTTCACTTTCTCTCTCCAAAGTTTGAAAGCCTATACTATATATCGTATACCTAATTTAAATAATAATGTTTTCTTCTTCAGAGGGTTCATTGCGAATAAAATAGTTTTGAAAGACCAAAGATTTCCCAAGAGGACATGTTATTAGGAAGGACTCGGATAGAGGCGTCACACAAATAAATGAGTATATATTTCCGATAGTAATCCCTTCCTTTTAGAATTTAAACTCCCTTCCATTATACCATAACTTGCATTTCTCTTTTCTATATGTGAGGGTTTTGTGTGTGGGGGGTACCAGCTTTGGTGTCACTTGACCATGGTTCAAAATTACGAGGTCCGTCTCCAGTAGCTCTCGCGTAGCTTTGAAATGAGAATGTTGTACACAATCAATCTACACGTGTTCTTTTGTTTGTTTACATATCGAGAGTATTCAACATTTCACGCATTCGATTATTTTTATTTAATATTCTCATTCCCTAAACATTTTGATTTTTATTGGCCAGATAAATTTAAATTCTGATTTTCATTGGTTAAATAAAGTTCAATTTTGATTTGCATTGTAACGTCACTTCTCCAAAACATCAACATCTAGTCGGCTTCTTTGTGGACCCGACACCCACACGTGCATCTGCAGCTGCAACGTAACCCCTTTTTGACCCCGAGGAATCTAACCCGTCGACCGGAAGATGAGGGGAGAGATGCTTTGAACTTGCACGGGAGCGGTAACCAACGAATCCTCCTCTCACAAAATATTGGACTCTAACAATCTATAATTAAATTTAATAACTTTAATGTATCATTTAGTAAATAATTTTCAATAGTTGTGACGTAAATAAATTCCATATTTTAATTAACCAAGAATACGCTACCGTTATTCTTTCAAACGTTACAGCTTAGAGTTTTGGTGGCAGCGCTTTGGGATAAAAAGTTAGCATTCAGGACCCGTGAGAGGAGGAAATTTTGGGTTTTTACGGACGGACCGCAACGCAGGGAGAAAAAGACATCTTCGGAAGCCGTGCTGCAATTGAATTCAGCTTAGAGAAGGAGAGCGTCCTGCTCAAAGAAGATCAAACTGATCTATGGTGTTTACGGCCACAGTGTCCGAAGGAATAGCGATTTTCGGAAGCCGTGCTGCGATTGAATTCAGCTTCGGAGAAAAAGAGCGTCCTGCTCAAAGAAGATCAAACTGATCTATAGTGTTTACGGCCACAGTGTCCGAAGGAAAAGCGATCTTCGCAAGCCGTGCTGCGATTGAATTCAGCTTCGGAGAAAAAGAGCGTCCTGCTCAAAGAAGATCAAACTGATCTATAGTGTTTACGGCCACAGTGTCCGAAGGTTAAGCGATTTTCGGAAGCAGTGCTGCGATTGAATTCATCTTTGAAGAATCATCCACGAGTGAATTCAAGGCTGGTCAAACTGACCACACTTATTGTTAAGGGTGAAAGATTCAAGATTGATCAAAAGGACCATTGTTCACACGGAAGAGTTCAAAACCACTAGTGCCATATTACTGCACACATAATTTGCTTCTGACAGAAAGCTGAGTACTTCAAATGGGTGAGTACTGTTCTATTTTTGAGTTGCAAACTGCATATTGTATTAGGAATTTTGGTTAAAATGTTCTTTAGAAATTTTGAAATACTTAGTGCTTTTTCTTGCATGGGAACAGTGTTATTTTGTTTCTAGAGAATTGTAATTGTATTTCAAGCATTGTGAGCAATTTTAGCTTAAGATTTATTGTGTTTTAAGTCTCTTGAATGATTTTGATTATTTTTAGTGTTAAGTTTTACTTTGTGTATTTCTGTGTATGCATGGGACCAGTGTTATTGTATTAATAGAGACTAGTGACAAAAAAAATAGTGCAAAATTTAGCGTGACATTTATTTGATATTGTTTAAAAAATGGCTTTCCTTGGTAAAGGGAAAAAGCAAGACATGTTGCAACTTGCTGAGGAATTAGGAATAAATGCCACTTTAAATATGACTGTCCCTAGCATAACAATTGCAATCACCAACAGTGCAGGTTATGAAGAGGAATTTGTTAAAAATCTGTATAAGACTATCATTGCAAACAGAAAAGATTAGAGGAGTTAGAAAGGGCTGAAAAAATAAGATTGGGGGAGTTATTAAAGGAGCAGGCATTAAAAGAGAAAGAATTACAGCTGAAATTTGATTTAGAAAGGTTTAAAATAGAATCCGGATTTAGGGTAAACGATGAATCAAACGATTCTACAAATGCATGTTCTGTAACCTCTAATTTAAGCTTAAAAAAATTGATCCCAGATTTCGTTCCTAAGCAGTCAGATATTAATTTATATCTAGTGATCTTTGAACGCCAGGCTAAAAGGGCGTCAATAGAAAAGAAAGAGTGGATGGGGCAATTATTGGGTTTGTTACCCCTAGAGATCGTGCAATTTAGTGCTCGCGAACCAGAGGAACAAGCCGAAAATTACGATTATGTAAAGAAATTATTACTTAAAGATTCAAGTTAAGTCCGAGGTCTTTCGGCAAAATTTGTCCAACACCAGAAAAAATCCGATAGCACCTGGAAGGATTTCACTTTTGAAATTACGAATTATCTAGATGAGTGGCTGATTGGCTTAGAAATAAATACCTTTCAAGATCTTAAAGATCTAATGGTGGGGTAGATCAATTAAAAAACGCGCCAATGCTAGTATGAAAGATCATTTTTTAGATAATTGGGCAAACCTTAAATCAGCTACTCAAATAGCAGAACTCTTTGATAATTATGAGGACGTCCGAAAGGTAAATTCGAAACCCATGGATAGGTGGGGCAGAAATGATAAAATTTTGACATACTCAGGGGTCAAGGAAAAAGAAAATAGATTTGGGAAAACTTCCACCAGATTAGGAGCCTCTGTTCCGGAGAGTACTAGAGAGAGAACTTTTGAAAAACGCGTGATACAAAGATGTTATCATTGCAATATGCCCGGACATATAAAAGCCGTTTGCCCTAAATTAATAAAAAACAAAACGACGGAAACTCTCAATAATATTGAAGGAAATGAAAACCCGGATTTTCTTAATTCATATACAACAAAGGGGTCTGTGAATGGTCACGAGATAGACATTCTAAGAGATACGGGAGCGACAATAGATTTAGTATGTGCAAAATACATAAATCCTTCTTCTTTCTCTGGTGAAAATGTTTGGGTAAAACAGCCGTTAAGCCCAGAATTAGTTTGTTTACCTTTGGCGGGCTTGGAAATTTCCGGAAATTTTGGAACGGTGCAAACTAAGGCAGCGGTTTGTGGAAATCACTTAAATCAACACGGTCGATATTTGCTTGGAAATAAAACGACCGAGCTAATCAAAGGAAATTTAGGCTATAATTTCCTGCCAGTCGAAATATTGAATGCTGTCCAAACAAGGTCTCAAGTCAAAGCGGCTAGAGAAGAAAGGGGAATAGATAGTGGGGAAGCTAAGAAAGGGGAAGATGATCCTATAGTTGTTTCTTCGGATGCAGAGGACGAAATTTTAATACCTGCACTCCAGGAATATGTTCCGGAATTAGCGCTGCTAAGGGTTACGCGAGAAAGTTTAATCAATGCTCAAAAAAATAGCGAGGAGATTAAACCCTTATACAAACAGGCAGCCAGTCAAGTGCAGGTTACCAATCAGGTTTATTCGCTAGAGAAGGAATTATTGGTCAAAAATCGTGAAGATAAGTTAGGTAAGGTGGTGAAGTTAATAGTAGTGCCGGAAGAGTTGCGCGACCCCATTAAATCCTTGTGTCATGAGGGAACATCTGCACACCTGGGAATTACGAAATCCAAAGACAAATTAAACCGATATTTTTGCTGGCCGAATTGCTATAGAGATATGGAACAGTTTGTAAAAACTTGCGATCAGTGTCAGAGGGCTGGGAAGCCCAATGATAAAAAGAAAGCTCCACTAAAATTGGTCCCTGTTATTCAGGAGGTTTTTACTAAGCTAAATATTGATGCATGTGGGCTTCTCCCGATCACATCTAAAGGGAATCGACATCTTATCACGGCCATCTGCATGTCATCAAAATTCCCGGAAGCTATTCCGGTGTCTGATATTAGTTCCGTTAGTGTCACAGATGCGCTGTTAAACATCTTTAGTCGGATGGGGTTTCCCCGTGAAATACAATGTGACCAGGGTACTTCTTTTACTAGTGCTCTGACTACCGAGTTTTTTGAAAGATTCGGAATACTTGTCAGGCATAGTTCTGTGTATCATCCACAGAGTAACTCTGTTGAGCGATTTCATCGAACGTTAAAACGACTCTTACGAGTCTTATGTTTAGATGCAGGCTCCGAATGGGACAAACATCTTCCGTCAATTCTTTTAGCGTTACGCACTGTATCTCACAAAAGTACAGGGTATACACCGTCCCCAGAAGAACCCCAGAGACGTTAGTAATGGAACATTGGATGGAACCGGAAGAAGAAAGTGATCTCGTCACTGAATATATGTTTAAGTTAATAAATAGATTGAAAAGATGTCAAGAAGTAGCTATAAATAAAATGGAGGAAATGCAAGTTAAGCGGAAAACTTGGTATGATAAAAACGCAGTAAAACATGAATTTAAGGATGGGGATTTAGTCCTAGTGTTAGCTACATCCCGAACAAATAAATTAGCAGTGCAGTGGATAGGTCCTGGGACAATTTTAAATAAAATTTCGGAAACGAACTATTTAGTCGAAATCCCCGGCAGACGCGAAACATCTCAAATCTATCATATAAATATGATAAAACCATATTACAAAAGGCCAGAACACGTTAACGTAATTATTAATGATGAAACAAAAAACTCTCTCGCAGACCAGGAATTAGAAATTCCGTACTTAGAAAACAATTCTCTCGTTTATGATTTCGAGGACGTAATCCAGGCTAGCGAGTTGAACAAACACCTTCACGACAAACAAATGGATCTACTGCGCGAATTATTAAATAAATACTCTAAATGTTTTTCAAACAATCCCGGTTTAACTAATCTGGTTGAACACACGAAATCCGGTTAGATAGCGATCAACCAGTTAGGACGAAGCCCTATCGAATGTCGCACCGACAAAATGAAATCTTAAAAAACGAAATTAACCGAATGTTAAAATTAGGAATCATTGAGGTAGGAGAATCGGATTACATGTCCCCTATGATTTTAGTTGAGGTAGCTGGGAAAGAACCTCGTCCATGTATTGATTACAGGAAATTAAACGGGATCATTAGAACGGAATATTTTCCTCTTCCGAATATCGAAGAACGCGTAGAAAAAGTATCGGCGGCTAAATTTATTACCGTCTTAGACCTATCTAAGGAATATTGGCAAATACCTTTGAGTAAAACTGCATAGCGATACGCAGCCTTCTGTACTGGCTTTGGTACATACAGACCCCTAACGATGAGTTTCGGATTAAAGAATACTCCATATTTCTTTAGTAAACTCATGGCTGAATTACTTAACGGACTAGAGGATTTCGTTGTCCCGTATCTAGACGATATCGCAATTTTCTCAGATACTTGGGAGTCGCACATTAAACATATGGAAACGGTTCTGCAGAGAATAAAGAGAGCTAAGTTAACGATAAAACCTTCAAAGTGTAAGTTTGCGCAACAAAATGTCAAATTTTTGGGTCACATTGTGGGTCAGGGTTTTCGCACCCCTTCCGAAATCCAAGTTCAGGCTGTTCTAGAGTTCCCTACCCCTCGCACGAAAACCCAAATACTTGCTTTCTTAGGTCTAGCGGGTTATTACCAAAAATATATAAATCTGTTCTCGGTAATCGCTGCTCCGTTGACGTACGCGTTGAAGGGAAGAGCAAAGAAGGGAGAAATTACGTGGACGACCGAGTGTAAAACGCATTTCGAGAACTAAAAGGGAAACTAATTGATAAGCCCGTCTTGTACGCGCCAAATTTTGAACGAGAATTCATTATTCAAACGGACGCTTCAAACGCAGGTATGGGAGCAGTTTTAACCCAATTAACTGAACATGGTGAGGAGCATCCAATCCTTTACCTGAGTAAAAAATTTTCAGAGGTAGAGAAGCGTTATTGTACGACGGAGAAGGAATGTGCTAGTATTGTTTTCGCAATTAAAAGGTTACATTATTACTTAGATGGAAATTCATTTTTAGTTATGACCGATCACAACCCGTAGGTGTGGTTGAATAGAAATGTTAGTTCTAACCCTAGATTGATGCGATGGGCTTTGGCTTTGCAACCATATAATTTTAGAATTGTACATCGGTCGGGTAAAAGTCACAAAAATGCAGATAGTCTCAGCAGATCGGTGATAGATAATTAGGACTTGTTAACAATGTTCTCTTGCTCATGAATAATAATTGTTGCTTATAATGTTTTTTTAGTTAAAGATTAATAATTGTATTAATTTTATTTATTTACTAGTACTGTATATCATATCGAATGGAGATGCGTGTCAAAAGATAAAGCCATGAAAAGCAAATGTATTAATATGCTTAATTTTGTGTATAGGGTTTTAAAATATACATGAGTATTTAGTTTACGCAAGAGGCATATTGTGAAAAATATTGTGTGTGTAAGGTTGTACACTTCGCATATCATATCAACATGTCGTTAGTATAATTTTTATTAAGTATCGTGGCGACGAATATTTTATGTTTAAGGTCTTACACTAGCATTTGATGTAACATGTTGTTAGTATAATTGATAATAGGCATTGTGATAGGAGTGTTTGTATTTTTATTTAATGTTATAGTATGTTTTCTTACATTGCTATTGATCATTTTCGTAATATGGATTTGTGTAAGTTCCCTAGCAAGAACACTCACTCACTAGAAATATGTAATTCCAAATTTAGTTCAGCGTTTTCTTTAGTAGTTAAAATTGCAGCTCAGAAATATAGTGGTGCTTGATGAAGGGATGTGTGTCGGTAATCTGTCAGTTGTCTCATCGTCATTCCATTAAACTTTTCTCAACGGAAAAGTTCTATAAGAGAGGGCGAAAGCTGTAACGTCACTTCTCCAAAACATCAACATCTAGTCGGCTTCTTTGTGGACCCGACACCCACACGTGCATCTGCAGCTGCAACGTAACCCCTTTTTGACCCCCGAGGAATCTAACCCGTCGACCGGAAGATGAGGGGAGAGATGCTTTGAACTTGCACGGGAGCGGTAACCAACGAATCCTCCTCTCACAAAATATTGGACTCTAACAATCTATAATTAAATTTAATAACTTTAATGTATCATTTAGTAAATAATTTTCAATAGTTGTGACGTAAATAAATTCCATATTTTAATTAACCAAGAATACGCTACCGTTATTCTTTCAAACGTTACAGCATTGGTTGGATAAATTTCGATTCTTAATTTGTTTCTCTTAATTAATAAAATTCGTAAAATTAATAAGGAAATAATTTATTGAATGAATTAATTATAAAATTAATATACTTGCTTGATTATTAAATTTTTATGTTAAATAAGAGCAAAATTTTTATAAATAATTGAATAATTAATAATATAATTTATATAATTGATTCGTTATGTAATTGTTATATAAAGAACTGATTAATTATAAAATGTACGAAATCTATTATTTATATAAATCGTGGAATAAATTAACCATGCCATTTATAGAATATAATATTATTTATAAGATAAAATTATTCTTTTTTCAAAGCCAGAGGTTTCCAAACTTTTTCGTCTCATAGACCCCTTGCCATGTTTTTCAGTTTTGTGTAGATCTGCTCACACACCTAATATTGAATTTTTGAAAATTTATTAAAAATGTCTTTTTTAACAGCTAGTTTTCTACTTACTTTAAAAATGTTTAATTTCTAACTGTATTGTTGTGTTTAAAAGTTAAGAAATGCATTTTAATTAAATAAAACCCCTAAATATCCTCCACTTAGTAGAGTGTCCAGTCATTTTTTTTATTTAATTCCCCCCCCCTTCCTTTTTTCTATTGTGGTATTACCATAGTCAAATCATTCTCAAACTTAGTTTCAAAATCTGAATAAGGAACATTTAAATGTTCAAAGCAGGTTAAAACGTCAATTTCCTTCCATATTGTCTGTAAGAAATTGAGAAACTGGGAAAATTCGTGACGCCCAATATTAGACTCCTTTAGTTTAATTTTTGAAAGGAACGCTGGAATGATGGTTCTTGTCATAATACAATTTATGCTGTCACCTTGTAATTGCAAATGAACCTCAATAAATTTGGTAAATAAATGTGTTAAATTGGCAAAATCTGATTTCCACTAGATCAAAGTCACGATCTGGTTTAATGAGAGCCACTATCATAGACCCCCTTTGACACCTCATGGACCCCCAAATTATTGTTGCTTGAAGTAGACCCCTGGGGGTCGATATAGACTACTTTAGGAATCAGTGTTCTAAGGTTTTTGCATGACGTCGAAGATAAATTTGTGCCTTTAATTTCAATTGTCCGTTTCGTGCTAATTTTAATGCATTCTTCAGTTGCAGGAAGGAGAGGAGGGTGTCTGTTTTTAAAAAAGATAATTAGATTTTTTGAAAAAAAAAATATTTTAAGTAAAAAATTATTTTTTCTTTCAAATCTTATCAATTTTTAAATGCCACTGCTGTATAATGCCACATTCAAAATTGCAAGGTTTGTCCCCAGTACCCCTCGGGTTGCTTGGAAGTGCGGATTTACTACAGCAAACTCTCACGGCCTGACAGAAAAAAACAGGTTATATTGAAATTATGATATAATAGGTATAACGAAATACAATTGTTTATAAATGGCTAGATTCAAAAGTAGATATTTGCTTTAAAAAGTTATACAAAATGAAGCAAGTGAATTAAAAACAAGAACGATGAATCAATTTCAAAAGGACTCACATTTTTTTTATTTGTGTGAGTATTTTGCTTTCTAATGGGTGTTTTTTTTAGAGGTATAGAACTTTAAATTGCAATAAAACAACGATGTATTATTCGATTGACATGAATTTTTTTCATTCGAAAAATAATCTTGTGGCATTACGTTTTAAATATGATTTCTGGCATAGGACTGCCACGGCTGGCTCGGATGTAGTCCAATCTGGACGTCCAATTTTCGATGATTTTTTCCAACATTTTTGGCCGTATATCGGCAATAACACGGCGAATGTTGTCTTCCAAATGGGCAAGCGTTTGTGGCTTATCCGCATAGACCAATGAATTTACATAGCCCCACAGAAAATAGTCTAGCGGTGTTAAATCACAAGATCTTGGAGGCCAATTCACAGGTCCACAACGTGAAATTAGGCGGTCACCAAACGTGTCTTTCAATAAATCGATTGTGGCACGAGCTGTGTGACATGTTGCGCCGTCTTGTTGGAACCACAGCTCCTGGACATCATGATTGTTCAATTCAGGAATGAAAAAGTTAGTAATCATGGCTCTATACCGATCACCATTGACTGTAACGTTGTGGCCTTCGTTTTTAAAGAAGTACGGACCAATGATTCCACCTGCCCATAAAGCGCACCAAACAGTCAGTTTTTCTGGATGTAACGGTGTTTTGACATACACTTGAGGATTAGCTTCACTCCAAATGCGGCAGTTTTGTTTGTTGACGTAGTCATTCAACCAGAAGTGCGCTTCATCGCTAAACAAAATTCGCTTATGAAAATCGGGAACAACGGCAATCTCGTTTTGTGCCCATTCGACGAATCTACGCCTTGCTTGATGACCGTTTTGATGAATTGCCAAACCAAACTGAGAATAAATCACTTGACAGCTGTTAAATCGGTCGCCATCTTGGAAAGTAATGCCAACTTAAACTTCTATACCTGGAAAAAAAAAACACTCTTTATATAAGCATCTCACTGGGTGGCGCAACGGTAGCGCTGCTGACTCCAGATCAGAAGGTTGCGTGTTCAAATCACGTCCGGCACAGCTGATACTTTTTTATGAAAATTATGATTAATTCTACTTTTTATATGGAAGAACTTCTTGTTGGAATTCTTTCCTTCTTTTCTCAAACCACGAAATTGTTAAATAAACTCGAATTTTTTTTAAAAAAAATTGCAGTTCCATGTTATCCAAAATTTGCGCAAGATGAAGTAAAGGACATTATTTTAAGGTGCGTTTTACATTCAGACCAATGCTTGAAAAATAATTTTTCTGACTTGCGTTGAGTTTAAGCCTTCATAAATAAATAAAAAAAAATTAAATAAATAAGATTAGAAAAGTAAGGTGAGTAATTCATCAAAATGCTACTAGTATAGCAAACTGATGTGAATTTTGTCCTTTTCCTTTTGCGTAACAATTTATGATCCTACATAGAGTTAAAAACAAACTAGTTGCTTAAAAAAAGCGATGTATTCATAAAATTCAAGATAATGCTATAAAGATCACAATTCTGCAGTTTTAATAGAAATACCGGGAAAATGGAAAGATTTAACAGAGAGAGAGGCTGAAATATAACAAAGTTTTTAATAATGAAGTAATATAATTAATGACAATGATTTAAAAATTAAACTAATTTTTAACTGATCCTTTTAAGACGAGGCGATCTTTGAATGACGAGAGCAATTTCGAGTCAGCACCTCACTCTCCAAACCCCCACACCACGCCGATGTGAGGACTTTGAGCCTCTAGAGTAGCACTAGATGCACTACTTACAGCGAGTCTTTCGTGGCATCACGATTTTAACTCATAGATCGACACAAACATTTCATTCGGCAATTACATGACCATAACGGAATTCATGAGCCAAAAAAATGTAACAACAATGCATTTATTTTTAAAATTCATTTAGAAATAACGTCTAACATTCAGTGGCGTAACGTAACGCGTAGGGGGGCTAGCCCAGGATTCTAGGGGCCCCAAAGTTTCACTGACGCCAAGTATATAAGATTCGGCCTGGGGTAAAAAACCTGACCTTGCAGAGGGGAGGGTCTAATATTATCCATTATGCTACTGCCAAAATTTGTTCTGTCATTTAGAAATATTTCTGAATAAAGTTATCATGGTAGTTTTTATATGCTATATATTGCATGCATATTCTTTCTTTGAAACTAATTATAATAAAGTCACTAAATAACAAATTTTTTCGAGGGGGAGGGGCGGACGATTGCTGTGGATTACCATAATGTTTTCAAGAACATTTTTAGTAAACACAGATGGATTAATCGAACCTTTTTTAAAAAAATATAATAAAAACAATAAATAATGACAGATTAGTGGGGTAACGTACACCCTAAGCCACATCGAGGGGGGGCAGGATTCTTAGGGACTCAAAACTTCCCTTTGTTGGGGGCCCAGGATTTTAGGGGGAACTGTGTGGGGGGATAGTATTCTCTGTGTCGCCACTGCTACAGAGAATGGTTTTTTTGAGTGTATACTTTTTGGTATTAAATAATTGGAAATAAATAAGTATTTTTTTTCATAAAAAATAAGTAATTGATGTGTTGCTGAAGAGAAATTAAATGAAGCAAATGGTTTTTATCGTCAGTTAATTAAAACCCAAAATTTAAATATTTAAAAATATTTTTAAGATTTTAACTTTATTTGTGCAGATTATTGAAAACTTGTTTAGGGTATGCCCTATTCAATGCAACCAAAAAATAAATCAATAAATAGATGCCTGTAAAAGTGTTTTTAGAATTTTAATTTTTCTGATTTATTTTATCTGAATAAAATCGCTTCCAAAGAGTCACAACAACGTTATGTATTCAAATTATTTCCATCACTTCGAAAACACAACATTACCTTCTAAAATGCCATTCAATATTTTTATTTTATGTGATGAATCAATTTAAAAAAAATCGTGAATTAAATCATGAAATCTTTCTTTAAGTAGTTTTCTTTACATGCCCCTGGCCATGCATTGGTTTATTAATTGCGTATGAAATCCTAGAAATGAAATAAATTATACATTTGCAGTAGCGTACATAAACTTCTCTTACGAGGGAGTTATAGTCTATAAAACAAGTAGAGGAAAGCACCGAAGGCATTGGCGTAATGCACACCTCTCATCGTGTGTGTGGGGGGGGCAGGATTTTAGGGGGCCCAAAGCTTGACTGATGCCAAGTACGTACTTAATTAGTCCTTTGTAAGTTCCGGATTGGGGCCTCAAACCTGACTTTGAAAGGGAGGGGGAGCTAATATTCTTATTCTTCGTTGCGCTTCGGACCAGAGGGTAATCACCATGGTAACAATTAAAAATCTGTTGGCCTATTGGAGGGGGGAATATCTCCCCCCCCCTTGTGGACGTCTCTGTATGTCTGTAAGTAGCAAAAACTTCCATGTGAAAATGCATTTATTAAAAACAAATCACGATTTATTGCATCGACTTTCTATGGCAAACCAGTTTTCAGAAGTATTAAAAATGCTTAAAAGACAGAATTTTCCTTTTTACTTTTTTTAAATGAAAGCAGTATAAGAACAAAAGTTCCATTCAAAATATGTAGTACTTATTAGAACCCATTCACAATTAATTCCTTTATAAAACATAATTATCCTTTTCAAAAGTATCAAAATCATCTAGGCTAAAATTTTTCTGTTTTTACTTTAATTCAATGAACATAATGCAAATAGTGAAATATTTATCCTCTTTCCACTGGCATATCTAGTCCTAAGTGGGCTCTGTATTAAAACTCCTTGAGGGTCGTTTGTTGAGGCCCCTAAACATTTTACGATTTTTTAGTGTAGTTAGTTCTGAGTGGCCCTTGTATCAAAATTCCTGAGGTGGATTATTTTAGGTCTGAGAACCCTCTTAGTGGGACTGTCGTTACACATGTTGGGTCCCCTGTAGATTGGGCCCCCCGTATCACTGATACGGCGGTAGCTTCGCCCCCCTGCTTACATATGTTGAGCCCCCTGTAGCTTGGTAGCCTTCGTACCATTGAGATGGCTGATACTCCGGCCAGCCACGTCCCTGCCTTTCATCATTTATATCTCTTTTATTACTCTAATTCGAAATGAATACATTACCAACCCATTTCCCATATTTAGACAAAGAGCCGCCTGAAAGGGCCATCACTCGCCAAATGTGGTGTACCCACCAACCTTAATCTTCTCTTTCCGTCACGCTGGCTTCGTCGCGCTGAGCATGGGAGAGACGGGTGTGAAACGCGGCTCCACTGAAAACTATTTTTCGCGTTCGTATATACGTACGAAGATGCGTCGTCATTTCAGGTAACTTTACTCGGGTAATTCCGACCCCTCCCCTTCAACACCCCCTGCCCCGTCCCCTTTTCTCGAAAACTCGGTTCCCAATCTGTTCCAGTACGCTGCCCCCATCTCTCTAGCCAGGCATACCCAAAACTGTCATAAACATTTATGAACACAGCGATGGAGTTTTGGGTGTTGAGGATGAGGGGTGGCTGGAACCCGAAGGGGGAGGAACGGTTTCTGACCGTAACCGTGAAATGAGATAGGTTGACCCGCGACCTCCCCTTGGATGGATAGAGCTGTCACAAAATTTTGCAACGAGGCGCAGAAAACGAAAAGTCGTGGTTTTCTCGATGGCATTTGACAACGAATTGTTCTTTATTATTTTTTTTTGTCCCCTCCCCCCTTTCTTTTAAACCATTCCTTTTTCCATAAATATGTATTAAGTTAAATACACCGATGCACAGCCGATGGGATGGGGGTATTTTGATCCCTATTGTGTTAAGAAAGGGAAGGATTTGGCGTGAAAAATGTAATGCTTCTAATATAAGAAGGAAGGGATTTAAAAATGAAAGTGTGCAATTTGTTATTATTATTATTACTTTTTCTCCTTCTCCAATCCTTGATCGAGAACTTGTAAAAAAAAAAGGGGGGGTGCGTTTTGTGAAACATGATTTAGGAGACTGCTTATAACATATGAATGGGTAATGTGTTGTGAAATTCGTATAAATACCATGGGTTGATGGATAGTCGCAATCAAGACTTTTTTTTTTTTTGAGAAAAAAATTCCAGTTTTTGATACAGATCAAGATTGACATGCCGAGGTTTGGAAGGATTAAGCTTTTGAAAAAATCTGGCTTTTGTCTTTGGTGACATGTGATGAATCTAGATGAGGTATGGCCCACCCTTCGCCACTCAATGGTTTCGATTTACTTTATCGAAGTTTTTTTTTTTTTACCATGCTTATTAATGGTAAAAACATATGGTTAAAATCAGGGGAAAAAATCATGGAACATATTTAAGTCAAACTGTAGTCACATATAATCAGGGTTATTTATACGAAGTGGATATGCCAAGTCTAGGAGGAAATTGGAAGATATCTTTTTTTTATTATAGAATATTTTATAGGTAATCTTATTCGAGTTTACATTTTGAAAAAAATGATAATACTTTAAAGGGATCCTTCCTTTTAATTCACAATGTGCTTGACACGGTATATGACTTCGAGGAATTTTTAATATCTTAATTTGTTCAAACAAGTATATATAATATAAAAAAGAAATTTTTAAAGTCAATTCCTATTTAGATCAACCAAGAACAATTTTATTTTAGATACTTTTTATTAAATAGTTACAATTAATATAAATATGTATATACATAGGACACAATCACAATATTAAGTAACAAAGAAAGAGATTTTCCTTTCCATTTTCCTATCTACATAGGGTGGTGAACTATTTTTTTGTTACTATTTATTCATTCATTAAATTTAATTATTCTAGTAAAATAGTATAGTAAAAAAGAAATCCTATCCTCTGAAATTAGGCCACCCCAGGGGGGATTCGAACCCACAACCTTTGGATTAGAAGCCCAACGCGCGCGCTATCCATTGTGTTACAAGGATACAACGAAAGATTTTCCCTTTTATATATGCTATTGGACTATTATTTTTGTTTGTTACTATTTATTCATTTTGAATTTAATCAATGAATTAATATTTGAAAAATCTGTATTAACATCAAGTGTCATCCACTACAAGTTTTAAAAAATGTATTTGAACTTGAATGGATGAATAGAAAGTATATATTTTATTAACGATTGAAAATTTGAACAATAATATATATATATATATATATATATATATATATATATATATATATATATATATATATATATATATATATATATATATATATATATGAGTATGAGTGTGTGAGTGAATATTAACGTCGCACTGTGTTCATCCACACGAGGGCTTTAGGCGACGGACCTTGTAACTTTGAACCATGATCAAGTGACGAGGATGACACCTGAGCTGGCACCCCCTGTCCCAACTACCCCACCACACTAACGGGAGGACGTTTTGAGCTCTTGACAGATTTAACGTGTATCGCTCCCCCCTACACGGCGGGTCTTTAGTGGTACTGGGCTCGAACTCATGACATGCCTGCCATGATCCGATACCTTGACCACTGGGATATATATATATATATATATATATATATGTGTGTGTGTGTGTGTGTGTGTGTGTGTGTAGGAATGGATGTGCTCATATCGTATCCTTCCTATATTCCTTAATGACGTAATGCCAAGAGAGCGCCACCTAGCTGACAAGGCGGTTCGAGGATATCGAGTAAACGAGACTGGAATAGGATGATTGCGATGGGGAGATGATTGAGAGAGACGACAGCGAGGAGCGACGACAGGAAGAAGAGACGAGGTTGCAAGAACGAAACGCCTGGTGGAATCCAACGACCTACCTTAAAAACGATGTTTCGATTACTTTTTACTAACTTTTAGCCATCCCTTGTAAATAATTCCCCTTAATAAATGTATATTTAAATCAATCTGGCCGTTGTCACTCCTCTCTCTATATAGTATAATTAAATAAAAGTGAAAAAGTTCTAAGACCTATGAACCAAAAAGGAAAGAAATTGGAGTTCATGAGACGCAACAAATGTAGATACAAAAAAGTCTTTGGACTAAACATGAGACTTATTATGATTTCTAAAGCTGTCACTGAATTAGGCCAGCGATTTAGGCTTAAGCAATGCTTTATTCAACCACACACACATATATGTAGTAGGAATTGAAAAATATAGCTAAGCATAGGATGAAAAGTATTGGTATAATATCGGCGTGAATCCAGTGAGATATGATATATTTGCGGGTGCTTCAACTAAGCATTTGAAATGTTAAAGCAGAGAAGAGACAAAGAAATTCAAACTTATAAATAAATTTGCAAAGGTTAATTAAAAACTAATAAAGCTACAAAAAGTTAGTTTTTTTTTTACCTCAGCCAAGTAAAACTGCTTAAGTTATTGGAGAAAAATATAAATTAGTCAACTGGAAAAGTTAGTTTATAAATTGAGTGCTGAAATAAAAATAGCATTTTTTATTCACTCAGTTAAATTGGTTTTTGATGTTTTTTTCTGAGATAAAATGAAAGGAATATGATTTTAATTTCTTGGAATCATTTGGAAGAATACGGCTCTTATTTTTATGAGATGTGATTTTACAAATAATTTTAATTTTATATTCATGATTCACTGTATACTAATCTTATATTCATGATTATACCACAGGTAAAAATACTTTTATATTTTGAAAGAAATATAAAATAATACTATCATGTTTCCTTTGAAAGAAGGAAGGTTCGTTCTCTCTGGATACCTTCCGTTCCGAACGAATGCGAGTACTTTACCGATCACGCCAAAACGATCGTCTATGCGTGATGTTGGTACTAGTACATATAGATATCACACCGCCACATACTCCCCTGCCAGTGTTTCAGCGAATAGGTGAACGAATGATACCATATTCGTGGCAAGCATGTAAGCAGTTTCGTCACTTGGTGGGTTGCGTCATTTGTGTGAGACGGCTTGAGAATTGCATCATTCGTGTGACGGTTTGGTTGCCTTTGCGGTGGATAGATGGCGCCATGACTGAGACGCGAGAAAATTGCGTGTTCATATCACGGCCAGGGTCACCAATGAAGGGAGGAAGGTTCGTTCTGGGTACTTTACGTTCCGAAAGAATGCGAGTACTTTACCGATCACGCGAAAACGATCGTCCTCGCGTGATGTTGGTACTAGTTCATATAGATATCACACCGCTACACCTTATTAGCCATAAAAAGGCTATTGTTTAAGCGATCACTTTTTTTAAAGGCATGCTTTTCACTTATAATGAATTTAATTTTCAAAAATATGTTTCACTGAAAAATTCCTGTAATAATTCGCTTTAGAATCAAGTGAAATTCATACAAAAATTAAAAAATTTTTTTGTATATTCATTCAATTATTATAGTAATTTACGCCATTAATTCGGCTCTAATTTTTATCAACTCTGATGAGGAGGTACGTCCCTTTCAGGGACAGGAACTCCGTAAGTTACATGCCACTTGCCACTTGCTAGTAATTTACGCGTCATCAGGGGAGTTCTACATAATATTGTTCAGTAGCGCACACAGGAATTTTTCAAAGGCCAACATATTCTTTTGACTTTATTGATTTTCGGGAATAAAAAAAAGTAAAAAATTTATTATTGAATAAATAATTAGCATTAATTAAAAAATTAATTACTAAGAACAAATATTTAATGAAGTTTTACGTACTATATGTATTGGATTATAATCAATCGAAAAAAAATCAAGGTTTTTTTAGGTGGTGTGTGTGCACCGCTGGTGTGTGCGTAACAACTTAATTTAATATACATACTTGATTTAACGAATTCATCAGAGCTGAACATTTTGTTCGCTAAATCAGGGTTACTCGTTATATCGGGTACAAACAGAATACACATTTTTTTGTACTTACCTTTTGCTGTTGTTGTCGTGTCCTTCCCGAAGGGAAAGAATGAAAGTTGCCAGAGCCTGAGACAGGCTGGATTTCTATTCAGGGTGGTCCCGAATTCATGGTACAAACTTTTAGGGTGGATACAGGGCATTGTGTAAGAATCATTTATAGTGAAGGAAAGTAAGGGTGCAAGGGATGCGGTAGGCGTAAACAGGGGAAATAAAAGAAAACAGAAATGGACATCATTTGGTTGCGTTACCGGTAGGGAGCAGTAGATGTCGAGCCACCGTTCAACATGAGTAGGGGAAAGAGCCCTTTGCAATTGTGCTGACGTCTACGATGGGAGATTTTACGCATGTAGTAAATGCAGACGCGTATTCCATGGACGGCTGTGCAAATAAAGGATAGTGTCAGAGTTGCGCTACGAATGCATCCTGATCACAGAATTTTTCAACGGCTACATCATCTATTTCGTGAAGCACGTTCGTTCCATGTCGCCAGAAATGATGTTGGTGGACGAAGAGCTGCAGGCAGTCTAAGCTTGGAAGAAAGCATCTTGAACGTTGTGGCCGATAGACCCGGGTCAAGTACAAGAGCTCTCTTGCTCAACACGTAAGTGTAAGTCATCAGACCACTTGTAGAAGGTTAAACGAAAATCGCTTACACCTCTTCCATTTTCAGCGACTACAAGTTTTGAATCCGGCAGACTATCTTCTCCGACTGCCAGTGGAACTCGAGCCCAGTACCACTAAAGACCCGTCGTGTAGGGGAGCAATGCACGTTAAATCTGTCGAGGGCTCAAACGTCCTCCCATGGTGTGGTGTTGTAGTTAGGAGAGGGGGTTACCAGATCAGGTGTCGTCCACGTCTCTTGACCATGGTTCAAAATTACGTGGTCCATCACCAAAAGCCCTCTTGTAGCTGAACAGTGCGATGATTCACTCACTCACCCGAGTGCCAGTGGGTGGCACATCAATGTGCTCATGTGCAGCTGGAAAATTCATAGTTCATGAACAATTATTATGAAGATTACACTTGTCAACGACGCTTCCAATAAACTCTTTGTCTTTTCTTTCATCTCTTATTTTTTTGTGTTTTGCCTCACCACTTGCACCCATACATTTTATTTTTCTCTAATGGGGCTGCGTATTGGTATTTCTACCTTTGCAGACCTAGTACATTCCCCAGAACCTGGTATAATTTTTTTAGTGAGGCACCATTTAGGTGATACCAATTACCGCAAGTAATTTTGACGCCTAGTTTCTTCCCCAGAGGGAGGCACCTGAGCTCCGCCGATGCGAAATTTGTATTCAGAAATTTAATTTTGCCTAGAGCATCTAAGCCAAACGGACATCCAAGGTATCTTTTTCATGCCATACTATTATACGGCATGGCCACTGTCGGTTTTCTGCATCATGGAAATCCACCGACTTGGGCTGGGGTCGAACCCGCAACCTTGGTACAGAAGGCCAGCGACAAACCAACTACGCCACTCAGCCGGCACGCCCATACATTGTATACAATAAATGATTGTTTTAATGTCCCGTACCTTCCCTTAAAGTTTGTACCAAGAATTCGGGACCACCCTGTATTTTAACAGATTTATTCGTGACTCCTAGAAAATGAATATCTGAATAGCTTACACGTGCTTTAGTGAGTGATTGAAAGATTTCCCTAAATACACTTTCATAATTTCTGATATAACTAACACATTTGAACACGGGATTATAACTTTCCTATTATTTTTTTTTCTGTCCTAGGAAGACCGAGCTCACTCAATAAGGGCTTGCAACTAATTCGATTTCCCGGAATAGTTAATTTTTTATTCTGTTTCTATTTCCGATTTGCAGAAAGGGTCACCACTCCAGCAGATAACAGCCCACAGGGTAGCTTTAATTGCACATAAAAGACATAAATTATTTTTCGATTTTTCGATAATCACATAGAATAAATTATATCAACAAAGGAAAATCTTAAGATGTACACAAAGAAATATACAATATTTACATTCAAACATATATGCAAAAGAAGGAACGAACAGAAATTCAATACCATAATTAAAAGCAATACAAGCCCATATACAGAAATTCATTCACACATATACATACTTATACAAAATCAAGTCGAAATCAAATAGGAATGCATATACTTTAAAAAAAAACTTAGACTTAATGGAGATTAATAAATGGATTATAGGACAATAACTTTCTTATCGTATTTTTCCTTATTTTGTATGTAGAAAGGGATTATCCTGTCCTTTTTTGTTGATTGGCACTTGAGCGGGGAGAGGGCGCTCAATTTCTCGTGAAACAGGATAAATAAAGGGTACCTCATTAATTACTTTAATCTTTGTCTCGCCACATCTTTATGTACAAAACGAATACATTACATCAGTGGAGCACACAAGGGGTCCTCTGGTCCCCCCCCCAAAGCCCTTGATTTTTTTTCTGATTGATTATAATCCTATGTATATAGTACTTAAAATTTAAAATTATTTGTTATTAATAATTAATTGTATTAATTAATGCTTAATTTTCATTCAATAATTAATTTTTTTATTGTTTTTTGTTCCCCAAAATTGATAAAATCAAAAGTAAATGTTGCACGGCGTATTGAAGATTGATACGAGAATAGAGAACTTTCGACCGTGGACTCCCCCCACCCCCTGAAAAATTCCTGTGTGCGCTACTGCATTACATTATATGTAAATATATATCAGTGTAAAAGAAATATCCCAGGAAAATTTTATTGCAGAGAGTTGTGTACCTATTGCATAATTGTTTAAAATTCCTTCATTTGTGCTTCTGGAGAACTATAATAATGTGAACAATTTAAGTTTGATTCGATTGTCATCATACCTCAGCAACACGTGCTATAGCATCCAGATATAAATGTTGTGAATTTCGTATCTGATCATGAGCAAACAGAGACAAAGATTGACTCTGCATTAACATCACCCTGAAGCAGCACAAGGGCTATTGGCGACAGTTTTCATGATTTTAAATATCAGTCAAGTGACGAGAACGACACCAGAGATGGCTTCCCACTCTCATCACCACGCCAACGTGAGGACTTTGAGCCTCGACAGTTTTAAAATCAGTTTCTGCTCACAGCGGGACATTAGTTGCCCTAGGGCCCAAGCCAACGACTCGATAGAAATTACGCTGGCCAGGTGATCATGTTCATTCGGCTATCGCGACCACGAAACGTAGATGTAACTATAACAAAATGATTAGATAACTTAGCCTGAAATTTTTTAATAAGCTTAGAAGTAAGAAAATTTAAGTACCACCTCAGATGGCAAGTCCGGATTGTCAGTCGAAATTACGGCTAGGTGGCTGAGAGGTACCCTGTCCACTTCGTAAGCCTAAGGTTGCGGATTCGATCCCGGCTGGACTCGACAGATCTTCTGGATGCGAAAATCGTTCACATGCATGCCATATGATTATGTGGTATGTAAAAGATCAATTGAGTATAAATTTGGCTCTGGTACTAAAGGCAAAATGCAAATCACGGCAATATTTAGCATCAGCGAGTGCTTGAATTAAAATTAATTCAAGGGTCGTAGCGAAGGCAGCCACTAGATGGTGCCACCATGCTTCACATTTGAGGACTTGCCGTGTCTGCAAAGGCTTAGTTGTTAATATTGAAGCCAATTATTAGTTACCCATAGGGGAAAAAAATTACGAGGCCCGTCACCAACAGTCACGAGTAATTTTGTGACGGCTCTATCCGCGACCTTCCCACTAACAAATTCTCTTGGGGAATCTTTGGTCCTTAAAAACTATTTTATTATAACGCCCCCTCTGAAGAAGAGAACATGAACATGCAAATTAAGTCTACTCTATAAAGTCTAGGCTTTCAAGTAAGGGAGAGAGAGTTAGGATTGGCTGCTAGCGGAGCAGTGATTAATCAAATTTATAGTGTAACGCAGATATTAAGAACTTGATCATTGTAATAATTAAGGTGACGATTTGTCACTGGAGATTGAATATAGATTAGATAACTAGGAAGGCAGTGTACTTAAATTGAAGTAAGTGTGACTGGTAATTAAAGTCTTCTCATACCTCGTTAATTGTCTACATATTGCTTTAATTGGGTGCATCTTTTAGTTTTGATTGATCGAACTTGTGTTCTTATTTGTGTTGCAAATAAACTAAGTGATTTTGAACATGGCTAATCTTCCTTCCATTTGTCCAACATCTCGAGGCGCGAAAGCGAGATCCTTACAATTTTAAAGCGACATCTTGAAGTATATTTATTTTTTAATTTCACACAATGTAATTTGAAAAGTATAATTTCTTTTATTTTTACATTAATACAATACTGTAAATAAACTAGAAATCAAAAATATTAAAAAAAAAAAAAAAAAAAAAACCCCAGAGGAACTTTGTTTATACATCCCAAAAGCTTTTAGAACGTCCGTAAACTATTCATTTCCGTTCCTTCAAAGCTCGTACTTCTATATTTGGAAAATTTATGGAGGAGATTTAAGTTTATCGGCACAACTATCAACGACATCCACACAGAGCCCAATTAAGAAAACCGATTAGGCTAACTAAAAAGAAGAAATCGTACCATCTTAGGAAACACCATCTCGTTCAAAAACTCTCTCTCGCTATCTCCTCTTTATATGCATAATAGTTTTTCAGGAAAGATAAAAGAAAAAACGAAAGAAAAAAAAAAGAAAAACTGGAGAAAAAAGGAATTCCACCTCCGGTCATAAAATCGCGGTAGTAACGCGGATTCGGAACATAACTTCCGGTTCGTTTGCCGCGCTCGCGGGAAAATAGGGATTTTCCGGCGCGCTGATTGGCCCACGCGTTCGGAATTTTGGCGCGCTTTTTATGGCGCGCAATTTTCTCCGAGATACATTTTTTGGTGATTGGCTATGCAAATGAAGAAGGCTTGAAGGTCGTAAACGGACAACCATAAAAACTGGAACGGTATTCGAAGACGAGAGAATAAAATAAAGTAAAACACGGAACGGTATTTGGAGAAAGGATGGGGGAAGGGAAAAAAAAGGAATTTTTCTTTAAAGGCATTGGTGACTTGGACTGTAACGAAAGTTCTGAAATGTTTGTAATATAGTTTATTCGTAGGGCTCCTCTTCAATTCCTCCCCACATTTTCTTGGCGGAGCGTGTGCTGTATTGGTTCCGGCAAGTGTGTTTTATAGGGTGATATGACTGTGATATGTGCATGCGTCTTCATTTATATATTTTATCTATAGAACTCAAACAAGATGTGTGACTTGATGCATGGATTTAGTGACTGTTTATGAAAACGGGCTTTTCTGATGGTTTTCGGAAAAGTTATTTTGCTGCTATCTATTTTAAAAGGGAAATATCGCGTGTAAATAATTTGCATGGAAAAAAAACTGAGACCATATGTAAAGAAAAAAAAAAGTTAGAAAAAGGTAATATGGAGTCGTTATTTAAAATAGAACAGATTTAGAATCTTTTAATGGGTATAGTTAGGTAAAAAAGATATTTATGTAAGGAGAATGTTGAAAAGGGCATTCAGCACACCTGTAATATTATCATCAAAGATTTATTTAAGCTCCAACATACTGGGGATACTGGAAGAATGTGTGTTAATAGCATCTAAGGTGGCTTAGAAAATGCGTTCTGCGTGTTGAATGAAGTCTTAGGGAATAGTACTGTTGTATACCCACACTTGAAAATTGGGCTCCAAATAAGTTTCAAAATGTATTTTTTAAAAAAAATTTTGGAAAAATATAGCATCGCCTGATGTTATAAGTATATTAGGTGCTTGCTCTTTCCAACACAATTTTGTTGTACAAAAATGTTTCTTGATTTGTATTATCATTGCATTTTCATCTCTAAAGATTTGGCTCATGAATTTTGGGACTCTTGTATATTGATAGGAAAATAAAAGACTCGTATTAAAACTATTCTTTTTTTATTTAATTGGGTAGCTTACATATAATTTCACAGTCAAAAATAAATATTGATCCTATTTAAAGAGAGATTAATAATAAAAAGAAAACTTAAAGTTTAAAAAAAAATAGAAATGTTAATTAAAAAAATTGAAATTAAAAAAAAGTGATTCAAAGTGTTATGTTTGTGTAAATGAAAGGAGTAATTATCATAAAATAATCCAAATTTTCAGCTGTAAACAATCTGCAAAAAATTGAAGATTTTCTTTAAAATTTGGGGAAATTTTTTTTTCAATTTTTTAAAAAACTATATTTTATTTTTCACATGTGCATACGCTAATTGCTCAATCTGTTATATAGTCTCTAGGTCATATGCTATACTCTACACATGTGTGAGTCATAGTTATCAATAGTGTAATAATGCAGTAATGTGTTTAAGACATCTACAAACATAATAGTTAAAATAAATTTTCAGATTAGATAGCAAAGTCAAACAGAAAAGTGTTTGAATATAGAAATCAAATTCAGTTTAAAGATAATGCGAATGATAAAATCACTGAAAAATATCAAAGAATTATATTTTGATAGGATTAGTTTATAGCTATTAAGTATGTTATGAATACTATGCTATAGTTCTAATATTATAAACGGTCAACGAATAAAGGTTTTACGCAAGAAATTTATTTTAATAATGTTACTTTTAAGAAACGTTTTTGAAAATAGCTGAGAGAATTCTAATGTTTCAGTGAATGCTGAAGTGATCGTTTCACAAATGAAATGTATCTTTCAACTCTTTAAGTTAGTATGCCACAATAGATATTTTTTCTTGGGTTTACTGTGAACATTTTGTTAAGATGTACGAAAAACATATTTCTTCTTATTTATCCAAAATAATCTGAATAATATTTTTTTCTGAACGTATAATTAAAAATTATAACTGACAAACTACTGTAAAATAACTAATTATGGGGGAGGAATAAATAGGTAACATATAAGCTGAAACAAATACAGAAAATACAGATAAATTAAAATTATATAATCAAAAAGCATATAATTATTCAACAAATATATAATGTATTTCATATTTTTCATAAAATTATGAATATATAGCCTTTACGTAATAACATATGTTATATCAATTTGAATATAGATATCCAAGTGCTCATTTACTTCATGCTTTTTCCCCATGAACACTTCGAAATATTCCGTAGGTCAGTAGCTCTTATTGGGGATCAGTGATCCCCAAAGTGGTCGATATCAACCCCCAAGGGTCTATGACGACCTGCAAGGGGTCCATGTTAGTGAAAAAATATTTTGGAGGTACATGATCTGTAAATAAGGGTCTACTATAGTGGCTTTCACTAAAACAGATCATGGCTTTAATTTTAAAAGAAAATTTTATCAAATGGAAACCAGAATTTACCTCTTTAACAGATTTATTTAGAAAATTTAATGAGGTTAATTTACCGTTACAAGGAGACTATATTAACTTTATTGAAACAAAGACCCTCATGAAGCCCAGTGTCTGAGTGGTTAGTGCATCTAGCTTATACACCCCAAGTGCGAGGTTAAAACTTCGGACTGGGCAAGGTTGACTCCGCCTTTCATCCCTTCAATGGGTCGATAAAATGAGTACCAAGCTTGCTTCGGAACTTAACACTGGGGATTTTTGCGTCAGACTGACCACCTGACCGGAACATCTGCTCATACATCTCAGGGCCCAAGGTTGTGTATACTGAAGTGGGCACAGTAGGCCTTGTCCTCCATGGGATGTCGGGCCACTGAGTTATGTTTAAGGGACCTCATGTCAGTGGTTCTTGCCAAAAGTAAGTTAAATCAGTATAATTGAGGACGTAGTGAATTTCCGCAGTTTCACAATTGGTCACAGATAATCTGTAAGTAAAATAAAGCTATGGTCTATGTTCAACATTTAAATGCCCTTTATTCATATTCTGAAACTAGGTTTGAAAATTCTTCGACTAAGGCAAAGAAATCTTATGGCCACATTGAAAAGAAATGTCAGATTACAAAAGGAATTTATTTCAATAGGCACTAATAGATATCTTGAAGCAAGGCTTAGAAATGGATATCAGCAATTTTGGCTTTAAAAAGACATGCCTTTTATTTATTCCGAATATGAAGTATTGTGAGAAAGTTTTTAATTGCTTTTCCTAGTGCATTTTTGACAGCTATACCAGCTGTCAAAAATGCATTTAAGTTGCTACATTTGAAAAAAATTTGATATTAGGTGAGCAGGGGTCTACTGCAAAATGAAAAATATGGCAAGGGACACCTATAAGACAAAAAGTTTGGGACCTCTGGGTTATACTCTAAAAAACATCTAGACATAAGCCCTGAGGTGTATCTCTACGGAAGTGGTCTTCAAACTGGGCTCCACGGAACCCTTCTACAAAGCATACCCAGATGTTCCACAAATCACAGTAAAAAAATCGAGAAATAAATATGTATGCAAAACGAATTCACGTTCTCTATGAAGTTTGTATAGTTACAAGGACCTAAAACACATCCTATTCATTAAAAGTAAAAATTTTACTTATATATAACTTTATTTTGCAATACTTTTTAAACTGTTATTATATTAAAAGAATATTAAAACATGTTTTATCTTTATATATATACTTCCTCCCGAATTATGAATATTCTGTTGTTTGACTTCTTGGGCTCCACGAGATAATTTTATACTCGTTAGTTAGCACAATGTCTTACAAAACTAAATAGCTTCCTAAAGGTCTTTTTGTATTTGTGGAAGAAAGACCTTTAATGAAGGAGAGGAAACAATTTATCAGCAGATTCGATGTTAAAATCTAAATTTAAGCAAGATTAACTTCTAAATTTTCGGCTGCAAATTCATGCAAAATACGCCGGATTTCTCACACAACTATGAAATTTTAATGCCATTCAGAACATCGTGTTTCAGTGAAATATATTTCTCAACATAAGTGGCTACAAAAACTTATAAAAACAAATTAAACTCAGAATGTGTAATGTGATTGCATTTTTAATCTAAAAAAACCTAGACTTCGACAGTCTGTGTGAAAAAAACAAGCACATATTTCAGTTACTAAATATAATGCAGGGATAGGTGACACTTGGATCAAAAAATAATATTATTAATGAGTAAATTATATTAAAAAAATAAGATTAGAATTTTTTAGTAAAAAATGCAATATTTTTTTAAAGGCCTTTACATGAAGTGCCTGTAATATGTTGATCTACTTTAAATATTATTTTGAGATATATTCTTCGAAGCATGTGTGTATGAAATGGGGTTCCCCAAGAAAATACTTTCTATTTCTAGGGGTTCCACGGAAATACTTTCTAGTTGTCTAGGGGTTGGTTCCACGAAAATACTTTCTAGTTATCTAGGGGTTCCACGAAAATACTTTCTAGTTATCTAGGGGTCCCACGAAAATACTTTCTAGTTATCTAGGGGTTCCACGAAAGCTCCTTCAAGTTCTAGGGATTCCGTGAGTTGAAAACGTTTGAAGACCACTGCTCTACGGTAAAAATCAATGGTGTATGGGGAGGGGGTGAGGAGGTACACCCTCCCCTTCGTATACACTAATACAGACCCCAACAGTTTGTGTGACTTTGCTTGAGAATATCTGTCTTAAGTATATAAAGAGTGTTTTTTTTTCCAGGTATAGAAGTTTAAGTTGGCATTACTTTCCAAGATGGCGACCGATTTAACAGCTGTCAAGTGATTTATTCTCAGTTTGGTTTAGCAATTCATCAAAACGATCATCAAGCAAGGCGTAGATTCGTCGAATGGATCCAAAACGATATTGCCGTTGTTCCCGATTTTCATAAGCGAATTTTGTTTAGCGATGAAGTTCACTTCTGGTTGAATGGCTACGTCAACAAACAAAACTGCCGCATTTGGAGTGAAGCTAATCCACAAGTGTATGTCGAAACACCGTTACATCCAGAAAAACTGACTGTTTGGTGCGCTTTATGGGCAGGTGGAATCCTTCTTCAAAAACGATGAAGGCCACAACGTTACAGTCAATGGTGATCGGTATAGAGCCATGATTACTAACTTTTTCATTCCTGAATTGAACACTATTGATGTCCAGGAGCTGTGGTTCCAACAAGACGGCGCAACATGTCACACAGCTCGTGCCACAATCGATTTAATGAAAGACACGTTTAGTGACCGCCTAATTTCCCGTTTTGGACCTGTGAATTGACCTACAAGATCTTGTGATTTAACACCACTAGACTATTTTCTGTGAAGCTATGTAAAATCATTGGTCTATGCGGATAAGCCACAAACGCTTGACAATTTGGAAGACAACATTCGCCGTGTTATTGCCGATATACGGCCACAAATGTTGGAAAAAGTCATCGAAAATTGGACTACATCCGAGCCAGCCGTGGCAGTCCTATGCCAGAAATCATATTTAAAATGTAATGCCACAAGAGTATCTTTCGAATAAAAAAATTCATGTTAATCGAATAATACATCGTTGTTTTATTGCAATTTAAAGTTCTATACCTCTAAAAAAAACACCCTTTATAACCGATTGGAAAGAAATAAGATAACTGTAATTATTAGAGTAAATTTAATTGTATAAAAATATACGGACACCTTATTTAGAATTGTTCATATTGTTACGTAGATCCGGATTCGAGGATTTTATGCAAAAACAATCACGTAGAAAAAATAATCAGTTCTTTAAGAGCGATACGAATTTATTATCGAAAATCCAATCCTTTCAATACAGGATTCATCGGCAATATTCACAGGGTAAATATCCGAAGGTCTTCCCACCTTCAACAGCAATCAAACACAATAAACAGTGTTTTAAAAATACACGTAAGTAAAGATTATTCACGAGCACAGCCAAGCTAATCGCTAGTCAAAACAATCCTCATTACTCGCTGGCTTAATCAAGACTCCTCGCCGTGCCGGCGAGCATCCTTTTTATATGTGCGACAGAAACTTCTAGAAATATAACCTCTCGTGTCATTGAACGTGACACTAGTGGAGAGATCTACTACTTTCTAGAAGATTCCAGAGGGTTCCGAACTCGCCAACATGGTCGCCAATAACGCTAAAGTCGCCAAATTGGCATCCAACTTGGCTCCACCGCCAAGATTTCGCCAAGTTCTCATTGAATCGCCATTATAACGTAAGGGGCGGCACTGCTTGTGAATAGTACAATTTTAACCTGAAATAAATATAACATACAGTAATATAAATGCATTAAACACTCAAATACAAATTATTTACACTATTTACACAAAATTCGTAACACTATCATTTTCGAAAGCAATAACTTTATATTAGTTATCCTTCTAGAGTAAATGTGTTTTATTATTCTAAAGAAATGCATTCGCGGTTGCAATTTTTTGGGATATTCAATTCTGAGGAATAAATATTAGTTATACTTTATTTAAATTCATTTTTTCTTTTCGAACTTTCTAAAGACTATTCAAAGTTAAGATTTTTTTTAAGATGGAGGGGGAAAAAACCGTCTTTGTTTTTTTTAATGTTAATAAAATTCATTAGTGGTATAGCGGCAGCATCCTACACAGTCCCATTAGAAAAGTTATTTAGCAGTTCTAAGCACTCTTTTTGTCTGTTCCTCTAAAAACAATCAAACAACTGATAGCATTATTTTTTCCCTAAAAAATAGCATTGTTTCTTCAATATCCGTAGAAATCCATTACTGACAGAAGTTAAGGCACAAAACTCAAAATAACTCAGGGGAAAAAAATTATTCCATAATGAAGAAGCACTGCATTTCTAATTAACAAACGTTTCATTAAAATTACAATTACTGCCCTTTTTTGTTCTAGAACATTCTCGAACATTTTAAAAAATTGCAAAGGGAAAAAACTAGTAATTATTGTTGGAGAACCAAAGAAATGAAAGGGAGGTGGAGGGGGTTGGTATAAGAGATTAGCGATTGGAACAAAGATTTTTAAACTCTTCTTCCATATACCTACCACTGTTAAGGGGACGCAAATTGGGGACAAAACGGGGCATAGACCATTAATCACGCCAACAATGAAGCAACTCATGAAAAAGAAATTGATGACATGAGAGGGGAAAAAGAGTAGGGAAAAAAATTGGATCTTAACTTCTTGCTAACTTCTTTTAAATGCCAGTTGGTTCCGCTGTTGGATTTGCATAAGAGCAAATCCGTCTCTTCTTGGCTGGGAAAAAAAATTAGCCATGGCAATTAATTACAGATTCTTTTCTTTTAAACTGGGAATAAAGTTCTCCACTTTGGCTTGGGCTTCTTCTTACAACAACCCCTATGGATCTCAACAGGGGAAGAAAAAAAGAGCATTCTCTCTAAAAAGAGCGAACTTATAGTCTCCTCTTTCTCTTCGTTTTTCTTTATTTTCGCCAATTTCCAGGATTTGAGAGAGCGCCAAAATTGGCGATTTATTTAGGTAATTGAGAAAATTTAAGGGTTTTCGTCGAGTGAAAATTTGGAATGTTTTGTTGTTGTTGTTGTGAAAATGATACAATGTAAATAAAAAATTATTTACATAAATATTTTGTAGCTACTGTGTAAAAATAAGTATTTTTTATGTTTCTGTATAAGAACCAATTATTTTATTTCATAAAAATCTGTTTAAGGGGTGTTGGAAAGCTAAAACCTTATTTTTTTGACAATTTGAGATTTTTACATTTTCAAATTGTATAGATTTTAATCTTACTAAAAATACCTTACTTTAATCTCTAGGGTAATTAGAAGCCCTTAAAACCCATTTTCAAACGATCGTTGAAGCTGGGCCATGCCCATTTGAATGGCGAAAAATGTAAGCAAAGTACCAGGTGGTTATAGTTAAAGTTACACTATTCACAGAGGCCTGTAGAACCCGTTTTGTTTATCGGATTTTGATGAAACTTGGGATATATGCTATATGGACCATGGTAGGTTTCTACCATGGAAAAGGTTTCTACAATAAAAAAATAGTTCAAATTTTGACCACCAGGAGGAAAGGCGGTGCCCGAATGATATGTTAGAATCGTTAAAATTTGTTCAATTACAGAATATGCTCAGTTTGCGCTCCATTGACATCAATAACGTGTTGAAAGCGCATTATAGCGTTTTTAGTGTTAGCGCGAAGCAACTCACGAGGGATTTAAGCCACGTGGCGTGTAATGCTAGCTTTCAAATCAAGTAAAGTCTTGATTCCTCCGCTATAATCCGGTCTTTTAGAAATCCCCACAACCAGAAATCACAGGGATTTGATTCGGGTGAACGAGAAGGCCCTGCATTCGGAAAATGTCTGGATATTACACGATTATCGCCCAAGTTAGTACTAAGCAGTGCTTTGATTTGACGCCCAATGTGAGAAGTTGCTCTGTCTTGCATAAAGAGAGTGGTTTGCAAACATTGTCGTTCCTGCAAAGCAGAAATAATCTGTTGTTGAAGAAGTTCACTGTACCGTGGACTCGTAGCAGAGCATCTTTTAAGACCTTCTGGAGTGAGAGTTTCAAAGAAAAAAAGTCAGAGGACAAAAAATGCGCAGTAAATCCACACCAAGCAGTCATGTAATCAGAATGCAGTGGTTGTTGATGCAGGATATTTGGAGGTAAATACCCCATATATGGCATTTTTGAATATTCACAGTTCCATCTAAATAAAAGTGTGCCTCATTTGACCATAGAATTTTCCAAGGCCACGCATCAACTTCCATTCTCACCAAAAATCGGCAAGCAGATTCAAGACCTGTTTTCTGGTCTTGAGGTTTCAGCTTTTTCATCACGTTGATCTTATACGGATACCATTTCAAAATGTATCGATGAATTTTTCGTACTGTCGACCACGGAATCTCCAACTCGCATGACACTGATCGACCACTTGGAGAAGAAAAGAGAGAGCTGGAGGCTCTTTCAACCATATCAGTTACGACTACTTCCACAGTTTCATTCCCAACCTATTTCCGTCCTCTTCCGGGCAGCACACCCAAATTCCTAGTTTCTTCACAAATTTCATATAATCATCTTTCTCAAACCAATCCAGGATATGGGGCCTTTTCGCAGATCCTTTAAACCACGATATTCACGCAGAGCAGCTAAGTGGTTGCTGTCGTTCTGATAAAACAGTTTTACCGCTGACGCTCGATCTTTTTTTTGTAAGGGTATGACTAACGATGAATAACGCACACTGAATGATTCTCTGGCTATGACTGTAAGTTTATATAGATGTTTTACGGATTTGAGTGTAAGGAATATCCGATAAAAGCCACCTGCTGGTCAAAATTTGTACTATTTTTTATTGCAGAAACCTTTCCCTTGTGGTCCGTATAGTATATATTCCAAGTTTCATCAAAATCCGATAATTAGAACAGGTTCTACAGGCCTCTGAATAGTGTAACTTTAATTATAACCACTTGATACTTCGTTTTTGCTTTAAAAAAAGTTCAGCTTCTAATATAAACCAAAACACATTTATCTCTTTTATTGTAAATTGATCTTTTTATTTTTTATTTTCTAGCCGATTAGAAGTTTCACTGTATATATTAAAATGAATTTATCTCAAAATGTAAATTTTGATGTTCGATGTACCTTTTCTGAGAAACTACTGTTCACAGGTATGTAAATTTTTTATGATACATTTATAATGATGAGTAATATATACTGAAATGAGCTATTTGTAAGAAACTGAAAAATTTATTTCTTACATTTTTTTTTTGTGAAAAATGGATTAAAAAAAGTTTTACTATGTTTGATAGAATATTTTGTAAATTAGCTAAAAGATCATTTCAGTATAATGAGAAAAGTGTACTTTAACTGCATGAAAAATTTCAAACATGTACTAATTACAGATTTTGAGAAAAGTTACATCGAAAACAGCCAATTTAACATTGTCAGTATAGAGGTACATGAGACATTCTTCATAGCATGCAGAGTGTATTTATAAAAAGCAAACATTTAGGTTTTTTTTTTGTTCCACAATTATAAAATAAAAAATAGTGCGAAAACTTTAAAATTGAAAATTAAAATAGAATTTTTCCATCTTCGCATTCTGTTCAGTATTATGCTTAGTTATATGCAATAAGACAATGTGCCTTTTTTTGGAACATTTTGGACAAAAAAAAATTTACCGCTTAAGGGGTTAATTCTGCTAAATTTAACAAAGATGCTACATGGCATTAGTTTATCAGGAGAAATATAATTTCTCTAATACTCGATTTATTCTGTAAGAAAAATTCAGTTACGTTATACAGTTGGACCTCTATATAACGAAGTCACTAAATCCCGAAAAAAGTTCGTTATATGGGAAATTCGTTATATAGAGGTTCATCTTTTAATTTTCTTTATAAACCAAATAAAACAAATTTTAAATTCATAAACACTATGTATTTAAAAAAGTAATTATTCACATCTTTTTGTAAATAATTACACATTTATTTTATACATCTTACCCATCAAAATAAATAAATAAATAAAAGAAGGAAAGAAAAACCGTTAGGAAAGTTTCTCGACGCCTGTATGTACTTTCGGAATAAGAATATTTTTTTCCCTTTGATGCTCAAGCACTTACGTTTTGACATTTTCGAGCTACAAGAAACGAAACGACCAGTACGACTAATCAACGCTACAAATGAACGAAGACTAGTTTAAGGACACGAGACACCTCCACTGAGGGTGAAAGGGAAAAATCAAAGATATTTCCAGTGAACTAGACAAGGGGGGGATTAAAGGTTGCACTTCTTGGGTGAAACGCTCAAATTCTATTGTACTCGAAGAGTTGGGCACCTAATAAAACCAGTTCAAGATTTATGACCACCATAAAATGTGTATAAAGAGAAATCAACTTGAAATGTTCAGAAATACTTTAAAAATAGCGAGACGAAAAATTGAATCACAAGAGAAAAAGTTTGTTACATAGAAAAAATTCGCTATATAGAGGTTCGAAATATAGCGGTTTGACTGTAGTTTTCTACACGAATAGATTGAAATAACCTAAGAGTAACGCAAACTACAAGTTCACGACCTTGACCACTCAGTCACCGTGGCCTTGCCATAACACGAAGCAAACATTTAAGATTGCTTGATTCTTGGATGCCGAACATATTTAATCATACGGAATTTATAATCATCATTTAAAATCTAGACAATTTTATTTGTTAATAAGAAATAATACACAAAACTAGAAGAATAAAAAGCAAGAAAAAATTTTTGATAGAGAAATTTCAATTAATCATTATTTTTTCAAAATATCGTTTGGTATAGATCTATTATATATTTTTTATTAAAAAATGTATAAATTATTTGATAGTGAAATAAATTATATTTGCTCATATATATATATATATATATATATATATATATATATATATATATATATACACATAAATCGTTTGTTATCTTTAAATATCGGCTTCTGTAATTGTACTTTGTAAGTAAGAACTCAGAAAAAACTATGATTCGAGAGAGAGAGAGAGAAATTTTGGAGCTCTGACGCGTTGTTTGTTGCATATCGTTGTCCGATTAAACACGTTTTTATTGTGGACAAGTCGCCGATAAAACCGATAATATATTTGTGTTTTCGACATTTGGATAGTCTTTTCATTCTCACCAACTGACCTTCGCCATGGTAAATTAATTTTGATTTCTCTTTTCATAGATGCGTTAGTGAGAGAATTACTAGTTTCTATCTATTTCATTTTTTCCACCAATTTTAGAAAGTATAATAATCATTTTCTTTTTTTAAAAAAAACTTATGAACTCATTAATGAATTCTCAAAACAGAACATACAAATGTACTGAAGGAAAAATAATCAAATACAGAAATATAGGGGAAAAAACCCTTTTCTTCTATTTTTTTTATTTTATCGAATTCCTTTTATTGGATTCCAACTAATACAAAAGTCTACATTTAAGAGCTTTATGAGTAACTTTATAAGGAGAATTCAAAGTGACTGTAGAGTTTTTAAGAAGACAATTCGTAAAATAATGGTTAGAGTAAATTCATTTCTAGTATCTATGTATATAAAGGAGAAAAGCGACTCACTCACTGACTAATCACGTTATCTCTGGAACTATTAAACCTACAGATTTGAAATCTGGTAGGCAGGTTCCCTTTATAGAGTAGACATCAGCTAAGAACGGATTTTGCAAAGATCGAACCCCAAGGGGCGTTACGGGGATTTAAGAGGCGTTATTAATAATTATTTCCATTATTAAGACTACACATTACCCTAAAAATTTCATTTTTACCGAAAAATTTTTTTTTGCATGTTTTGGTGGCCCATATCATTGAGATGCTTGCCACGAAATTTCAGGTCTGTTAGCAAATTAGTTTTTAAGATATTTGAAGTTTTATGAGCTATGATTTTGGTTTCGGTTTCCTTTTAAAGCCTTTTTTCACACTTAAGTTGAATTAATTAAAAACATTTTTGAGCTTTTAGTTTGAATTAGCAATTTTCATTACTAAAATCATTTCTGCTTGATTATGTTTTGAGTTTTTTGAGTTCTCATAATTAATTAATAAAGATTAATTTCATGGCCAATTTTTGCTTTAAAAATGGTTTATATAACTTAAAAGCTTTATCATTAATTTTTCTTGTAGAGAAAATGCCATGGCAAATGCGTTTTGGGTTTCTTTGAGAAACAATATTTCGAAGAGATGGGATACTACAGAAAATGATGTATCTAAAAATCAGTCCTCAGCTGATTCTGCAATTAGACTTCTGAATACAAGTATTCTGAATTCAAATGCTGCAGATATAACGGAATATTCCCTTGCTGTACCAAACTACATTATATTAAACATATTGTAGTACTATATTTCAGTATTTTAAAGTCGTACGACAAGAGCTAAAACTTCCTAAACTGCCCCAATTTAAAACTGAAAAAATTTAAATTTTATGAGCAAACCTGACTATTTTTAGCATAAGTTAGTATCATTATTATTTTGTACATAAATACTTCGTGTTTCAAAACTTTTGTGAAATATTAGGTTAAGATAAAGCTGAATAAACTGACGTCTTAACAAATGCTATCAATATTATGCAAAAATATATTTTGAATTAAAAATATAATTTTCAGTCATATTTAATAAAAATAGTGTTTTAATGTAGAACGTACATTAGAAAATAACATATTAAAAATTAGAGTTTTACCGGCATTATAAGTTTTTGTTTTATGACTTTACAAACTTTAAATGCGTTTTTCTCAGACTTTTAATTTTGAAGGTATAAGTATTTTCTATTCCCTAAGGCTTTTTTCCTGTTCAAGATACGAGTAGAGCCTTGAAGTTTTTTGTATATACTCCCAAATGTATGTTCTATAAAAGTTAGTATGGATTTAGGGCTGAGAACTCTAGTTATTTTTCTAAAAAATGCTAAAGTTGATATTTTAAAAATTTTCGTGTTTTTTCCAGGTTTTTCTAGAAAAATAATTATTAAAAATCAACAAGAAAATAGATTTTCAAATCCATACTAAATATTGTTTGTAATAATCTAAGAATCATAAATAACTTAAAATTACTAAAAAGTTTTAAAAATTCAGTATTTTATAAGAGTTTGAAAAAACTTCAAAAATTCCTAATTTTTTTAAATTGTAAAATAATGGCTGGTCAAATTGACTTTTTGCTTACAGAATCAGCTTAATAATATAATCTAAATGTAAAACATCAATTATTTTTACTGTAACTGTCTCCAAAAATTTTTTTTGAAAAAGGGTACCGTGTAGTCTTAAACTATTAGACGTACACTCTTGAAATTTGGTAAGCGGATTTCTTTCATAGAGTAGAGATCCGCTACAAAATCGGTTTTCTCAAAATCGACTCCAAAGTGGCGTTATAGGCAATTAACTACTTTGTGATGTTCCTTCCCTTAGAAGAACATCTCTCGAAGTATCAGCGTGAGCTAGAGGCGAAGGATTAACGAAAGGACTAGGATCAAACATTATCTTAATATGACTTTATTAAGATATTCAACTTAAACCTTTAACAAATTAAATTATAAATAATATGAGAGAGAATCTACGATGGCAAAATATGCAACACACACAATATATATATATATATATATATATATATATATATATATATATATATATATATATTTATAATTATATTTATAATTAGACTTAATCTAATTCAGACCACTATCAATAAGTGAACCGCCTAATCTCCGATTCTATTATTAAATAATCAATCCTACCTTTTTACAGCTTGGAGAAACGATTAATCCTTTTATATATTTGATCACTAATAACTTGTATTCACGTCACGCAAAACTCATTCAGACTTGAACCACGAACTATAATAATCATCAACTGCCACAAACTAACATCAATTGTCAAACATTACCTTACATTGTCATTCCACTTAATCTAAGTTCCGATATTTAAACGTTTGTTCATTTGCATCTTTCATTCACACTTCACTTCTTGGATTTGGTTGGAAAAGAGTTGCCATTAATTCTGGCCCAAAGAACCCAAAGGACATGTTAAAGAAAAAACGCGTGAGCCGTCACAACTTTTTAAAACTATTAAACGTAAAAACTTGAAATTGAGTAAGCAGATTCCTTTCATTAAGTAGAGATCCGCTATAAGATGGGTTTTGTGAAAATCGCTTCCAAGTGACGTTGCGGGGGCTTAAGGGTCGTTATAGATAATTATTTCCATTTTTTTAAACTATTAGACGCGCAGTCTTGAAATTTGGTAAGACGGATTCCTTTCATAGAGTAGAGATTCGCTACAAAATGGGTTTTGTCGAAATTGACCCCCAAGTGGCGTTGTGGAGAATTAAGGGGCGTTATATAGGTAATTATCACCTTTTAAAAACTATTAGACGTAAAATCTTGAAATTGAGTAAGCAGATTCCATTCATTAAGTAGATATCTGCTATAAGATGGTTTTTGTGAAAATCGCTTCCTAAGGGGCGTTGCGGGGGCTTAAGGGGCGTTATAGACATTTATTTCCATTTTAAACTATTAGACGTACAGTCTTAAAATTTGGTATATATAAGTGGATTCCTTTCATGGTGTAGAGATTCGGTACAAAATAATTTTGTGGAAAATTGATCCCTAAGGGTCACTGAGGGGGATTAAGGGGCGTAATAGATAAATATTTTCGCTTTTCAACTAATAGACCCACCTGCTTGAAAATTAGAAGGTATGATCCGTTCATCGAATAGAGTTCCTTTTACAAAGAGTTTTGCGAAAACGGACCCCCAAAGGAGTGGGGTTGCGAGGGATTAAGACGTGTTATAGAAAAATTCCTGTTTTTGAATTTAACCCATTTACTTGAAATTTGTTGAGCACGTTTCTTTAGTTGAATGGAGTTCCACTAAGAATGGATTTTACGGAAATCAACTCCAGGGGGAAGCGAAGAGAGTTATTTGGGCGTATTGATAGACAAAATTCCCGTTTTCGAACTGCTAAGACTATAATAATAAAATTGGGTTTGCATGCTTCTTTTGTTAAATTGAAATCCGCTAAGAATGCTCTCAACGAGGTATTGATGATAAAAACTCCGTTTTTGCTCTGTTAGATTTAGACTAAAAATTTAGCATGCATATTTATTTTATGGAGTAGAGATCCACTGAAAGTTGCTTTGTTTCAACTTGATTATTAGGTTAAGTGAGCTCAAAAAATCTTTCTACTTCTATATTTTAGATATAAATAGAAATTAGATATTATAATTTATGTCCTTTTTATATCAAGAAGCGAGAGTTACAGCTATAAATATATTTTTCACTACAATCGAATTCTTAATGCTCTATATCAATAATTCATATCTATGTAAACAGTATACATTTATACAACATCGTGAAATACCCAGTGAAGCGGGCGGGTAACGGCTAGTGCATAGATATATGTATAAAATATGTACACACACTTATACGGTCTCGTTATATTTCTTTTTATTGTTTTGCTTTATTAATTAGATTTATACGGCAATTTGCTATATGATTAATATATACTCACAACTCTTTTTTTCAATTCCACTACTATTGGTTCACGCTTTCCCTATATATAATATATAGGGATATAATATATATATAGAGAGATTATATATTAGGTTGGGGAAAAAGAAATCCTTTATTTTTTTAGTAGATGGCTGTAGTGTTGATATCTCGTGAAGTATCAAACAAACAATTTCAAATTTATACTCGTTGTCAAGATGACATTTCACACTAAAAAAATTATTTTTTTTTGTTTGGCCCACTCAGTTGTAAGTCACAGGGTGTTAAAAATGGAAGTCAAAAAAGAGAAAATTCGGTACATTTTACAGTTTTTTTTAATAAAGGCTAAAATGCAAGCCAGTTGGCTGAAATTGTGAATGGTGTTTATGGTTCTGATACTGTAACAGCTAATTACGTGCAATTCTGGTTTCATCGATTCCGATCAGGTATTTTTGATATTAAAGATGCACCTCGCACAGGCAGGACAATCGTCGAAAGTATCGATAAAATTACAGAAATAATCGAAGTTGACCGGCATGTTAGTAGTCGTAGCATTGCCTAGGAGCTACGGATCGGCCATAAAACAATTTTAAACCATTCGCGCAAAGTTGGATTCAAAAAGAAGCTTCATGTTTGGGTGCCATACCAATTAACACCACAAAACATTATGGATCGAGTTTCCATCTGCAAAGTCTTGATCAAACGGAAGGATATAGACCCTTTTCTTAAACGGATGATGACTGGGGATGATAAATGGGTCACATACGACAATATTGTGTAAAAACGATCATGATCAAAGCGCGGTAAAGTAGCTTAAACGGTGGTCAAATCAGGACTAACTGCCAGGAAGGTTCTACTGTGTATTTGGTGGAACTAGAAAGGAATCATTTATATTAGAAGTTACTTCCGCAGGGCCAAAACTTAAATTCAGATCTCTACTGTCAACAACTGGACCGTTTGAAGCTAGCGATTGACCAGAAACGGCCAGAATTGGTCAACAGAAGAGGAGTTGTGTTCCATCAGGACACCGCCAGGCCACGCACTTTTGCAGTGACTCACCAGAATTTTTGGGAGCTTGGTTGGGAAGTTTTAATGCATCCACCATATAGTTCGGACCTGGCACCAAGCGATTACCACCTTTTTCTCGCATTGCAAAGCTTCCTGAGCGATAAGAAATTGAGATCAAGAGAAGATTGTGAAGATCGATTACTAGATGTCCAAATACATTTTTTAAAACTTGTATTGTGCATTGCACTTGATGTTAATACAGTTTCTTCAAGTATTAATTCATTCATTAAATTAGAAATGAACAAATAGAATTAAACAAAAATAATAGACCAACAGCATATATAGAAAGGAAAATCATTCGTTGTGTCCTTGTAGCGCAATGATTAGCACTTTGGACTTCCAAAGGTCGTGGGTTCGAATCCCCCCTGGGTGGTCCTAATTTCTGTGAACGCTATTTATTTTTTTACTACACTCTTTTATTAGAATAATTAAATTTAACTAATGAAAAAGTAGTAACTATATATATAACAAACAAACATAGTCCAACACGTTATATAGAAAGAAAAATGGAAAATCGCTTTCTATTTTGTCACTTAATAGTTTGATTCAATCATATCTATTCGCATATATGTATATTAATAATAACTATTTAATAAACAGTAACTAAAATAAAAAAATTTTTTTGTTGACCTAAGTAGGAATATTACTTGTTTTACACAATAGATACATTCATTTAAAAAAATCGTATAAAAAAATACACGCGACATATAGTAAATTTGGAGATATATTCCACAACTTTGAAAAATCGTATAGGAGGAAAATAGATAATATTTCCCAAAAATACCACACAAAAAATATATTATTAAAATTGATGTGTTTCATAATTATAAAACAAAAATTATTCATTTTTATTACTATAAAAATTAGTATACAGTGAAAATTTAGTCTATAAATACATACAGGAACGTAGCTACCGTTGTATCAGCCGTATCAATGATACGGTGTCCCAAAACTACAGAGCCCCCAACATGTGTAACTACAGTTCCACTAACAGGGTTCTCATATCTAAAAAGAGGGGCTCCGAATGAATTTTGATACAGGCCCCCTCAGAATTAGTTACGCCAGTCAATACATACAACATATAAAAATTCATATTGAGAAATTAGGAATAAAACTACAAACTAACAACTATTCATCGCTCCTTAATTACAAGCGTGCACGTTTCTTACGAACTGGATCACAAATGCCATCATCAGCAGATGTGTGAATTATGTCTAGCACAACTGCTGGCTTAAATTCAAATGAAGAATTTCGTTCGTTATAAAGGTCTTTGTAGGTTCTTTTATCATTATAAAATCTGTTATTAAAGGCAGTTTTTATTTTGGTTCCTCAAGTTGCTTATTGCTATTAAATTAGTGACTTAGCCCTTTTGGAGTCGAACTACAATGGAGGTGTTCTTCAAAAGTGAAGCTTTCTTCAGGCAACTGCAGTTTTACTAAAGGGTGTTTTTTTAGAGGTATAGAACTTTAAATTGCAATAAAACAACGATGTATTATTCGATTGACATGAATTTTTTTTATTCGAAAGATAATCTTGTGGCATTACATTTTAAATATGATCAAGCAAGGCGTAGATTCGTCGAATGGGCCCAAAACGAGATTGCCGTTGTTCCCGATTTTTATAAGCGAATTTTGTTTAGCGATGAAGCGCACTTCTGGTTGAATGGCTACATCAACAAACAAAACTGCCGCATTTGGAGTGAAGCTAATCCACAAGTGTATGTCGAAACACCGTTACATCCAGAAAAACTGACTGTTTGGTGCGCTTTATGGGCTGGTGGAATCATTGGTCCGTACTTCTTCAAAAACGATGAAGGCCACAACGTTACAGTCAATGGTGATCGGTATAGAGCCATGATTACTAACTTTTTCATTCCTGAATTGAACACTCATGATGTCCAGGAGCTGTGGTTCCAACAAGACGGCGCAACATGTCACACAGCTCGTGCCACAATCGATTTATTGAAAGACACGTTTGGTGACAGCCTAATTTCACGTTTTGGACCTGTGAATTGGCCTCCAAGATCTTGTGATTTAACACCGCTAGACTATTTTCTGTGGAGCTATGTAAAGTCATTGGTCCATGCGGATAAGCCACAAACGCTTGACCATTTGGAAGACAACATTCGCCGTGTTATTGCCGATATACGGCCACAAATGTTGGAAAAAGTCATCGAAAATTGGACTACATCCGAGCCAGCCGTGGCAGTCCTATGCCAGAAATCATATTTAAAATGTAATGCCACAAGATTATCTTTCGAATAAAAAAAATTCATGTCAATCGAATAATACATCGTTGTTTTATTGCAATTTAAAGTTCTATACCTCTAAAAAAACACCCTTTACTTGAACCCGATTTGAACGATGTCTTTTGCTTCTTGTTGATCTTTAGGCACTCGGATCTTATACTCGATGAAACCCAGAGAGATTCCTCCAATCTTAACTTTTTTATAGTAATAAATTATAGTTTAAAAAAACTAAAAAATACGCTTTTATAGTGAATCGAACAAAAAAGTAAAAAAATAATTCTTAGTATAAGAATAAAATGAATAACGAGAAAATTAATGTCTATGTGGTAAAAGCGTGGGTGTGTTTTGTACTACTTTTTTTCACTAACTCAGCATTTCGAAATACATCTAGTAAGAAATTATAACAATTGATATTGATAGCCGATTCCTACTTAGATCAACAAAGAAAATTTTTTATTTTAATTAATATTTTATTAAATAGTTAAAATTATAATATAAATATGTATATACATAGGACAGAATCACACTATTATGTGACAAAATAGAAAGAGATTTCCCTTGCAATTTTCCATTTTATATAGGGTGTCAGACTACTTTTTTGTTTTTGCTTGTGTCACCATTTATTTATTCATTCATTAAATTTAATTATTCTAATAAAACAGTAGAGTGAAAAAGAAACCACATTCTCAGAAATTATGCCATTCCACGTGGGATTCGAACCTAAAACCTTCGGATCAGAAGCCCAAAGTGCTATCCATTGGGCCCCAGGGACACAACAAACGGCTTTTCTTCCTACATAGGCTGTTGGTTTTTTATTTCTGTTTTTTACTATTTATTCATTTTTTAGTTTAATTAAAGTATTAATATTTGAAAATACTGTATTAATATCAAGTGTCATCCACTACAAGTTTTAAGAAATGTATTTGAACTTGAATGTATGAATAGAGGGTATTTTTTAACGATTGTTAATTTGAACAAGATTATATATAAGGAGAGAGTGAACTTAATAGTAGAAATTGAAAAAAAAATGATGATAAAATTCGTGCATACCCTGCGTAATTCCAGAATACACAAAGTAAACAAGCCTGAAGTATAGACCAAATCACTCGCACATGCGTTGGCATAAGTCGACCGTCTTCTGATTACAGTGTCAAAATTTGATTAAACTAATTCGATTGATTTAAAAATTCTAGTAATAAAATAGTCACAGGAGTTAGATTGAGTACATATAATGTAGATTATTCTATTCCCATCTTATAAATCATGACGTAATGGAAATACATTTTTACACACACACACACAAATGCAGGATACTTTTTACCCAAAATTACATTAAATTTTTTTTTCAAATCTAATCACATAATAAATTTACGTTAATATTTAATAAAAAGAATTATTTTTGAAATAATTTCCGTTCATTTGTAAATTTTAAAAAAATGACATTACTTTTTTTGTATACATGAATTAACTATTTCATTAAAAATTAATTCCAAGAATATTTCTTTCTTCGTATTGCATCAAGCTACCGTGTGGAAGTGGTTGCCTAGTGGTCAAGGTAACGGGCTCGTGGCCGGCGTGTCATAAGTTCGAGTCTAGTACCATTGAAGCCCCGCCGTGCAGAGAAGGCAGATGCACCCATTAAATCTGTCGAAGCTCAAACATCCTTTCATTGGTGAGGTGTGGAAGTTAAAAGAGGGTGGAGCCAGCTCAGGTGTCGTTCTCGTGACTTGTTCATGGTTCCAAATTACGAGGTCCAACGGCAAAAGATCTCAAATAGAGCTGAATAGTGCGACCTTCCTGTTAGTTCACTCATCAGGCTATAGTACTAAAAAGCTCAAATTACTGATTTTGGGACCATACATTTGACTTTTTATAAATGTCAGAACAGTTATATAATTTATTTGAAGACTACTGTATTTATATCGACTACTTCGTATTTCGTTAATCCTAAAGAATTTTTATTTACTTTCTAAAATCTATTACATTTATTTGAATACGATGAAGTACATACAAATGAGAAAAAAATAATGGATATTTCAATGACATAAGCAGGCTTTATTGTGCCCATATTATCAGAAGATGGAGTTCACGATTTTACAAATTAATTTCATGTTTAATTTCCTCAGTGTATAATTCTTACTACTTTTATTTATGTTTTGCATTATTTCACTTTGTTAATTTATCAATCCGGAGAAAGGAATGGTTTTTAATTATTTTCTTATTTACGAAGCCTATAAAAAATTCGATAAGACGTTTAATGACGTTTATTAAGTTGAACGAAAGACATGCAAGATTTAGAGTTTTTTTAAAGGCGAAAACATTATTTATTGCTGTGCGATATTTAATCATCTTTAGAATGAACTTTTTCGATTCCATCTTGGAAGATTTTGTTTAGTTAAGCATCAGAATACTTATTTAGAGAGTTTTCGATATCCTGCTTACCTCAGAAATTTTTTGTCACCAAGAAATTCCCGCAGAGACTTAAGCATATATTAGGATGTTAAGAGATATGTTTGGGCTCTATAAGGGAGAATAAGTAGATAATTTTCCATCCAAATTAATTAAGCTTCTGTTAAATCATTCGTGCGGTGTGATGCTGGGCGTTATAATGTTGAGGAATCAAACCCTCTCTATCTCTATTGAGGCCGTTTAGAGAGCAAAGCACGTGTTAAGTTCTCTAACTGTCGACAGTAGATGTATCATGGAATGTTAGGATATTGCCAATCAATTCAAAATAAAATACTATAAAACCAGATAAGTGAAACCCCCCCCCCCAAGTCAGAGTTATCCGAATAGACAAAAGTTGGTAAACAGGATGCTCATGCATTGAAAACAAAACATTAACAATGTCAAAAGAATTGAATTTTTATGTGGGAAATATTTTAAAAACAAGTAATATAAAAAAAATTTTAAGTCAATTCCTACTTACATCTACAAAGAAAAATTTTATTTTAGCTACTTTTTATTAAATAGTTACAATTAATATTAATATGTAAAAACAAATGACAGAACCACAACATTAAGTGGTAATTAATTTTTATTAATTATCATTCAAGTATCGCATTGTCTTCCAAAACAATCGTGTATATAAAATTTCAGTTCAACTGAATGCTTTAAAACGCGAGAAAAAATCTTTTCAATTTTTGACACAAGTCGCCAAAAGGGTCGGTTAAGTCACCAAAAATGATGCCAACGTGGCTGCATTTGTCATTTTTTACATAATTGGTTTTACTTAATTAATTTTTATTAATTATAATTAAATTATTGTATTTTGTTATCCAAAATAATCATGAATATAAAATTTCAGCTCTATTGAGCGCTTTAAAGTGTATTTTATAAACGATTGAAAATTCCACCAAGATAAATAAATAAATATATAGAGAGTGCGAATACTATTACTACTATATAATAGTAGGAATTGAAAAATCAATAACGCTTTGGCCTACTGTGGCTCTGATGCAAACTGTTATCCAGCAGTGCATTGATTTGTAGACTCGGCTGATGTCTCAAAGCAGAATGATGAGTTAGATCAGTGCTATCTAGGTATTGTCATATCATTTGAGAACCATTTCTCAGCAGTACAGGAGGGGGATGCACCTCGTAATTGTGAACTACAATCAAGCAACAAAGACGTCATTTGAGCTATTGAAGTCTTCAAAATTGCGCAACCTACCCCGAGAAGCAAGTCCATTTTGAATCACACCTTCTTTAATCCCCTTGGGTATAATCAGGCCTCGAATTCTGGCACTATACTAATGAAAAATATTGCTATCTTCATAAGGCCTACAGTTGACCACATCTTTCTCGTCCAAAGATTGCGGTAGTCTATTTGATTGAATAGTGAACTGGTGACTTGAGAGTTAGAGAGGCTCGAGACTTGTTTCCGTCGAAGACATTTGTGCGCGGGGGATACATCTGCCGTTCTTAAGCTCAGAAGACTCTAAAGGGCAAGTGGGAAGGTCAGATAATCTCGAAAGTCTGCAGGATCCAGGCTTTTAGAGCAGTGCTTCCCAAACTTTCAATATCTGTGACCCAATATCCAAGCATAATTTTCATCGCCCCCCCTCCATACAATAGCAATGCATTGAATTCAATATTACTGTGCTTTGACGCTAAATCTACAATGCGACGCTAACCTCTTATGTGCCATCGGCGCATATAAACGTTTCGCTCAGCCAAAGTGTTGATTGTCCCGGACGTATATATACGTCTTTCGAAAGCATGATCTTTTCTGTGCACTGGTATCCACAAAATTATTCCGAAGGCTTTAGAATGCAATAAAAGGACCTTGATAGTGTTTGCAAAGGATTTACTAATTTCAGAGGATTTACGCGTGCTTACGTAAACCGTGTCACTGGGGAGCGAATCACGTAACTTTTAATCGGCAGTTAAGGGATTAATTATAAACCACACAGATTAGCAAGATAAGTGTTAATATTTGTATGAAATTTTTTTATGACAAGCCCATGGAGTAACTGGTAATTATTAAACTTGTTTTGAACTTGGTATTGTTAAATTAATTATACAATGCATTGTACAGTACTGATACATTTAAAAGTGTATTATAATATTGAAAATGTTAAATTTATTTTTATTATGTCAGAATGTGTGTTTTGTTCATTTACTTTCAATAAATGAAGAATTTTTTAAAAGTAATCTTTTGTTTTCGACTTTTCAATATGCTCGCCCCCCTAGAGTTACCTTGCTCCCTTAGAGGGGCGTGCCCCTCAGTTTGAGAAACGCTGTTCTAGAGTCTTCAAGTGAGTAGCTTTGTCGCTGCCTGAAGGTCGCGGGTGTAAGAGGGTCCTGGGTTTGATTGATTGAATAATAACGTCGCACTGTTCAGCTACACGAGGGCTTTGGGCGGCGGACCACGTAATTTTTAACCATAGTCAAATGACGTGAACGACACCTGAGCTGGCACCCCCTCTCCTAACTACCACACCACACCAACGGGAGTAGAGGGTTCTGGGAAGAAGCAGACATGATCTTAAAAAATAGCTACTTTTATTCTAGTTTAACGCTTCATGAATGATATACAACTTTAATGCTTAATTCTGGGAGCAATCTGACGTATAAGATTATTTAAAATAGCTTGGGTTGAAGCTCATTATGATGATCACTCTCGAACCCCAATATTTTGGTCAGCTCCAATGCTATTTACTTAATTTGAATGAATATTAATTTCAGGACACCTGACTTTCCAGTCGCAACTTATTTTCTCTTAGTCTTAGATTTCCCAATTAAACGATCAACCATTAACTTAACCAAAAAGGTCAGGGTTTAAATAGTATTTACATTTGCATAAAACCAAGTTATCTCCACGGAAAGCGGATTTTAAACAACAATCCTAGTTAACCTTTTATCTACTGATGGTACTTATAAGTACCACTCACTTTAAAATTACATAGAATAACCATTTTGCGAATACTCTGACGCGATACTTAGCAGGAATATTCTTTGAAATCCACTCTTCCAAGATATATGGCAGTACGGGTTCTATGATGAATGTTTTAGCGGGGAAGGCGAGTAGTTTTATAGCAGAAATTGCGTTTTCAGCTGACGGCGTTTACAGCGGATTGCGAAAACTGTCTTTTTTGTTCCGAAAAAATAGTTAATGTCAAAAGATAAGTGTCTTATTTTTTTGTATGTTAACTAAGAAAACGGTTTGATTATTTATTTTAAGTGAACAGTGTATAATTAATTTTACAGTCAAATGTCTCTAACGGATTAAATTTCCTAAAGTTGAGTATTTTGTTTGTGTATATCCCTTAATTTTCAATGCAGCGATTAAAAAAAAAGTATTGCATGGAAAAAACTCCAGTCAATCATAATGCGATAGATAAAGGGTTAAAAATAGTTTCCTCAAGAGCGGGGATAAGCATTGTGTCGATCTCGATCGACCAGAGGACCACCAAGATATTTTGGAGTGACCACCTTTACTAAGAACTAAGACGCGCATACTAAAAGAAACATATTTATGGAACTCCGACGCAAGATAGATTTGAGAATTGGCCTTTTAAAAAAAAATTGACTGTGTTTCCTTAAGTAAATGATTTAATAAATGTGTAGACGACCATGTACCTTCATTGGAAGCGCATGGTGACCCTTAACACGTTCACTGCCACAGTAGGAGAAAAACAATCCCCGCGATGCCAGCCGAAAAATGAATTATTTCCCACACGCCGACAGAAGGGCAGATTAGATGTTGATGATAGCTCTTCCCGCAATAGCACGAGATTGGTTATAGAAACATCATCCCACACCCTGCGTTTTCACGGGATTGAGTTCTTGTGTTGATGTCATATCTTGCAATAGTGCTGGACTCGGCAGTGAACAAATTAAGTGTATGCGTCGGTTTCAGATTCATCGGTTCGCGTACGTTCTCTGCTCGCAGCATTGAATACGTCTACGCTACACGGTTTTGCAATAGTTCTCTCATCGTTGTTCAAGCTACAACTTGACAATTTTGTGCTACTTATGTTTTTGTAGTAAACATAGTAATCTGACATTTAAAAGGCGGGTCCAATGTGCATACGTTTGCATTAACTTAGTCACTGTTTCTTTTATTAGGGAGGTTTTTTTTGTTACAATTGAAACTACTTAGATCTCAGATTTGTGGAATAATAGAAGTTGTTGCACATAAATGCAAATGGGAGGCTCAAAGTTCTCTGTAAGGGTTGTATGGGTGTTAAGAGTGTGAGGAACATTGACGTAGCTAGTCCTGTGTGGGCCCATTTGTGGAAATGGGAGCTATGATCATGGGACCATTGATAACATTTTATGATTTTTTGCCCACATATACTAGAGCCCCAGTAGCTTGAGGGCCCCATAACATTGATATGGTGGTAGCTACGCCCCTAGTAAGGAACCAATTGAAGTGTTACCCTTGTTATTTGACCAGACCCATGCTCTTCTGTATAGCAATGGAAAGTTATATAGATATAAGTACTTTTTTTATATAATATTTATTTGCCTTTTATAAAAATTAACTTTTAAAGCCTTTATGGTCACGCTTCAGTTATTTTAATAAAACGCCCGCTTTTCTCTCTCTTGGTATATTTTTTTTTAAATAAAATAACTTTTTTTGTAGAGTTGTTTCACAAGAATGATAGGTTATCATTTTAAGTATGCAAATTAGCGAGAATTTGGCTGCGTTTTGGCGAGCGAATCCTTAATCAAATAAAAAGAGACCCTATCGCTCTTCCCCCACATCCCTGTCTTATTAATGAAACAGGAAGTTGGTCCGGGACCCCCTGACGTTGCATTCCATCCGGCGAAACACAAAACAACGCCCTTTTCCTCCCTCCCATTCGTTTACTCAACGAAGCCTAAAGAATTCACGAAAGACAAAAACTTCATTTGATTATGAAGTACCCAACCAAGTTCTTGTTTCGGACAGAATATTTGTCTCTTTTTAGATGCCGCAGTTTAAGTGGAAATAATAATAAAAAAAAAGTCACTGGAAATAGGGATAAAAAGAGACAGAGAGAGGGAAAAGTGCCTTTTTATTTCCGCTCTTTAATTCGGAAAGGGTTCAAAACTGCCGCAGTCTGTTTTTCTACAAAAAAAAAGAGGGTTGGTTTTTAATGATAGGGTAATTACTCCACTGTCTCTTAGGGGCATTGCGATGTGGGGTTGATAAATTGGTTCGGCAACGCTGAACCGTTTGGTTTCTGCGTTTCTGTTATTTGTTTGAGTTTATTTTGATAAATTGGAAAGAGGGCAAAAGACAAAAAGGGTGGATAAGTTGAGGCGGTGGGGAAAAGACGATGAGATAAAAAAATACCAAGCGGTTTTTAAATTTTTCAAGTTTTTGTAGTACAATAGAATAACTAGAGTCAGTCTTTAAATAAATAATTATGATATTATATACTTTATATATGCATATAGGAGAATTAAAATTGTTTTATTAAAGTGAGCTTTTACCATATTTTGAGTCCATTTGCCTTATTTTTGTTGAATTATTCATACAATATAAGATAAAAACAATAAAAACACTTACTTCTAACACACACACCTACAAAGCAAAATATTAAATAGAAATACAAGACGGCAGAGATCAAAAGTAGGATAGCCTCAGTAGTAAAGGGTATTTTTTTAGAGGTATAGAACTTTAAATTGCAATAAAACAACGATGTATTATTCGATTGACATGAATTTTTTTATTCGAAAGATAATCTTGTGGCATTACATTTTAAATATGATTTCTGGCATATGACTGCCACGGCTGGTTCGGATGTAGTCCAATCTGGACGTCCAATTTTCGATGACTTTTTCCAACATTTGTGGCCGTATATCGGCAATAACACGGCGAATGTTGTCTTCCAAATGGTCAAGCGTTTGTGGCTTATCCGCATAGACCAATGACTTTACATAGCCTCACAGAAAATAGTCTAGCGGTGTTAAATCACAAAATCTTGAAGGCCAATTCACAGGTCCAAAACGTGAAATTAGGCGGTCACCAAACGTGTCTTTCAATAAATCGATTGTGGCACGAGCTGTGTGACATGTTGCGACGTCTTGTTGGAACCACAGCTCCTGGACATCACGATTGTTCAATTCAGGAATGAAAAAGTTAGTAATCATGGCTCTATACCGATCACCATTGACTGTAACGTTGTGGCCTTCGTTTTTGAAGTACGGACCAATGATTCCACCTGCCCATAAAGCGCACCAAACAGTCAGTTTTTCTGGATGTAACGGTGTTTCGACATACACTTGAGGATTAGCTTCACTCCAAATGCGGCAGTTTTGTTTGTTGACGTAGCCATTCAACCAGAAGTGCGCTTCATCGCTAAACAAAATTCGCTTATGAAAATCGGGAACAACGGCAATCTCGTTTTGGGCCCATTCGACGAATCTACGCCTTGCTTGATGATCGTTTTGATGAATTGCCAAACCAAACTGAGAATACATCACTTGACAGCTGTTAAATCGGTCGCCATCTTGGAAAGTAATGCCAACTTAAACTTCTATACCTGAAAAAAAAACACTCTTTACAACATCAAACCCTTTCACTAAGGAACTAAAACTGTAAAGTTAAACATAGTTTTAAGGCCACACACACACAGCCAACCTATCCCTATACTTGCCTACAAAACATATTAAAACTAAGTTATATTAATACCAAACATCATGTAAGAAAATACCAATGTGGAAAAAATCTACATGCCTAATCCAGAAGGATTAAGTACTTAATTACTATAGTACTTTTAAGAAGACAAATATTGACAGTGAAAGGAAGGAAGGTTCGTTCTGGGTACCTTCCGTTCCGAACGAAATGCGAGTATGCTACCGATCACGCCAAAACGATCGTCTTCGCGTGATGTTGGTACTAGTTCATATAGATATCACACCGCCGCAACAACAGCAATACGTTGCCATATCAACTTATGTATAAGAAATTGTTTTGAAATAACTTAAATTTTACAGACATTTTGGAGTTTTTCCACAAATGCTCTATTTTTAAAGAATATTTAAATTGTTTCACAGAAAAATAATTGCTTCAACAATTATTTTAAATTTATTTCTTAGGAATAGACCAACGTTCTATTGTTTTTATCGAGTCTCCGGTTAGTCAAACGAAGTTACACAAACTAGAAATTTTCGACAATAATTTTAGAAGACAATAATCCACTTATAATTTCGCTAAAAATTATTCTTCCCAGATTTTAATTCATTAATTATACAATTCCATTAAAACATTAGTGTGAAATGACATGCATGTATTTTTTTTATTCACGAGCTACCACAGTTGAGTGTGTGAGTGAATGAATATTAACGTCGCAATGTTCAGCTACACGAGGGTTTTTGGCGACGGACTTCATCATTTTGAACCATGGTTAAGTGACGAGGATAACACCTGAGCTGGCACCCTCTCTCCTAATTACCACACCACATCAAGGGAGGACGTTTGAGCTCTCGACAAATTTAACGTGCATCACTGCCCTACACGACGGGTCTTTAGTGGTACTGGGCCACCACATCTGAAATATCATCAATTTGAAAAAAAATTCTGTTTGCATTTTTTTCAAATTTGGGTTTTGAGGAGGGGTGTGTGTTTAAAGTTTATAAAATATTTATTTTGAATGGGTGGGTAGCAGTTGACACCTGTAACTTTTTCTAGTTATCGCATAATCAAAGCAAAGATAAATTTAATATAAATTAGTATAAAATCTATACTATATCGGTAGATTGGTTTGGCACGACACAGCTAATAGTTTACCGACCCTTGATTTAGCTCTTTAAAAGTCCATCAAATCCATCAGTTTCTGCTTCGACTTAAATATTCATTCAGATAATTAAAATGTGTTACAAATGATTATTGTAACATACGTGCTTTTATTTAATTTCGAATATCCTTTTGTTCCAACTGTAAGAATGTAACTGCTGAAAGCTTTTATTCTTGCCTTTTGTGTTGTGCGACAGAGCGATATTACTGTGAGTGAGTGATTATTAACGTCACATTGTTCAGCTACACGAAGGCTTTTGGCGACGTACCACGTAGTTTTGAACCATGGTCAAGTGAAGTAGACGACACCTGAGCTGGAACCCTCCTCTCCTAACTACCACATCACACCAACGGAAGGACGTTTCAGCTCTCGACAGATTTAACGTGCATCGCTGCCCTACACAGCGGGTCTTTGGTGGTACTGGGCTCGAACTCATGACATGCCTGCCATAATCCGATACCTTAACCACTGGACTACCGCAGCCCCGCGATATTACTGTGAATGGTACTGTATAGTTCGTGTTTGATTTCTGTTGAAGGTGTGAGGATCTTTGGAGATTTACTCTGTGAATATTGCTGAGGAATCCTGTATTTAAAGGATTGGATTTCCGAAAATAAATTCGCATCGATCTTAAAGAATTGCTTTTTTTTACGATTTTAAAATTGATATATCTATATCAATTATAAAACTTTTTTGAGTAAAAAGCAGGGAAATCACTATAATGTAATTTATTTTGCAAGTAAATTACATTATAGTGACCTCAAAGTAACCAGAGGTTGACGAGTAAAACATTCCAAATGATTAACGATACGAATTTATGTCCAGCCTCTTCTCTAACAAATAATGAGTCTTTAACAGGGGTCAGCAACCTATGGCACGCATGCCAAATTCGGTACATGGTACAATTTTCAGTGGTATTCTGCAAATTTACCTAACTTAAGCTGCCCTGTCTTTCTTCTCTATCCCTCACGCTTTCGTTCAGTTCGTCAAATATTTCCCTCTGTGGTGCACCCTGAATCATATTAGTTGTTGTTGTTGCTCATACCACCTGTCTGACATAGTCAGATCGAGGCCCACGAAATTCATCGTGGAAATGGGCTAGATGTACGCCTGTCGTTGGCATTAGCCTTGAGCACCATACAGGTGAGCCTTGAGCAACAGTACGATTCAGCTCGGTGAAATTCCCGAAAGGACGACAGAACATTACGATAGATGGCGCCACCATCTATCTCCACCTCCACAATTTAGGCATGGAACTGAAGTGGAGGGAAATTTTCATCATATTAGTACATTGGTTTGGAACATCTCAGCTTCAATGTTGCCGTCCGCTGATGTAGAAGTTCCCTTTATCAGTCACACACAACAAATTCAATCATAAATCAATCTTTCTATAACTTATCATTTTATAGAACCAATACTGAGATCGATAGCATTTTTGATTGATGGTCATGCCACGGATCAAGAAGGGTTCGTATTTCAAACTGCGATTAAATCACTTACATATTCCCACGAAACATACCAGTAGGATAAGTAATCTTATTGTAGAATACTTAACAGATGCTTTTATCTTTTCGTCTTTATCTTGACAGATAGCTTATAGAGAATGATAGAAATTTGAATACATGTATTATATTTAGTTTTAATAATTGGAACACTTTTATTATTATGCATTAAAAATTACTATCATTGATATGCATTATAATATTATTGTCAAAAATTGTATATTCTATTTATTTAAATGAATTCATTTTATTACATTCTATTAATCCTGACAACAATAATACGCTGCAACAATTAATTTTTAGAAAGAGTATATCAATTTTTATATAATTATTGCGTAATTAAGTCAGTGTACTATTATGTTAGAATGACCCATTTTCAAAACATTCTCCTTTTGTGGAAAATGCTTCTATTAGAATAATATTTTGCCTGTACATAGCTCAGACCTCTGTACAGAGGCCCAACTAAAAGTTTTGAAATATATAACTTAGAAGTGGGTTTATATTCATATTTTACGACAACAGAGGGGAGCAATTTTAAGAAAAAAAACTTCGATAATTATTTCAAATGGTTGTAACTCTGAAAATAAAGTGAAATTTTAAAAATCTTAATTGAGCCTCGGTACAGAGGTCTGATTTATATACAGGCAAAATATTATTATAATAGAAGCATTTTTTACAAAAGAAGAACATTTTGAAAAAAGGTTATTCTAAGTTGATTTTTGTTACCGAAATATTGTATTTAAATAATTTTTTTTGTCAAAATGTCCTTAAAACGATTTTATGCATGTATTCTAATCTAAGTGACACTGAATATCATGAAAATTATCCATTTATGCGCCTTTTTAAAATTACGGTTCCGAACGTAGTCGGATACCTTAATAAAACATAACAATTTTAGTACATTTTCTAGATAATTCGTTTTAGTAATATTTTTACTAATACATGTTTATTACTTCGAAGTTTTTCAAAAATATTGCTGAAATTTCACTTATAATTGTGATTTTTGTAAAGTACAGGTAACTTATTTTAAATATTGTTAGTTAAGTAGCAGTATTTATTGATATCGAGTCCTTAAAAAAGCATTTATAATGTTTAAATATGTTGTTTTGTTAAAAAGTACTCCGAGTGTATTCGGATACCTTAACCGGGGTGGAGAATAACGAGGTCTATCACCAATAACGTTCTTTATGCTTCAGAGGGTGATGTGAATTAAACCCCCTAATCAAATCAAACTCTTCTACAAAACCGATATTTATCGGGATCGGGACTCAAGCCTGAAGATTTATTGCAACAACGCTCGTTGTCCTGATCACTTGGTTACAGCGGTCAGCAGAATAAGAATAAGGCACAGAAGTGTTCAGAGGGGATACTTATTAGTTTTTTGGCAAATAAAAAACTACAATAATTCGGTTGAAAAGGCGGATTATAACGTGATGTGGTCATTGATAGCTGTAAGGGAAAGGTCACAAATTACGTATTATGTCTCATAATTGCAATCTGAGCAGTTAGCAGAAAAATCTGTGAAATACATTGTAGTTTGGAAAAAATATAGCTTTGACTTTTAGTTTTGTTTTGTATCTTTGGAAACGAATAAGCGGATCTTCTGGCTAAAGAGGGTTGTAATGCTTCTCCCACCCATCTCTTCAACCCTCACCGACTCTGAACATCAATCTAGGGTTAAATCTGAAATTTTAAAGGAGTGGAGGACCCCGTCCAACAATCACTGGTATGAAAGCAAACATCCAGGATCCTCATTCCTACTTAAATGTGGCCGAGCCTCTCAGACTGCAATCTCTTGATTGAAAAGTGGCCCCATAAAGAGTCTTTCCTTTTGTGGAAGGAGGAAGACTTTTGCTCTTTGCACCAAATGCAAGACTCAGCAAGCCTCTCCAGATCACATCTTAGACTGCTTGGGACTTTAGAGGGAGGACCTTTTTCCTCTCCCCTCCTGGTATTGGATTTCTTAAGGGCCAATAGTCTTTCGGGTCTTGTCTGACTCCGTCAGACAGACTGAGGATTAACCACAAGAACAAAACAGTTTTGTTTTGTAATTATGAATCACAGTATTGCAAAACGATATTCTTTATTCTATTTTTATGGAATTCATTTAGAAACCATCTATCTGACTACATTTTTTTTTGCTTTTTAATTCATTGCTTGAAATAAAACGTGAAAAACGCATACATAATTTTAAAAAATGGACAGTTTTTACCATGCAACGTATCAGTGGCGCACATAAGGGGGGAGGTCCTGGGGGTCCGGACCCCCCAAAGCCCTTGATTTTTTCCCGATTTATCATAATTCTAAGTATATAGTACGTAAAATGTAATTAATTACTTGTTATTAATGATTAATTTAATTAATTAATTCTAATTATTTATTCAAAAATTAGTTTTTTACTGTGTTTTGTTCCCGAAAATCGACAAAATCAAAAAGAGTATGATACAAGAATGGCGAACTTTCGACCGCGGATCCCTCCCCCCCTTGAAAAATTCCTGTGTGCGCTACTGTACATGAATATATAATTGCTCCATCCAACGAATTTTTTCCCCTTCGACTTTAAGCCGCATCCGATTTTCAGTAGCATTAACATTGGAATAAAAGTGCGGATTAGATTCGAGTAAATATGGTATATTTTATTTTACACAATAGACATTGGGAGAATGAATATCAAAGGAAGTTATTAGCTTTACCATGTACATTAAAACGGATTTTAACTATACTTAAGTCTGATATTTCCATCACTAAAAACACTACCACAAAAAAAGTCATTAATTTATTCCTTAATACCTGCCAGGAAAATTCTTTAAAGTAATCCTTTAGGGATATACTCAGTTCCAGTCTACACCGACATTACAAAGACTTAATCACCATTATTGTGAGCTTAAAAGTCCCGGAGTACTTTCGTATTCACTAAAAAGAAGGGGGGAAACATATCACTTTTTTTGTAGCACAGTGTAGGCTCTAAGAAACATTAAAAATTGTAATGGACGTTAAAAAGAAGTGAAAGAGACAAGCGAATCCTTATAGAGTTTAAAATTCTCCAAAAAGGTAACGTCGCAAAGAATGTAAAAAAAGGGCAAACATAAAAAAGAAAGAAAGATAAGAAATAATAATAATAATAAAAAAAAATGTTTAGGTCCTTTTTCTTTTGTGAATATCGTTGGTTTGCAGCGTAAGTATGAATTAAAAGAAAGAGCGGGTTCATAATAGGGAGGGGAAAAAGTTTTAAAGCGCAAAAGCTCTTGCACTTGCAAGCCCAGGGATCACCAGAGGCAGGAAGAGTGATCATCCAATCTCGATCCCAGGAGGCCAGGCTGAAATTCCTCATCTTCCCGAAAACTTCTTTTCTCTCGATTCCTTCTTTCATTTCAGATTACTAGCAGGAGGCAAAGAGGGGGAGGGGTGATACACGAGAGGAAAAAAAAAAGAAAGAAAAAGAAATAGAAGAAAGAACAGTTTTTATAAATATTATACTGTGAGTTTTATACTGCTCTTGAGAAAGGAATAAGAACAAACGATGGCAGAGAATTGAACGAGAAGACAGAGAGGAAAAAAATGACGAAAGCTCTTTGATTGATATGCAAATGAGTTGAGTTGAGTTGCTCTCTGATGCAAAACTGCAGTAACTGAAGCATTTTCTTTCTGTTTTTATTTAGAATGAAAACAGGAATAAAGAATGATGGAGGATATATATATATATATATATATTCTCCCAGAAAAGAGAAAGTTTATTTTTCATTCTTGCTTCGAAAGGTCTAAATACAGTAACTAAAACGATGGATATTATGTGTTTTTCAGAGTCGTTCTGGTCTAAGTCGTAGTTGACATGCAATAAAACATTGTGTGTACTGTTAAAATGATAAAGATTGTTTCCAGATACCTCTTGTTTTAAAAGATTGGGAGGAATGCTTGTTATGTTTTGTCAGTGACGAAGGTCTCCCAATGGAATGACATTTGTGTTTGTTTTTTAATGTTAGATTGACATTTCACTTTTATATAGAGTGCTTTAAAATAGAGCTAAAAGCTTTTATAATTGCACAAAAGTCTTGGGAAAGTATAAAATGACTGGAATGAGAATCTCACTCGCTTCCATATATTTCTTGTCCTTTTAAATTCTACAGTAATCTTTACGAATGGTTTTTATTTACGAATTTGTATGTTAACGATGAGGGACTTTAAACAGATGATGAAAGTATGTTCGAAAAATTAAAGACTATTGTTCCTTTGACATTATAAGAGCTTTTCGGTTTTACTTTTGAAATGTTCTCTATGTGGAATCTATCAAAAGATATTTATTTGACAAAAAAGCTAAATTTGAAGAATTTATGGAAACTCTCCCCCACACACTAATACATACGAATAAAAATTGAAGTAGAAACATGTTCGGAACTTTTAACATTTTATTTGAAGTAGTTCTAAAAATATTTTACTAATTGGAATTGTGTCTATTTTACATTCATATATGAAAGCTAAATAGAAATTCTCATATCTGAATAAATCCGAAAAAGGCTGACATAGAGTAAGAATTTAATTAAAAACAAGTAAGAGATGTTGTATAAAAGCTTATCTGAAGGTTCCCATGAAACTAAATGCTGTTATAATTAATATTTATTCACATATGCAAAGAAAAAAGAATTTGTTTCACTCTTTCTTCAGAATAACTATTGCAAATTTGAGTGACAGTTTCTTTTCGCTTTATTTTACCCATTGAATGATATAATTATAGAATAAAATGCAGTCTCGCACGCACACACACACACACGGCTCTTTTGTCCATATATTCTAAAAATAAAAATTGTTTGTTTTAGTGCAGTGCTTCTCAAACTTTCAATACTGGCGCCCCCTTTTCAATCACAATTTTTATCGCGCCCCCCTTATACATAATAATTTACTGAATGCAATAATAATGCACTTTTACGATAAAGCAACAATATTTATTATAAACCGTACAAATTCATGACATAAGTATTAAATTTTGTATATGTTACTTTTTAAGCAAAAAAGTTAAGTAATAGGATAATTACTAAGTTATTTTTCCTTTATCTGATTTTTAAATTGGAACATATTACAAAATGCGGTGGTTGCTTAGAAGACAAAATATAGATATCAGCTAAATATAGAAAATGAACTCAGAGGGTCAATTTCTTATCTTAAAACTCCTTTCAAAAACTTTGCTCTGTGAGACAAGCCCATGGAAGTAGCTAATAATTATTAAACTTGTTCTTAATTTAGTATTAATTAATTAGTCATAAAATACTCTGTGCACCACTCATACATTAAAAGCAGTGTTTCTCAAACTTTCAATACTGGCGAACCAATTTTCAATCATAATTTTTGTCTCGCCCCCGTGTACAACAATAATGTATTTACTGCAATAAAAATGCACTTTTTGAGAGAGAGACGCTAAAGTTACAATACGATCTTAATTATAAACCGTACAAATTAATACGATAAGTATATTAAATTTTGTGTATATAACTTTTAGTAATATATATTTTAAGAAAATTACTTAAAATATATATTACTTAGAATTATGTTATTTTTCTTTCTCTAATTTTTAAATTGGAACAGATCGCAAAATGATGTATTTAATTAATGATTTATTTCCTTCAGCATTCATTTCTCAAAGTACAAATGTCATTAGGAAAATAGTCTAGTCAATGTCGCTCTCTATCATATCCATCACATCTGGCATTATAGGGTACGTTTGCGTGAGTCTGGGCAACCTATCGGACGTCTGCGCAAAACATGTAAAAATGCCTTTCCTCGTACAATTCCAGTCAGTTTTGGTCGACTCGATACTCCTATAACTACCGAATCTAGCTTGAATGTACATTTTTTTAAATTTCCACGTTAATTGTAATTCACGGTAATTAAGTATTTATGGCAGTAGATTAAAACAATATCATACATACATTTTTAAGTCGTAAGCAAACATTCGACCATAATAAAGAATCAACAAGTACACAGACGAACGAGCATGGTTCCGAAAATTAAATCAAGGCGATCTTCTCAAAGGTACTTAATTTTGATTTATCACTATTGAAGTAAATGATGGAAAAAAGCCCCAGCTCGATATGTGTTAAAACTTACAAATCTGTAGAACAACATGTGAAAGTTGTTTTTAAAACATGTAAAATCATTTAGCTATGTTGGCAAAGAATTTTAAAAAGTATTTTCTGGATGAGGACAGCTTAGTAGCAAGTTACGAGTGGATTAGTGATCTATTTCAAGATACTCCAGAAGGGCTCTCAACTTCCGAAGAAGAAATCTTCATATATTTTACATCCAGTGAAAAATTAAAAGGAAATTTGTAATAAATCGCTCTTTGAATTTGGGGTAGAGGTGGATGAGGAATTATCTGTACTGAAAACAAAAGCACTTCGTATACTATTACCATTTTCAACATCCTACCTTTTTCAAACCGGATTTTCTGCAGTGGATGCTTTGAAGACAAAATATAGATCTCAGCTAAATATAGAAAAATAACTCTAAGTGTCAATTTCTGATATTAAACCTTCCTTTGAAAAACTTTCCTCTACAAGACAAGCCCGTGGAAGTCCCTAATAATTATTAAACTTGTTCTTAATTTAGTAATAAGATTGATTGATTGAATATTAACGTCGCACTGTTCAGCTGCACGAGGGCTTTTGACGACGGACCACGTAATTTTGAACCATGGTCAAGTGACGTGGATGACACGTGAGCTGGCACCCCTCTCTCCTAACTACCACACCACACCAACGGGAAAACGTTTCCACTCTCAACAGATTTAACGTGCATCGCTGCCCTACACGGCGGGTCTTTAGTGGTACTGGGCTCGAACTCGTGACAAGGCAAGCCACGATCCGATACCTATACCACTCGGCTACCACGGCCAAATTCAGTAATAAGAAATTATTTATAAAATACCTTCTTCAGTACTGATACATCAAACGTATACTGGCTGAAACACCGACTCTTCGCACGAGTTCATTTTTTAAAAAAATAAAACATTATTCTTGATATAATAGCTGAACTGTAAGGGAAGTAAAACTGTGTGCACGACATTATATACAAAAATGTAAAATGATTTTTTTTTAGATAAATGCTATAATTGTAAATAACTGTTTAAAAGAACTGTAATTTTAAACCTCACACAATTAGCATTTAGAATTAATGTTAAATTATGAAAAAGAATATAAAATTCCGATGAAGAATGATTGTGTTACTTTTTAACATTTAAAGCGAGAAGACTTCAAAATGTTTTAACCCGGGAGCAGGCGCGTACTCGATACTAACATTAATGGTAGTGCGGGGGGACTCAGTCACCCCAATCATTTGTTTAGAATTATTTTTACTGTACACGATACAAATCGGAATTCTAGTGAATATTTTAATTTATAGAAAGTATACTTACCTTCTTTCAAGAACTATTCAATTCTTTGATGATTTGAAAAAAAATCCAATAAAACTGAACTAAAATGATTCTAAAGTACAAGACCATAATAAAGGACGCAAATCAGACACTTTTCAATTGTCCTACAGAAATGTTAAACCAATCAATTCTTTTCCAAATATCGCAAAACTCAATTATTTACAATTTCCCTAAGCGAAAAAGCAAACACATAAAAGATGGGAGGGAACTAATATTGATAATAACCATACCATAAGATTGAAGGTCAATCAAATGATTAGCAAACGTACTATGCAGCCTGGCTGAAAAGTGAATCATGACTTCCTTTTCTTTTTCTACAACTAATGTACAGTATTTCAAAAATAATTACAGTGGTGAATTGTTTATCTTCTTAGAATTTTTCTCAGGGTCTGGGTTTCGTTTTTTCTTTTAACGAGTAATATTTTATGTTAAAACGTAATAAAAAAATCTCTCATTGAGGAAATACAGCAAATAAAACAAAATGTTTTTTTTCTCTTTAATTTGGTTTTGGGATCAAAGATAGCTATTTGATGACGGAAAACAGCCAGATAATAAACATAAATTATGTCAGTGTTGTTGTGTGTATTTTTTTTTATTATGGAAGAAAGCATTTTGTTTTACTTCTCTTTCCGGTTATTTTTTTTTAAAAAAAATTTAAAATTTTCGATACGCTCGCGCCCCCCAGGGGGGCGCGCCCCACACTTTGAGAAACACTGGTTTTAGTGAGCTCTACCACTCTTCAAAGTTTGTCCCATCATTTGAGAATCACCCTGTATGCCACCATTTGAAAGGCTAGCAAAAGGAAGGCGGTAAATCTTTTTTATTTGAAAATTCTGATTCAGAAGTTCAGAATTTCGTTTAGCGAGGGATAGAAAGAGGACAAGTGTCTTTCGAAATTTTCTGACGAATTTTTGTTTTACATTTCAAACTTCAATTAAAGAAATCCTATACTTCTATAAAAAAAATCTTCGAACTTAATTTCAAGAAAAAAAATCTTATTATTATTATCATTATTTGTGATATTTGAAAAACCTTTATAATTACAATCTGGACTCGCGGACACTTATTAAATTAAATTGTTTGATATTTAGTAATATGTTCAATTCCTTGAAGGCAGTCATTTTCTCTTTATTAGTAGACTTTTTTCTTAAAAAAAATTACTTCGAATTTTTTTTTTTTTTTGCTAACGCGTTTGAAATGGTTTTTGAAGTTTAAAAATAATTTAAAATTTCAGATAATACTAAATGAGTCGGCGTGTACATTTACATTTGAACGAGCATTAAATGAATCGAAATATCGCGTTAAAATCATTTACTGAATTTTCTAATCTGGGATTAATCTCAAGACTGCGGTATGAGTAATAGTGGTTGTGAATTTGAGGCACGTGCGTTGCTTCTGATGAGTGGTGAGTTCGAGTTTTGGTGTCATTGAGCCACCGTGTAGAGAGAATGATACATGTTAAATCTGTCGAGGCTCAGAATCCTCCCATTGGTGGAGAGAAAGTGTAGAGAATGTGGTACCAGCTCTTTGTGTATACCTCGTCACTTGACTAAGGTTTAAAATTACGTCACTAATAGCCCTTGTGTAGTCTCAAAGTACGACATTAAGTTATCTGACTACTTGCGACGATTTTTTTTAAAAAAATGGAGATTATTTGGGGTTTTTTAGATTTATTTAGTACATTTTAAGAAAAATTGCTAAAATTAAGAAGAGAAAAAGAAATTATTATTACTAAAATAAGAAAAAAAGAGTAAAAGTTTACAAAAAATTACGTAAACGGGGCCCCACGCTGTACAAAAAGTTTGTGAACAAGTTCTCGATTTTTCAATTTCTGTGTATTACTTTGCTGTTCAGTTTTGAAATGACATTCAAGATATGAGATATTTTAATTTTTACAAACACTAGAGCACTTTTTCTTAGTTATTACATGAAATTGCTTAAAAAACAGTGGTTATTTTCACATAAGGGACTGTAAAGTTCGTAATAAAACAGTGATTCCACTGGAAAAAATTTCCAAGTAATAATTCATAGAAAAAAATGTTTTTTTTCCAAGTTTGTTCACGATTGTCTTCGCTAAATGTAAGAGAGCTTGAACTAAACGCGAAGCACATTTTCAGACAGAAAAAAATTTTCATGAAAATTTACTACATTGCAATTCATACATTTGGATATAATATAGCTTTTTTAAATTTTAAAATTTTCTATAAATAGTTCATTTTTCCTTTTAACATGTAAAAGGAGAGGTAATTTGCCGTTACAGTATAGGAGAAGAAGATTGAAACACATTTTATACTAGAAAAACTGGGTCAACTCAGTTACAAATGCAAAGTGGTATAAAATATGTTGCTTTATATTAAATAACTAAGCCAAAATATAATATAGGTACTGGAAATTTTGTCAGAAAAAATATTCTAAATCTGAATTCTAGTCTTTAATGTTATGTAAAGACATCCTTTTATTAAACCCTTTTACATTTTCTACAACTTTTAAGAATTTTACTGTAGAATGAGATTGCTCATTTGATTATTCACCTCCAAATTTATAACCATGAGGATGAAAACTTGGGTTACTTTTTCGTACGAGACATTTCCTCTTGCCAATAGGAAATCTCCTGAAGGGAATTTACTTACCCTAAAATCCGGCGTATAACACATGCTCCTATACTTTAAAGTTGCATTTTTTAATTTTTTGGTATATTCGCATCCCCTTTTTTACGAAGAAATCTGAAATACATGTGTACAATGCTCTTACGTATTTTGAAGTTATTTTTTCAAGGTATTCCAAGCTTTTGAAAGTATAGTATACTCTTAGAACTGCAACCTTTTAAGTTCATAAGGAATGTCTTTTCTTTTAAACAAACAGTAATTCGATATATGTATTGTACAATTTGTTTCAATGTTCATCACCTTTCTTTATTTTTAAAGCTCTCATTTTCAAACCCAGTGTATAAGGAGCACCCGTAAATTTCGATTTTATTTTTTGTGTTAAAAGTGCTCGTTATATGCCGTATTATACGGTAGTTGTTCATCGTGCATTATGTATATTTGGCCTTTAAAAGGAAAAAAAATCCACGCTTGTGTGCTATACTTATTCTGACATATACTCGCGTTTGTTTTCATGAAATGATGTTTATTAAATTGATCTTATATTAAGATTAATTTTTAACGATAAAAATATCCGATTATATTAAATATCTGGAAAAAAATCCTCTAATTTTTACGTAATTTAAAAATTAAATATTATTATTCCATTCAGTAAGTTTGGATTTAATTTTCAGGGGGAAAAAAGTCTGGAAACACATCGGGATTCATTTGTGAAAGCTGGCATTTATTCAAATAAATATTAAACTTCACATCATTTGCTGAATGTTCCTTACACCATAAATGCCCAAGGAAACATACACATATCCATCTACTTATTGATATCAAAGAAACAAAATACAAAATTTCGAAAAAGAAGAAGAGAGAGAAAAAAAACTCCTCGTATTCCATTCAATCTTTTCTTTATAAAACCCCAACATCCCCCTTCTTGTTGCTGAAGAAGTTTTCTGTTGAATTATCGAGAAAAATTCTTTAGCCATTTTTCTCTCAGGAAGAAGAAGGGGGAAGCTCAAAGAATTATTCAAATCGTGAGCGCTATGATTTGCGTAAATTTGCATTAAGGGTGCACACTGAACTTCCTTTTCTGTCGTTCCACATCCCTCCTCTCACTGCCAGAGGTGCATTCTCTTTTCTAATCGAGAGGGAGGAGAGTAGGACAGACGATTTCTTAGGGCCAAGAGCTTCTGTTTGACCGAACTCTCCTACACCCCCTTCCAGAACATGTCATCAATGAAACGTTTTTATTCAACTTCCCTTTCCGACACGGCCGTCCCCCGGTTTTTTCTTTCTATTATTTTTCAATGGTTCGTCTGGAATAACTAAATTGCATATTTTTACGAGATTTATTTTCTCATGCAATGATACATTGCTGAATGGTTTGACCTCTTTTTTAAAGGGGAGGGGAGTGAATCATTAAACTATTTCAAAGATTCGTTCGTTTTTGTTATAAATTATGTGAAAATGGGATATGTGAAGCTTAAATATAATTTCGGCTTGGGCTTTGATTGTCTATTTATAGTTCCAAAATTCTTAGTAAATCATTAAAGTTACTTTGATCCAGAATTATGATCAAATGAAATTATGAGTTACGAATTTTTTGCCCTTTTCTGTGACGGGAAATGATCTGTTTATTTTTTTAAAAATCATTTAAGGTTAATAGTTTTGATAATATAAAGAAAATCTAGCAGATCGGGGATATTTTGTTTGGTATATATTTAGCTAGAGCTTAAATTTTGCTAGAGGTATCTAATAGGTTATTGATAAAGTAATTTTGGATAGATTTCTGTTGGATATACTGAAACAGAAACCATCATTTTTTTTGGAATTGTTCCGTACTGAATGTTAAAGATTAGTGTTTGTTTCATGCTTTGTATTTGAAAGAACTCTTCTGAACTGAAATATGTCTTCATTGTCCATGAATTTTTCCTGAAACCCTTTTAAGATGTCCGACTAACTAAAATCGTGCATTTTTTCAAAAACTGACAAACTTTCTTGTGATTTTATTTTATAGACCGTCTTATTAGCTTTGTAAACATACCAAGTTTTTTTATTTTCCATTCACTAGAATAAAAACTACAAGTGTTTTAATAAAAGCAGATGCCATAATTTTAAACAAGATATCAAACTTTAAAATGCATTTTACACGAAATGTATTTTTTCTCCAAAAAACTGAAACGGAGACAGCGATTGCTCACAAAGTTTTAAAAATGATTAACTGAAATTTTGTGTGTGTGTTTTGTATAATAGTAGAAGTGTTTTAACCTTCAGATTTATCAATCACCGCTTTATTAAAAAATTTACAGTTCTTCATGTGAATATGATCACTGTTTCTGTAAGCAATTTCATATAATAACTAAGATAAAGTGTCTTAGTTTTTGTAAAAATTAAAATATCTCTTACCTGAAGGTCATTTCAAAACTGAATACCAAAGAAACGTCAAAATTGAAAAATTGAGAATTTGTTCACAAATTTTTTGCACCGAGTGGGTCATGTTCATTAATTTTTTGTAAATTTTTATCGCATTTGGTAATAATAATGTCTTTTTCTCTTCTTAATTTTAGCATTTTTTTCTTAAAATGGACTAAATAAATCTAAAATTCAGAAAAAAATTTCCATATCTCCATTTTTTTTTTTAAAAAAAGTGATCGCAAGTAGTCGGATACCTTAAAATAAATAGCAATGACATACACAAGGGTGTGGGGGGGGTCACGGTATCTCCTCATGTTGGTTAGGGGTGGAGATCTCGGTGGCTTGTTGGGTTCCGGAGGAGATACGAGCGTTACAAGGAGTGAGAAGCCATTAAATAAGACATGAAATAATAACAAACAGGTATTCATAATAGTTTATTTTTATTAACACAAACGTTAGAATTGATTACGTGATATGTGCAGATGGTAAGAAATAACAGGTGCTTATCCCAAATGGAGTTTAATCTCTGAAACTTGCCAAAGAGAAATCCTCCTAGATCTGCTAATTCTCTCAGTAGCCACGCGACTGTAATTCAGGCATTAAATGACGTGGCAATATCGTCCAGTGATATCTCACTCTTTATATCTTGGCTATTTATATAACATCTGTCAGTGACGTGCATTTTCGAAGTGGAGCTGTTCTAGCTCAAAGTGCCAATTAGGCTAGACAGAAAAAATACTCGAATTAGAGAGGATAGACCTCGTGGACAGCTCAGTGTTGCAGATGTTTGGGGGTTCAATCACCTTAGACCAATATATTTTTAATTTTTACCATAGAGATTACCTCTCGGAGACTTCGTCTACGCGTTTTTTAGAATGTAACCCTCATGTAAGAGAGGTCTGTGTTCACTACTGATGATTAACATTATAATGTAAATACAGTACACGTACACCTTGAACCCAGAAATGATTATAATCAGGTATAGATGAGGTTCTCGTAAACAATTTTTTTTGTGTGTGTGAACCTTTCTTCATGGCTTTTTCTAAGTAATCCCTAGTCACGACGAAGTATTTTCAAAATCATGATATCTAGTTTTTTAGAAACGATATCCACGCTTCCGATAAAGGCTTTTTCAAGGTACTGAATATCTTGTTATACATTTTCCACAGCATTTTTTAAGAAAAATATTTGTCGTAGAGCTACAGTTCTTTGAGTGTTTTTTTTATATATTTTTAATAAGAAATCTGGCTATATGCAGAATTTATCGGGTCTTTATGTGATATCCTGTATAATTTTTCAGTGATTAGTTATTCAATTTTAATTGTAGGATAAATAATAGTATGATTTCTAACATAAGAAAAATATTCTATAGCATTTGTTTCAGTTCTCAAAAGGTTATTCTTGATCCGTGCGTTTCGGGAAATAGAATAGGACTTGTATTTTCTGATAGTAAAGAATATACTTTTAAATTTAAATCGATTATAGTACTTATATTTACATTGACGATTAAAACATTTCGAATTCGACAAGATGTAGAACTGTTGATTGATCAATCTCACATTATCTGGAATTATTAAATTAAATTTGAAGAGTAGTAGCTTTGTGGCTGAAGCTTTTCTGAATTTTCTATTGAACAAATACATTATCGTACATTTTCATTCTTTCCCTTAATAAGAAAATAAATTTATCAGACTACAAACAAAATTATATTACAATACCAAGAATCATAGACGTTGGAAATATTTTTCTAGTTTGCTGTCTGTGGTATGTGGTATCTTATCTCTTTTCTAGCATTGAAAAATAGTGCTGCGTTTATTTTAAGATTGAAGCTATTTTTTATTACAAGAAAGTATAATGTCAATCATTATTTCCGCCTGGAGGAATCTTTGAATCTACTTTACGTACAGAAGTATATCAGTCATTTGGAAATTGTTTTTAGTAATAATTTCGCACTGAATAAAGCAATTCATTAATTGTTTTTATTGTAACACAGTTTTTTCAAATATTAATTCATTACTTAAATTTAAAAAAAACCCGAATATATATAGTAACAAAAATAACAGTCTAACAACATATATCGAAAGGATAATCGTTCGTTGTGTCACTGTAGCGCAATGGATAGCACGTTAGACTTTTAATCCAAAGGTCGTGTGTTCGAATCCCATCTGGGATGGCATAATTTCTGAGAATGTGATTTCTTTTTTATAATACTATTTTATTAGAATAATTAAATTTAATGAATGAATAAATAGTAACAAAAAAACCCCCCAAAAATAGTCCAACACACTATATAGAAAGAAAAATGAAAAATTGCAAGGAAAATCACGTTCTATTTTGTCACTTAATATTGTGATTCTATCATATGTATACACATATCTATATTAATTGTAACTATTTAATGAAAAGTAACTAAGGTAAAATTTTTCTTTGTTAATTTAAGTATATGTAGGAATTGACTTAATTTTTTTTGCATTACTTGTTAATACCCAAGTTACTCAAGTGTTTCTGGGGGTTCACAGTTTGAGAATCACTGAGTTCTACAATCTAGAGAATGAAAGTAAAAATTCGAATATCTGTCGAACTTGTGTGTCAGTTAATACAAATTAAATAATAACACGAAAAGTTTGAGACATACGTTTTATCAATTTTTTTAGTCGTACATACTGTTAGTTTCAGCAATACAATAAACCTTTATTAAAAGTCTGCCTTCGGTTAAAGTTAAAGGATAGAGATCAAACCCCATACTAATTTGGGGGCTGAAAAAAATCTGCAATAATATTAAAAATTACTATGAACATAACGTACTTAATTGTTTATAGGATAAAAGTTAGAATTTTATTAGAAGGTGTTTTTTTTATTAAAAAAATACACATTTTTTTAGCCTTATTACAAAATGGTTATTTAATTTTTTTAAGTTAAAGTATAAGAGGTGAAAACACACCACTATACTCATTTTTATAAGAAATAACTGACGGATTTAAGTAAAACTAAGTAGTATATAAGCAAAAGCATGTATCTCTAAGGAAAGCATGCTTCTGTTTAACTCCCTCCTTTTAAAAGAGAAAGAACTAGGTTAGAATACGCATTTGTTCTTCCAGCCTTGCAACTGAGACCCCCTGTTCCTACAGTCTTTCCCCTTTCACTAGAGAAAATGATTCGAATGAATGCTTGAGAGAGATATTTATTCCCTTCTAGGAAATCTATACACAAATGTTTGCATCAAAAACCTCGTCATAGAAAAACGGCATGCGCAGTTTAAAAAACTCCACCTCAGACAACCCTTAAAAAGTTTCATAGTAATTTCTTCTATTTTAAAAGGTTTATATATTATTACAAATCTACCGCGTTCTGAGTGTTTTTAATTACATCCATTGCTTACATATTATGTAAGTAATGTAATGATTTGAATTCTCTGTTTTGCAATTGTGAGAGATCTTCACCTCTTTCTTGGGCACCTAGATATGTAGGAGGTAGGGAAGAAACATTAGCCATGATCCAATCAACCTATTTATATACCACACAATATAACGACACAAATTCAATTAATAACAGTAAGAGAATGTCTCGGTGCTAACCGCAAAAGTAGAACAACGATGAAATACACGAATGATTAGGAGACTATCAAACACAATCCTTACTTTATATAGGATCTAATCTACCATCCAATTTAATCTAATGTTAATTTAATCAGAGTGATCAATCGTCACTTTTAAATCCTTCCCCTAACAAGTATTTATTCACAATAATTCAAGAATGATACCTCTCAGTAACAATCTCACTTGATTTCTAGTTTGTATCCACTCCTACTCTATTCTAACTAAAAAACTTCAACTATATATAGTAAACTTAATTAGCATATCACGTTTTCTTCTTCCGAAGGGTTGGTTGTGAATAACGTGAATTGATAGCCCAAAGATTTCCCAAGAGGGTTAGAGGAAGGTACGCGAATAGATCCGCGTCACACAATTATTTATCATTTTACATTATGTCTTATTGTCAAATACATGTTCTTTTCGCTATACAGAGAGCTTGGCTAGATGGCTTGACTTCTTTGACTTAACCTTGACTTTCATTAATATGGATAACGTTCATTCAGCTCGGATTAAAAAGGCTGTGCAATAATCACATAACTATACTGGGGATATCTGTAGCAGCTGTAACTTAGTGGATATATTCAGGAACTCGTGGGAGGAGTGTCATGAGTTCGAGTTCTTGTGCCACTGAAGACCAGCCTTGTAGAGGGCATGATGCACGTGAAATACGTTGAGGCTCAATGTCCTCACGTTGGTGTAGTGTGGTAGATTTGAGAGAAGGGTGCCAGCTCAGGTGTTGTTTGCGTCACTTGACCGAGGTTCAAAATTACGAGGTTCATCACATCCAGGCTTTTAGCTTTCGTGTTACTTTATATTGCAACGTTAACGATCATTCACACACACACACAGTCACTCCCCTAAATATATATAAACTATCCGTTATCTATCCACTTCACTGGAAATTTCATGATGTTGTATAAGTATATGTTTATATATATATATATATATATATATATATATATATATATATATATATATATATATATATTATTATTATTATTATTATTATTAATTTACTGTCTGGTTTATCAACCACGTGTGTTAGAAATAGGCTTAACTTTTCAACATGGCTCTGTATTTTTTTTATTATGTCGAAAATTTCTGCTTTACGGGGAAGGTGGTACCATAAAGCAGCTGAACCCTTAATCGCTGACCTAATTCAGCGACAGCTTTAGAAATCGTAATAGGTCTCCGTTTTAGTTCAAAGACTCAAGACTCTTTTTGTATCTTAAAAATTGTTATGCCTCTTGAACTCCAATTTCTTTCTTCTTTGGCCTTGTAGGTTAAACAGCTATTTCATTTGGTATCTTATTTTACTTTATTATACTATATATATATAGATATAGATATAATATGTATAAATTATATATATATATATATATATATATATATATATATATATATATTGATATCTAAGTCCTAGCATTAAGAATTCGATTGTATTGAAAAATATACAGGTAACTTTCACCACTTGCAATATAAAGAGAGGACAGAACTTCTAATTAATAATTTCTAATAATCTCGGAAGTTGAAGTAGAATGATTTTTTGTGCTCTCGTAACCCAATAACCAAGTGAATTTCCGCAAAGCCAATTTTCAGTGGATGTCTACTCCGTAAAATAAACATGTGGGCCAAATTTCAAGTCTAAATTTAATAGAGCAAAAACTGAAATTTATTATCAATACGTCGCGTAACCCAGTTGAAAGTCGATTTCCAAAAGAACCGTTCTTAGAGGATTTCAATTCAACAAAAGAAACGTGGAAACCAAATTCCATTATTATTGTCCTAGTAGTTTAAAAAAAGGATTTTTTTTTATCAATACGTCCCAGTAACCCTACGCTCTCCCCCAAGAGTCAATTTCCCTAAAAATCCTTTCATGGTAGATCTCTATTCAACAAAAGAAACACGATTTTCAAATTTCATATATGTGGATCTGACAATTCAAAAACAGGAGTTTTTTCTGTAACTGAATGGAATCTGCGTACCAAATTTCAAGACTCTACGTCTAATAGTTTTAAAAATGGAAATAATTACCGATCAGACTCTTAATCCCCCGCAATGCCACTTGGGGGGTCAATTTTTGTAAAAACCATTTCTTAATGGATCTCTACTCCATGATAGGAATCTGCTTACTAAATTTTAAGACTGCATGTCTAATAGTTTAAAAATGGAAATAATTACCTATAAAGCCCTTTAAGCCCCCGAAATGCCAATTGGGGACTATTTCCACTAAACCCATTTTGTAAATGAATAGGTTTTTTCACACATTAAGTAAAAAACATTTTCATTACGTATAACCTTATTTTATATTTAATATACAGAAGAACGCGCGAGAACTTCACAAAATTTTTAGAGTTCATACCCTATTTAAAAACTCCTTTTCCCCCCCTAACCCATGAAAATTTTTTTCTTTTGAAGCGTTGAAGAATTTCAATGGGAAAACTATGCCAATAGTCTCATTTGTAATAAAATGTGACCGAATGAGGCTGCAATGGCCCAGTAATTTTCCTCTTTAAGGCTGTTTTCGGCAAAAGTACGAGAGCCTGAACTAAACGCTGAGCACATTTTCAGTCAGTAAAATGTCTCAATTTTCATGAGAATTTGCAACATTATAACTTATACATCAGTTAACAAGATAGTATTTCTAAAATTTCAAAATATTCCTTGAATATTGTTATTTTTTTTTCATTTTAACACGTGAAAGGGGAGTTCATTTAACATTATGGTACAGGAGAAAAAACGTGAAACACATTTTACGCCAGAAAAAATGGATCAGCTCGTTCAAAAAAGTTAAGAATGATAAAATATGTTGCTCTCTAAGGGATAGGGAAGCCAGAATATAATATTAGTTATTTCATTTCTTTTATATCCAAAAAAATGTACCTAATTCGGGTCCTATTCTTTAACATTAACCGAAGACAGCCTTAAGAATCTTAGGTTTGTTGACCGTAATGACATATAAGAAATGCCCTTGAAATACATGTAGATGTATCAAATAATAAAAATAATCGTTTACTTTTTTCTTTGAAAAAATAAAATTATCATACATCCAAGAAATTAATCATAATTAAAAATAAAACAGGGACAGGGTAGAAATTCGAGAATGATTATTATGTGTTACATACAAACTAAGCAATATTTGCAAAAAAAACAAACAAAAAAAAAAACTGACAATGTAAAAAGATTCAAAAGCTTTTAAATATGGATAAAAATTTCTAATGAGGAGAGAGGAAAAGATTTTTTATTGAAACGTTTGTTTCTTTTTTTACGACATTTTTACCAAAATTTAGATGACAGCTTGATTATTTAATGAATTAAGCATGCATTTGAGACTAGAGTTATTCGGATCTCTCTCTCTTTCTGCTTTTATTATTTGTTACATAAAATATTTAATAAATTAGTAATCGAATTTTTGACTCAAAACTTCAGCGTTTATTGCTGGGTATAAATAATAAATTGAATGCAAAGTAAATTTAAATACAAAATTCTGTTGTACACTACTTTTTAATGTTATGAAATAGTTGTATAATATACAGGAGAATACACATCTACAAGTTTGTACATTAACAGTTTTTTAGTGCTAGTAGACACCGACTTATATCTGAGAATTAATTTCCACCGCCTTTACGTATAGTACAAAATCAACAAAATAAACTTATAAAAAGTAATTACCGTAAAATCAAACGTGTAACGTGCACCCATACCTTTCGAACCGCATTTTTTAATTTTTTAGATATATTCGTTGTATAACGCGCACCTTCCTTTCTTAACAAAGGAACCAAAAGTGTGCGTGTACAATGTTTGTATGTTTTTAAGTCATTTATTCGAGTTATTACCCCAGGATTTTGAAAAAATAGTATAGTATTAGAATCAGGTATATATATATATATATATGCCATTTATTTCAAATATATAGTATTCCGATCTATGTAGAAGTTTAATTTTTCTTATGCTCATCACTTTTTTTTTATTTTTGAATTTATCATTTTTATACCCGGCGTACAACCTGCACCTGTAGGTTTCAATCTCATTTTTTTGTATTGAAAGTGGGTGTTGAACTCTCCAGATTTTACAGTACCTTGTTATAAAACTTGATATTTAAAACTTGAAATATCTTTTTATTTGCTAGCACAAATCTTGTTTCTTTTAAACAAAAAGTGCTTGCAATATAGCGTTGATCAAGCACTCTTCTCAATTGAAAAAAAGGAAAAGCAATCTTCACAAATATAAACAGAATGAAAGCATATTTGGGGCTCGAAAGTTGATGCATATAATCCATTTCCAGGGATAGCTTAGTTATAATCTATAAACATATAAACTGTCAATACTTAACTGATTTATCTGAAGTTCACAAATACGTTATTGTATTCCGCTTATCTATCATAGCCAACCACAGCGAATGCCTAATCCCTTCTCAAAACCGGTTTTAAGCACACCCCATGTATTCCAAAAATACCCTGACTATCTGGAATTGAATGTATTGGCAGGGCAGACTTTTACCCTATCTGACGTTAAATATCCTTCTCTAGTTCTTTCCGCTTATAACATCTGTGCTACTAGTTTTCAAGTATAAGAATTTATTCCTAAAATTAAGCTATAATAAGAAGGATAGAAATAAATTGCTGAATTTAATAACAATCACATGCACGAAAAATGAAGAAACCCTACCTTTTCGCTTTATGGACAATCAATATTTTGTGCATTTTGGTTGGCATTACTTGGCTGATATCTGCTTACATCTATTCAGCTATTTTAAAAACGGCTCTCTCTCTAGAACAAGATCAAGCGTTGTTCGAATTGTGGAAAGGCCAACCTCATACCATGTATAGGAAGATTTATTTCTTCAATGTAACAAACAGTGAGGAATTTCTTTCCGGTTCAAGAATGATCGCGGACGAAGTGGGTCCGCTGACGTATGCTTTAGAATGGAACAAGACTGATTTTAATTGGCACGATGAAGGTTATATGACGTACAAAAGGTCAGAAAACTTGCGGTTTGTTCCAGAAATGTCATCGATCGGTGAAAATGCAGTAATTTACTCCCTAAACGTATCCACGATTGAAAACTTCGACCCGGTATATCTGCAGAAATCAGTCGAGAGCAAGTTTTTAATTATGAAGACATCAATGTGGAAGCTTATGCACGAAACGGAAGACGAACACTCCGCCATTTCGTGGTTGAATCAAATGAATTGTTCTAAGGGAAGCCTGTACACCATCCACACTGGAAAAGAAGCCAACAGGCACTTGAATTTCATCAGAAAATGGAATGGGAGGCAACAGATGGATATTGAAAGTAATGCTTCTATTGTTCGTAGAAGCAGTGTAGAATTAGGACCTTCGTTATCTATGAAAGAAAGTCACTTCAAATTTTTGAAAATGGAACTTTGCAGATACATAACCCTTATCTGGAACAGTACTGAAAATGTGAATGGGTTGGAAAACTTCAGATTCGAAATTTCTTCAGATATCAATGGATTCAGTGATCTTCGTGACAATCTCAAAGCAAACTGTAAGACATCGAGCAGTGACCATTATTGCCCGTCTTATCCTGTTGCCATATCTCTTCCACATTTCTTTTCGGTAAAATCTCCTGCTGTATGGGTATTTGGCTTGAATCCAAACAATGCGATTCACAATTCATTTGTAGATGTAGAGCCTGTGACAGGTTTAACTACAATGTTCTCCATACGTTATCAGTTCAATATAAAGATCAATCCCAGCAAATATTGGGATAGAGTTCAAACTGGTGTCTATCCCGTATTTTGGGTGGACGACTCTGGAAACTGTTCCAGTGAATGTGATAATTTTCTTCTGTATTATGTAAAGATACCTTACTTTATAATATACAGCAAAGTCAGTTGGGTAATGTTTTGCGTTCTTAACGCATTCGTATTTAGCAGCATTATTCTCTATTTTAATCATCGAAGAAAAGTTCAGCTCGAAATGGAAGAAATGATTCCTTTACTCAGAGGGGAAGCTTTAAGGAACTACCTTTCGATAAATTACGAAGAGCTTAATAAGTCTTTTGAACAGTGCGGTTTCGAAGAAAAGGGTTAAGCCCTGAAAAGGAAACAAGAATGTTCAGAAGGTACCTGTTTCCTTTTGAAATAACGAGATCTTCGGTGTGTAAAAAAAGCAACCTTTGCGTGTGTGTTTAAATTTCATTCGAGTAAAAAGATTGGTCATTTTAGAATGTTTCAAGAAAAGAAATCAATTGTATGTGGTGAGAAATTTCTATCTCTTTTGATTATTCGAAAATTACAATTTTTCTTTTTTGCTAAAGTTACTAATTTTGTTTCGATAAATAATCACTAAATAACGAAAAAACATGCTTAAATAATTAATCTCTTATACTTTGTGTTAAAAAGAACTAAAGTGGCTGCTGATTATTGGAGTTATGTCACTAGCGTAGCTACACCTAAGTGGGCCACGTATGAACATTTCTTCGGGGCCCCTTAACAACATATATTTTGGGGCCGGTATCATTGATAAGGTGGTAGCTACGCCCCTGAGTTACGTATTATTAATTTAAATCTATGATAATAGAAGCAAAATTTCCTTCTTTATAAAAATTGTTTATTTTTTTTAAATTACTTTTTTTAATAAAATACGATAATTTGAAAAATAAATTCCTAGTAAGAATTTTAAGACTATTCGTTAAAATTCATTTTGATAAATTTCATTTTTTAACTAAGGATTTTGATAAAATCCATTGCAAGATTGCAATAAATTGAGCTATAAAGCTTCCATACTTTTTTTATCACATGAATATTTAACTTTACTAAACTTTAAATTTATGATTTTAATCCAAAGGAAAATATTTTCACAATTTTTCAAATTGTGTTTTCGTTTTTTAGGATAAAAGATATTTTTTTAAAAAAAAATTAGCATTTTCACTACACATTTTTACTCTTATTGTGAGTACTAACTTTTTTACAAAATTATTATATATACTAAAAGAAAAAAAACGGATATGATATGGCAAAGCCTAAGTCAAAGTTTAAAATTGAATTCAAAGCACTTGTACAGCTTTTTTTTAACTTCATGAGTTTTTTAGTTTTTTCTACGGCGCTCCTTTTAAATTTCTCTCTATATTTTATGATAGTTCTTTAATTTTGTGAATGTTGTACTCCTTGAAATTCTTGCCTCCCATTACGAAGTACTTTCTGCCTTTTTATCCTAATATGTATTTTAGTTTCAAAATTTTCTGTGATAGGGAGTATAAAACGCTTAAATGTATGACATAACTGTTATAAAATGTGAATACTTTATTGTGTATATACAATTTTTTTCATAGTGCATCATATTCATTTTGATTAATATCAATTTTTATTAACTTATTTTAATTTGTTTCAGCGAGGAAAAAATCAATTACATATGTATATGTCATAGCTTACATTCTTCGTAGTTTGCATTGTTTCAAAACTTAAGCTTAATGTATCCGACTACGTTCGAACCGAGATTTTGCAAAAGCGTGCAAACGAATACTTTTTATAGTATTTAATGCCACTTTGATTAGAATGCACGTATAAAATTGTTTTAAGAATGTTATTATAATAAAAAATGATTTAAATGCAATATTTTGGCAAAAAATGAACCTAGAATCACTTTTTTTTCAAAACATTTTCCTTTTATGAAAAATGCTTCTATAATAATAATATTTTGCTTATATATAACTAAGACTTCTCCAGAGGGCCTGAACGATGACTTTTGAAAAATTCACATTATTTTCATAGTTACTACCAATTGAAATAATAATCAGTGTTTTACTGTTAAAATTTCTCCACTCTCATGTATTGAAATGTGGATAAAAGCCACTTCTAAATTATATATTTCAAAAATCCTAGTTTAGGCTCTGTACAGAGGTCTGAGCTATATACAGGCAAAATGTTATTATTACGGAAGTATTTTCCATAAAATAACTATATTTAGAAAATAAATAATTCTGTGTTCATTTTTTGCCAAAATAATGTACTTAAATAATTTTTAATTATAATAATCTTGAAGCAATTTCATCATACGTGTATTCTTATCTAAGTGACCCTAAATATTAAAAAAAATAATATTTGTTTGTATCCATTTGAAAAATCATGGTTCCGAACGTAGTAGGATACCTTAAGAAATTCACGATGAAATTATTTAAATTAATGTGCATATCATTGATGAGCGATACGTCACATAGAGTCACAGTAAAAAAAAACAAAGAAAAAGAGTGTGTTTTTTAAAAAAAAATAGAAAGTGTCATAATAAAAAAAGATTTGATTTCTTTGTGTATTATACTCCTGTGTATACTTTGGAAAAGCTGTCATTTAATATTTACATTTGATACAAGTAAGTATACAAATATGTACATTGCATATTTCTGATACAATGTGATTTTTTTATAAATATTTGTCATTCTAATCTGTCAAAGTATTATCAATACAGTTTTATCTAATTTAATTGAAACAGACTCACACTTAATCCAAATATTTATTTATTATTAAAATATTTATTGCAAATATATCAAAGCGCGCGTGTGTATGAAGGCATTTTATTAAAAAAAGAAGAAAAAAAGAGGTAAATTACGTTAAAAATAGATTTTTTTTAAATGTAAAGGTAATCGTTAGATATCTATGTCATTTAGAAATGATATACCAAATTAATTTCTTGATTGTTTTAGTAGCGTATAAGATTTATTATAAACATTTGTGACTTTGGGGTTTTACACAAAAGAAACATTGTTGAGTTTGTACAATCTCTTTTGGATAAAAATACATTTATAATAACGTTCATCTTTATGTATGTCTTGGGATAGCTCTGAAGTGCTAAAAGAAGCAATAAATGTTTATTGTAGTGTACTTTGGGTATATACACATTGCAATTATTTATTTTATTACATTTTACTTCTACTTTAGTGGCTTGTAAAACCATCCTTAACTGAAAAATCAAGTTTAAGGAATATGTTGATGTAAAAATTAATCATACAATGGTCAGGTTTATATAAACATAAACAGCATTTTCATTCGCTAAAAAAAAATGTTGAAATTGTTTTGCAATAAGTTCTTAGATTGAGAAAAATTTACTAAAAGTATATTCCCATACTTTTTATCAATTTTTTAAATTTGACACTATGATGCATAATTAATAAAAAAAATTCTTAAAGTATAATTATGTTTTTGAAATGTGTCTTCCACTGGCCCACACAAGAGGGTGTCCATGGATCCAGATCCCCCCATAATCTTTGATTTTTTTTTATTGGTTATAATCCTATTATATATTAAGTGAAATTTAATTAAGTGTTTGTTATTAATAATTTATTTTGCTTATTATAATGCTAATTATTTATTCATTTATTTATTTTTTACTGTTTCTTGTTCTCGACAATCTATAAAATTAAAGTAATAGGTTTGGTGGAGTATTGGGCATGATACGAGAATGGTGGACTTTCGAACCTGAACTCCCTCTTGAAAAATTCTTGTGTGCGCCTCTGGAGTGTACTGTATTAATAAATTACTTCTCATAAAAGTAACTTCCAGAAATATAAGCAATTACACAATCTAAACATTTCCTTTGCACTCATTACACTCATGCCACTTTCAGTAAGTCTGAATGCATACTTATTAAGGCCGGTTTTCCGCTTAGGAACAACTCCTTCCTTGCGTAGGGCGCAAAAAATTGCAATGCGAAAAAAGGAAAAATAATCAACATTACACTAAACATACCTCCGCCTAACAAGTCATGAAAGAAGTATTTTTGCTCTTAAGAGAATAAAGACTGAGAAATGAGATTTACTATGGAAAGTGAAAAACTTAACAGTTTCATGTTGCTGTGCACTTAAAATGATTGGGAATTGATCACAATGATGTGTTATTAATAATTTTACAATGATCAAAGCTCGAAGAAAACATTTGTTGTACCAATATAATGACAGTGACTTAACGAAGAATAAAGATGACTAAAAGTAAAACATAGTAAGGCTATAAGCGATGCAAAAATAGATACTTAACAAGTTGAACAGTTTGTACAATAATATATAATCTATAATGTAATTACAAATGATTTCATTAATTTAGGGCACTAATTTACAAAAGGCTAGGTGAGTGGTCCATGATATCGTAAGGTAAAAAAATGAATAAGAGTGGCCAAACTCATGCCTGGAGTGCCATTCCTTACGGTTGCCACTCCAGGACATGGCGGGTCCCTATGTGGTGCATAATAAAAATTCTCTCCAAACACCAAAAACAAAGAAAGAATATAAGAGAGTTAGGAGAAAATCCCTTGTGATCCAAAACTGGCAAGGTTAGAAGTGAAGGAGAGGAAGGCTCTGAAAACAGTGGAGGGGGGGGGGGAAGCGTAACAATTTGATGTGCCTAGGGAGCCGGGAAGGTTAAAAACGGCCCTGATACATATATTCAGTAATGTGTTGTGGATGAATAAATTATTTCTTGTAAATGTAAACTTCCTGAAATAAAGGGTGTTTTTTTAGAGGTATAGAACTTTAAATTGCAATAAAACAACCATGTATTATTCGATTGGCATGAATTTTTTTTTATTCGAAAGATAATCTTAATGCATTACATTTTAAATATGATCAAGCAAGGCGTAGATTCGTCGAATGGGCCCAAAACAAGATTGCCGTTGTTCCCGATTTTCATAAGCGAATTTTGTTTAGCGATGAAGCGCACTTCTGGTTGAATGGCTACGTCAACAAACAAAACTGCCGCATTTGGAGTGAAGCTAATACCCAAGTGTATGTCGAAACACCGTTACATCCAGAAAAACTTACTGTTTGGTGCGCTTTATGGGCTGGTGGAATCCTTCTTCAAAAACGATGAAGGCCACAACGTTACAGTCAATGGTAATCGGTATAGAGCCATCATTACTAACTTTTTCATTCCTGAATTGAACAATCATGATGTCAAGGAGCTGTGGTTCAAACAAGTCGGTGCAACATGTCACACAGCTCGTGCCACAATCGATTTATTGAAAGACACGTTTGGTGACCACCTAATTTCACGTTTTGGACCTGTGAATTGGCCTCCAAGATCTTGTGATTTAACACCGCTAGACTATTTTCTGTAGGGCTATGTAAAGTCATTGGTCTATGCGGATAAGTCACAAACGCTTGACCATTTAGAAGACAACATTCGCCGTGTTATTGCCGATATACGGCCACAAATGTTGGAAAAAGTCATCGAAAATTGGACGTCCAGATTGGACTACATCCGAGCCAGCCGTGGCAGTCCTATGCCAGAAATCATATTTAAAATGTAATGCCATAAGATTATCTTTCGAATAAAAAAAATTCATGTCAATCGAATAATACATCGTTGTTTTATTGCAATTTAAAGTTCTATACCTCTTAAAAAACACCCTTTTATAAACACTTCACGGTCTAAAAATTGCAAGTCTGAATATATATTCATATTGCTGCAAAATTGATTGATAATGTAATTCTTAATAAAATAATCAGACCTTTAGAGATGTAAAAAAGATCTCTAAGGTGAAATTTCTGAAGAATCTTGATCATTGTACCCTTGTGGTTAGATCATAAACTCATAGCCGGCTTGCCGAAACATCTTATGGCATGGGTCAAGGCCCAGGACCTCTATCTCAAAAGGAAGTCTGGTCCTGTTCATGATAGTAGGCTTCATGACTCAATCCAGTAACGCACACAAAGTTTTTTCAAGGGAGGCAGGGTCGAAAGTCCACCATTTTGGTATCAAGCTCCAATACGCCGCCCAACATATTCTTTTGATTTTATCGATTTTCGGGAACAGAAACAATACAAAATTAATTATTGAATAAATGATTAGCATAATTTAATAAAATTAATTATTAATAACAAATACATAATTAAATTTTATGTAACATATACATAAGATTATAACCAATCGAAAAAAAATCAAGGGCCATGGGGGGTCCGGACCCCTAGGACATCCCGCTTATGTGCGCCACTGACTCAATCAAATTATGATTCAAATAATTTTAATCGTCAGATGTTGAGGATTTCGAATTGTATGCTTTCTGACAACAGAGGCACGATTGTATTTTGTCATGTCCGTCGAGCATGCTGTGTCTGCCCCTAAGCCTACCATCATTACTCCTTTAATCGGAAGTTAGTAATCAGTGAACATGTTTGTACCTAGGTTTATGAGATAGTCTGTCACGCGTATTTATTATTCCCGGACTAATGTTAGTACGAGTATTTGACAAATTAGGCAATATACTGTCTACGTAAAAGGTCGCAGATGGAATCTACTTTTGCATAAGGGCCCAGGGTTTCAAGAAATCTTAGGACACTGCCTGCGTCTCATTTCAGGCCTAACCACTACTGAAGACCCACTGTGTAGAGGAGCTCATGCTCGTTAAACATGTCGAGACTCAGTGTCCTCCTGCTGGTGTGCTGTGGTAATTTTGAGAGGGGGTACTAGTTCAGATGTCACCCTTCTCAGTTGACCGAGGCTCAAAATTACGTTCGTTGAAAACAGTCCTCGTGTTGCTTCGACGTTAATAACCATTAAATCACTCCTTCATTCTAAAGATTCTAATTCACTCCTAATTCTAATTTTATATCATTAAAATGGACTTGATTCTTTCATAATTTTATTGCATTTTGAGTAATATAAGTAAAATCTGTAATTTTTTTTTGCGCTGATTTTAGTAACTTCACTCAAATGTTGAAAAATAAAAATAATGTATAATTTTTATATCCAATAAGAGGTATTACTTGAAATTCCTCGTACAGAAATAATGTACTAAAGAGAATTTATTAGGCCTTAATGTGTACAAGGTCAACGTTAAATTTTATTTATCAATATTTTTTAATGCAAACATAAAGGATAATTTCAGGAAAAACACAAATAAAACAAATATTTTGGATAGTCAAAAAAATATTACGAGTGAAATTTGTTGAATTTTTATCAGTAATAAAATCATACATTGTATTATTTTTTAAGACCAATTTGCTTTTAAAAATATTTTGTTAGTAATACTACTACAAAGGAAATCTATTCTCACAAATCAGATAAAAACCAAAGACACGTAATACCACGGGAGTGAATAAGTTTCGACCAGAACATTTCTTTTGAATGGTTATTGAAAATTTTAGGGTCAAAAGTTATCCCTTGTTTTATACGTCTAAGGCGATAGTATTAAGGAATTTGTTTTACTTATCTTCTAAACAAAACATTGACTAAGTAATGATTATCTGAGACAAAATGTCAGGAACTGATTTTCTTGTCCCGTGACATGCTATCAATGAAATACGATTTCGTTTAAGAATTTCTCATACTTTTAGAAGTTGAATTTAAGTATTAAACAGAGTGTAGTAAATATTTCATATGCAATAGACGAACTGTATTGTAAAATAAATATAGATAATTTTCGATCAATAAACTTTTCATTTAATAAATAACTTAAGAATCCTATATAGAAATTAATCCTGTCGAAAAAACATTTTAATGTATTCACTACTCGTTGTAAAATTAGTACTAGGTTCTATAATATGACTTTTCTTCACTTCATGCAAAATATTAATCATATTGTCTGTGTTTTAAATCTTATATTTTGTGAACTTTTTAGAGAAATTTTATTTTAAATCAGGATACTCTTTATAATGTGTTAATATCTAACTTTTTCATACGGAATTTTAAAAAATTCTCCCTTCAGAGTATATATCTCCAATGAGTAAATTTAAGGATTGACAAATTAATGTTAAAGCCATTGATTAATTAAAAAAGAAGTATAATTGTGCAGTTTATTTCTGTACTTATTATGAAAGTAAATAAAGAAATCAACCAATCAATCAAAGCGATTTTATAGGGTTCACTCTAGGATGGTTTCGTGGAGTTCTTCGCTTAGTCTGCCTTTTGAATTGACAAATTCTCTCTTCTTTTAAAAGCCACGTGTCGCGGACTGTGTTTCCCCCCCTTCGATTCTCGTATCGAAGGCTCTTTTCTTAACAATTTATTTATTGTTACACGAAGGCTCTTGTCATGTGATGGCAAGAGCCCTGGTGTTGTGTTTGGTCATGCAATGATTTTTCTTCAGTTGTCCATTTTTATATTTGGGTTTGAAATCCTTAATGTAAGGAATTGACAAAAAAAAAAAAAAAAAAAAAAAAAAAAAAACGTAATAATTGACGATTGATTTCATATTCTTTCCAGAGTTCAATTTAAGTGATTTTGCTTTTACTGGTAAATTTTCCCCGAAAGTTGCAAGTAAGGATTGATACTTAATTATACGTATAAAGGTGTCGCTGAAAATAATGTATCATATTCTTTTTGAAGATTATCGCGAACCCTGATGTTGATGTTAATCTGTCAAAGGTTAAGGTATCCGACTACTTGTGATAACTTTTTTTTTGAAAAAAAAATGGAAATATGGGGATTTTTAGATTTGTTTAGTATATTTTAAGAAAAAAATCCTAAAATTTAAAGCAGAAAAAAATTATTATTAAAATGGAAAAAAACTGGTAAAAATGTACAAAAAATTACATAAACGGGGTACAAAAATTTTATCAGAAAATTCTCAATTTTTCAATTTTGATATGTTGTTTTATTATTCATGTTTAAAATGACCTTCAGGATAATAGATATTTTAATTTTTACAAAAACTAGAGCACTTTATCTTAGTTATTATATGAAATTGCTTTAAAAAATAGTTATTATATTCACATAAATGACTATAAATTTTGAAATAAAGCAGTGATTGATAAATCTGAAGGTCAAAACATTTCTACTGTTATACAGAACATACACAAAAAATTTTAGCAAATTAATTTCAAGACTTTTTGAGCAATCGCTGTTCCCGTTTGAGCTTTTTGCAAAAAACACATTTCCAGTAAAACGCATTTTAAAGTTTGACTCCTTGTGTAAAGTTATGGCATCTGCTTTTACCAAAACACTTGTAATTTTTGTTCTTGGGAATGGAAAATAAAAAAAAAACTTGGTATTTTTATTAAGCTAATATGATGGCCTATAAAATAAAATCATAAACAAAATTTGGCAATTTGTGAAAGTAATCATGATTTTAGGGTAGTCGGATACCTTAAAGTCATCACGTTGGCGTGGTGGGGAAGTTTGGAGAGTGAGAGTACTAGCTGAAGTGTCATTCTCATTACTTGATCTGATTCAATGTTAGGAAGTTTCCTCACTAATAGTGCTAATGTAATATTGTACCCTCTAATATCGACGCTGTACTTAGTGTTACTCCTCTAATATCGGCTGATGGGTTATGTGTGTGTGTGTCCTATTATAATAAACCCATCGTAGATATTAATATCCATACATAACCGTACACTTGTAAATACTTGGAGCCTCCATGATAAATAATTCTCCCTCTCAACTTTCTTTTATGTATAGTTTTGTTCTCCTCTCCTCTTGCATCTTTCTCCCTTTCTCCTTTAAAGAGAAAAAACAATAATAAAAATTAATCTTTCTGTATTTGCCATCTTTACTTTTCCCAATTGCACTTCAACTTTAAAAGAATTTATGCCTGGAGCAGTTTGTTTGAAAGTTTCTTAGCATTTTTTTCTTAATGACACATACTACATGAGTAGTGACGCCATTCAAGCTGGAAATAGATAAATATTTGATAATTGTTGTTGCCCATTCACAAACAAGATATCAAATTGCGCTTATCTTAATAAGAACCCAGTTTAGTGTTCGTAGCCAATACTTACTCTCCTTTTGAAACAAGTTTAAGCCCACCCCTCGCACTACAGACACGTTCTAATGGTTTGGAATCAAATGTATTTGTCAGAAAGACATTTAGTTAGCTATACACACTTTCGGTGGTTAGCAAATTAAACTTTTTTTCCTTTTTTAAATACGTTCCATTACCTTTATTTGCAAGGTTGTAAGCATTTGCTTTTAAAATTGCGTCAAAGGAATAAAACGAAAACATTTTCTTGTTCTGAAGATACAACAGACCAATGCACGAAAAATGCAGATTAAGTGCCGTTTGCTTGTATGGACGTTCAGTTTCTTGTTCACTTTGATTGGCATCACTTGGCTGACATCTTCCTATATCCTATCAGCAATTTTAAAAAGAGTTCTTTCTCTAGAACAAGATCGTGCATTGTTCGAATTGTGGAAAGGACAACCTCATACCATGTACAGGAAGATTTACTTCTTCAATGTAACCAACAGGGAGGAATTTCTTTCTGGTTCCAAAATGATCGTGGAAGAAGTGGGTCCTCTGACGTATACTTTAGAGTGGCACAAGACAGATTTCCACTGGCCCGAGGAAGGAAATATGACGTACAAAAGGACAGAAAGCTTGCGTTTTGTTCCAGAAATGTCTTCTGTCAGTGAAAACGCATTGATTTACACTCTGAACGCAACAACGATTGGAAATTTTGATCCGGCTTATAGGCAGAAATCCGTAGAGAGCAAATTTTTGATTATGAAGACCTCTATTTGGGAACTTATGCACGGAACGGAAGACGAACACCACAGTTTTTCATGGTTGAATCAAATGAGTTGTTCTAAAGGAGGCCTGTACAACATCCGCACCGGAAAAAAAGCGAACAAACACTTAAATTTCGTCAGGAAATGGAATGGAAGACAATTGAGGGATCTTGAAGGTAATGTTTCTATTGTTCGAAGAAGCAGTGTAGAATTAGGACCTTCATTATCTATCAAAGAAAGCCACTTCAAATTTTTGAAAACGGAACTTTGCAGATGTATGACCCTGATTTGGAATAGTACGGAAGATGTGAACGGATTAGAAAACTTGAGATTCGAAATTTCTGCTCACATCAATGGATTTAGTGATCTCGATGACAATCTGGATGCAAACTGTAGGACATCAACCAATGACCGCTGCTGTCCATCCTACCCGGTTCTGATATCACTTCCCCATTTCTTCTCGGTAAAATTTCCCATTGTGTGGGTCTCTGGCTTGAATCCGAACAAAACTCTTCACAATTCATTTGTAGATGTAGAACCTGTGACGGGTTTAACTACAATGTTTTCCATACGTTACCAGTTCAATGTAAAACTGAATGCCAACAAATATTGGGATCGAGTTCGAACGGGTGTGTATCCTGTATTTTGGGTGGACGATTCTGGAAACTTCTCGAGGGAATGTGATAATTTTCTTCTGTATTATGTCAAGATACCTTATTTTATAATATACAGCAAAGTCAGCTGGTTAATATTTTTTATTTTTTCCGCATTTGTGTTTAGCAACATTATTCTCTTCTTTTATAGAGAGGAAATTGAGCTCGAAAAAGAAGAAGGCATTCCAATACTCAGAGGGGCTGCTCTAAGACACTTTCTAACGGTAAACTACAAGGAACTCAATAATTCTTTTGAAGAGATTGTAATTGTAGAAGAATGATAAACGAAAAAAAAAAAGGGTGCTTATAAGGTACCCGGATCTTTTTAATCCACTGAGATATACACCGAGGAATGAGTGATTAGTTTCAAGAATTTCATTTGTGTTTGTGTGTGCGCAACAGAATAACACAGAATTCGTCGAATTCTGTGTTCGAATTCTGTGTGTGAGATTCGTCAGACTTGGGAAGAACAAAATTTTATGTACTATGGTGAGCACTTTTCAAACTGAAAATTTTAATTTAATTTTTTTTCTCTTAAGGTATCCGACTACGTTCGGAACCGTGACTTTGCAAGAGCGTATAAATGTATAAAATTTATGATATTTAGTGTCGCTTAGATTAGAAAACGTTTTTAAAATTGTTTTAAGTATATTATTACAGTAAAAATTATTTAAGTACAATATTTTAACAAAAAATGAACATAGAATGACTCATTTTCAAAACATTCTCCTTTTATGAAAAAGGCATCTATTATAATAATAATTTGTTTGTATATAGCTCAGACCTCTGTATAGAGGTTAAACCAAAAATTTTGAAATATATAATTTATCTATATTTTACTACAGCAGAAAGAAGAAATTTTAAGAAAAAAAACGCCGGTAATTATTTTAATTGGTGGTAACTCTGAAAATAATGTGAATTTTCCAAAAATCCTAATTCAGACTCTCTGGAGAAGTCTTTACTTTATACAAACGAAATATTATTATTATACAAGCATTTTTTAAAAAGAAATTTTTGAAAGAAAAGTTATTCTAAGTTAATTTTTTGCCAAAATATTGTATTTAAATAATTTTCTCTTTTGTCATAATGTCCTTTAAACAATTTTATTTATGTATTCTAATCTAAGTGACACTAAATATCATGAAAATTATCCATTTATGCATTTTTTTTTAAAATCACGGTTCCGAACGTAGTCGGATACCTTAAACTTTTTGAACGGGAATTGGAAGATATAAATTTAGGTAAATATTTGACAAAATTAGTTTTAATGTTAGATGTGTCATATTTCGTTAAAAATAGCTAAGTGTTCGTTGAACAAAATTTGTAAGAGTTATATGCACTCTGTAAATTTAGTTTTGTAGCAACAGAAACAAATATTTTTGAATTTTTCTATGGATTTTTTAGAAGGCTTTAAAAGTAGACATAATGTTGCTTTTGTGACTGAATTTCAAGAAATTAACTCAAGAAATTAATCCATGAATATTATTTATAAATAAGTAGACTGTGTATGGATTTGTTAGGTTTTAATTATTGAAATTAATGATTTTAGTGAATACCATTGCAACATGTGTTTATTGTATTTTAAGTGTAAATAAACCCAGATTTTTTTGTTGTTGTTCCAAAAATATAAGTAACAACTTGGATAGTGAGTGCATAAGAACATGCAACGTTTCCATAATTTTGTGAAATTCTTTATTATCAACATTTCTCCCATTTTTTAAATAGTATATGTGTTTCTACAGTAAAATACTGTTTTATAACTAATAAAAAAGAGAATCACTTTCTCTCTCTCATATTTTATTTATTATGCATTATAATTACAAGATAATAAACAAAATTATTATGCTTACTCTCAAATAAGATGTTTAATGTACGAAACTTGGGTTAAAATTAAATTCGAATATATATAACATTTTTCTTAATGGGAGACTTTGTGTGTGTTATCTTTTTTTTCCCTCTCTTAGAAGAAACTTTTTTAAAATCCTTACAATATATTTATGATAGGCTTATTCAATTCTGTACATTTTTCACCATAAAATTTAATTTATGTTACAAGTAACTTGTGTGTGTATAGTTTTATTCTCACGATTGTTGGTTTTAAATATATTTTTGTTGTTGTGATGATAAAAGACTTCATTTTATGTACGCGGCTGTGTGTGTGTGTGATAATATATAAATTTTTAAAATCAAATTGCATCGAATTTTTTTTTCACTAGTGTATTTGCCCATTTTAGCAATATTTACTTTTATTACTTTATTATGTATTTTTTCACTGAAAAAAAAAGATTCAACTTGTATGTGCTGTATTTTTAATACCTTAATGATTAATTTTTTTCATAGCTTTTATATTTTTGTAATAATAGAATTTTGTAAATTCATTGAAATACACAAATTGTCATAAGAGATTGATTAAAAGTGTTTTCCCCATTGTTTGCATTAACTTCTGATTATCTATTTCAAATGTAAAAAATATAATATGTCAGAAAAAGTTTTTTCGTATGAAAAACTAATTTAGAATTCAATATATTTAGGCAAACATTTTCATATTCGAAATTGAGAAAATTAATTTATTAAAAAAAAGTTTCGCATCTGTGTAGAATCAACACAAACACATGAGCTGTAGATTAAACACATAAAAAACTTTATTGGTATTATCTGATTTTTAAATCTGAGTTTTAAAAGCTGTATTATTAAATTTTAAGCACATTTGTATTTAAATGACAGGTAGTGTTGGGAAAATGAGAATGTGTTTATGACTATATAACTAAAAATATTCGTGAAATTATTTTGAAACATGTCATTATTTTTTCTGGTATTATTTTTTATTATTTTTGAAAACATTTATTACATGGTTTTGTAAAGGAAGCAAGGATATATTAAGTTGATTGAGATAGAGAAATAAATGTTTTTGCAACGTTAGAAATCATTATTATCATTTATTTTATTGAAATTATAGCATGGTTAAAGTCAATAACAACAACAATAATAATAATAAAATAAAGGGATTTCTCAAACTTCAGCTGAGAATCAAATTATTAGAATACCCAGATATTTCCTCTTAATATTTTAATCTTTGATTAATCTTTTTTCTGAATTTTATGAACTTTAATTTTCACACAAAATAGCTTAACAATAAATACGTTGAATTTCAAGGTAAAGTATTAATGTATAAATATAACTAAATAAAACTAAAAAATACTAAACACATAGATACCTACCTATATTTGCAGAAAGCAATACTTTCAGATATAAACTAGAGGAGAACTGCGATTATTGTTTGTAACATGATAACACTGATGTTATATCAAAATATAATGCGAATCAAACATGAAATATGCACTAGAAATCTCGTGATATTTTCACTAAAATTTCCAAAAATGAAATACCATATCGCTGGACTGTGATTAGAAAAATTGGGGCTGTCGAACATCCACTGGGGGTCCAGCGATGACATATAAAGGCATCGTAAATTCTTATTAATTTTTTTAGTTTACCATTCCCAACCCGGTAGACAGGAATTTCCATTTGCCCGGTAGTTCTAAGCGTGTTTCGTTAGAGGCGTAGATGAGATTTTTACTGTCAGTTTTCACGCTCTTTCTTGCCCATATGTGAGATATAAGCTATGACCTTTTTTTCAATTCCTACTATTAGCTCACACTCTCTATGTCTTTATTTATCTTGGTGGAATTTTCAATCGTTAATAAAATACATTTTAAAGCGTTCAATTGAGCAGAAATTATATATATATATTATTATTTTGGATGACAATACAGTAATTTAATTATAATTAATAAAAATAAATTGATTAAAACTAATTATTAAAACTATTACAAATACAGCCACGTTGGCATCATTTTTGGAGACCCTTTTCGCGACTTGTGTCAAAACCTGGAAATGCTATTTTCTCACGTTTTAAAGAAATAATTTGAGCTGAAATTTTCTATACACTATTGTAGGAATTGACTTAATTTTTTTATATTACTTGTTTACACGATAGATACGTTTCTTAAAAAACCGTGCAAAAAATAATTGTGCAAAAAAAATACATGCGACGTTTGGAAAATTTGGGGATATGTCCCACAACTTTAAAAAGTCGTGTAAGATGAAAAATCTCTAAATATTTTCCCGTAAAACAGTGCAAAGAAAAGTAATAATAAAATCTGTTTAACACATTTATAAAACAAAAACAATTAATTTTTGTTATTAATAAAATTAAAATTAGTGTACACACAGCGAAAATTCAGTCCATAAGTACGTAGAACATATAAGAATTCAAATTGAAATTAGGAATAAAACTTCTAACAGCTACGAGTATTCATCGGTACTTTATAACAAGAATGCAAGTTTATGACGACCATGATCAAAAATGCTGTCATAAACAGATGTGTCAGATATGTCTAGCACAACTGTTGGTTTTGATTCTAATGAAGAATTTTGTTCCTTATTTACAGTCCCCGTTAGTTTTTTTTTTTACTCTTGCAAAGTCTTATTAGCGATTGTCTTTTTGGTTTCTCAAGATGGATAGATAATTCTTGATATCCTGCTACACAAGATTACGTAGAAATCGTAAAACACGCTTTATGTCAGTATCATGAGTAATAAAATGCTGTTCCATACTTGTTGTAAATTTCAAGCTCTCGCAAATTAAATCAGCTGTTAAAACTTGAACTTCACTTTCGACTTAACCAATATTGACTTCTTTATTATCATAAACTGCCACTAACTCGTTAAAATAGTCCTCATTCAAAGGGCACTAGTCTCCATATTTTTTCTGGAATTTGTGTTAAAACAAAAGATTCGAGTACCGCGTTATTTCACATCGTGTAAAAAAATTTGGTATATATATATTTATATATATATATATATATATATATAGTATGTATATGTCATGTTTCAAAACTAATCTTATTTTTAAAAATGGTCTTTATTCAACGAGCCATCTAGATGCCCTGTCGCTGAGAGAAAACAACGCAAAAGTGAAATCTAAGTGATTTCACCCCTTATGCCCAGATTTGAAGTACCTTCTTAGCTATGGGTTATACTTGAAGTTAATGCTGACATATGGACTATAAAAAATAATGATCTGGGTTTAGGAGTGTTTTGAGGTAGGTCCATCTGCTTCGGAGAAATAATTGGGTGTTTAATTTACTACACTTGAAGATAAAATAGAAAATAAAAGTTAAGTTTTATACATGGAATTTATTTTAAATCTAATTTAATTATCCTTGCATTTATATATATGTTACCGGCAAAGTATGAAATGCCGGCATTCTATAGAATGCCGGACGTTTTTAGGCAAAGTATGAAATAAGAGAATTATTTCATACTTTGCCTAGGCATTGCATAGAATGCCCATACATTCTATAGAATGACTAAATCTGTTTAGGCAAAGTATGAAATAAGGTCATGGTAAGGTTACTATATCAATGACGTACATTTCTAAAAAATACAAATGTTATTCTGACAAAATAATGAGAGTGCCATTAAAAAAAATATTCAAAATACGTAAAGGAAAAAAAAATTGCACCAAACAAAATTTCTTTCTTTCTTTTATTAAGGAAAACAAAACTTTCAAATAAAAAAAAATAAGAACTTAAAATTAATCTACCTATTGCAATATGGTAGGCTTGAATGGCAATTTGAATTACATTTCATTACATATTTCACACAAAGACCATTCTTATTTTGCTACTTTGTTTTACACATGCATTTGACGTATCCTTCGCCACTTCCATTGGAATGAGCAATTGCAACTGACAGAGGAGGAATTTCATGGTCAGGAATATCTTTGATTCTAAGCAAATTCTTAGGGTCCAAAGTAAATTGTAAATTTAAAATTCCTTCAGAAATTCCAAGTTGATTGAAAAACCCTTTTTCCCACTCGTTACAAGTGCCAATATATTGGCATTCAGAAAAAATCCTAAATTTAACAACAATGCCTTTTTTAAAAATTTTTCTGTCAAGGTTCACAAAGTGGATGTAAGTTCAATATCATAGTGTGTAAAATTTTTGTATTTGGTTGAAAGTTCTTTCAGAATTATATCACGTCCTCCGTGTGCAATAAACAAATGAACTTCATGAAGTACTTAAAATAACTCAGAATTCATGATGCAATACTGTATAGAAGTAGTTCCCGACCTTTATATCCCTGTGGATCGGTCACCGTTTGATTATTTTACCGCGGCCTGCTGAGGGTAGGACGTTGTTTATATTTTTAATTGTTTTGATTTAATAATTTAATTGTATTTAAACACGACTTCAGAATAAAATTTAGTTACTCCAAATAATGAATATAAAGAGATTTTAGATGAAATATAAAGTGACTTACTTCCATGGAAAGTCAAACAAACACTAGAGAAATACACCCAATAGTGGCTGGACACCATTTGAAGAAAGCATTAGTACTATACAGAAGGGTTCTGATCCATTCTGTATAGTACAAACGCCTTCTTTAACAGGTCACAGGAGTTTACTTTTATTTTCACCAAACATAACATTATAGCTATTCAGCAACTAATAAGCTCTGGATTCCTTTTTAGGAGTCCTTTAAGTTTTTTGTATATTAGTTATTAACTTCTTGTACGTAGTTTCAATTTAAAAAATGCATTTTTGGAACAACTCGAGTTTTGGGAAGCTCGTCGTCGAATAGTTGTTTCATGCCTATAGCCCGGACTCGGCAATCTTTTAGTTGTGGCGTGTCAAAAATTAATCTACCAATTATGATTCAGCGTGCCACGCAGTAGGATACTTTTGAAACAATTCTATTCCTGCGATAATGTATGCAGAGTTAAAAAATAGAGTTCAATTATATAGATTTACAGCTTTATCACATATTAATTCTGCACCAATTAAAAAATTTCCTAACATAAAAATAAACAGCAAAAAATAAAACTATTTCTTCAACAAAAAATTAAAAAAAACCCTCAAAATTGTACATATATTGTGTTTTTAAACACATTTATTAAAATAAGAAATAGACAACACATGAAATATAAGTAGTATTTCCCTTCATTACAGTTAAATAAAAAGGTAAATAAAATTTTTAATGTGAACCTAGTGCTGCTTCACTCTAATTTCATATCGCAAAAAATGTAATGTAATTTGTGACTTTTCTGAGCATTCAGTTCTTAAACAATTTCTTCGTGGACTCGAAATATTTTTCGTATGAAGAAAGACATTTTACTTAGATATGTAGAACTAAAAGCGGAAAAGCGGAATACATATGCAATTTTCTCTCTTCAAACAATTAAATATCTCCAGCTATGGCATTTAATAATTTACAAAAAGGCTGTAAATTTATATTTAGTGTTATCTTTCAAATTTTTTCATAATTTCTAAATTGTCCAAATTCTCGAGATGTTTATCAAATAAGATCTATTACAAATTTATGAAGTTCATTCAAAAATTTACAAATTTGTTGAGTAGTGCTGAGTCCCACTGATAATTGTACCGTGTGCCATAGGTTGCCTACCCCTGCTATAGACCATAACTCCTCCAACACTACAACTTGCTTCTCCATTTTCATGCAGCACAGGAAAAAAACAATTTTTTGCTAAACAAGTTAATGTAAAATTGAGTATTTTGACACTCCCGAACAAACCACAATGTGCAACTGACAAATTCTGAGCCTGTGGTACGCGTTATAAGTCTCGTGTCTTGTCATACAATATTCGAAACAAATCGGAAATGTATTTCATACTTTGCCGGTTTCTCATTAGGCATTCTATAGAATGCCTAGGCAATGTGTGAAGTAAGAATAGTTTAATACATTGCCGGCTAGTTTTAGGCATTCTATACAATGCCTAGGGATTCTATAGAATGCCGGATTTCATACTTTGCCGGTAACATATATATATACATACGGAGAGCATTGTCTGTCTCTCAACGGACGCACAAAGAAACTTCACTTCTATATTGTTTTCTTATATATCTTTTCCTTTATTAATTTTGATATATAAAATAGGAAGGAGAGAGAGAGAGAGAGTAACTTTCAGTGGTTTTGTTTCTGAGAACTGTCCTCGTGATTTACAAAAATATGTTGAAATGTTTAAATTTTGGAATCGCAATTTTCGACATCGAATATCTGAATCAAGCTTCTAATAAAACGTGACAGAATAATGCGTTAGATAAACATAGAGAGACGAAATCTCTGATAGGCATTATTCGTATCTGGAATTTGTCATGAGAAATCTGTTCACAATCTGGTTTTTGAACATATTTGTCAAAATGTTCTGTTGGTCTTAAAATGAAGCAATTTGTCCGGGAAAGATTAGATTTCAAAAGTGCGAATTATTCTTAGTCTGAATGTTTTTCGATTATCACGAGTTACTTGAACAGAATTATTTTTGTTTTCTTAATTTGAAGTATTTGTTATTGTTGCCGCGAGAAGCAAGAAATCCATATACTCGTACAGGAACAGTTGAGCAGCACATTTAAGTAATACGGTTATTTTAATTACAATATGATTTAATTATATGTTTTAAATAAGAAAAAGGAAATACATGCTTAATAATATGTTTAAATCAGTGCTTCTCAAACTTTCAATATACGCGACCCACTATTCAGTCATCATTTTCATTGCGCTCCCTCCATGTAATAACAATGTATTGAATTCAATAATACTATACTTTGAAACTAAAGCTACAATACGACTTTAACCTCTTATGTGCCACCGACGTATATAAACGTCTCGCTCAGCCAAAGTATTAATTTTCTGGACGTATATATACGTCTTTCCGAAGAAAGATCTTTTCTGTGCAGTGCGACCCATAAATTATTCCGAGGGCTTTAATGCAATAAAAGGACTTTGAGAGTGTTTGTGAAGGATTTACTTATTTCAGAGGATTTTTGCTTATTTATTTCTTTTCTCCTCCCCCGCAAAAAAACATCAAAATACGCTCGTCTATGTGGTAAACGATGGCACTGGGAAGCGAATGGCGTAACTTTTAACAGGTAAGGAATTAATTATAAACCGTAAAAATTATCAAGATAAGTGTTCATACAAGCCCATGGGGTCACTGATAATTATCGAACTTGTTCTTAGTATTGTTAAATTAATAATAAAATATACATTGTACAGTACTGATACATTTATAAGTGTATTATATCAGTGTAAATGTGTATTCTATCATTTATTATATCAAAGTATTTTGTTTGTTTACTTTCAGTAAATTAATAATTTTTTAAATAACCTTTTGTTTTCGACTTTTCAATAGGCTCGCGCCCCCCTTGTAGAGTTATCATGCCCCACAGTTTGAGAAACACTGGTTTAAATAAGTCTTTATCTGCTCATAAATTTTATCTCATTATAGATACTTTTATTAAAAATTTTTAGTTTATTTTTGAATACGACAAATGTAAAGGTTTGTTATAATCAAAATGATTTAATAATGATACCCGGAAAAGTTTCAAGATGGAGCTTTATGCTGAGGCATAAATAGTATAAAAACGATTGTTAAAAATTTAAAAACAGTCTTATAGTTAGCAGCATAAATTATTTTAAAAAGAAGGAATGTTTCTTATTTATAATTACAATTATTACTCTAACTCAGGGTTCTCAACCTTTTTTTCTAACAGGTCGCATACATGAAATAACTATTTGTCGCGGACAGCAACATAAGTATTAATGGAGGGGGGGATGCTTTAAGATCTAGATAACATAGGAAACTTAAAAATGTAGAGAATGATCAAAATACTAAAACTCCCATTTTGCTTTTCAATTGTTATATTTTATATATATATTTATTTTTGTCACTAAATTTATCAAACACTAAATTGGAGAAGCAATTAAGAAACACCTTTCACAATTTCTGCATCAGTAAACGGTTTCATATGATTGCCAATAATATAACACATTTCATAGGATGCATTTGTTACCACTGTGAAATTACCACTGACAAAACATTTCGTTGCTGTTGCAAAAGTTATTCAAGGAAGCCTATTTATCGCGTCGTGAAAGAGATCTTCGAGGAAAATTGTCATTGAACGATTCGTAATTATTGATATTGTTAATTAACACCGACTTAAGAAGCAACATGGTTACTTTACGCAACAGCGTATTTTTCAAACCTATGCCTAGTAACGAGAATGATACCTCCGATATCCCACTCTCCGAATTTGAGAGGCAAGTCTTCATTAGTATCAATCTTCATATTCACGACTCGATAAAAACAACGCAGGCTATGAACTGGCGCCCCTGATCACGCGGCAACTGCAGCTTGTGACTGGGCTACGGAGTTTTCTATTAATCCTCTTAGAGAATTTTTGGGGCCATCAAATGAATTATTTCACAGACATCTCTCTCAAGAAGAAACCTTGATATGCAGATTAACTAGTATATTTATAGTGGATGTTTAGTAATCGAGGGAGGGAGAGAAGCAACTGAGTTGCTGAACGCAGTGTTGTTACGGTAAGGATCGAAATTTAGACGCGTGATCATAGGACGGACTTAAGCTATTCAAATATATTAAGGAAGTTAGGATTCTTATAACTTTGAGGAAAGTTAAACTATTAGGATTTCATGAGCTTATTCACATAAGATTTTGAGCTACGATACATCACTATGGATTTTCTTTCTATAGTAAGCTTGTCTTTGATTATTATATTTGATAATAATAAATTGGATTTCGTCTTGCTAGCTTGGGGAATCAATCTGTACCCCGTACAGATTTAGGTCGAGTATATGAAGAGATGGCTTCCCCAGGTGGGAGGCTATCACTAGCTTTAAGCCGATTTCACAGGAGGCAACTTTGTGCCAGTCAACTCATTTTCTGCAATCACTCTAGTTAGAAGAGGTGAAAGAAATCCTTTCACAAGCGGAAACAAAGTTGACTAAGAAGGAAATGCCAGACTCATCCGCACAATGTGTGTGCGATTGCGTCCGAAGAAACAATAAAATTTTTTCTCCATTTTCAGTATGCAAATAACAAAGTGTGAAGAGTATAGCTTCTTCGATATCCTTTTTGTTGAGTGAACTAATGGTTGAAAGGACATGGCTATCGAGTGCTTGAAGGAATGGCACAGCAGAGAGTTCCATTAAACTACGTATAAATAGACCTGGTGATTTTTGTTCAAAACTAGCTCCCAAATGTCCGCTCCTTCTGTTTTGTGCGGCACAAGTTGACTCGTGTGAAAGGGACCTAAAAGTAGCATTCACCGGGGAACGAGTTTCCCTCTCTTCATCAATTCAACAACTCTGGGAACGAGCTCGTGGTCACTTGTTTACCTTTAGAAAATATGTTTTTGGAAAACCGAGCAAAAACTCATTTTATTAACTAATTTTCTAACTACTTGCACGGATTTTAACCTCTTAACTGCCGATTAAAAGTTACGCAATTTGCATCCCAGTGCCACCGTTTTTCCCATAGGCTCACGTATGCGGTGTATGGAAGAAAAAATAAATTATATAAGTAAGCGATTTTTCTTCTGAAATAAGTAAATCCTTTGCAAACACTTTTAATGGCCTCCCGTCTGGGGAAGCCATCTCTTCATCTACTCGACCTAAATCTATTGGGGGTAAAGATTCATGACCCAAGCTAGACATGAGAAATCCAATGTATTATTACCAAATATAATAATCAAAGACAAGCAACTATAGAGGGAAAATCCAGAGTGATATAACGTAGCTCTTTATCTTATGTGAATCAGCGCATGAAATCCTAATCGCTTAACTTTACTCAAAGTTATCATAAGAATCCTAACTTCCTTAATTTATTTTAATAACTAAAGCCCGTCCTATAATCACGCATCTAAATTCCGATCCTTACTGTAACAACACTGCGATCAGTAACTAAGCTTCTTTCCCCCCTCCCTTAATTACTAAACATCCACTATATATATATACTAGATGATCTACATATCATGATTTCTTCTTGAGAGGGATGGCTGTGAAGTAACTCAATTGTTTTGCCCCAAAGATTCCCCAAGAGGATTAATAGAAAATTCCGTAAAGCCCCCCCGTCATACACTGTCAAGGTCATTTTACTACGTTCCAAAAAGCATTCGGGATCATTTTACTGATAACAGTGCAAAGAAAAGGATCGTATTTCGGTAAGACATATATATACGTCCGGAGTATTTAATGCACTGGTTGAGTAAGACGAATGTGTACTCCGGTTGCAGAGTTAAGGGGTAAATTTCAATCATAATTGGAAACATCTTTAATTTTTTAGGAAGTAAATTTTAATATCTTACTAAGGAATATGTAGTTAGAATATTTCTTCAAAATGTATGAATCCAAAATTCACATTAGATCTATATTTATTGAGATGTTTTGACGAAATATAACAATAAATATTTTGTAGTACGTATATAGTAATAAAAGTCAACGAATATAAGCATATTATTGTATAAGAAAAAAAGGTATTCTGTATTCACTTTTCAGTACTATTCAGAAATGCTTTTCAAGCTATTATAAACGAAATTTTTCGAAAGATTTTGTAAGTTTATTTTTTGTACTGTATCGTTTGAATATTGATTTTAAAAAAATAAAGAGCAACATTCATTTTAAACTCGAAATACATTTATTAAGCATGGAAAGAAAAATCTATGTGGCGAAAACGGTATAGTCAAATTTTACCAATAAGAAGCACATGTGTATGATCAGTTGTGCTCGTGTTCATTTATATCGATAGAGATAAACCAACGAGTATATCGATACATAACAATTCGCTTTTCCTATAATTATACCAAAAACTTATTTTATTTAAATCTCACCCATAATGGTGCATTCGGAATCGTGATTTTGAAAAAGCGTATAAATGAATAATTCTTTTGCTCTTTAGTGTCACCTCTGAATTAGAATATACATATAAAATTATTTTAAGAATATTATTACGATAAAAAATTATTTCATAGCTATTTTTTTGGCAAACGATGACGAAGTGAGTGAGTGAATATTAACGTCGCACTATTCAGCTACACGAGGCTTTTGGCGACGGACTTCGTCCTTCAGAACCACGCTGAAATGACGAGGACAACACCTGAATTGGCACATGCTCGTCTCCTAACTACCACACCACGCCAACGGGGAGGACGTTCGTGCTCTCGACAGATTTTATGTGCATCTCTCCCCTACACGACGGGTCTTCAGTGATACTGGACTCGAACTCATGACATGCCTGCCATGAGGCCGTTACCTTGACCACTATGCTACCGTGACCAAATAATGTTGAAAGAATGGCATACTTTCAAAACATTCTTCTATTATGAAAAATGTTTCTATAATAGTTTTTTGGCTTATATCTTAACAAACACTTCTATACAGAACTTGAACTAGGATTTTTGAAATATTTAATTTAAGAGTGAATTTATTTATGTTTTAATATATCAGAGCAGAGAAATTTTTTGATTAAAAAAAACTCGGTAATTATTTAAATTGATAGAAATTCTGAAAATAATTTAAATTCTTCAAAAATCCTTGTTCAGGTTTTGTACAGAAATCCTAGCTATAATATTGGAATATATTATTATTATGGAAGACTTTTTTTTTTATAAAAGAAGAATATTTTTAGAAATTATGCCATTATTTCGTTATCTTTTGTCAAAAAAATTGTACTTAAATAATTTTTTCATTTAATAGTATTCTTAAAAAAATTTATGTGTATATTCTGATTCAGGTGACACTAAATATCTTAAAATATTACAACAAAAAACAAAAAACTATTTATTTCTACTACTCTTCGCTTTTTCAAAATCACGGTCCCGAACCTATTCGGATACTTTAACATTCTTCTATTATTCTGATAAAGATTAAACTTCCAGCAAATATGAAATTTAGACAAGATGAATTTTACCTGATTTATATATAAAGGACCTTCATATAATGACCCTCTATTTTACAAATTTCTCTATTTTGTGAACTTTTTTATGGAAACTTTTAATATTTTCTTCTCCAAACAGCGAAATGTATTTTCTATTTAACGAATTTTTTCTTTTGAAATTCGATTTTTTTTCTCCCTATTTTAAAGGTATTTCAGGACATTTTTCAAATCATTCTCACTTTTAGCTCATTTTATGGTACTAAATGACTCATTTTAAGAGGTGCCTGACTACCTAGAGCAATTAAATTGCAGTAATTTTTCAAACAGAAAACTCAAATAAAATTAACACATTTTATTAGGAATTAAATTTAAGGACGCATGTGGTATTGTATGCTCAAAGCTACTGGTTATAAATAACGTATGTTTAAAATTATATTTGTAGGCTTAAAATTATAAAATGTCATTAAAGCATTATTAGTTTTAAAATAAATTTATCTGTTAAAGTTAAATATATATATATATATATATATATATATATATATATATATATATATATATATATATATATATATATATATATACATATTCCTGGATTATGTTTTTTTTTTGTTTTGTTTTCCTTTTAGATTTTTTTATGGGTAAGATATATAAAATGAGTAAATATTAATTTACAAAAAGAAAAAAAGAATAATTACTTTTTAAAATAATGTATAGTGTTTATGAATTTAAAATATTTGTTTTATTTGGTTTCTAAAATATATTAAAAGAAAGATGAATCCCTATTTAACGAATTTTCCACATAACGAACTTTTTTTCGGGATTTAGCGACTTCGTTAAATAGAGTTCCAACTATATATATATATATTCTGTACCTCGTAAGATGTTTTTTATAACATAATTGTAAAGAATATATTTTCGTTTAAAACTTCACTTAAATATTTTTACATCGGCTTTGCAATAATATATAATATAATTTAAAAAAAATAATAAAATTCCGATTCCAGAGAAACAGGTGGATAAAAAAAATATTCAGTTACTTAACGTAACCCTGAGTTTACTTTTCTGATTAATGTTCTAAATTAAGTAATGTTCTAAGTAAAATTTTCTGCTATAACGTATATATATATATAAGCTTCATATATATATATAAATCCAATTTCAAACACAAAACTCAAAGGTTTCGAGCTTTACCAATATCTTAGACAACAATAGTTGAAATTATAAGAATTAATAATCCTCAGAGGGAGTGGGAAAGGGGAGAATAAAACGTTCGATATATAAGACTAGTACTTCAGCTAATCTAAAAACATGGCAATTGCTGCATAATCATAATCTGGAAGGAGTTAGTATCAAATCAAGGCTAAAGTTTATTTTGATAGCTGTGTATTCAGCACCGATAGCCTTGGTCACGAATTGATCTCTGTATCAACAGAATGTTTTATTTTCCGCTTAACGGTGGTCAGAAGTGAAGCTAGGCCTGATATAGAACTTGGAATCGAAACTAGATGCTCGATACATGTAGTGTAATTTATGCAATCATTATTAATTTTTCTGTGAATCTCAAAATAATTACTTTTTGACGACAATTTTTAAATATATGGTGTGGAACCAGCGGCGCACACAAGGGGAGGGTCCTGGGGGTCCTTACCCCCTCCCAAAGCCCTTGATTTTTTTCCGATTGATTATAATTCTAAGTATATAGTACGTAAAATGTAATTAATTACTTGTTATTAATGATTAATTTTATTAATTAATACTAATATTTAGTCAAAAATTAGTTTTTTACTGTGTTTTTGTTCCCGAAAATCGACAAAATCAAAAGGAGCATCGTACAAGAATGATGAACTTCCAACCCCGGACCCCCCCTTGAAAAATTCCTGTGTGCGCCTCTGTGTGGAACTATTGTAGTATACCTAATTTTGATGAAGTTTTTTTATTACAGGTTGAGCTTTTGATATAATAAAAAAATTGTAAAAAATATAATAATATTTTATAATAAAAATTCATCTAATATATAATATTAATATAATATAAATAATAAATATTTGTTGTAAAAATTATTTTTAAGTACAAAATATACATTTACAAAGGATAAGGAAAAAAATTGTCAATCTTTCCACAAATTCCGTTTTATTTTAAAATTTATTGCGTTTTAGAGTCCCACTTAAGATTGAGTTTTTTAAAATGAAATAATTAGTAATAAAAACGGCAATAATTGTTAAGGATAGGAAAGTAGCAAGTGTTGTACCGTTTTGGAATCTGAACTAAATTGGCCATCCTTTGAAATAACTTGCTTAGAGTAATATGTAATATTTTTCTTTTAATGGAGAATGAAAGTCAGATGACATCATTTTTTCAAAAAGACAAACTAAGTTCATTTTAACTGAACAAGCAACATTTTTTCTCAATTTATGATTAGGATTAATTGTATGTATATGCAAGATCACACCAGGAATAAAATATTGAAAAAATGTGAAATTTGTGGTCACAGAGCCTTATGACGTGATGAAGGGTGTCAATTTTCTTCATTTTAAAAAATATGCTAGTCATCCCTTAACACACCCCTTTAACCCCATGCCCACTCGATGTTGAAATTGAAAACACCCTGTATGTATCACACGCGTATAAAAAACGATATTAATCATATAACATTTATGATGGAGCCTTAGTCCATATTAAAGACTTGTATCAAATATTTGCTCTCTCTCTATTAATTAATATATACATTTTGAAAATTCATTTTTAGCGAAAATTAACACCATCAAGTTCTGATAATGTGACTATGAAATTTCTTCTTCCTCGTCCTTTTTTTTACAAATAGAAAACTTTTTAAAATAGCTATTGATTTGCATTCAAAATTAACCATAGAACAGAACAGAAAAAAAAAAAAAATGAAGAGTGAATCAGCTTGTACGCTCTTTTAAGGTAAAAACAAATGATTTTTTTATAGTAAAATTCTAAAAATAAAACCTTCCTTCATGTTACAGCAAAAAAAAAAAAAAAAAAAAAAAAAAGAAGTTAATTTAAGAAAAACGCTTGATTTGAACTAAGTTTATTATAAAACTAGACGAGAACAGGGATTGTTTATTAACGTTGTTCTATAAAGCAACACGAGGGATATCGACGTCGGACCTCGTAATTTTGAACCGCGGTCAAGAGATTAGGACAACACCTGAGCTGGCAACCCCTCTCCGAACTATCGCGCTATACCACAGGGAGAATTTCGAATCTGGATAGATTTAACATGCATTTTGTCCTCCACACCGAGGGTCTTTAGTGGCATTGAACTCATGTCACACGTTACGAGTTCGTGGCTATAGCCCCTGGGCGACTATGACCGCTATAAAATTAAATTCTGTAATTGACAGATAAGTTATATGAGAGGGAAAATTATGAACACAAAAGCCAGTATGTCAGTGTTTCTCAAACTGTGGGGCGCCCCCCTTGGGGGGCGTGAGAACTGTACAAGGGGGGCGCGAGCCTATTGAAAAGTCGAGAACAAAAGATTATTTAAAAATATTATTAATTTACTGAAAGTAAACAAACGATATACATTCTGACATAATAAAAAATAAAATACACATTTACACTGATATGTTACACTTATAAATATATCAGAGCTACACAATGTATTTTATAATTAATTAAAGAATTCTAAGTTAAAAACAAGTTTATTAATTACCAGTGACCCCATGGGTTAGTCATATATATAATTTAAAACAAAAATTAACACTTATCATGATAATTTTTGTGTGCAGTTTATAATTAAACCTTGACTCCCGATCATATGTCTCGTGATTCGCTTGCCAATACCAACCGTTTTCCACGTAGGCACGCGTATGTGATGTATTGGGGGAAGGGGGAGGAATAAAGGAGCAAAAATAATCTGGAATAAGTAAGTCTTTTGCAAACATTGTCAAGGTTCTTTTATTGCATTCCAAAATCTTGGAATAATTTTACGGATAGCAGTGCACAGAAAAAATCGTACTTCGGAAAGACGTATATATACGTCTGGAGAAATAAAGGCTTGGGCTTAGAGAAACGTTTATATACACGGGGGGTGGGGGAATTAAGAGGTTAAAGTCGTATCGCAGTTTTAGCGTCGAAGTATAGTATTATTGAATTCAGTACATTGTTATTGTATGGGGGTGCGATGAAAATAATGATTGAATATTGGGTCACGAGTATTGCAACTTTGAGAAGCACTGCAGTATGTCAAATGCAATAACAGTATAAAAATAAAATAAAAGTAATTGAATACATAAGCAAGTGTTGCCTATTTTGAAGAGTTAAAGGCAAAATCAAAGTAGAAGGGGTCCTTATTCTGACTTTTGACTTCAAAAGACAAACGAACAATAGGAAGTCCATCATGAACTAATTTGGCTATTTAATCGACCATGCATACGGCATTGAAATGTAATCGAACTGAAATTTATCCTTTCTTCAAATATTACACGACTAGGGATTTTATTAGTCCATCTTCACATTAATCTACCACTCTCATAAATTATTCATGTTAAATGGCAAAAAGATAATTTTTTCCGCCTCAGACTTAAGCTTTCACTTCTTCGAAATTTCTCACTCTGCGTGGATTGTTCAAAATCATTCGCTTCTCTTGATTCTTCACGTTTTGTAAATTAAAAGTTTCAAAAATTTAAAATGACAAATTCGTTACCTACAATCACGTACTTCGCGTGTCAAGGGAATGACCGCCAAGGGTCACCTTAGTTGAAAATGACACATGGATAGTGAATCTTATCGTAAGGAAAGTATATAGCGAATGGTGTAGCATTCTCTAATCGGTCACCAATGAATATGCGATCACCTTGGTCAGTGTTATCTAGGTGTTTACTTTTGCCTTATCGCCTCCTGATAAGTAGTTTTTGTGGAATATGCACTGGGACATCTTATTCTATTCCTTCGAGTGGATCTTTCAGAGTCAAAATGCGCTGTGGAAGAAAGTTTCTATATGCAGCGCTGGGAGTCACCACTGTTTTGGCCGTGGGGACAATTATAGCCTTTTGCTTCTTTCCCGGAATTTTCCATAAGGAACTGATGAAACAAACAACGCTGGAAGAAAATACTCTCCTTTTCAGTTTATGGAAAGACCTGCCTATGCCAGTTTACCAGAAGATTTATTTTTTCAATATAACGAACCAAGAGCGGTATTTAAAGGGCTTGGATGCGTATCCGAGGTTCGAAGAAGTGGGACCTTACACGTACTTGAGCTCCTGGAACAAAGAAGAAATAGTTTTTGGGAATGGCACAGTGTCCTATCGAGAGGTGAAAACCTATTACTTCGATCCGGAAAAGTCTAATGGCACAGAAGAGGATATAGTTTACTCTTTAAGTGCGTCCTATGCGAGTGCAACGAATTTCATGAGGACCAAAGGGGTGATCTTTCAGAGATTAGCCAATGCCGAATTTAACTTTTTGTATCAAACGTTAATCCACAAAAGAACTATCGCTGAATTGACGTACAAGGGCTACTTCGATACAATTCTGTACACGACCCAAACATTCTTTAAGACGCCCTTCCACGATTCGAATTTTGCTTGGTTTTATCGCAAGAACAACTCAGACGAGGGCGCGTTCACCGTGGACACAGGAAAATACGACCATTCTCAAGTGAACATAATTAAGACATGGAAGGGACAAACTAAGCTGAATTACTGGAAAGGAGACACTTGTAATGTACTGAATTGCACCAATGGCGAAGTTGGACCTCCCTTGGCAGAAGGTCAAACGAAGTACACATTTTTTCAACCCCTTGCGTGCCGAACTTTCACTTTTGAGTACGAGGGAGAACATAACATTTTCGGAACGAAGGTCAAAAGATTCCAAAACACACGTCGGCTCTTCGGTAACTTAAAAGACAACCCTGACAATTACTGTTACATAACGGACAAAGATCTTCCTTCTGGTGTACTGGACATCAGTGCTTGTCAATTCAATGCCCCCGTCTACCTTTCTTTTCCTCATTTCTACTTAGCAGATACATCCTACTTGTACAAGATGGATGGACTTTCACCCATCAAAGAGTTGCACAAGTCTTATGTTGATGTTAATCCAATCACTGGTGTGACCCTTAGACTCGCTATAAGGGTTCAAGTGAATCTGAGGATACACAAAATGAAAACATTCAGCCATATTCAGAACATGACCTCTGGCATCTATCCAGTATTCTGGGTCGAGTTGGGAGCTGAAGTTGGAGAAGAGTTGTCGGATTATCTCAAGAAAAAAACCGAGTTGCCTCAGAAAATAGCTTACACCATTCTTGGAATATGTTTAGTTGCAAGTTTAATGGGTTTCTTGTTGAGTCTTGTGTTTTTGGTGAGAACCAGAAAACGCATGTGGGATGAGGTTCAGCCTCTGGTAGGTGACACAAGAAACATTACTTATTCATCTATTGTGCCACACATGGAACCCGTAGAAGGATCAAGTACTAGATACTCGTCTGTGAACAAAGAAATTTCACACAATATCAGTCGGGAAGAAAGTCATATATCAGGTATAGTGGATGATCCATACGTGAAGACGCTGAATTTTCAATCTTCTGGTAGAATAGATAGGAGCTCGAAAATCGAAATTCAGGGTTCAATTTCACCACAAATCATCATGAAGAGAGCTGATTCGCCATCGCCGAAGAATTTTAACCTAAGGCGAGACGTGTGAGTTCTGAAAGTAATCAAGGTAAATGATTTTAGATTAATAGTTTTTTTAAAGGAAAAATATATATGTGATGTTTGAATGTTTATATAAAAGCAAATCTCATCTATAATTCATGCATTTTTAATTAAAAATTTTGAGGGTATTTTTAAAACAGCCAACAAGTACATTTTATTTTAAAGACTCCAATTTATTTCAAATTTTTTGATTACTTTCTTTAAAATGTTGATGAACGTATTTATATTTATGACACTTCGTTTCATTTGAATATGTTTAATTTCATTTTTTGTCAAAGGATAGCAAAAGTAATAGTATTTTAGATGACAAAGCAGTAGGAGTTTTCTACAACATGTTACATAGTTAAAAATAGCTTTAATTAAAATCTTCTTGTTTTTAAAGTAAATCATTTATATTTATTTAAATAATTCTAGTTTTTCTTTAATATAACGTTCATTTCTAATGTTTCAACATTTATGGTAGTTATTAACAAATAGTGATTGTGCAGAAATATTCAAATAAAAATTATTTATATACATATATATAAAAATTGAAAATTTTCAACTGTAAGAAAAATTATATCATTATTTGGTGTAACTTTTTTTCCTAGAGTTGTGTGAATTAATACATTATAAAAAGTACCTAAATTCATTATTGAGGAGATTTTTATTTTCTATATACTTTTAATTTTTGAAATTTATTGCCTAAAGCTTAAATTAATTGATGAGAAACTTAGAGTAATTACCTTGAGATTCACAAAGCGATTTTTTAAAATTTGCTTTGAAGAAGAATAATGAAAGTTTTTAAAAATTCATTTTATATCGTTTTTCTCCCCTCATTTTAATGTGCATTATAATTTAAATATAATTTCTACAGTTTTATTAAATTTTTATTATAAATGCCTTAATCAAGAAATTGATTCTTAAAAGATTTTCTGAATAAAAACTGGTACATAAGTGAATTTTCAAAAGTAATCCTAGAATCCAAAAACGTTTATACACAGTTCAAGATTCTTCCCTCATAATACACAATACATATCTAATATTGATCTTTCAAAAATATAGCAAGTTTATTTAACCGATATTAAAAAGAAAACAGAGAGTATTTTGTACGAGATGTGTTGAGAAAATAATAATTTTCAATTCCTTGCTAGCTAATGGCTCCACGAGACAAGCCAGATTAAAAAAAAATGCTATGATAAATAAGTAGAAGTAGAATAAATGAAATAAGAAAAAAGTCGAACATATACGAGTATATTGAAAAATAATTATTATACATTTTTAAGATGAATTTCAAAATTTTATATTTAAGTATTTGTTATATTATTGTGTGTTTTATGTTAACTAACTGTACTTATTTTTTTTCAATATTTTTCATAATCACAAATTTTATTTTTTTGTTAACTTTTAAAATTATGTAACTGTTAATCTTTAAAATAATACTTGCAAATCTGGAAACAAATTCTTTATAATTTTTTTTTGCTTTGCCAGATTGGCAACAGTCTGAATATTGACATTAGCTTGCAACGCTTTTTCTGAAGTGGCAGTTGAGCCTCACGAATAAAAAGTGATTAATTAATTTTAGTGCAATTTTCCTATTCTTAAGGTATCTGACTACATTCGGAGCTGTTATTTTTCAAAAGTGTATAAATGAATAATTTTTATGATATTTAGGGCCACTTTGATTAGAATACATGTATAAAACTGTTTTAAGAACATTATATCAGTAAAAAATTATTTAGATGCAATATTTTGGCACAAAATGAACATAGAATTACCAGTTTTCAAAACAATCTGCTTTTATGGAGATTGCTTCTACAAAAATAATCTATGTAGCTGAAGCCTTTTGAAATATGTAACTCAGAAATGGATTTATCCATATTTTAATACAACAGAGTGGAAAAATTTTAAGATAAAAACCACAATTAATTATTTCAGTTGGTAGTAACTATGAAACTAATGTGAATTTTACAAAAATCCTATTTCAGGCTCTCTGGAGAAATTTTTACTTTATATGAGCAATATATCATTATTATGGAAGCATTTTTTTTATAAAAGGAGAATGTTTTAAAAATAGGTAATTCTAAGTTGTTGTTTTTTGCCAAAATGTTGGATTTAAATAATTTTTTATTCTATTGATATTCTTAAAACAATTTTATACATGTATTTTAATCCAAGTGACACTAAATATTCTTAATATTATCCATTTATACGCTTTTTTAAAATCACGGTTCCGAACGCATCGGATACCTTAAATTATAAAGGACCAACAAGTGTATACGAGTAATTTGATTCCGAAAAAAAGCATTTTGAATTGCCGAGCAATTTTATGAAAATTAACGAAAGTTGAAATGCGTTCTTGACATTTCGAAACATTCTCTACCCATTTCAGTGAGCATTCGTAGAAAAGGAGGAAGAAACGAGAGGAGTAAAAAAAATTAAAACTGAACAAGGAAAACGCGAATACTTGTTTGATCTGGGATTAAGATGAATGATCAAACTTTTAATCTGTATAAGACTCTCAGTTATTTGCATATTGTTAACTGTTCTCTTATAAACGCGCCATCACACTAAATTCAAAATATTACATTTCATACGGAGTGTGAAAAACTCTATATAATGGTTTTTTCTATCTTTCATACTTTCAGAATATTATTATTCAATTCCTACTAATAGTTCTCACTTCTATATATATATATATATCACCCTATATATATATATATATATATATATCTTGTTCAAATTTTCAATCGATAATAAAACACTTTATATTCATCCATTCATGTTCAAATACATATTTTTATATATCTTGTTCAAATTTTCAATCGATAATAAAACACTTTATATTCATCCATTCATGTTCAAATACATTTTTTATAACTTGTAGTGGATGACACTTGATGCTAATACAGTTCTTTTTCAATATTAACAAATTAATTAAATTAAAAAACGAATAAATAGTAACAAACAACAATAATATTCAAACAGCATATATGGAAAGGAAAATAGTTCGTTGAGTCCCTGTAGCACTATGGATGGCGCGTTGAACTTCTTATCCAAAGTTCGTGAGTTCGAATCCTGCCTGAGATTGTGATTTATTTTTACTATACTTTTTTCTTAGAATATATAAACTTAATTAAAGAATAAATAGTAACAATTAAAAACACACAAACACAGTTCAACACCCTTTATAGAAAGGAAAATGGAAAATCGCTTTCTATTTTGTCACTTAATAGTGAGATTTTGTCATATGTATATATATATACATATATATATATATATATATATATATATATATATATATATATATATATATATATATAAATATTAGTTGTAACTATTTAATAAAAAGTAACTAAAATAAAAATATTCTTTGTTGATCTAAGTATGAATTGACTTTATTTTTTTATATTACTTGTTTTTTACCTGAATTCGAAAAATAATGACTTTATCAGCGATTGGATTAAGCTTAGAATATTTTCAGCGTATTTATAAGTCATTCTTATTAGCTGTTCATATCTACAGAGATTGATTGACTGTTTGTTAATGTTGCACTTTGAAACAATACGAGAGATATTGGTGACGGATCTCGTAATTTTTAATCTCGTTCAAGTGTTAAAGTCGACGCCTGAGCCATATCTACAGAAATTTAATGTTGTAATCAAGTTGATTAGGAAACTTATAAGTATTCTGTTCCCATAAATTCATATGGAAATTAGACCACACGACTGAAGTAAAATTTCTTTAGCTCCATTTATATGTATATATATATATATATATATATATATATATATATATATATATGTATATGTATATATGTTTATATATGTATTTATATATGTATATATGTATAATATATGCATTTATATACGTATAATACATAATATATATATTTACATATGTATAATATATACATGTATATTCATATACATATATTACTTTTCTACAAATATTTAAACTTATTATGGGTATTCATCGATAAATTAATATTGTTGAATAGATTTTTTATTTTTATTCATTATTTTTATTATCGGATAGATCAGTAATTACTGTAGTTGATTGCAAGACCGAGTAAAAAGACTTATGGTATGAAAAATAAGATACGTATGTTTTCGAACGAAAATTAGAAAGATATCTAGAGAAAACTGCATCGATTGTTGTTTCATGTCTTGTGGTAGGCTCATTCCGGTTATTGTTCACTTAATTCATTTGTAGTTCTAATTTATCTTGCAGAAAGTTTACCAAGAGTTGTCCATCTTCGGACGTGAAATTAACATTTAAATCTCTTGCTATAATTAGTGGCAACGTATTATAGTTTTCTCCTAATTCTTCAGAGCCTACTCGACCGAAAATTATAATACTTTTATGTAAAAACTTTATTATATTATTAACTGTGTTATTGGGTGAAATGTAAACAACTACCTTTATGATGTTTGTTCCATCATCCAAAACACAGTGAGCAGCACATATATCACCAATTGATGATTGACCAAAATGGATTTCACGAATATAACGTAATATAAAATGTCCATGTTCGAAGTTACTATATTCGAGGCATCATTTGATTTCTGATAAATTGCCACTCCTGCTGATCTAACATGTTTACAATTAAATTTCGCAATACAATTATAATACGGGATGTCAACATTTCCATCGTCATTTGACCAGGTTTCTGATATATACAAAATATTGCTTGAATCAATTACGGGATCACTCATGTCCGACACGTGTTTTATTATTCACTCGAAAATTCACAAAATATGAACTTTAAAAGGAATTTACAATTTTATTCACTTTAAACGTAAAATATTTAAAGTATTGAACAAAATATTAATTCATAAAATGTCCAAGAAAGAAATGAAATTACGAAATATTTAAGAAATCACCGTTCGCGTTACGCTCTTTCTATCTTCACTATAACTTAGATCTCCCTCTCAACTTCCGTTCGCCTCGCCTGATCATACTTTTCGTAAAGCTCTCGTCACGTATTCATCAGCTTACTCCCCAAATCAAGCGTGCGTAAAGAGAAGTTTTACTTCAAAAAAATAATTTTCATTTAAAATATTTTATTTGGTATAGATACAGTCGACTCTCGTTAGTTCAAACCTTCGATAATACGAACCTCTCGCTAATTCGAAGTACATGTTCAGCCTCTTGGAGAGAAAACTCTTGATATTTCGAACTAAAACCATACGTTTTGGTACATTCAATATTTTTCGAAGTAAAATCACTGGCCAGACCACAGCACGCGATAATTCGAAGTTATCTTACACAGCTCTCGATAATTCGAACACTCACTATCATGTAGAGTCCTGTAGCACAGTGCTCCGCAACCTTTTTATCGCCACGGACTGGTCAACTTTTGTTAATTTTACCGCGGTCCGCTAAGGGGGAGGACGTTGATTGTTTATAGACTGTTTTGATTTGATAATTTTAATTTAATTGTATTTAATCGTGACTTCTGAATAAAATATAGCTACACCAAAAAATGAATATCAAGGGATTTAACAAGGAGTATTAAGTGATTTTCATAAAAAGTAGTCCAAACCTAAGAAAAATATGCCACAGTAAGTAAAAGAGTAATAATTTAATGTTTCTCGTGCGGACCGATAGTATTTGATCCACGGACCGGGGTTGCGGAACACTGCTGTAGCAAATAAGTTGGAGCTTAGATGTTTTGTGTTGTATTGTCTTTGCGTGTCTCCCTTGTAACGTAGTTCTTTTGATGACCGTCTGCCAGCTATCGCTTCTTTGTGTTTCTCGGTTCTTCAAGCAAAAGGACACTTTTATTGCTTTCCTTTTTCAAGTAGACAATACACCGGTTGTCAGCTGTACATATCTTTCATTAAACACGTGGCAGGAGTACATTGTTGACCGAAGTAGAATAATCCCAACGTAAGCTCATGCGTGTCGTAAAGGCGACTAAAATGAGCAGAAATCCAACCTCTCAGGGCTCTTGTAAACCTCAATTATGACAAGTGCAAAGCTCTGCACTTTGTCATACACGACAACAACAACACGTGGCCTTGCTACACATGTGTTCAGAATGGATGGCCCACTATTGTGAACGAGAGATGCCAAGGATTATGTATTTAGCGTCGAGGTGACATGGAGATTTATGACTCATCTGCTTGACTTATGGCATGTGGCACCAAATCGGGAATGGGCCGAACTGGACCCTACTTTGAAGAGCCAATGGTGTTCGGGACAGCGTCTGAGGGAACCAATAACAGATTAAACAGATTTTTTTTCGTCAAAAAAGATTAGTTATGTACAGTATGTATTATTTTAATAATTGTTTTAATACATAAATGTGTTTTTTAATACAGGACAACTCGTATTACCATATGACTTCTGTGTAATATTTATAGTGTATAATAGTACTTTTTAAAAATATTTTAAATAATAGCGTTAGAAAAGGTGCCATTTTGGCTCGCGACAGATTTTATCGTCGTGGTTTAATGTCGCTTCCGTTCCAACAATAATCCGCTGAAGTAAATTTTAGTTTGTATATTAGATGGGGAAAAAAGCTATCTTTTGCAATTTATGCGACAGGGGTATTTTTGTAGCCGTTGAGCGATACTGGCGCGAAGACGGAATTTGTTTCATTGCTTTGCAGTAATGTACCATTATTCACATAACCAAATAGCCGCTTTTACTTGATTTTTTTGTTTCTTTTTCCAATGTAGCTCTGCATTTTAGCAATTTAACCTTTGAAAAGAGCCACCACTAGATGGTACCACCACTGAAGTGGTTCTCACATGTGGGGACTTGCTGTACCTGCCAAGGTTTAGTTGCTAAATTGCAGTCCATTAGAAAAAAAAAGACTCAATAACAACAAAGTTTGTCGTTCATTTTGGAAAAAAAATTGTATTAACTCAAAATGGCCATCGTAGCCGTGTGGCTGCAGTCGTGCATTAATGACCGTCTTCGTTGAATCCTGTAGTTATAATAGACCTATGTAGAGGGGTTGCCTAAATCTATCGAACATCAAAGACCTCACGTTGGTGTGACGTGGAAATTTGGAGAGTGAGTGGTCGTCCTCCTCAATACATTGAGGTCCAGAATTAAGAAGTCCATCCCAAGTAGACCTCAGAGTGCAACATTAATAAAAAATTAAATAAAATCATCGCAGCAGTTTAAACATTTTATTTTCTTTAGTAATCGGTTGGTAATACCATTAAACTGACGGTGTTGTTACTTTCTTTTTGTGAAATGGGAGGGCATCCATGAGTATTCTTTTTAAAGAAAACTGACGATTATCTTTACAATTTTTTATTATAAGTTTAGTTATAATAATATTGACTTGATAAATAATTATTAGTTGAGCCTGCTGATTGATTGGAGTAGGAGTTTAGTGATAATATTTAAAAAAATAATAATGAAGAAACAAATAAATTTTTTAAGGTTTTTTTTAAGTTTATTTTTCTCCCTATTTAACAACAGTTAACGTTTTAGTTTAAGTGTGTGTGCATCCTTTGTAATATCTTTAATCTGTAGAAACTGAGGTTCGATCTAATATTGTACTAATCATGTATTTTATATAGGCTTCATCATGAGCAACTTCATGGAATATATAGAATGCATCCAATTAAGAAGCAAAGTTTATTATAATTATAATATCTTTAATACGGGCAAACAAAAATAAGGTATATTTCACCAGGGGCGTAGTTACCACCGTATCAATAATACATAGCTCCCAAGCTACAAGGACCCCAACATGGGAACCACTAACAAGGCTTTCATTTCTAAAAAAGGACCCGAAGGAGTTTTGATATGGGGTCCTTTCAGAACTAGTTACGTCAGTGTATTTCACACACACACACACACACACAGTAAAGTTGAAATTTAATATGTTGTTGCTAAATAGGTTACTTTTATTATGTTATATATTCAATGTGTTATAACAAAAAATGTGTAAAACAATTCTCTTCCTAATTAAAATACAAATTTGTTTGATTTCCAGAAACTTTTAAGCGCTTTAAAAGGATTAAAATTCTTTTTAAAGAATGGAGTGATTTTTCTTCCCTAAGAGCATGAAAAAGTAATTTTTTTTATACATAAATATATTTCTTAGATAGGTTATCTTCATCGGAACCAACAATAAAAAGTTTCTTCATTCATGGGTTCCCAAGTTCTTTTTTGAGCATCGACTCCTTTTAAAAGAATAATTTTTTTCATATACCTTTTTATAAAGGGTGACTCGCTACCAGACCGACATAGTTGCAAGGTGTGTAGGGGATAGAGAAACGATTCAGAATCCCATAGGAATGCGCAAATACCGTAGTTGCGAGCTATGGTGTAAAGAAGCAGAGAAAAAGAACAAAAACAGTAACACATTAATGGGACAAAAACATTTCGTTGAAAGGTTGTACTACAACAGGTGTTCGAGATGATGACAAGAAAACGCTTGGCCGACCTGACAGCGGCGCTGCATTGAATTCCTTACATTCTGAAAGATTCCTACGGACAGCGGCGGAACTGAAGGTTTCGTGAAAAACAGATCCTGCTGGAAGTCATTATTTGAGATTCATTTCCCGAGATAATAGAATGAACTCGTACTCAAAAGAAGAACTGGTCGACTAGCTGATCGTGTAAAGAGCTGCGGATTGTAATGGGCATGCCGTTTGGTGGTTGTACCTGGAACGTTACCCGAACACAGACGTGTTTCACATAACACGGCCTTTGCAAGTGGGAACAGAAGGTGACGCGAGTCTGGTTCTGGTCACATGAAGAGTTTGGTGTACAAGACGTCCGTTCTTTCAGTTTAAGATCTCATCACTCGAATATCTGCAGCTGCCGGGAGGACACGCGACATGCTTCTTCTTTGAGAACGTAAGGAATTTCATGCAATGTCGCTGTCGGCCTGCCAGATGACTCCTGGTCGTAATTTCGAACACCTGTTGCAATGTAACTTTTTAATAAAATGTTTTCTGTCACATTAATGGGTAGCTGTATCTGATCTTTTTCTCTACTTCTTTCTTTCACATCTCTCAACTATGGCCTTTGCGACCCAGCGTTTCGTTTGTGATTCCGAGTCGTATTTGTCCCCCCTGCAAGTTTGTCGGTCTGTTAGAGAATCACCTTGCATATAGTTTTATCTATGATTTAACAGCATATAATATAATCATAATGCTAATAATTGCACAAAAAAACTTAAAGATAACGATTCAATTAATAATATAAACAGAAAATTACACCACCCCAATTAAATTTAGATTTTATTTTCTTTTGTTATAATTGTTCACTTTAGATGTGTGTATCACATAGGGGTGTAACGAAGAATATTATGACCCCCTCTGCAAATTCAGGTTTTGAACAAAAGGTGTGGGCAAAACTATAACCTCTGGGCCCTGTAGAATCCTGCCCCCCGAGTTGCAGAATATACGTAACCCACTGTTATCACACCTCCCTAGTATAATTTATAGTATATCTATGCATATTAAAATGAATATTATTATTTAATAATTGAACTCCTCAAAGACTAAATAAAAGTTTAGAACAGAAAAACCTCTAATAGACCCCTGGAATACTACAGACCATTTTCAAACTTTCATGAACCTCCAAGGGTCCACCTGGATTTCGTCGGGAATCCTTGATTATAATTAAAAACATATTCATTTCTGATAAATAATTTTTTTCATAACTTTGTAATAATTTTAAATTAGTTTTGTTATTTTATTCACAAGCTTTTTTTACTTTAATTTAGAAACAATGTAACAGTTTTATTCCAGCTATGGTGGTTGAATAATCTGATATAACCTCGTTCGCTTACTTAAAATCGTAAGATTTTTTAAAAAAAGAAATACGTATATAATAAAAGATTCTGTTAATCAAATTACCCCTTTAGGAATAGTAAATCTATTATTAAACATTTCCCCCGCTTTGGATTCGCTTCGATGTTTTGCAAAAGAATTCCACATATTTCAAAAAGCAAAAATAGTCATTACCGATTACAAGCCGAGATATTATTTTTTATTGTGAAAGTAATTCAATTGTTTGTTGCTCTCTTATCACATCTCACTCGTGATGTTCTATCTTATTTATCGAGCGCTTTTTAGATAAGAATTGTCAACTGATAAACGAAAAGCGCGTTCATTCCTTTGAACTATCTACAGGAGAGCACAGGCTTTAGAAATGGCTGTGAGGTGCATGTCTAGAAAATGCGCTAAAATACTTCTTTGGGTTTCTGTTGCGATACTACTTGCTTCGACAATAATATTGGTTTTGTTCCCCACAATTTATAAGAATCAATTGAAAAAAGACATTGCCTTAGTCGACGGATCTTTGATGACAAATATCTGGAGGGACGTTCCTTTGCCAATATTCGAGAAACTTTATTTCTTCAACATCACCAATGAAGACGAATTTCTGAACCATGGTGAACCTCTGAATGTGACAGAAGTTGGACCTTACACTTACAGTTCAAGATGGGTGAAATATAACCCAGTGTGGCACTCAAATGGCACCGTTTCTTACAAAGAAATCAGAACGTATCAGTTTGTACGAAACCTTTCCGTCGGAGACCAAGATGACATTATCAACACTCTGAACGGACCCATGATCATTGCAGCTGATATTTTGAAGAAGTACAACATCGGTTTTAGAATAGCCGCTTCGCTCATCTTGAAACTGAAAAGCGAGAACATAGTCACCCAGAAGAAAGTCAGAGAGCTCGTATACGAAGGGTATGAAGACACGATCATAAAATTTGCTCCATTGTTTAAAAAGGGCCTACCTTTCAAAAATGGACGGTTTTCGTGGCTGTATGGTAAAAATGCGACCGATGATGGATTATTTACAGTTTTCACAGGCGTAGACGACCAGTCTCAGACGAACATGATCAACAACTTGAATGGACAAGAAAAACTGAACTTCTGGAAAGGAGACAGCTGTAATATGATAAATGGAACAAGCATCGAGGTTGGCCCTCCTCAGCCAAAAAATCCTGAATCGTACACCTTTTACCAAACCATTTTCTGCAGATCTCTGACTTTTGACTACACGGGAGATGAAACTCATTTTGGAATACCTGCCAAACGTTTCAAGCCACCCAAAGATATTTTTGCCAATGGAAGCGATAATTCTGCTAACAGCTGCTTTGATTTAGTAGAGGGGCGACCGTCTGGCGTTCTGGATGTAAGACCGTGTCAATTTGATGCTCCTGTATTGCTCTCTTTTCCTCATTTTCACATGGCAGATCCTTCGTATAGAAAGAAAGTACATGGTCTTAATCCGAACGACAAAGATCACGGTTCTCACTTGGATGTTGAGCCTGTAACTGGAGTATCAGTGGACATTCAAATAAGGTTCCAGCTGAACTTGCAGATGAGTAAAGTGAGAGGAGTCTTCCAATTCGACGATGTTCCAGAAGGAGTATTTCCAGTGTTCTGGGTAGGACTGGAAATTCATTTGAACGACGACTGGGCAAACTTCTTTAAAAGCAATCTAGACAATCCGAAGATTATCGCCTATTCGATCCTGGGAAGCCTAGTGGTTATTTCCCTGGTTCTGATCATTATTTCTCTGGTTGCTCTGCGGTTATCGAACATTGAGGAAGACGATGACCCTTTGATTGATGTCAAAGAAGAGCACAAGGAGAACTTGAGTAAGAAAGTTATAGTTCCAAATTATGATTCCAGTGGTTCATACGAGAAAAGTAATCCATCTACTGGAATTTCAAATAAAGGATTAGATTTGTCATCTGAGACAAAGCGAGCCCTGTCGAAAGCTGCAGAAGCAAGCGCTTCAAACACCGATCCAAAAACGTCTTAAGAATCATGAACATTACGAAAATTGTCATTTACCATAAGGTCTTTCATATTTTGTAAGTGTGCTTGATTATTTTAAAAAGTTTTTTCTCTTTCACATGGGCCGTGAATTGGTTTTTTACATTGCAGACCTGGTACATTACCCAGGAGCTGGTATCACTTTTTAGTGTAGCATCAAATAAGTGGGCACCAATTGCCACAATATCCTTTTGGCACCCAGTTTCCTCCCCAGAAGGAGGTACCTGATTTTTGATAATGTGGAATTGTACTAGGAATTTAATTTTATCGAGAGAATCGAAGTCAAACAGGCACTCTAGGGATATTTTATAATCACCCAGCCTCCTAATCACATGACATGGATGCTGTCGATATTTTACATCAGGAAATTCCACCGATTGGGGCCGCGGTCTAACCCACAATCTTGGGTGTAAAAAGCCAGCGCCTTACCAACTTCACCACCCAGCCGGTTTTTTTAAAAAAATGTTCCTCTTGCATGTTTAACTTGTATGTTTTTCGATTCATTCGCGTTCTCTAAGAGTATTTTAAAAAATTTCAAATATTTTCTTAAAAGTTGTGAATTAAGGTTTTTAACATTTTTATAGAAATTAAAGAGATCCTCTAGTATTGCCTATTTCTCTTTTTGTGTGACATTGGCGGATAATGGCCAGAAACTAATTAAGTATTAGAAATTTTTATAATTTTTTTTGGAATTAAGAAGGTTGATTTCTCTCTGACGTATGGAAAATTATAGACATTGCAAGAAGAAAATAAGTTTTTGGAGCATAACATTTATATATATGTAGCAATAGGATTTGAATGATTAAAAAAACTGAATAAATTAATTGTAAATGTAGCATATATTTGATGAAACATTTGTGTGAACTGAAAAGTAACATATAAAATATATCGCATAAATTTCTTCGTTAAGAAAAATTTGTATGTAAGAGTTATTTTAAATTCTTTACGAAAGTAAATGTGACCCATCTTATTAAAAAAAATTCGGTAATCTAAAAGTGACCAAAATATCGTTTTTTATATTTTTATTTAGTTAAACTCTTTGCATTATTATTTTTCGATTGATATATCACTTTTGTATACCTGAAAATTAGAAGTAGGAAAAAACTTGAATTGAAAAATGTAAACAAACAAATTATGAAATTCAACCACGCCCCCATTTTAGAAAAAAAAGCTTTTTAATAAGAAAAGGCTATTTTAAAAAAGATAATAACTAAAAAAAGGAGGTTGTTACATATAAAGGAAGATATTTTGTTGAGGTATTATAATAATGTAATTTTTTTTCCTTTGTGAAATGTGTGCATGTAATTTTTTTTTAATTAAGGCATTTTATATTAATAATTCCATATTTTCAGTTCTTATTCTCATCACATGTTTTTCATACAAGTATATGTTTTAATATTAAGTGAAGCAAAGAAAAAACATCCTGTTATTACAAAAACACATTTTTTTAAACATTTTCCTTGAGCTTTTCCTGTGCAATTAATACTCTGTAGAAAGTGTTCATTTGTAAAAAATATGTGTTGAAATAATATGAAAATACAATTATTTAAAAAATATATATATAGCTAATGCTTTAAAGTGGTAATTTAAGTTTATTTAAGATTATAATAATTATTTTTTCAGAATTATAAACTTTAAATTGGTTTTTCTCAGTTTGTGTTTTTTCGATACAATAATGCATTCCAAATCTTACTCATTCCAAAATTATTTATCAATCACTTCCATTTTTTCTTTGTATGTTACATATAATATATGTAACAAAATTATTAATCCGTTTTGGTATAAATTGAATACATTTTTTTAAAAAAATTAAATTGTAGGAAATATTGGGGTTTTCGTAGAATTTTAGCAAACATATCGTCATTTTATTATTTTCCCTCCAAAACTGATTAAATTATTGTAAAAGCGATCCTTAAAGTTGTTTAAGACATCTTTATAAGAATATTACAAAAACAATTCATGTCAAAAGATTAATAAATACAAAAAAGAGTAAAATTTAAAACTTTTCCAAATTTTTTTTAGAAAATTAAAATTTTTATATTTGTGTGAATAATGTTCATCTCGTGTCATTTTCTTGAACATACATATTATATGAAATGCTAAAATATAATTTTTACATACATAAATGAAAAGAATGCTTAAACAGTTCTTTAATTTATTTTACTTTTTTGTGGATTATACCTCAATGAAAATAACATATTTTCTGTTAAAAGTTCAGAAATTATTGTTAAGAAGATTTTTTTTCATAAAAAGAAATATAAGAGTTCATAGATGGACTTTTTTTTATTATAAAATGATTGTGGGGTGAAATATATAAAGCTTTGAACGTGCATTTTTGTACAATATATTCAAATTAATCATTATCTCCCAGATTATGTACTGTTTTTTTAATGTTAGAAGTCGTAGTGTAGAATAATGTTTCTAAAGATAATAATTGAACTAAATCTATTTTTAATAACAAGGTCATATAACTAGCATCAATTTGATATATAATTTTTTTTTTAATTTTCTTTCAGATTTTAAGAAAGAGCGTTCTGTCTTCTGAGAGGTTATGTTGGATAAGATTGACCACAGATCTGGATTATGATTGAATTTCATTTTTAATGTGCTTTGATTACTCTCATCCATGTCTTGAAAGCATGCGCATGTAGTACTTTGTAGTAAATTCTAAGTTATTTCAGATTTATATTTTGTCCTTTTTGTCTGCTGTATGTAACACTGTAAAGAACTAGAGTGTCTCTTGTACGAGTTATTTAAAATAAAAGAAAAATTTTCATAAATGAGATTTTTTCTTAATGGCGTAAATACTTTTATCTGATATAATATTGATAGAGTTGTAATTTTTTCCTTTTTTTAGCTGCACTTTGCAGTAGCGTTAAATGTAACGTTCGATTGCATAATTCAGTCAAAAATTCTTTTTAATATTTTTTATATGAAAGAGAAAACTTTTTTTTTTGATTAATGATCTGGAGAATTTCAGAACGAAGAACATTTTTATTAATTATTATATTGTAAAAAGTAATTTTTCGATGTTTTTCTCTTTAAGGTATCAGACTATGTTCGGAACCGTGATTTTAAAGAAACGTATAAATAAATAATTTTCATGATATTTAGTGCCCTTTGGATTATAATATGTATAAAATTATTTTAAGAATATTATTAGAATACAAAATTATTTGAATGCAATATTTCGGCAAAAAGTGAACTTGGAATTACCTATTTTCAAAACATTTTCCTTTGACGAAAAAGGCTTCTATAATTATAATATTTTGTATATATAAAACAAAGATTTCTCTCTCTCTCTCCCTCCAGAGAGCCTGAAATCGAATTTTTGAAAAATTCACATTATTTTGAGTTACTACCATTTGAAATAATTATTGGTACTTTTTACTTAATGTTTCTCCACTCTGTTGTATTAAAATATGGATAAATCCCACTTCTAAGTTATATATTTCAAAAATCGTAGTTCAGACTTTGCTCAGAGATATGAGCTATATATAGGCAAAATATTATTATTATTATGGAAGCATTTTCCATAAAAGGTGAATGTTTTGAAAATAGGTCATTTTTTACCAAAATATTGCATTTAAATAATTTTTTTTACTGTAATAATATTCTTAAAACAATTTCATACATTCATTCTAAGTGTCACTACAAGTCATAAAAATTATCCATTTATACGCTTTTGCAAAACAGCAGTTCCGAACGTAGTCGGATACCTTAATGTGATTGGAAGTCTCTGATTTCCACATTCTTGCAAAGAAAAGGCGATATGCAGATGAGAAGCATTGTATAAAGAGATTTGAATTGAAGCAAAAAACAGGCAATAACCGCAATTTCTTTGTCGGGGCTATTTTTTCCAGTCGGAGCTCATTAAAATTTTTTCCAGTTAGTTACAATTTAAAGAAGTATATGTTCTAAGACAAAATGTTTGGGTCAGATATTATTGTAGCACTATATAAAGCGACACAAGGGCTATTAGCGACATACCTCGTCAATTTTGAACCTTGGTCAAGCGACGAGGACGATATCTGAGCTTTCCCCGTACTCTCCAAACTATCACGCCAACGGAAGGACTTTGAACTTCACTTATTTAATTTGTATCAGCCTACTAGACACAGCGGGTCTTCAGTGACATCAGGACTCGAACCCGTGACACGCTGGCTACGAGTCCGCGATCATAACCACTAGGCTATCACGACCTTCCCAATGTTTGGGAGGATAGTATGATTGACATTGCATCCATTCTCTCTTGTTATTTTTTATAATAGTGCTTAAAAGCCGATCTTCCCATAATAAACTTCGGCTATTTAATCAATAAACATCCTTGATATATATATATATATATATATATATATATATATATATATATATATATATATATATATATATATATATATATATATATATATATATATATATATATATATATATATATATATATATATATATATATATTCTACGAGTTCAGAAGAGAATTGTGGGCTCCGTTCGTCTACAGTTACTTTCGATGAAGTGTCACTTCATTTTTTCTCACTTTGATGTAAAATATTCTTAGTTTTTAAAATAAATTGGCGGCGAGTTCATTTATCAGACAGTTTGAATTGATCAGCTTTTTTTAAAAGAAATCCATCATATATGATTTGGACAAGCAAAATAAATATTATATATTTGTATATTATCTCCAATCCGCAGCCCATTAGAAATAAAAAAAATCTTTGCAGATTATAAAAATGCAACTGAATAATATACTATATATATTCGTTGACATTTTTTTCTATTGGCTACTTACTTTTGATCTTTGCTCTTTTCAATCCATTATACACACTAATATTATGATATGATTATAAAAAAGAAATCCAAAATGAGTTCCAAGAAGAAGAAAAAGCAAATATAAGAAAACGGAAAGATTTTTACTGCTTGATTTTTATGCAATATGTAATCGACTTAAAATTATAAAAATAAATTGCAGTAACTAACATCTTTACGAAGTTTGGATATAGTATTTAAAACTTGGAGTAGAATATCTAAATTAGGTAAGTTCTTTTAATATATATAATTTAAACGATACACACAATGTCAATATTTTTAAAATTGTAAGGAATTATTACAGTAATTTTACATATTAGACTTCGATTAAAATAAAATTATTAATAAAATAAAAATTGGCTCATATAAAACTGAGACGTCAAACGGTTTCAAAAACAAATGTGTTTTAAGTATTTATTTTTCCAAAAGTATTGATATATTTACAGTAAAGTGTAATAAACTAAATATGTTTAAAACTATCTAAACAATAAAATTGATACAGCAATATGTGTGTAGCAAGTTAATGACATTCTTTATTTAATGTTAAATAATGAAATTTGCAATTTTATGGAAGGCAATGAATTGGGTAACCAAAGTTATAAACTATACAATAACGAATATTGGTTTTAAAATTATTTTTGTTTGCATACCATGGATTAATAAGAATTTAATAAATAAAATACAAGTAGCTGGAAATTTATCTAAAAAAACTTCAGATATTTTGTTAACATTATATAATGATTCATAACTCCCTGTATAAATATAACTAAGGCTGTTTTACCGACTTTTTAGAGAACACCAGTTTTTTTTCTGAATTAAATTAAACATCTCACAAATAATATAATTTTACTGAATATTTAAAATATATTTTTATTTTTAAAAAAATTGTAAGGTGAAGTCAAAGTGTGATATTCTTGATTTATTAAAACTAAGTTAAAATTTAAATATGTAAAGGGTGTTTTTTTTAGTGGTATAGAAATTTAAATTGCAATAAAACAACGATGTATTATGCGATTGACATGAATTTTTTTTTTATTCGAAAGATAATCTTGTGCCATTTCATTTTAAATATGATTTCTAGCATAGGACTGACACGGCTGGCTCGGATGTAGTCCAATCTGGACGTCCAATTTTCGATGACTTTTTCCAACACTTGTGGCCGTATATCGGCAATAACATGGCGAATGTTGTCTTCCAAATGGTCAAGCGTTTGTGGCTTATCCGCATAGACCAATGACTTTACATAGCCCCACAAAAAACAATCTAGCAGTGTTGAATCACAAGATCTTGGAGGCCAATTCACAGGTCCAAAACGTGAAATTAGGCGGTCACGAAACGTGTCTTTCAATAAATCGATTGTGGCACGAGCTGTGTGACATGTTGCGCCGTCTTGTTGGAACCACAGCTCTTGGACATCATGAGTGTTCAATTCAGGAATGAAAAAGTTAGTAATGATGGCTCTATACCGATCACCATTGACTGTAACGTTGTGGCCTTCATCGTTTTTGAAGAAGGATTCCACCTGCCCATGACGCGCACCAAACAGTCAGTTTTTCTGGATGTAACGGTGTTTCGACATACACGTGTGGATTAACTTCACTGTAAATGCGGCAGTTTTGTTTGTTGATGTAGCCATTCAACCAGAAGTGCGCTTCATCGCTAAACAAAATTCGCTTATGAAAATCGCGACAATTATTTTCGAAATAAAATTGCACAATTTGAAAGCGTAAAGTAACATATCAAAATTGAAAAATTGAGAATTTTCTGATAAAATTTTTGTACAGAGCGGGACCCGTTTATATAATTTTTTGTACATTTCTACCAGTTTTTTCCATTATAATAATAATAATTTTTTTTTCTGCTTTAAATTTTAGGATTTTTCTTAAAATATACCAAATAAATCTAAAAATCCCCATCTTTCCATTTTTTCAAAGAAAAAAAGTTATCGCAAGTAGTCGGATACCTTAACCTTTGACATATTAACATCAACATCAGGGTTCACGATAATCTTCAAAAGAATATGATACATTATTTATTTTCAGCGACACCTTTATACGTATAATTAAGTATCAATCCTTACTTGCAACTTTCGGGGAAAATTTACCAGTAAAAGCAAAATCACTTAAATTGAACTCTGGAAAGAAAATGAAATCAATCGTCAATTATTACGTTTTTTTGTCAATTCAATACATTAAGGATTTCAAACCCAAATATAAAAATGGATAACTGAAGAAAAGTCATCGCATGACCAAACACAACACCAGGGCTCTTGCCATCACATGACAAGAGCCTTCGTGTAACAATAAATAAATTGTTAAGAAAAGTGCCTTCGATACGGGAATCGAAGGGGGGGGGGATTACAATCCGCGACACGTGGCTTTTAAAAGAAGACAGAGAGAATTTGTCAATTCAAAAAGCAGACTAAACGAAGAACTTCACGAAACCATCCTAGAGTGAACCCTGTAAAATCGCTTTGATTGCTTGGTTGATTTCTTTATTTACATTCATAATAAATACAGAAATAAATTGCACAATTATACTTTTTTTTTAATTAATCAATGGCTTTAACATTAATTTGTCAATCCTTAAATTTACTCATTGGAGATATATACTCTGAAGGGAGAATTTTTTAAAATTCCGTATGAAAAAGTTAGATATTAACACATTATAAAGTATCCTGATTTAAAATAAAATTTCTAAAAAAAGTTCACAAAATATAAGATTTATAACATAGGAAATATGAATAATATTTTGCACGAAGTGAAGAAAAGTCATATTATAGAACCTAGTACTAATTTTACAACGAGTAGTGAATACATTAAAATGTTTTCGCGACAGGATTAATTTCTATATAGGATTCTTAAGTTATTTATTAAATGAAAAGTTTATTGATCGAAAATTATCTATATTTATTTTACAATACAGTTCGTCTATTGCATATGAAATATTTACTATACTCTGTTTAATACTTAAATTCAACTTCTAAAAGTATGAGAAATTCTTAAACGAAATCGTATTTCATTGATAGCATGTCACGGGACAAGAAAATCAGTTCCTGACATTTTGTCTCAGATAATCATTACTTAGTCAATGTTTTGTTTGGAAGATAAGTAAAATAAATTCCTTAATACTATCGCCTTAGACGTATAAGACAAGGGATAACTTTTGACCCTAAAATTTTCAATAACCATTCAAAAGAAATGTTCTGGTTGAAACTTATTCACTCCCGTGGTATTACGTGTCATTGATTTTTATCTGATTTGTGAGAATAGATTTCCTTTGTAGTAGTATTACTAACAAAATATTTTTAAAAACAAATTGGTCTTAAAAAATAATACGGTGTATGATTTTATTACTGATAAAAATTCAACAAAAGTTCACTCGTAATATTTTTTTGACTATCCAAAATATTTGTTTTTATTTGTGTTTTTCCTGAAATTTTCCTTTATCTTTGCATTAAAAAATATTGATAAATAAAATTTAACGTTGACCTTGTACACATTAAGGCCTAATAAATTCTCTTTAGTACATTATTTCTGTACGAGGAATTTCAAGTAATACCTCTTATTGGATATAAAAATTATACATTATTTTTATTTTTCAACATTTGTGTGAAGTTACTAAAATCAGCGCAAAAAAAATTACAGATTTTATTTATATTACTCAAAATGCAATAAAATTATGAAAGAATCAAGTCCATTTTAATGATATAAAATTCGAATTAGGAGTGAATTAGAATCTTTAGAATGAAGGAGTGATTTAATGGTTATTAACGTCGAAGCAACACGAGGACTGTTTTCAACGAACGTAATTTTGAACCTCGGTCAACTGAGAAGGGTGACATCTGAACTAGTACCCCCTCTCAAAATTACCACAGCACACCAGCAGGAGGACACTAAGTCTCGACATGTTTAACGAGCATGAGTCCCTCTACACAGTGGGTCTTCACTAGCGGTTAGGCTTGAAATGAGACTCAGGCAGTGTCCTAAGATTTCTTGAAACCCTGGGCCCTTATGCAAAAGTAGATTCCATCTGCGACCTTTTACGTAGACAGTATATTGCCTAATTTGTCAAATACTCGTACTAACATTAGTCCGGGAATAATAAATACGTGTGATTGACTATCTCATAAACCTAGGTACAAACATGTTCACTGATTAATAACTTCCAATTAAAGGAGTAATGATGGTAGGCTTAGGGGCAGACACAGCATGCTCGACGGACATGACAAAATACAATCGTGCCTCTGTTGTCAGAAAGCATACAGTTCAAAATCCCCAACATCTGACGATTAAAATTATTTGAATCATAATTTGATTGAGTCAGTGGCGCACACAAGCGGGATGTCTTAGGAGTCCGGACCCCCCACCCCACCCCCATGGCCCTTGATTTTTTTTCGATTGGTTATAATCCTATGTATATGTTACATAAAATTTAATTATGTATTTGTTATTAATAATTAACTTTATTAATTAATGCTAATCATTTATTCAATAATTAATTTTGTATTGTTTTTGTTCCCGAAAATCGATAAAATCAAAAGAATATGTTGGGTGGCGTATTGGAGCATGATACCAAAATGGTGGACTTTCGACCCTGCCTCCCTTGAAAAAACTTTGTGTGCGCTACTGGATTGAGTCATGAAGCCTACTATCATGAACAGGACCAGACTTCCTATTGAGATAGAGGTCCTGGGCCTTGACCCATGCCTTTAGACGTTTTTGCACGCCGGCTATGAGTTTATGATCTAACCACAAGGGTACAATGATCAAGATTCTTCAGAAATTTCACCTTAGAGATCTTTTTTACATCTCTAAAGGTCTGATTATTTTATTAAGAATTACATTATCAATCAATTTTGCAGCAATATGAATATATATTCAGACTTGCAATTTTTAGACCGTGAACGTGTTTATAAAAGGTTGTTTTTTGAGAGGTATAGAACTTTAAATTGCAATAAAACAACGATGTATTATTCGATTGACATGAATTTTTTTATTTGAAAGATAATCTTGTGGCATTATATTTAAATATGATTTCTGGCATAGGACTGCCACGGCTGGCTCGGATGTAGTCCAATCTGGACGTCCAATTTTCGATGACTTTTTCCAACATTTGTGGCCATATATCGGCAATAACACGGCAAATGTTATCTTCCAAAGGGTCAAGTGTTTGTAGCTTATCCGCATAGATCAATGACTTTACATAGCCCCACAAAAAATAGTCTAGCGGTGTTAAATCACAAGGCCTTGGAGGCCGATTCACAGGTCCAAAACGTGAAATTAGGCGGTCACCAAACGTGTCTTTCAATAAATCGATTGTGGCACGAGCTGTGTGACATGTTGCGCCGTCTTGTTCGAACCACAGCTCCTAGACATCATGATTGTTCAATTCAGGAATGAAAAAGTTAGTAATCATGGCTCTATACCGATCACCATTGACTGTAACGTTGTGGCCTTCATCGTTTTTGAAGAAGTACGGACCAATGATTCTACCAGCCCATAAAGCGCACCAAACAGTCAGTTTTTCTGGATGTAACGGTGTTTCGACATACACTTGTGATTAACTTCACTCCAAATGCGGCAGTTTTGTTTGTTGATGTAGCCATTCAACCAGAAGTGCGCTTCATCGCTAAACAAAATTCGCTTATGAAAATCGACAATTATTTTCGAAATAAAATTGCACAATTTGAAAGCGTTGTTCAGGCGTGAGTCTATTCATGATGAATTGCCAAACCAAACTGAGAATAAATCACTTGACAGCTGTTAAATCGGTCGCCATCTTGGAAAGTAATGCCAACTTTAATTTGGACCAACAAAACTTTATAAATAGCCTTAAAAATTTCATTCATTTCATACTTACCGTGTTAAAGGTTTTTATACCGTATTAAAAGGTTTTATTAGGTATTTATTTTTCACCCTGATACATATGTGTATCAGGGTGAATAGGAATAGAAAAGAAGCATTTGCATATAGAAAGAGACAAAGACCAAGAGTTGAGAACACTTTTGCTATTTTTTTATAAAAATTCTTAAAAAAAAAAATGCAAAATATATATTTCTAAAAACAATTTTATTTTGAGAAAATAGCATCTTCAAGGCTTATGATAAAGGCTGATTTAACGTTCTATTAAATCAGCATACGCATACCATAATCAGCATATTTTCAACATGTACTTGGAACAATATATTAGTAAAAAAAGTAATGCATAAGTGTAAAATTTTTTCAAAAAATTTTTAAATGTGTGTGTGTGGCATTTCTAAAAGTTTTTAAAGAATCATTCAGAATCTATTATAGATTAGTATTTGTTTTAATCAATAAATAAAATAAAACTTTAAGTAAATATTAATTCCTTAATAATTAGTTAAATTTCATAAAATAAAATAAGAATTTCTTTGAAGAGTAAATATTCTGTGGAATGATCAAATACTTTTTTTGACACGATTGCTACATATGGAATATTAAATAAAAAAAACAGTTTTAATTAAAATATTTCTTTTACTGAAACAATATTATTTTTCTTCTAAACATGCTGCCTTTTTTAATTCCTACTATATATAATAGTTCACACACTTTCTCTCTCTCTATATATCTTGTTCAAATTTTCTGTCGTTAATAAAATACTTTATATTCATCCACTCAAGTTCAATTACATTTTTTGAAATTTGTAGTGGATGACACTTAATGTTTATACACTTTTTCAAATATTGATTCATTAATTAATTGTAAATAACAAAAATAATAGTCCAACAGCATATATAGTAAGGAAAACCGCTCGTTGTGTCCCTGTAGTGCAATGACAGCGCATTGGACTTCTAATCCAAAGGTCGTGGGATCGAGTTCTGCCTGGGATGACCTAATTTCTGAAAAGTGATTTATTTTTACCATACTACTTTATTGGAAGAATTAAATTTAAGTAATGAGAATAAATAGTAACAAACAAAAAGTTCTTCAACACTATATATAGAAAGTAAAATTTAAAATTGTAAGAAAAATCGCTTTCTATTTTGCCACTTAATATTCTGATTCTGCCATATGTATATACATATTTATATTAATTATATAATTATTTAATAAAAAGTAACTAAAATAAAATTTTCTCTGTTGAACTAAGTAGAAATGACTTTTTTTAATATATTACTTGTTTATTTGTAGTTTCATTGAGTACATGGGCTTCTCTCTCTCTCTCTCTCTAAAAATATAACAAATAACACATATTAAAAAAGGATTATTGTTTTAAAAAAGTACGTCAACAATAATACAAGAAAGGAATTAATATTCTAAAATAAAAGGAATAAATTATTTTTTAACTAAAAAAAATGCTACAATTTTCAAAAAGTTTATTTTTAATAAATTTCCTCATCTTTGAAAGTTTAATATTTTGATAATGAGATATAAACTCTCTTAATAGATACTCTATTATTTCATTTTAATAAGATTATTTTAAGTCTGTGTGAAGGTGACCAAGATCGGAAACGTGACTTCAAGAAAGCGTATAAATGAATATGTTTTTGATATTTAATGGGTCGCGGTAGCCGAGTGGTATAGGTATAGGATCGTGGCTTGCTTTGTCACGAGTTCGATCCCAGTACCACTAAAGACCCGCCGTGTAGGGCAGCGATGCACGTTAAATCTGTCGAGAGCTGAAACGTCCTCCAGTTGGTGTGGTGTGGTAGTTAGGAGAGGTGGTGCCGGCTCAGGTGTCGTCCACGTCACTTGACCATGGTTCAAAATTACGTGGTCCGTCGCCAAAAGCCCTCGTGTAGCTGATCAGTGCGACGTTAATATTCAATCAATTAACCAGCTTAGGTGTCGTCCACGTCACTTAATAATGGTTCAAAATGACGTGGTCCGTTGCCAAACGCTCTCGTGTAGCTGAACAGTGCGACGTTAATATTCACTCACTCACTTGATATTTAATGTCAGTTGAATTGTAGTATATACATATACAATCCTTTTAAAAATATTATTACGAGAAAAAAATTATTTTTAAATACAATTTTTTGGCAAAAAAGGAAGAAAGAATGATATATTTTCAAAACACTCCTTTTATGAAAAAAGGTTTTTAATAATAATAATATTTTTTCTATATATAGAGCTATTGTTTCTAAATCGGCTCGAACTACAATTTTTGAAAAATTCCGATTATTTTCTTATTTTCAGAGTTACGATAAATTAAAATAATAACAGATGTTTTTTGTTAAAGTTTCTCTACTCTAATATATAATAAAATATGAACAAATCCATTTCAAAATTATGTATTTCAAAAGTTTTAGTTCAAACCTTGGTATGAAAGTCCTAGTTATACAAAAAGGCAAAAATATTATAATAGAAGTATATTTTTATGAAAGGCGAATGTTTTGAAAATATGTCAGTCTTTCTTCCCTTTTTTGTCAAAAAATTGCGATTAAATACTTTTTTTCTTTTTGACTAATATTGTTTAAACAACTTTATATGTATACGCTTATTCAAGAGCCACTAAAAATAAAAAAAAAATTATCCATTTATATCCTTTTTTTAAAATTTACGTTTGTGAACATAGTTAGTCACCTTAAGGTATCCGACTACGTTTGGAACCGTAATTTTATAAAGGCGCATAAATGGATACTTTTCATGATATTTAGTGTCACTTAGATTAGAATGCAAGTATAAAATTGTTTTAAGGATATTTTGGCGAAAAAAATTTATTTAAATACAATATTTCGGCAAAAAATTAACTTAAGATAACCTTTTTCCAAAATGTTCACTTTTTGTGAAAACTGCTTCTATTATAATAATATTTTGCCTGTATATAGCTCAGACCTCTGTACAGAGGCTCAACTATGATTTTTGAAAAATTGACATTATTTTCAGAGTTACAATCATTTGAAATAATTATCAGCGTTTTTTTCTAAAAATTTCTGCCCTCTGTTGTTGTAAAACATGGATAAACCCACTTCTAAGTGATGTATTTCAAAAATTCTAGTTGAGCCTCTGTACAAAGGTCTGAGATATTTACTGGCAAAATATTATAATAGAAGCATTTTTCACAAAAAGAGAATATTTTAAAAATGGGTCATTCTATGTTCATTTTTTTTGTCAAAATATTATACTTAAATAATTCTTTATTGTAATAATACTCTTAAAACAATTTTATATACATGTATAGTGACACTAAATATCATAAATATTATTCATTTATACGCTTTTGCAAAATCACGGTTCCGAAAGTAGTCGGATACCTTAAAAGCTAATACTGCTTTTTATGCCCTTTTTTATTTTCTTCCGATTTTACAACCTCAGAGTGGTCACTATCTCGTATTCTAGAACATTTTAGAGGTTGGTTAAAAAGTTCACGCGCTTTTTCAATATACCTAGAGATAACTGAATGTTTTGAATTGTAAGCGTTGTGAATATTTTTAGCTGCAAATCCGAAACAGTTCAATATTTTATCCAATTTTTCCTCTTTCATGGCATGAAAATGTAATGCTGTTTATAGGACAGTAGCGCACAGAAATTTTTTTCACGGGGCGGCAGGGTCCAGAGTCGAAAGTCCCCAATTTTAGTGTAATGTTCTAATACGCCGCCCAACATATTCGATTTTCGGGAACAAAAACAATACAAAATTAATTATTGAATAAATAATTAGCATACATTAATAAAATTAATTATTAATAACAAATACGTCATTAAATTTTACGTAATATATACATAGGATTATAACCAATCAAAAATAAAATGAAGGGACATGGGGGGTGTTCGGACCCCTAGGACACCCCCTTTGTGTGCACCACTCTCATAGGATGAGACAAACTGTCCTTAACGATAAGTTGTTAACCTTTAATATGCCTTTAAAAATAAAATATTTTGCTCCCAAAATATTCATGTGACTTAGGTTTGATTCGTCAATTATTAACGATGTATTTCGTAACAAATGTGATTACTATTGGCGAAAGACCTCGCAATCATGAACCATGTCCAGTGAAGACACACACACACATTTCAAATCATGCTAATTTGAAGGATTTTGAGCCTTGACTTCTCGAAAGAGGTGGCCGTGGTAGCCGAGTGGTCAAGGTATTGCATCGTGGCTGGCCTTGTCACGAGTTAAAGCCCAGTACCACTAAAGACCCGCCATGTAGGGAAGAGATGCACGTTAAATCTGTCGAGAGCTGAAACGTCCTCCCGTTGGTGTGTTGCCGTAGTTAGGAGAGGGAGGTGCCAGCTCAGGTGTCGTCCACGTCAATTGACCATGGCTCAAAATTACGTAGTCCGTCGCCAAAAGCCCTCGTGTTGCTAAACAGTGCGACGTTAATATTGACTCACTCACTCTCCAACGAGATTTTACACATATTGTTCCTTTTTTATCTCAGAATTTAAAAAAATCATTTTCGAAAAATTAAACAAGGTACTATCATTAAACAATAAGCGTCACCTCTAATTTGAATATTTTTATCCCTGCTTCCTTTTCAGTTAAAATGTGACTATTAAGAAAGCTTTTAAAATATCACATTTGTTTTGATTGAAATTTAAATCGCTTAATTTTGATTTTTTTAAACTTGTACGCATTTTTTCATGTTTTTTTTGTGAGAAAAAACTTAAAATAATTGTTATCTGGAAAGAGATTATAAGAACAATATATGTTATTTTCTTTATCAATTCAATCAGTATTGCAGTACTACAGAAATATTTAAGTCTGCTTTCACACACACACACACACACACACACACACACACACACACACACACACACACACACACACACACACACACACACACACACACACACACACACACACACACACACACACACACACACACACACACACACACACACACACACACACACACACACACACACACACACACACACACACACACACACATCCGTTTGATCTGTAATAACATACATATTTTTTTCCTTATACACATTTGTGTAATATATTAAATGGGCCGTCTTGTGGAAGGAGGCTGTTACATATTTAATTTTCGGTTTCTCTAAATCGGTTATTCTAAGCCTTTTTCTTGTTCCGATATACTTTTAAGGTATCCTACTATTTACGACAATTTTGTTTTTAGGAAACGGAGATATGGAGATTTTTTTTTGTAGTTTTTAGTTTTATTTAGTACATTTTAAGAAAAAAAAGGATACAATTAAGAAGGTAAACATAAATGATTACTACTAAAATGGGTAAAAATTGACAAGAAAATTACATAAACGGGGCCCGCTTTGTACAAATAGTAAATGAACAAATTCTCAATTCTTAAATTTTGATGTATTACTCTGCTATTCCTTTTTGAAATGACCTTCACATTATATTTTTATTTTCACAAAAAGTAGAGAACTTTATCTTAGTTGTTATATGAAATTGCTTTAAAAAAAACTGTAATCATATTCACAGAAAGAACTGTAAGTTTTGAAATAAAACAGTGATTGATAAATCTGAAAGTAAAAAATTTTTCTACGGTTATACAGAACATACATAAAAATCTTCAGCAAATTATCTTAAAAACTTTTTGAGCAATCGCTGTCCCCGCGTTTGAGCTTTCGAAAAAAAGCACATTTCGAGTAAAGCGCATTTTAAAGATTGATATCTTATGTAAAGTTATGACATCTACTTTTACTAAAACACGTGTAGTTTTTGTTCTAATGAATAGAAAATAAAAAAAAGTGTGTGTGTACTTATGTATGCATGTAAGAAGTTATACTTCTTTGATAAAATTCTTTCTAAAAATCTCTTGAGCAGGGCAATCTAAGCCAAGGATGAAAGTCGGTCACGAGCAGAGTTGAACGATACCATCCTTAAGTCAATCGGACCACACACAGCCAAACCCGAGATAATCCCAATTTAAATAAATTTAAACACCCCCGCACACAGAGACAATAGGACCAATAACATGGGAGAGGAGGGTTTCGGCAGACCGTATCTGGAGATGAGGAGAGCCGAATGTGACACCTGAGATCTCATATCGGCGGGAAGAATCATTCCTGAGAAAATTAAGACATCCACCTGAAGAGCCCCCGAGTTATGGTTATTTTAAGATAATTAAAAAATTTAAAACAATTAAATAAAATAGATAGAGAGACGATTCAGAATCACATAGGAATGCGCAAATGCCGTAGTTGCGAGCTATGGTGTAAAGAAGCAGAGAAAAAGAACAAAAACAGTAACACATTAATGGGACAAAAACATTTCGTTGAAAGGTTGTACTACAACAGGTGTTCGAGATGATGACAAGAAAACGTTTGGCCGACCTGACAGCGGCGCTGCATTGAATTCCTTACGTTCTGAAAGATTCCTACGGACAGTGGCGGAACTGAAGGTTTCGTGAAAAAAAGATGCTGCTGGAAGTCGTTATTTGAGATTCATTTCCCGAGATAATAGAATGAACTCGAACTCAAAAGAAGAACTGGTCGACTAGCTGATCGTGTAAGGGGCTGCGGATTGTAATGGGCATGCCGTTTGGTGGTTGTACCTGGAACGTTACCCGAACACAGACGTGTTTCACACCACACGGCCTTTGCAAGTGGCAACAGAAGGTGACGCGAGTCTGGTTCTGGTCACATGAAGAGTTTGGTGTACAAGACGTCCGTTCTTTCAGTTTAAGATCTCATCGCTCGAATATCTGCAGCTGCCGGGAGGACACGCGACAAGCTTCTTCTTTGAGAACGTAAGGAATTTCATGCAATGTTGCTGTCGGCCTGCCAGATGACTCCTGGTCGTAATTTCGAACACCTGTTGCAATGTAACTTTTTAATAAAATGTTTTCTGTCACATTAATGTGTAGCTGAATCTGATCTTTTTCTCTACTTCTTTGTTCCACATCTCGCAACTATGGCCTTTGCGACCCAGCATTTCGTTTGTGATTCCGAGTCGTATCTGTTCCCCCTGCACACCCTGCAAGTTTGTCGGTCTGTTAGAGAATCACCTTGCATATAGTTTTATCTATAATTTAACAACATATAATATAATCATAATGCTAATAATTGCACAAAAAAACTTAAAGATAACAATTCAATTATTAATATAAATAGAAAATTACACCACCCCAATTAAATTTAGATTTTATTTTCTTTTGTTATAATTGTTCACTTTAGATGTGTGTATCACATAGGGGTGTAACGAAGAATATTATGACCCCCCTGCAAATTCAGGTTTTGAACAAAAGGTTTGGGCAAAACTATAACCTTTGGGCCCGCTAGAATCCTGCCCCCGAGTTGCAGAATATACGTAAACCACTGTTATCACACCTCCCTAGTATAATTTATATCATATCTATGCATATTAAAATGAATATTATTATTTAATAATTGAACTCCTCAAAGACTAAATAAAAGTTTACAACAGAAAAACCTCTAATAGACCCCTGGAATACTACAGACCATTTTCAAACTTTCATGAACCTCCAAGGGTCCACCTGGATTTCGTCGGGAATCCTTGATTATAATTAAAAACATATTCATTTCTGATAGATAATTTTTTTCAAAACTTTGTAATAATTTTAAATTAGTTTTGTTATTTTATTCACAAACTTTTTTTTACTTTAATTCAAAAACAATGTAACAATTTTATCCCAGCTATGGTGGTTGAATAATCTGATATAACCTCGTTCGCTTACTTAAAAAATCGTAATATTTTTTAAAAAAAGAAATACGTATATAATAAAAGATTCTGTTAATCAAATTACCCCTTTAGGAATAGTAAATCTATTTGTAAACATTTCCCCCGCTTTGGATTGGCTTCGATGTTTTGCAAAAGAATTCCACATATTTCAAAAAGCAAAAATAGTCATTACCAATTACAAGCCGAGATATTAACTTTTATTGTGAAAGTAATTCAATTGTTTGTTGCTCTCTTATCACATCTCACTCGTGATATTCTATCTTATTTATCGAGCGATTTTTAGATAAGAATTATCAACTCATAAACGAAAAGCGCGTTCATTCCTTTGAACTATCTACAGGAGAGCACAGGCTTTAGCAATGGCTGTGAGGTGCATGTCTAGAAAATGCGCTAAAATACTTCTTTGGGTTTCTGTTGCGATACTACTTGCTTCGACAATAATATTGGTTTTGTTCCCCACAATTTATAAGAATCAATTGAAAAAAGACATTGCCTTAGTCGACGGATCTTTGATGACAAATATCTGGAAGGACGTTCCTTTGCCAATATTCGAGAAACTTTATTTCTTCAACATCACCAATGCAAACGAATTTCTGAAACATAGTGAACCTCTGAATGTGACAGAAGTTGGACCTTACACTTACAGTTCAAGATGGGTGAAATATAACCCAGTGTGGCACTCAAATGGCACCGTTTCTTACAAAGAAATCAGAACGTACCATTTTGAAAAAACCCTTTCCGTCGGAGACCAAGATGATATTATCAACACCCTGAACGGACCCATGATCATTGCAGCTGATATTTTGAAGAAGTACAACATCGCTTTTAGAATAGCCGCTTCGATCACCTTGAAACTGAAAAGCGAGAAGATAGTCACCCAGAAGAAAGTCAGAGAGCTCGTATACGAAGGGTATGAAGACACGATCATAAAATTTGCTCCATTGTTTAAAAAGGGCCTACCTTTCAAAAATGGACGGTTTTCGTGGCTGTATGGTAAAAATGCGACCGATGATGGATTATTTACAGTTTTCACAGGCGTAGACGACCAGTCTCAGACGAACATGATCAACAACTTGAATGGACAAGAAAAACTGAACTTCTGGAAAGGAGACAGCTGTAATATGATAAATGGAACAAGCATCGAGGTTGGCCCTCCTCAGCCAAAAAATCCTGAATCGTACACCTTTTACCAAACCATTTTCTGCAGATCTCTGACTTTTGACTACACGGGAGATGAAACTCATTTTGGAATACCTGCCAAACGTTTCAAGCCACCCAAAGATATTTTTGCCAATGGAAGCGATAATTCTGCTAACAGCTGCTTTGATTTAGTAGAGGGGCGACCGTCTGGCGTTCTGGATGTAAGACCGTGTCAATTTGATGCTCCTGTATTGCTCTCTTTTCCTCATTTTCACATGGCAGATCCTTCGTATAGAAAGAAAGTACATGGTCTTAATCCGAACGACAAAGATCACGGTTCTCACTTGGATGTTGAGCCTGTAACTGGAGTATCAGTGGACATTCAAGTAAGGTTCCAGCTGAACTTGCAGATGAGTAAAGTGAGAGGGGTCTTCCAATTCTACGATGTTCCAGAAGGAGTATTTCCAGTGTTCTGGGTAGGACTGGAAATTCATTTGAACGACGACTGGGCAAACTTCTTTAAAAGCAATCTAGACAATCCGAAGATTATCGCCTATACGGTCCTGGGAGGCCTAGTGGTTATTTCCCTGGTTCTGATCATTATTTCTCTGGTTGCTCTGCGGTTATCGAACATTGAGGAGGACGATGACCCCTTGATTGATGTCAAAGAAGAGCACAAGAAGATCTTGAGTAAGAAAGTTATAGTTCCAAATTATGATTCCAGTGGTTCATACGAGAAAAGTAATCCATCTACTGGAATTTCAAATAAAAGGATTAGATTTGTCATCTGAGACAAAGCGAGCCCTGTCGAAAGCTGCGAAGCAAGCGCTTCAAACAACGATCCAAAAAACGTCTTAAGAATCATGAACATTACGAAAATTGTCATTTACCATAAGGTCTTTCATATTTTGTAAGTGTGCTTGATTATTTTAAAAAGTTTTTTTCTCTTTCACATGGGCTGTGAATTGGTTTTTTACATTGCAGACCTGGTACATTACCCAGGAGCTGGTATCACTTTTTAGTGTAGCATCAAATAAGTGGGCACCAATTGCCACAATATCCTTTTGGCACCCAGTTTACTCCCCAGAAGGAGGTACCTGATTTTCGATAATGTGGAATTATACTAGGAATTTAATTTTATCGAGAGAATCGAAGTCAAACAGGCACTCTAGGGATATTTTACAATCATCCAGCCTCCTAATCACATGACATGGACGCTGTCGATATTTTACATCAGGAAATTCCACCGACTGTGTGGGGAAGCGGTCTAACCCACAATCTTGGGTGTAAAAAACCAGCGCCTTACCAACTTCGCCACCCAGCCGGGTTTTTTTAAAAAAATTTCCTCTTGCATGTTTAACTTGTATGTTTTTCGATTCATTCGCGTTCTCTAAGAGTATTTTAAAAACTTTCAAATATTTTCTTAAAAGTTGTGAATTAAGGTTTTAAACATTTTTATAGAAATTAAAGAGATCCTCTAGTATTGCCTATTTATCTTTTTGTGTGACATTGGCGGATAATGGCCAGAAACTAATTAAGTATTAGAAATTTTTATAATTTTTTTTGGAATTAAGAAGGTTGATTTCTCTCTGACGTATGGAAAATTATAGACATTGCAAGAAGAAAATAAGTTTTTGGAGCATAACATTTATATATATGTAGCAATAGGATTTGAATGATTAAAAAAACTGAGTAAATTAATTGTAAATGTAGCATATATATTTAAAGAAACATTTGTGTGAACTGAAAAGTAACATATAAAATATATCGCATAAATTTCTTCGTTAAGAAAAATTTGTATGTAAGAGTTATTTTAAATTCTTTACGAAAGTAAATGTGACCCATCTTATGTAAAAAAATTAGGTAATCTAAAAGTGACCAAAATATCATTTTTTATATTTTTATTTAGTTAAACTCTTTGCATTATTATTTTTCGATTGATATATCACTTTTGTATACCTGAAAATTAGAAGTAGGAAAAAAATTGAATTGAAAAATGTAAACAAACAAATTATGAAATTCAACCACGCCCCCTTTTTAGAAAAAAAAGTTTGAAAATCTTTTTAATAAGAAAAGGCTATTTTAAAAAAATAACTAAAAAAAGGAGGTTGTTACATATAAAGCAAGATATTGTTGAGGTATTATAATAATGTAATTTTTTTTCTTTTGTGAAATGTGTGCATGTAATTTTTTTTAATTAAGCCATTTTATATTAATAATTCAATATTTTCAGTTCTTATTCATCACATGTTTTTCATACAAGTATAATGTTTTAATATTAAGTGAAGCAAAGAAAAATCATCCTGTTTTTATTACAAAAACACATTTTTTTAAACATTTTCATTAAGCTTTTCCTGTGCAATTAATACTCTGTAGAAAGTGTTCATTTGTAAAAAATATGTGTGGAAATAATATGAAAATACAATTATTTAAAATATTTATATATATCTAATGCTTTCAAGTGGTAATTTAAGTTTATTTAAGATTATAATAATTATTTTTTCAGAATTATAAACTTTAAATTGGTTTTTCTCAATTTGTGTTTTTTCGATACATTAATGCATTCCAAATGTTACTCCTTCCAAAATTATTTATCAATCACTTCCATTTTTTTCTGTATGTTACATATAATATATGTAACAAAATTATTAATTCGTTTTGGTATAAATTGAATACATTTTTTTAAAAATTAAATTGTAGGAAATATTGGGGTTTTCGTAGAATTTTAGCAAACATATCGTCATTTATTATTTTCCCTCCAAAACTGATTAAATTATTGTAAAAGCGATCCTTAAAGTTGTTTAAGACATCTTTATAGGAATATTACAAAAACAATTCATGTCAAAAAATTAATAAATACAAAAAAGAGCAAAATTTAAAACTTTTGCAAATTTTTTTTAGAAAATTTAAATTTTTATATTTGTGTGAATACTGTTCATCTCGTGTCATTTTCTTGAATATACATATTATATAAAATGCTAAAATATATAATTTTTACATACATAAATGAAAAGAATGCTTATATATAAACAGTTCTTTAATTTATTTTTTTTTTTTGTGGATTATACCTTAATGAAAATAACATATTTTCTGTTAAAAGTTCAGAAATTATTTTTAAGAAGATTTTTTTTTCATAAAAAGAAATATAAGAGTTCATAGATGGACTTTTTTTTATTATAAAATGATTGTGGGGTGAAATATATAAAGCTTTGAACGTGCATTTTTGTACAATATATTCAAATTAAAAATTATCTCCCAGATTATGTACTGTTTTTTTTAATGTTAGAAGTCGTAGTGTAGACTAATGTTTCTAAAAATAATAATTGAACTAAATCTATTTTTAATAACAAGGTCATATAACTAGCATCAATTTGATATATAATTTTTTTTTTAATTTTCTTTCAGATTTTAAGAAAGAGCGTTCTGTCTTCTGAGAGGTTATGTTGGATAAGATTGACCACAGATCTGGATTATGATTGAATTTCATTTTTAATGTGCTTTGATTACTCTCATCCATGTCTTGAAAGCATGCGCGTGTAGTAAATTCTAAGTTATTTCAGATTTATATTTTGTCTTTTTTGTCTGCTGTATGTAACACTGTAAAGAACTAGAGTGTCTCTTGTAAATAATAAAAGAAAATTTTTCATAAATGAGATTTTTTTTCTCAATGGCATAAATACTTTTATATGATATAATATTGATAGAGTTGCAATTTTTTCCCTTTTTTAGCTGCACTTTGCAGTAGCGTTAAATGTAACGTTCGATTGCATATTTCAGTCAAAAATTCTTTTTATTATTTTTTATATGAAAGAGCAAAATTTTTTTCATTAATGATCTGGAAAATTTCAGAACGAAGAACATTTTTATTAATTATTATATTGTAAAAAGTAATTTTTCGATGTTTTTCTCTTTAAGGTATCGGACTACGTTCGAAACCGTGATTTTAAAGAAACGTATAAATAAATAAGTTTCATGATATTTAATGCCCTTTGGATTATAATATGTATAAAATTATTTTAAAAATATTATTAGAATACAAAATTATTTAAATGCAATATTTCGGCAAAAAGTGAACTTGGAATTACCTATTTTCAAAACATTTTCCTTTGACGAAAAAGGCTTCTATAATTATAATACTTTGTTTATATAAAACAAAGATTTCTCTCTCTCTCCAGAGAGCCTAAAATCGAATTTTTGAAAACTTCACATTATTTTGAGTTACTACCATTTGAAATAATTATTGGTACTTTTTACTTAATGTTTCTCCACTCTGTTGTATTAAAATATGGATAAATCCCACTTCTAAGTTATATATTTGAAAAATCGTAGTTCAGACTTTGCTCAGAGATCTGAGCTATATATAGGCAAAATATTATTATTATAATGAGCATTTTCCATAAAAGGTGAATGTTTTGAAAATAGGTCATTTTTTACCAAAATATTGCATTTAAATAATTTTTTTTACTGTAATAATATTCTTAAAACTATTTCATACATTCATTCTAAGTGACACTACATGTCATAAAAATTATCCATTTATACGCTTTTGCAAAACAGCAGTTCCGAACGTAGTCGGATACCTTAATGTGATTGGAAGTCTCTGATTTCCACATTCTTGCAAAGAAAAGGCGATATGCAAATGAGAAGCATTGTATAAAGAGATCTGAATTGAAGCAAAAAACAGGCAATAACCGCAATTTCTTTGTCGGGGCTATATTTTCCAGTCGGAGCTCATTAAAATTTTTTCCAGTTAGTTACAATTTAAAGAAGTATATGTTCTAAGACAAAATGTTTGGGTCTGATATTATTGTAGCACTATAAAGCGACACAAGGGCTATTGGCGACGGACCTCGTCAATTTTGAGGCTTGGTCAATCGACGAGGACGATATCTGAGCTGTCCCCCAGCTCTCCAAACTATCACGCCAACGAAAGGGCTTTGAACTTCACTTATTTAATTTGTATCAGCCTACTAGACACAGCGGGTCTTCATTGACATCAGGACTCGAACCCGTGACACGCTGGCTGCGAGTCCACGATCATAACCACTAGGCTATCACGACCTTCCCAATGTTTGGGAGGATAGTATGATTGACATTGCATCCCTTCTCTCTTGTTATTTTTTATAATAGTGCTTGAAAGCCGATCTTCCCATAATAAACTTCGGCTATTTAATCAATAAACATCCTTGATATATATATATATATATATATATATATATATATATATATATATATATATATATATATATATATACTTACGCTTTGAATTTAAGTCAAAATCTTCCGAGGTCGGAATTCTCCGAGTTCAGTAGAGAATTGTGGGCTCCGTCCGTCTACAGTTACTTTCGATGAAGTGTCACTTCATTTTTTCTCACTTTGATGTAAAATATTCTTAGTTTTTAAAATAAATTGGCGGGGCGAGTTCATTTATCAGACAGTTTTGAATGGATCAGCTTTTTTTAAAAAAAATCCAACATATATGATTTGGACAAGCAAAATAAATATTATATATTTGTATATTATCTCCGATCCGCAGCCCATTGGAAATAAAAAAAAATCTTTGCAGATTATAAAAATGCAACTGAATAATATACTATATATATTCGTTGAAATTTTTTTCTATTGGCTACTTACTTTTGATCTTTGCTCTTTTCAATCCATTATACACACTAATATTATAATATGATTATAAAAAATAAAACCAAAATGAGTTCCAAGAAGAAGAAAAAGCAAATATAAGAAAACGGAAAGATTTTTACTGCTTGATTTTTATGCAATATGTAATCGACTTAAAATTATAAAAATAAATTGCAGGAACTAACATGTTTTAAGAAGTTTGGATATAGTATTTAAAACTTGGATTAGAATATCTAAATTAGGTAAGTTCTTTTAATATATATAATTTAAACGATACACACAATGTCGATATTTTTAAAATTCTAAGAAATTATTACAGTAATTTTACATATTAGCCTTCGATTAAAATAAAATTATTAATAAAATAAAAATTGGCTCATATAAAACTGAGACGTCAAACGGTTTCAAAAACAAATGTGTTTTAAGTATTTATTTTTCCAAAAGTATTGATATATTTACAGTAAAGTGTAATAAACTAAATATGTTTAAAACTATCTAAACAATAAAATTGATACAGCAATATGTGTGTAGCAAGTTAAAGACATTCTTTATTTAATGTTAAATAATGAAATTTGCAATTTTATGGAAGGCAATGAATTGGGCAACCAAAGTTATAAATTATACAATAACGAATATTGGTTTTAAAATTATTTTTGTTTGCATACCATGGATTAATAAGAATTTAATAAATAAAATACAAGTAGCTGGAAATTTATCTAAAAAACTTCAGATATTTTGTTAACATTATATAATGATTCATAACTACACCACAGTTTCTGAATTAAATTAAACATCTCAAATAATATAATTTTACTGAATACTTAAAATATATTTTTATTTTTTAAAAGATTGTAAGGCGAAGTCAAATTGTGATATTCTTGATTTATTAAAACTAAGTTAAAATTTAAGTATGTAAAGGGTGTTTTTTTAGAGGTATAAACTTTAAATTGCAATAAAACAACGATGTATTATTCGATTAACATGAATTTTTTTTATTCGAAAGATAATCTTGTGGCATTACATTTAAATATTATTTCTGGCATAGGACTACCACGGCTGGCTCGGATGTAGTCCAATCTGGACGTCCAATTTTCGATGACTTTTTCCAACATTTGTGGCCGTATATCGGCAATAACACGGAGAATGTTGTCTTCCAAATGGTCAAGCGTTTGTGGCTTATCCGCATAGACAAATGACTTTACATAGCCCCACAAAAAATAGTCTAGCGGTGTTAAATTACAAGGTCTTGGAGGCCGATTCACAGGTCCAAAACGTGACATTAGGCGGTCACCAAACGTGTCTTTCAATCAATCGATTGTGGCACGAGCTGTGTGACATGTTGCGCCGTCTTGTTGGAATCACAGCTCCTGGACATCATGATTGTTCAATTCAGGAATGAAAAAGTTAGTAATCATGGCTCTATACCGATCACCATTGACTGTAACGTTGTGGCCTTCATCATTCAACAAAAGTTCACTCGTAATATTTTTTTGACTATCCAAAATATTTGTTTTTATTTGTGTTTTTCCTGAAATTTTCCTTTATCTTTGCATTAAAAAATATTGATAAATAAAATTTAACGTTGACCTTGTACACATTAAGGCCTAATAAATTCTCTTTAGTACATTATTTCTGTACGAGGAATTTCAAGTAATACCTCTTATTGGATATAAAATTATACATTATTTTTATTTTTCAACATTTGAGTGAAGTTACTAAAATCAGCGCAAAAAAATTACAGATTTTATTTATATTACTCAAAATGCAATAAAATTATGAAAGAATCAAGTCCATTTTAATGATATAAAATTCGAATTAGGAGTGAATTAGAATCTTTAGAATGAAGGAGTGATTTAATGGTTATTAACGTCGAAGCAACACGAGGACTGTTTTCAACGAACGTAATTTTGAACCTCGGTCAACTGAGAAGGGTGACATCTGAACTAGTACCCCCTCTCAAAATTACCACAGCACACCAGCAGGAGGACACTAAGTCTCGACATGTTTAACGAGCATGAGTCCCTCTACACAGTGGGTCTTCACTAGCGGTTAGGCTTGAAATGAGACTCAGGCAGTGTCCTAAGATTTCTTGAAACCCTGGGCCCTTATGCAAAAGTAGATTCCATCTGCGACCTTTTACGTAGACAGTATATTGCCTAATTTGTCAAATACTCGTACTAACATTAGTCCGGGAATAATAAATACGTGTGATTGACTATCTCATAAACCTAGGTACAAACATGTTCACTGATTAATAACTTCCAATTAAAGGAGTAATGATGGTAGGCTTAGGGGCAGACACAGCATGCTCGACGGACATGACAAAATACAATCGTGCCTCTGTTGTCAGAAAGCATACAGTTCAAAATCCCCAACACATCTGACGATTAAAATTATTTGAATCATAATTTGATTGAGTCAGTGGCGCACCTAAGCGGGATGTCTTAGGAGTCCGGACCCCCACCCCACCCCCCATGGCCCTTGATTTTTTTTTTCGATTGGTTATAATCCTATGTATATGTTACATAAAATTTAATTATGTATTTGTTATTAATAATTAACTTTATTAATTAATGCTAATCATTTATTCAATAATTAATTTTGTATTGTTTTTGTTCCCGAAAATCGATAAAATCAAAAGAATATGTTGGGTGGCGTATTGGAGCATGATACCAAAATGGTGGACTTTCGACCCTGCCTCCCTTGAAAAAACTTTGTGTGCGCTACTGGATTGAGTCATGAAGCCTACTATCATGAACAGGACCAGACTTCCTATTGAGATAGAGGTCCTGGGCCTTGACCCATGCCTTTAGACGTTTTTGCACGCCGGCTATGAGTTTATGATCTAACCACAAGGCTACCACGATCAAGATTCTTCAGAAATTGCACCTTAGAAATCTTTTTACACCTCTAAAGGTCTGATTATTTTATTAAGAATTACATTATCAATCAATTTTGCAGCAATATGAATATATATTCAGACTTGCAATTTTTAGACCGTGAAGTGTTTATAAAAGGGTGTTTTTAAGAGGTATAGAACTTTAAATTGCAATAAAACAACGATGTATTATTCGATTGACATGAATTTTTTATTCGAAAGATAATCTTATGGCATTACATTTTAAATATGATTTCTGGCATAGGACTGCCACGGCTGGCTCGGATGTAGTCCAATCTGGACGTCCAATTTTCGATGACTTTTTCCAACATTTGTGGCCATATATCGGCAATAACACGGCAAATGTTATCTTCAAAAGGGTCAAGCGTTTGTAGCTTATCCGCATAGATCAATGACTTTACATAGCCCCACAAAAATAGTCTAGCGGTGTTAAATCACAAGGTCTTGGAGGCCGATTCACAGGTCCAAAACGTGAAATTAGGCGGTCACCAAACGTGTCTATCAATAAATCGATTGTGGCACGAGCTGTGTGACATGTTGCGCCGTCTTGTTGGAACCACAGCTCCTGGACATCATGAGTGTTCAATTCAGGAATGAAAAGTTAGTAATCATGGCTCTATACCGATCACCATTGACTGTAACGTTGTGGCCTTCATCGTTTTTGAAGAAGGATTCCACCTGCCCATAAAGCGCACCAAACAGTCAGTTTTCTGGATGTAACGGTGTTTCGACATACACGTGTGGATTAACTTCACTGTAAATGCGGCAGTTTTGTTTGTTGATGTAGCCATTCAACCAGAAGTGCGCTTCATCGCTAAACAAAATTCGCTTATGAAAATCGCGACAATTATTTTCGAAATAAAATTGCACAATTTGAAAGCGTAAAAGTAACATATCAAAATTGAAAAATTGAGAATTTTCTGATAAAATTTTTGTACAGAGCGGGCCCCCGTTTATATAATTTTTGTACATTTCTACCAGTTTTTTCCATTATAATAATAATAATTTTTTTCTGCTTTAAATTTTAGGATTTTTTTCTTAAAATATACCAAATAAATCTAAAAATCCCCATCTTTCCATTTTTCAAAGAAAAAAGTTATCGCAAGTAGTCGGATACCTTAACCTTTGACATATTAACATCAACATCAGGGTTCACGATAATCTTCAAAAAGAATATGATACATTATTTATTTTCAGCGACACCTTTATACGTATAATTAAGTATCAATCCTTACTTGCAACTTTCGGGGAAAATTTACCAGTAAAAGCAAAATCACTTAAATTGAACTCTGGAAAGAAAATGAAATCAATCGTCAATTATTACGTTTTTGTCAATTCAATACATTAAGGATTTCAAACCCAAATATAAAAATGGACAACTGAAGAAAAGTCATTGCATGACCAAACACATCACCAGGGCTCTTGCCATCACATGACAAAAGCCTTCGTGTAACAACAAATAAATTGTTAAGAAAAGTGCCTTCGATACGGGAATCGAAGGGGGGGGGGATCACAGTCCGCGACACGTGGCTTTTAAAAGAAGACAAAGAGAATTTGTCAATTCAAAAAGCAGACTAAGCGAAGAACTCCACGAAACCATCCTAGAGTGAACCCTGTAAAATCGCTTTGATTGATTGGTTAATTTCTTTATTTACATTCATAATAAATGCAGAAATAAATTGCACAATTATACTTCTTTTTTAATTAATCAATGGCTTTAACATTAATTTGTCAATCCTTAAATTTACTCATTGGAGATATATACTCTGAAGGGAGAATTTTTTAAAATTCCGTATGAAAAAAATTTAGATATTAACACATTATAAATTATCCTGATTTAAAATAAAGTTTCTAAAAAAAGTTCACAAAAAATAAGATTTATAACATAGGAAATATGAATAATATTTAGTTCGAAGTGAAGAAAAGTCATATTTTAGAACCTAGTACTAATTTCACAACGTGTAGTGAATACATTAAAATGTTTTCGCGACAGGATTAATTTCTATATAGGATTCTTAAGTTATTTATTAAGTGAAAAGTTTATTTATCGGAAATTATATATATTTTTATTTTACAATACAGTTCATCTATTACATATGAAATATTTACTACACTCTGTTAAATACTTAAATTCAACTTCTAAAAGTATGAGAAATTCTTAAACGAAATCGTATTTCATTGATAGCATGTCACGGGACAAGAAAATCAGTTCCTGACATTTTGTCTCAGATAATCATTACTTAGTCAATGTTTTGTTTGGAAGATAAGTAAAATAAATTCCTTAATACTATCACCTTAGACGTATAAGACAAGGGATAACTTTTGACCCTAAAATTTTCAATAACCATTCAAAAGAAATGTTTTTGTCGAAACTTATTCACTCCGTGGTATTACGTGTCATTGATTTTTATCTGATTTGTGAGAATAGATTTCCTTTGTGAGAGGTAGTATTACTAACAAAATATTTTTAAAAACAAATTGGTCTTAAAAAAATAATACAGTGTATGATTTTATTACTGATAAAAATTCAACAAAAGTTCACTCGTAATATTTTTTTGACTATCCAAAATATTTGTTTTATTTGTGTTTTTCCTGAAATTTTCCTTTATCTTTGCATTAAAAAAAAAGATAAATAAAATTTAACGTTGACCTTGTACACATTAAGGCCTAATAAATTCTCTTTAGTACATTATTTCTGTACGAGGAATTTCAAGTAATACCTTTTATTGGATATAAAAATTATACATTATTTTTATTTTTCAACATTTGAGTGAAGTTACTAAAATCAGCGCAAAAAAAATTACAGATTTTATTTATATTACTCAAAATGCAATAAAATTATGAAAGAATCAAGTCCATTTTAATGATATAAAATCAGAATTAGAAGTGAATTAGAATCTTTAGAATGAAGGAGTGATTTAATGTTTATTAACGTCGAAGCAACACGAGAACTGTTTTCAACCAACGTAATTTTGAGCCTCGGTCAACTGAGAAGGGTGACATCTGAACTGGTACCCCCTCTCAAAATTACCACAGCACACCAGCAGGAGGACACTGAGTCTCGACAAGTTTAACGAGTATGAGTCCCTCTACACAGTGGGTCTTAAGTAGCGGTTAGGCTTGAAAAGAGACGCAGGCAGTGTCCTAAGATTTCTTGAAACCCTGGGCCCTTACGCAAAAGTAGATCCCATCTGCGACCTTTTACGTAGACAGTATATTGCCTAATTTGTCAAATACTCGTACTAACATTAGTCCGGGAATAATAAATATGCGTGACTGACTATCTCATAAACCTAGGTACAAACCTGTTCACTGATTACTAACTTCCAATTAAAGGAGTAATGATGGTAGGCTTATGGGCAGACACAGCATGCTCGACGGACATGACAAAATACAATCGTGCCTCTGTTGTCAGAAAGCATACAGTTCGAAATCCCCAAAATCTGACGATTAAAATTATTTTAATCATAATTTGATTGAGTCAGTGGCGCACACAAGCGGGATGTCCTAGGAGTCCGGACCCCCCACCCCTCATAGCCCTTGATTTTTTTTCGATTGGTTATTATCCTATGTATATGTTACATAAAATTTAATTATGTATTTGATAATAATTAACTTTACTAATTAATGCTAATCATTTATTCAATAATTAATTTTGTATTGTTTTTGTTCCCGAAAATCGATAAAATCAGAAGAATATGTTGGGCGGCGTATTGGAGCATGATACCAAAGTGGTGGACTTTCGACCCTGCCTCCCTTGAAAAAAATGTGCGTTACTGGATTGAGTCATGAAGCCTACTATCATGAACAGGACCAGACTCCCTATTGAGATAGAGGTCCTGGGCCTTGTAACGTTTGAAAGAATAACGGTAGCGTATTCTTGGTTAAATAAAATATGGAATTTATTTACGTCACAACTAGTGAAAATTATTTACAAAATGATACATTAAGTTATTAAAATTAATTATAGATTGTTAGAGTCCACTATTTTGTGAGAGGAGGATTCGGTCGCCACCGCTCTCGTGCAAGTTCAAAGCATCTCTCCCCTTATCTTCCGGTCGACGGGGCTAGATTCCTCGGGAGTCAAAAAGGGGTTGCCTTGCACCTGCAAGCTACACATGTGGGTGTCGGGTCTACAAAGAAACCGACCAGATGTTGTTGTTTTCGAGAAGTGACGTTACAGCTCTCTCCTTCTCTGATAGAACTTTTCCGTTGAGAAAAGTTTAATGGGATGACGATGAGACAACTGACAGATTACCGACACATCCCTTCATCAAGCACCACTATATTTCTGACCTACAATTTTAATTACGAAAGAAAACGCTGAACTAAATTTGGAATTACTTATTTCTAGTGAGTGAGTGTTCTTGCTAGGGAACTTACACAAATCTATATTACGAAATAGCAATGTAAGCAATGTTAGAAAACATACTATACATTAAATAAAAATACAAACACTCCTATCACAATGCCTATTATCAATTATACTAACAACATGTTATATGATATGCAAAGTGTACAACCTTACACACAAAATATTTTTCACAATATGCCTCTTGCGTATATAAACTAACTACTCATGTATATTTTAAAACCCTATACACACACAAAATTAAGCATATTAATACATTTGCTTTTCATGGCTTTATCTTTTTGACACGCATCTCCATTCGATATGATATACAGTACTAGTAAATAAATAAAATTTATACAATTATTAACCTTTAACTAAAAAAAACATTGTAAGCATCAATTATGATTCATGAGCAAGAGAACATTGTTAACAAGTCCTAATTATCTATCACCGATCTGCTGAGACTATCTGCATTTTTGTGACTTTTACCCGACCGATGTACAATTATAAAATTATATGGTTGCAAAGCCAAAGCCCATCGCATCAATCTAGGGTTAGAACTAACGTTTCTATTCAACCACACCAACGGGTTGTGATCGGTCATAACTAAAAATGAATTTCCATCTAAGTAATAATGTAACCTTTTAATTGCGAAAACAATACTAGCACATTCCTTCTCCGTCGTACAATAACGCTTCTCTACCTCTGAAAATTTCTTACTCTGGTAAAGGATTGGATGCTCCTCACCTTGTTCAGTTAATTGGGTTAAAACTGCTCCCATACCTGCGTTCGAAGCGTCCGTTTGAACAATGAATTCTCGTTCAAAATTTGGCGCGTACAAGACGGGCTTATCAATTAGTTTCCTTTTAGTTCTCGAAATGCGTTTTCATACTCGGTCGTCCACTTAATTTCTCCCTTCTTTGCTCTTCCTTTCAACGCATCCGTCAAAGGAGCAGCGATTACCGAGAACAGATTTATATATTTTTGGTAATAACCCGCTAGACCTAAGAAAGCACGTATTTGGGTTTTCGTGCGAGGGGTAAGGAACTCTAGAACAGCCTGAACTTTGATCTCGGAAGGGGTGCGAAAACCCTGACCCACAATGTGACCCAAAATTTGACATTTTGTTGCGCTAACTTACACTTTGAAGGTTTTATCGTTAACTTAACTCTCTTTATTCTCTGCAGAACCGTTTCCATATGTTTAATGTGCGACTCCCAAGTATCTGAGAAAATTGCGATATCGTCTAGATACGGGACAAGGAAATCCTCTAGTCCGTTAAGTAATTCAGCCATGAGTTTACTAAAGAAATATGGAGCATTCTTTAATCCGAAACTCATCCTTAGGGGTCGGTATGTACCAAAGCTAGTACAGAAGACTGCGTATCGCTGTGCAGTTTTACTCAAAGGTATTTGCCAATATCCCTTAGATAGGACAAAAAGACGGTACTAAATTTAGCCGCCGATACTTTTTCTACGCGTTCTTCGATATTCGGAAGAGGAAAATATTCCGTTCTAATGATCCCGTTTAATTTCCTGTAATCTATACATGGACGAGGTTCTTTCCCAGCTACCTCAACTAAAATCATAGGGGACATGTAATCCGATTCTCCTACATCAATGATTCCTAATTTTAACATTCGGTTAATTTCTTTTTTAAGATTTCATTTTGTCGGTGCGACATTCGATAGGGCTTCGTCCTAACTGGTTGATCGCTAACTAACTGGATTTCGTGTGTTCAACCAGATTAGTTAAACCGGGATCGTTTGAAAACATTTAGTGTATTTACTTAATAATTCGCGCAGTCGATCCATTTGTTTGTCGTGAAGGTGTTTGTTCAACTCGCTAGCCTGGATTACGTCCTCGAAATCATAAACGAGAGAATTGTTTTTTTAAGTATGGGATTTCTAATTCCTGGTCTGCGAGAGAGTTTTTTGTTTCATCATTAATAATTACGTGAACGTGTTCTGGCCTTTTGTAATATGGTTTTAGCATATTTATATGATAGATTTGAGATGTTTCGCGTCTGCCGGGGATTTCGACTAAATAGTTCGTTTGCGAAATTTTATTTAAAATTGTCCCAGGACCTATCCACTGCACTGCTAATTTATTTGCTCTGGATGTAGCTAACACTAGGACTAAATCTCCATCCTTAAATTCACGTTTTACTGCGTTTTTATCATACCAAGTTTTCCGCTTAACTTGCATTTCCTCCATTTTATTTATAGCTATTTCTTGACATCTTTTAATCTATTTATTAACTTAAACATATATTCAGTGACGGGATCACCCTCTTCTTCCGGTTCCATCCAATGTTCCCTTACTAACGTCTCTGGGGTTCGCAAATTTTTCCCATACACCAACTCTGACGGTGTATACCCTGTACTTTCGTGAGATACAGTACGTAACGCTAAAAGAATTGACGGAAGATGTTTGTCCCATTCGGAGCCTGCATCTAAACATAAGACTCGTTAGAGTCGTTTTAACGTTCGATGCAATCGCTCAACAGGGTTACTCTGTGGATGATACACAGAACTATGCCTGACAAGTATTCCAAATCTTTCAAAAAACTCGGTAGTCAGAGCACTAGTAAAAGAAGTATCCTGGTCACATTGTATTTCACGGGGAAACCCCATCCGACTAAAGATGTTTAACAGCGCATTTGTGACACTAACGGAAATAATATCAGACACCGGAATAGCTTCAGGGAATTTTGATGACATGCAAATGGCCGTGATAAAATATCGATTCCCTTTAGATGTGATCGGGAGAGGCCCACATGCATCAATATTTAGCTTAGTAAAAACCTCCTGAATAACAGGGACCAATTTTAGTGGAGCTTTCTTTTTATCATTGGGCTTCCCAGCCTCTGACACTGATCGCAAGTTTTTACAAACCGTTCCATATCTCTATAGCAATTCGGCCAGTAAAAATATCGGTTTAATTTATCTTTGGATTTCGTAATTCCCAGGTGTGCAGATGTTCCCTCATGACACAATGATTTAATAGGGTCGCGCAACTCTTCCGGCACTACTATTAACTTCACCAGTTTGGCCTAACTTATCTTCACGATTTTTGACCAATAATTTCTTCTCTAGCGAATAAACCTGATTAGTAACCTGCACTTGACTGGCTGCCTGTTCGTATAAGGATTTAATCTCCTCGCTATTTTTGAGCATTGATTAAATGCTCAAAAACCCTTAGCAGCGCTAATTCGGAACATATTCTGAGGCAGGTATTAAAATTTCGTCCTCTGCATCCGAAGAAACAATTATAACCTCATCTTCCCCTTTTTTAGCATCACCACTATCTATTTCCCTTTCTTCTCTAGCCGCTTTGACTTGAGACCTTGTTTGGACAGCATTCTTTTCGACTGGCAGGAAATTATAGCCTAAATTTCCTTTTATCAGCTCGGCCGTTTTATTTCCAAGCAAATATCGACCGTGTTGATTTAAGTGATTTCCACAAACCGCTGCCTTGGTTTTTGCACCGTTCCAAAATTTCCGGAGATTTCCACGACAGCCAAAGGTAAACAAACTAATTCTGGGCTTAACGGTTGTTTTTACCCAAACATTTTCACCAGAGAAAGAAGAAGGATTTATGTATTTTGCACATACTAAATCTATCGTCGCTCCCGTATCTCTAAGAATGTCTATCTCGTGACCATTCACAGAGCCCTTGTTGTATATGAATTAAGAAAATCCGGTTTTCATTTCCTTCAATATTATTAAGAGTTTCCGTCGTTTTGTTTTTTATTAATTTAGGGCAAACGCTTTTATATGTCCAGGCATATTGCAATGATAACATCTTTTTGTATCACGCGTTTTCAAAAGTTTCTCTCTAGTACTCTCCGAAACAGAAGCTCCTAATTTGGGAAGTTTTCCCAAATCTATTTTCTTTTCCTTGACCCCCTGAGTATGTCAAAATTTTATCATTCCTGCCCCACCTATCCATGGGTTTCGAATTTACCTTTCGGACGTCCTCATAATTATCAAAAAGTTCTGCTATTTGAGTAGATGATTTAAGGTTTGCCCAATTATCTAAAAAATGATCTTTCATACTAGCATTGGCGCGTTTTTTAATTCATCTACCACCATTAGATCTTTAAGATCTTGAAACGTATTTATTTCTAAGCCAATCAGCCACTCATCTAGATAATTCGTAATTTCAAAAGTGAAATCCTTCCAGGTGCTATCGGATTTTTCTGGTGTTGGACAAATTTTTGCCGAAAGACCTCCGGACTTGAATCCCCTGAATCTTTTAAGTAATAATTTCTTTACATAATCGTAATTTTCGGCTTGCTCCTCCGGTTCGCGAGCAATAATTGCACGATCTCTAGGGGTAACAAACCCAATAATTGCCCCACCCACTTTTTCTTTTCTATTGACGCCCTTTTAGCCTGGCGTTCAAAGATCACTAGATATAAACTAATATCTGACTGCTTAGGATCGAACTCTGGGATCAATTTTTTAAGTTTAAATTAGAGGTTACAGAACATGCATTTTGTAGAATCATTTGATTCATCGTTTACCCCTAAATCCGGATTTTATTTTAAACTTTTCTAAATCAAATTTCAGCTGTAATTCTTTCTCTTTTAATGTGCCTGCTCCTTTACTAACTCCTCCAATCTCATTTTTTTTCAGCCCTTTCTAACTCTTCCAATCTTTTTTCCGTTTGCAATGATAGTCTCATACAGATTTTTTAACAAATTCCTCTTCATAACCTTAACTGCAGTGATTAATTTTTATGCTAGGGACAGTCATATTTAAAGTGGCATTTATTCCTAATTCCTCAGTAAGTTGCAACATGTCTTGCTTTTTCCTTTACCAAGGAAAGCCATTTTTAAACAATATCAAATAAATGTCACGCTAAATTTTGCACTATTGTTATTATTGTCTATTAATACAACAACACTGGTCCCATACATACACAGAAATACACAAAGAAAACTTAACACTATAAATAATCAAAATCATTCAAGAGACTTAAAACACAATAAATCTTAAGCTAAAATTGCACACAATGCTTGAAATGCAATTACAATTCTCTAGAAACAAAATAACACTGTTCCCATGCAAGAAAAAACACTAAGTATTTCAAAATTTGTAAAGAACACTTTAACCAAAATTCCTAATACAATATGCAGTTTGCAACTCAAAAATATAACAGTACTCACCCATTTGAAGTACTCAGCTTGCTGTCAGAAGCAAATTATGTGCACTAGTGGTTTTGAACTCTTCCGTGTGAACAATGGTTCTTTTGACCAATCTTGAATCTTTCACCCTTAACAAAATTGTGGTCAGTTTGACCAGCCTTGAATTCACTCGTGGCACGGCTTCAAAGATGAATTCAATCGCAGCACGGCTTCCGAAAATCGCTTTTCCTTCGGACACTCTCGCGGTTAACACTATATAGATCAGTTTTTGATCTTTGGGCGGGACGCTCTTTTCTCCGAAGCTGAATTCAATCGCAGCACGGCTTTCGAAGATGTCTTTTCTCCCTGCTTTGCGGTCCGTCCGTAAAAACCCAAAATTTCCTCTTCTCACGGGTCCTGAATGCTAACTTTTTTATCCCAAAGCGCTGCCACCAAAACTCTAAGCTGTAACGTTTGAAAGAATAACGGTAGCGTATTCTTGGTTAAATAAAATATGGAATTTATTTACGTCACAACTATTGAAATTATTTACAAATGATACATATTAATGTTATTAAAATTAATTATAGATCGTTAGAGTCCACTATTTTGTTAGAGGAGGATTCGGTCGCCACCGCTCTCGTGCAAGTTCAAAGCATCTCTCCCCTTATCTTCCGGTCGACGGGGCTAGATTCCTCGGGAGTCAAAAAGGGGTTGCCTTGCACCTGCAAGCTACACATGTGGGTGTCGGGTCTACAAAGAAACCGACCAGATGTTGCTGTTTTCGAGAAGTGACGTTACAGCCTTGAGCCATGCCTTTAGACGTTTCTGCACGCCGGCTATGAGTTTATGATCTAACCACAAGGCTACCACGATCAAGATTCTTCAGAAATTTCACCTTAGAAATCCTTTTTACACCGCTAAAGGTCTTATTATTTTATTAAGAATCATATTATCAATCAATTTTGCAGCAATATAAATATATATTCAGACTTGCAATTTTTAGACCGTGAACGTGTTTGTAAAAGGGTGTTTTTTGAGAGGTATAGAACTTTAAATTGCAATAAAATAACGATGTATTAATCGATTGACATGAATTTTTTTATTCGAAAGATAATCTTGTGGCATTACATTTAAATATGATTTCTGACATAGGACTGCTACGGCTGGCTCGGATGTAGTCCAATCTGGACGTCCAATTTTCGATGACTTTTTCCAACACTTGTGGCCGTATATCGGCAATAACATGGCGAATATCGTCTTCCAAATGGTCAAGCGTTTGTGGCTTATCGAATAGACCAATGACTTTACATAGCCCCACAGAAAATAGTCTAGCGGTGTTAAATAACAAGATCTTGGAGGCCAATTCACAGGTCCAAAACAGGAAATTAGGTGGTCACCAAACGTGTCTTTCAATAAATCGATTGTGGCACGAGCTGTGTGACATGTTGCGCCGTCTTGTTCGAACCACAGCTCCTGGACAACATGATTGTTCAATTCAGGAATGAAAAAGTTAGTAATCATGGATCTATATCGATCACCATTGACTGTAACGTTGTGGCCTTCATCGTCGTTTTTGAAGAAGGATTCCACCAGCCCATAAAGCGCACCAAACAGTCAGTTTTTCTGGATGTAACGGTGTTTCGACATCCACTTGTTGATTAACTTCACTCCAAATGCGGCAGTTTTGTTTTGTTGATGTAGCCATTCAACCAGAAGTGCGCTTCATCACTAAACAAAAATTCGCTTATGAAAATCGCGACCATTATTTTCGAAATAAATTGCACAATTTGAAAGCGTTGTTCAGGCGTCAGTCTATTCATGATGAATTGCCAAACCAAACTGAGAATAAATCACTTGACAGCTGTTAAATCTGTCGCCATCTTGGAAAGTAATGCCAACTTTAACTTCTATACCTGAAAAAAAAACGTTCTCCAGTTGATGTGGTGTGTGGTAGTTAGGAGTGTGGTGCCGGCTCCAGGTGTCGTCCACGTCACTTGACCATGGTTCAAAATTACGTGGTCCGTCGCCAAAAGCCCTCGTGTAGCTGATCAGTGCGACGTTAATATTCAATCAATTAACCAGCTCAGGTGTCGTCCACATCACTTGACCATGGTTCAAATTGCGTGGTCCGTCGCCAAAAGCCCTCGTGTAGCTGATCAGTGCGACGTTAATATTCACTCACTCACTTGATATTTAATGTTAGTTGAATTGTAGTATATACATATACAATCGTTTTAAAAATATTATTACGAGAAAAATTACTTTTAAGTACAATTTTTTGGCAAAAAGGAAAAGAAAGAATTATATATTTTCAAAACTCTCTCCTTTTATGAAGAATGTTTTAATAATAATAATATTTTCCTATATATAGAGCTATTGTTTCTAAATCGGCTCGAACTACAATTTTGAAAAATTCCGATTATTTTCTTATTTTCAGAGTTACGATAAATTAAAATAATAGCAGATGTTTTTTGTTAAAATTTCTCTACTCCAATATATAATAAAATATGAACAAATCCATTTCAAAATTATGTATTTCAAAAGTTTTTAGTTCAAACCTTGGTATGAAAGTCCTAGTTATACAAAGGCACAAAAATATTATAATAGAAGTATTTTTATGAAAGGCGAATGTTTTCAAAATATGCCAGTCTTTCTTCATTTTTTGCCAAAAAAATTGCGATTAAATACTTTTTTCTCTTTGACTAATATTGTTTAAACAACTTTATATGTATACGTTTATTCAAGAGCCACTAAAAATAAAAAAAAAAAATATCCATTTATATCCTTTTTTAAAATTTACGTTTGTGAACATAGTTAGTCACCTTAAGGTATCCGACTACGTTTGGAACCGTGATTTTATAAAGGCGCATAAATGGATATTTTTCATGATATTTAGTGTCACTTGGATTAGAATGCAAGTATAAAATTGTTTTAAGGACATTTTGGCGAAAAAAATTTTATTTAAATACAATATTTCGGCAAAAAATTAACTTTAAGATAACCTTTTCCAAAATGTTCACTTTTGTGAAAACTGCTTCTATTATAATAATATTTTGCCTGTATATAGCTCAGACCTCTGTACAGAGGCTCAACTATGATTTTTGAAAAATTGACATTATTATCAGAGTTACAATCATTTGAAATAATTATCAGCGGTTTTTTTCTAAAAATTTCTGCCCTCTGTTGTCGTAAAAAACATGGATAAACCCACTTCTAAGTGATGTATTTCAAAAAATCTAGTTGAGCCTCTGTACAAAGGTCTCTGAGATATATTTACTGGCAAAATATTATAATAAAAACATTTTTCACAAAAAGAGAATATTTTAAAAATGGGTCATTCTATGTTCATTTTTTTGTCAAAATATTATACTTAAATAATTCTTTATTGTAATAATACTCTTAAAACAATTTTATATACATGTATAGTGACACTAAATATCATAAATATTATTCATTTATACGCTTTTGCAAAATCACGGTTCCGAAAGTAGTCGGATACCTTAAAAGCTAATACTGCTTTTTATGCCCTTTTTTATTTTCTTCCGATTTTACAACCTCAGAGTGGTCACTATCTCGTATTCTAGAACATTTTGAGGTTGGTTAAAAGTTCACGCGCTTTTCAATATACCTAGAGATAACTGAATGTTTTGAATTGTAAGCGTTGTGAATATTTTTTAGCTACAAATCGAAACAGTTCAATATTTTATCCAATTTTTCCTCTTTCATGGCATGAAATTGTAATGCTGTTTATAGGACAGTAGCGCACAGAAATTTTTCACGGGGCGGCGGGGTCCAGAGTCGAAAGTCCCCCCATTTTTAGTGTAATGTTCTAATACGCCGCCCAATATATTCGATTTTCGGGAACAAAAACAATAAAAATTAATTATTGAATAAATAATTAGCATAAATTAATAAAATTAATTATTAATAACAAATACGTCATTAAATTTTACGTAATATATACATAGGATTATAACCAATCAAAAATAAAATGAAGGGACATGGGGTGTTCGGACCCATAGGACACCCCTTGTGTGCACCACTCTCATAGGATGAGACAAACTGTCCTTAACGATAAGTTGTTAACCTTTAATATAACTTTAAAAATAAAATATTTTGCTCCCAAAATATTCATGTGACTTAGGTTTGATTCGTCGATTATTAACGATGTATTTCGTAACAAATGTGATTACTATTGGCGAAAGACCTCGCAATCATGAACCATGTCCAGTGTGAAGACACACACATTTCAAATCATGCTAATTTGAAGGATTTTGAGCCTTGACTTCTCGAAAGAGGTGGCCGTGGTAGCCGAGTGGTCAGGTATTGCATCGTGGCTGGCCTTGTCACGAGTTTAAGCCCAGTACCACTAAAGACCCACCATGTAGGAAAAGAGATGCACGTTAAATCTGTCGAGAGCTGAAACGTCCTCCCGTTGTTGGTAGTTAGGGAGGGAGGTGCCAGCTCAGGTGTCGTCTACGTCAATTGACCATGGCTCAAAATTACGTAGTCCGTCGCCAAAAGCCCTCGTGTTGCTAAACAGTGCGATGTTAATATTCACTCACTCTCCAACGAGATTTTACACATATTGTTCCTTTTTTATCTCAGAATTTAAAAAAATCATTTTCGAAAAATTAAACAAGGTACTATCATTAAACAATAAGCGTCACCTCTAATTTGAATATTTTTATCACTGCTTCCTTTTCAGTTAAAATGTGACTATTAAGAAAGCTTTTAAAATATCACATTTGTTTTGATTGGAATTTAAATCGCTTAATTTTTGATTTTTTTAACTTGTATGCATTTTTTTCATGGTTTTTTTGTGAGAAAAAAACTTAAAATAATTGTTATCTGGACAGAGATTATAAGAACAATAGATGTTTTTCTCTCTCTCTCTCTTTATCAATTCAATCAGTATTGCAGTACTACAGAAATATTTAAATCTGCTTTCACACACACATCCGTTTGATCTGTAATAACACATAATTTTTCCTTATACACATTTGTGTATTTTATTAAATGGGCCCGTCTTGTGGAAGGAGGCTGTTACATATTTAATTTCGATTTCTCTATATCAGGGTTATTCTAAGCATTTTTCTTGTTCCAGTATACTTTTAATGTATCCTACTATTTACGACAATTTTTTTGTTTTTAAAAAATGGAATATGGAGATTTTTTTGTAGTTTTTAGTTTTATTTAGTACATTTTAAGAAAAAAAAGGATACAATTAAGAAGGTAAACATAAATGATTACTATTAAAATGGGTAAAATTGACAAGAAAATGACAAAAACGGGGCCCGCTTTGTACAAATAGTAAATGAACAAATTCTCAATCCTTAAATTTTGATGTATTACTCTGCTATTCCTTTTTTGAAATGTGACCTTCACATTATATTTTATTTTCACAAAAAAGTAGAGAACTTTATCTTAGTTGTTATTTGAAATTGCTTTAAAAAAAAAAACTGTAATCATATTCACAGAAAAAGAACTGTAAGTTTTGAAATAAAACAGTGATTGATAAATCTGAAAGTAAAAAAAAAATTTTCTACGGTTATACAGAACATACATAAAAATTTTCAGCAAATTATCTTAAAAACTTTTTGAGCAATCGCTGTCCCCGCGTTTGAACTTTCGAAAAAAGCACATTTCGAGTAAAAGCGCATTTTAAAGTTTGATATCTTATGTAAAGTTATGACATCTGCTTTTACTAAAACACGTGTAGTTTTTGTTCTAATGAATAGAAAATAAAAAAAAAAAGTGTGTGTGTACTTATGTACGCATGTAAGAAGTTATACTTCTTTTGATAAAATTCTTTCTAAAAATCTCTTGAGCAGGGCAATCTAAGCCAAGGATGAAAGTCGGTCACGAGCAGAGTTGAACGATACCATCCTTAAGTCAATCGGACCACACACAGCCAAACCCGAGATAATCCTAATTTAAATAAATTTAAACACCCCGCACACAAAGACAATAGGACCAATAACATGGGAGAGGAGGGTTTCGGCAGACCGTATCTGGAGATGAGGAGAACCGAATGTGACACCTGAGATCTCATACCGGTGGGAAGAATCGTTCCTGAGAAAATTAAGACATCCGCCTGAAGAGCCCCCGAGTTATGGTCATTTTAAAATAATTAAAAAATTAAAACAATTAAATAAAATAGAAGCAGGGCACCCAGCAACTCGAAACTCGGCCTGGGTGTGAGAAAACACAAGAGGAATCTATTCGAACCGGTCCGGAGTCTGTAGTTGCAAATGGGGGGGGGGAGGCGCTAGCTAGGGAAATGAAAACGAAACTAACTCCCCCGGGGGGAAGCGCAACTGTGACGTAAATAGTCACGTACATTCCAACGATACACAGAGTAGTAGGTGATCCCAAAGTTTCATCTTTCTATCCCTGTAATATCGTGACGTCATCAAAAGATCGAACCCCATAGGAAAAACATGGGGATACTAATTTTATTTATAATACCCTAGGGTCACTATCTACACACAAATTATAACAGATGAAAGAGCTCAACGAGGACAACCTATGGTCCGAGTTTCATCAATGAAGCTCAAAAATCCTCGGAGCTATGCGGGATTGAAAAAATTGTAAAATTTTAAAATAGTTTTATAATGTTAAATATGAGTAAAGAAATGGGCTATTGTCCTGAAAAAATATATCTAGGATGCTCATATGGAGAACAATCGAATCCAGCCGGTGCGGTCGGCCAATGTAGCATAGGATTCAAATTCTAATTGGGGAAGCCCAGGGCGATACGTCCCAACAGATATGGTTTACAACAATAGTTATTACGATCCCCCAAATATCAGTCCCCTAGAATCTAAAAAGTGGCATGTGTGTTAAAATATTAGACAACGGTGTGCGCGCGCATTGGTGTGGTGTCTTGATGGTATACGCGTGTATTGGTGTGGTATCTTGATGGTATGCGCGTGCATTGGTGTGGTTTCGTGATGGTATGCGCGCGCATCGTAAAAATTTACTCTCATCCCTTTTCCCTAATGCGCTAAAAGAAGTATAACTTCAAAATCTTGAAAAATTTATAAAGTTAATAAAAGATCGCCTATAAAATAAATCATAAAAAATTGTCAATTTTTTTTTAAAAAAATCATGATTTTAGGGTTGTTGCATACCTTAACAATTTCAAAATTTGGCAGCACGCTAACAATAAAATAAATTTTAAAAAATTTTACTTATCTGTATAATACACTATGTAAAATAGTTTACGGCAGTAATTTTCAGTGTTAAATAAAATAATATGTACTACATAAACAGCAAAATGTTCGTTGAGTAATTAATTACTAATTAGTAATTAGAATATACTAAAGGCGAAATTCGAGCTAGATGTTCTTTGATAATTTCGTTATATTAGGTCGTAAAAAGGATAATGCCGTTCTTACTTCATCTTCTACGTTTTAAAGTCTCAACTATTTTTTTTTCATTTATATTTTTGCGAATGCTGAAAATACGAATTCATGCTAATACGATGTAGGAAATTGTAACAATATTTGAAAAGCTTTTTGAACTTTTATGAGATAATCGCCTCAAATTTAAATCCAAAATGAATTAATTGAAATTAAAAAATTAAATCGAAAAAATTGAAAAAATAAATTGTAGTTATACAGAGTTGAAATTTAAAAAAAAAAATTGGAAAAAAAAATTAAATCGCAAATTGACAAAGCTGAAATTAAAATTTGAAATTAAATCGTGATTATACAGAGCGAAATTAGTTCTTCGTCTTCATTCAAAATTCATTCAAGTACAGATGTATCCGTTATTACAAAGTGATTACGAACTCAATCAAATTTGTTTATATCCATCAATATCCATGAAAGGATAAGTTAAATATACCACGAATACACTTTTAGCTTACTTTTATAAAACGACCGAGAATGATTCAGTTCCGGATTTTATTCAATTCCTCTTATTATAGCTCACTTTCTCTCTCTATATATTTATCTTGTTCAAATTTTCAATCCTTAATAAAATACTTGCAAATCATCCATTCAAAGTAGGAATTGACTTACAATTTTTTATAAATATTACTCTCTTGTTTTTTTCTCATAATATAAATAATAATTATTAAAAAAAATGGTGGCACGCTTTAAGACTTTGGTAGCACACGAAAGTGCCTTGGCACAGTGATAGAGAACCCCTGATCCAAATAATGGCAGAGAGTAATAGGGTGTCAACACATGAGTCAACTTTGTCATCAAACCATTGTTTAAGGTTACGTGAAATCTTGTCTGTGTTGATGCTCTGATCTACCGTCTATTTTGAATTTGTGAAAGCAATTTTTATTCTTTTATGAGGAATTTCTGAGTTCCTTTCCAATTCTGGATTAGTACATCGATTTTAGTGCAATAAAATACACTCTTCCTTGCAATTTTTACAAAGAATTGCATAAATAAATCACGCAGTTGTCATACAATCATTGCTATAGCAACTTATTTGTGGGGTTTAAGAGCTTAAGTTATCCCACTATGTTCGAAACCGGGATTTTGCAAGAGCGTATAAATGGTTAATATTTATGATATTTAGTGTCACTTAGATTAAAAAATGTATATAAAATTGTTTTAAGAATAGTATTACAATAAAAAAAATATTTAAGTACACTATTTTGACAAAAAATAAACATAGAATGACCCATTTTTAAAATATTATCTTTTTGTGAAATAATACTTCTATTATAATATTTTGCCAGTATATATCTCAGACCTCTGTACAGAGGCTCAACTAGAATTTTTGAAATGTGTAACTTAGAAGTGGGTTTATCCATGTTTACGACAACAGAGAGAAGTTTTAAGAAAAAAAACACCGATAATTATTTAAATGGGCTGTAACTCTGAAAATAATGTCAATTTTTCAAAACTCATAGTTGAGCCTCTGTGCACATGTCTCAGTTATATACAGGCAAAATATTATTATAATAGAAGTATTTTTCACAAAAGAAGAATATTTTGAAAATGGGTCATTCTATGTTCATTTTTTGTCACAATGTTGCACTTAAATAATTTGTTATTATAACACACTATTCTTAAAACAATTTTATATACATTTCTAATCTAAGTGTCACTAAATATCATGAAAATTATCGATTTATGCGCTTTTTTAAAATCATGGTTCCGAACGTAGTCGGGTACCTTAAGCATATATTTTCATAAATTAATTTTAAAATGTAGCTTTAAAAAGGGGCCCACACATTAATTTTCAAAATATTATCGATTTTCCATTTGTTATAATTTTTAAAAGTTCAAATATTTTTGTTTAGAATGATATATGATATGAGGAAATACGATTATTAGAAGTATTTTTATTTATTTTTTAAATGAGGCTATTCCTTGACGCACATCAAATGAGCTCTGCTAGAAGTACCTGTGTGCTTTCCCTTGCATAAGTTTCTGAGGAGGGCGAATTCATATGATATATAAGTGGAAAAATTAGAGTGCATTAAAAATTGGCTTGTCCAAAGTGTATGGGTACACGTCTTTTGGATTTTAAAAAGCGAAACAGGGGCAGTCGGTTAAGTGATGGAAAAAGCCTCAGTGGCTTTTCCCTGACTAACCGACATTTTAAAATCAAAAATTCAAAGATATTATAGTATGGCTATTAGAAATAATATCAATGATCTACACAGCATGAAAACTGCTGTTTAGGCTGTTTATTTTTCAAACAAGAGCCCTCAACGTGGACAGTCTCCTGCAAGTATAAATGCCTGTTGCAAATTTCAAAAGACAGAAGCTGAAAGTAACGAAAGGCACTATGATCAAAAGCACATACACACGCGCTATATACCCTAATCAATTAAATGGAGCCATTTTCTAGAGATCTAGGTGATCTTATGTTATTAAGAAAATGTTTACATGGAAAGGCTCCGAACCCAAATGAATTAATAACATCATATGGTGAGTGTGATTCCAAGATCTACATTTGTAGAATTAAAAACTCTAAAATTAGGGGTAAATATGTAGCAAAATTAATACATTAAAACATTTTGATATTGAACCAAGTTGAAACTGTGTGTGCCATGCTTCAAAAAACTAAATACACGTAGGATTCGTGTAGCCTAACGAAAGTGTCTTGTGATCCCAAAAAAAGCGAAATTGTTAAAAAATAATTTAAAAAAAAAAAGGAAAATTAAAAGAGTCTTTTATAAAAGCAGAGAGTAAGAAAATATGCTTCATATGCTTCTGGAAAGTACTAAAACAGTGAAAATGCTCAAAAAAGTACAAATTTTTTACTTAACAGCCTATTTTCTCAAAATGTAATATTTTTCACTTTATGTACCTTTTTCTCAAAAACTTTTTATCATATAATCCTCAAATTTTCAGTGAGCAGACTTTTAACATGTTTACATATTTTAATGGAGGGAATTAGATATACTTATAGCAAATGTTTTTAGATATGACTTTTTAAAACTTAATTTTAGGGAAAGAAATTGGACAATTTTTATTAAAAAAATCCGTACTTAATCTAATTTTTAATAAGAAGACAAAACCCTTCATTAAAGTGTTCTTGATAGTACACATAGCCTAATGTAAACTTTTTATCCATGAGAAGTAATTAGTTTCTGAGAAAAAGGTACATAAACGTGCGCAATTTAAGATGGGCTCCAATGGGTGGTGTGTGCCCTTAAAAGAACTTCCTTAATTTTTTACTCTTTACAGCATTCAAATCGATACATTAATCTGCACAATTGATTTATCAAATCGATTGTTCTAAAACCAATATTAACAATAAAACAAAAATTATTCCTTTACAATGAATAGTTATTTTCGCTTCCTTATAAATATGATTTATTTTACTTCAGTGTGTAAAGCTGATATTGTTCTAACTTGAGCTTTTTTATACAGAAATTAAATATAATAAGCCTATTACTTTGCCCAAAGATATATCGATTATAAATGTCAGCGCGGCTGATGAAAAGCAATCAAAGCTTTACTATATCTTACTATTCTTCTGTTACTAGAAATAAAAGGGAAGCAAAAAGCATTTAATCGCTGTACTATGTGAAGGTAATAACGTCTTAAGAAGCGGGAAGTAGACATACATTTCGCATTTCCAGCTGTCAAAGCGGTAATAAAGAAATAATGATTAGAAGTAAACATCGTTTATCTTATTACATTCAGTTTCGAAACCAAATGATAAAAAGCTAACTAACGCATATGAACTTGTAAAAGTGCGCTATAAAACATGACTTGTATAAATACGTTTTGAAACAATCTTCCGACGATAATTCCTAAATATCTTTAAAAGTTGAAAAATTCTGAAGTTTAACTTTCTCGTACTTTATACTCATTAGTATATCAACAAGGGAGTTTTAATACACCCACGCACGCACTAAAATGAATTTTGTAGATAGTCGTGACAAGGGGAAAATCTGAATAGGAAAATGAATTTAGCCACAAGTACAGATCGAGCCGAAGAATCCCCACATACACTCAGTTAGAGAAATGCAATGGAGGGAATAAAATACGGAAGCTATAATCACATGTTTAAATTATAGGAAACAGGAATTATATTTTTAGAAACTACGACGGTGGTCTTAGAGAAAAACTTGGATCCACACACACACACACACCTAGTCGCTGAGAAATGCGTGAGTAAGTTTTAAGATATTCCTTTTTTAGGATTGGAGAATAAAAATTTGTCAAAACGCATGGTATGGTCATGTCATGATCAAAGAGTCTAAGATAGGTTGAACTTCTAGATGTACGCCTGTCGTTGACCACAACCTTGAGCATCATACAGATGGCAGTATGATTTAGTTCGGTTCCTCCCCAATTTAGAGGGAGAACACCCTGGAGGGGGAGCAGGGGCCTCTCACCTCTCCCCTTCCACCAATCTCACTAGAAGATTTGTGGCTCGATGGCTATTTTGTGTACCTTCATGCCACGAAGGCCCTATGCACTGACAAACATTCATATCTTCTCCGGAATTCGAACTCAAACCTTACGGCACGGCAGTCAGCGTCGCTAACTGTTAAATATAATCGTTGCTATAAGTCGCTAACTATAATTCTTTTTAATGTGAAAAATCAAAGGAGACTGAAGCCTAGAAAAAGGTAATCGTAATTAAGGTACACAGAAAAATTTTTGAGATTAGAAAAATATTGAGTAAAGTTTATATATATTGATGGGAGGCCAGAATTTCCTAATTTAGAATTAGCCCCTGAGACGTCTTGGAATTTGTTTGCGAGTCCCCGGACTGGATGCTGTGAAATTCTTTTTGGTGGGGTGCGTCAATAAAGTTCCCGCGTTAAGAAAGTTCACTAAACCCATAAATTGTGAAGTGGTGTAACACTGCGCTGGTCTCTGGACCAATCAGAGACAATTACACTGGACAAGACAAAGAATCCACTCTAGGATTTTTGTGTGAATAGTCGCAAAATAAAACGGGACACAGCCCGATTTTAGACACACACAGCCGATCCCAGAGCTGCAGATAATCTCAAAAAACTCCGGAGACTCCGGGCATCAACCATGTCCATTCCCTTGCACTTTCCCTCTCTCAAGCTAAGTTAATTTTTGATCTTCTTGTAGTGAAGTAAATTTCCATATACTTGTGCTTAAAATAAATTTAATAATGTTTTATAAAACTATACGATCAGAGAGAGAGAGTGTATGATTTAGTGTGAGATGAGTGTTTTAATTTTAGAATTAGTTAACTTCATTAATTGTCATGATTCGATGTGAAATTAGGAATCTGGATTCAAAGTTTTAGAAATTAAATAAGTTTAAAATAGCTTCTCATCAATATATATATATATATATATATATATATATATATATATATATATATATATATATATATATATATATATATATATATAAATCCATATATAGACAAATTTTTACAGATTCTTTTAGATATTGCTATACCTACGGATTGAAATTTAGATTTTTCAAAAGGCCATGGTATCCTAATGGTTAGGGTTATGGATTCGTAGCCCGCGTGTTATGTGTATGAGCCCTAATGCAACAAGATTCACCGTGTTGAAGGGCAACCTCTACATGGTGAGGGATTCTTCAAGGCTCGAAATCTTCTCGTTGGTCTGTTGTGGTAGTTTGGAGAGGGGTGCTAGCTCAGATGTCATCCTCGTCACTTTACCATGGTTTATAATTAATTTGCCCTCGTGTTGCTTTATAGTGGTACGTTAATAAGACTCCCTCACTTTGAACTTTTCAAATTCACCACACATCAATAAGTTCACAATATCAGCCTGCTATGGTTAAATGTTTATTTTACACAAATAACACCTTTCGAGCACACGTAAACCAACATATACACATTTACGTTACGACATTTTTCATAACCAATTAAATTGCATACAGCCAAGTTACAATGGTATGCATCGAATTCGAGATATTTGTATTAAATTTCTTAATCATTTAGATCTTTTCGATGTACGTGGATGTTTATAAATCTTTGCAGCTTTGTTGTATAACATTTTTCAATGGTAAGATTTTATTAAGAAGCTCTCGGCTAAGTTGTTGGTAATTTGTGGTGTTTATGATTTGTATCACATACTCCACTATTTGACTATTTTAATGTATTTGAGTATTGATATTTATATACGATCTTACAACGGCGAATATACAAAGTTCTGAAATTTTAACTTTTAAATTTTTGAGCTTTTAAAAATTGGGAAAATTTGTGTTTTAATAATGGATGCCTTTTTGTTGATAATTGTTTGTCATATTATGCACTTGGCTATAGTATTATTTGTCATATTTATAGGAGCTTTCAACATCAAAGTATTTTTCTCCTTTGAAGCATAATTTTTTGGGGAAAAATTTAATAAAATAATCCAGTTTCATTTGCATTGCAGATGTTTTAAGCCTCACATCCTTCACAAATTCTTATTTGTGTTGCTTTTTGCTATCCAATCAGTTACATGTTGCATAACTTCCGATTTTCTTCATCACAAATAGTCTTAAAAATGTTTTTGCCCTTGCTTTAATTTGTCTAATCGCAGCCATTTGAAAATCTGGAATCTTGTAGTATCAAATTTTCCGAAACTGCTTTTTCATATTCTTGCACGTAATTCCATTTACAGGAATATTTCTTGCTCTTACATAAAAACTCAATTTAACACCACCGCTATCTATTTCACGTACTTTAGTTCTAAATTTTACTCTCTCTGAGTGTTTATTTGAATTATTATGTTATTATATTTGTATTCAGCTGTGAAGAAAGGAAGATCTGATCTGCGTACCTTCCGTTCCGAACGCAAGTACTTTATCGACCACGCCAAAACGATCGTATTCGCGTGATGTTTGGTACTAGTTTATATAGATATCACACCGCCACATACCTCTATGCCAGTGATTCGGTGAATAATCGAGCGAACGATACCCTATTCGTAGCGAGCATGTGAGCAGTTGCGTCACTTTGTAGATTGCGTCATTCATGCGTAACGGCTTAACAGTTGCGTCATTTGTGTGAGACGGCTTAATTGCGTCATTTGTGTGAGACGGCTTAATTGCGTCATTTGTGTCTGAAGGCTTAGTTGCTTTTGTGGTGGATAGATGCTGCCCCGACTGTGGAGCGTGCGGCTCTTTCGCACGGCCAGGGTCACCAATGAAGCAAGGAAGATTCGATGTGTGTACTTCCGTTCCAAACGCAGGTACTTTATCGACCACGCCAAAACGATCGTCTTCGCGGGATGTTTGGTACTAGTTTATATAGATATCACACCGCCACATAGCTTTTCTTTCTCATTGATTCTTGACTTGGATTACCTTACGACTCGCCAATGGCGTAACGGAGAATATTTGGGACCTCCTGCAAAGTCAGGTTTTAGGCCTCTAGCCTAATCTTGCAAAGGGGGATCTTACAAAGGATCTTTCTTGTGACCAATCTGGCTTTTGGCCCCCTGGAACCCCTCACGATGTGTTTGTTGTGGGGTTGTATGTTACGCCACAGCAACTCGCTAAGGTAATGCAATCTATTCTCACCTGAAAGTATTATTTAAGTTGTTAATAATTGTTATATGTACTACATACCTGCCCTGTAAAAAGAATTCAGTTTTCCAAAATCAACGTTTTTATTGCTATTGCAACTTCAAAAAAAGGAGCACCATTTTACGACGTGCAAACTTCATACTATATTACTCTGTTCTGTTCATAAATCGAGTCGATGGAAAGATTTATGTTGGATTTCTTTTTCTCTCTCTCTCTCTCTCTTTTCTCCTCTTCTGTGGTGGATGTGGTAGTTTAGTGGTCAAGGTAACAGACTCGTAGCCGGCTTGTGATAGGGGCTGCGGTAGCCCAGAGGTCAAGGAATCGGATCATGGCAGGCATGTCATGAGTTCGAACCCAGTACCACTAAAGACCCGCCTTGTAGGGGAGAGATGCACGTTAAATCTGTCAAGAGCTCAAACGTTCTCCCATTGGTGTGGTAGTTAGGAGAGGAGGGTGCCAGCTCAGGTGTCGTTCTCGTCACCTGACCATGGTTCAAAATGACGAGATCCGTCGCCAAAAGCCCTCGTGTAGCAGAACAGTGCGGCGTTAACATTCATTCACTCACCCGCCCTCGTGGTTTAGAGCCTCGTACCACTGAAGATCCGGCGTGTAGAGGGGGCCGATGCACGTTAAATATGTCGAGGCTCAAACGTCCTTCCGTTGGTGGGTTGTGGAAGTTAGGAGAGGGGGTGTCAGCTCAGGTGTCATCCTCATCACTTGACTATGGTTGGTGGTTTGAAATTACGAGGTCCGTCCTCAAAAAGCCTTTGAATAGCGGAATATAATGCGACGTTTTTTTCATTCTCTCACTCCTCCTCTGTGGTTAGATTAATTTATTATGCCAAAAATATATTTGATTTTTTTAAGAGAAGACATTTGAAAATAGTAATATATATATATATATATATATATATATATATATATATATATATATATATATATATATATATATATATTTATATATATAATATGTATAGCATTTCTCAAATTGGCCTTTGAAACCTTTAAAGATTGCTCTGAAGGAGAAATTCCACTTTTATTTATTTTCTACCTCTATCTTATTTTTAGAGCTTTTTTAGTGCTCCTTAATAAGAGATAAATACATTAAGGTCTGTATTCAAAGGGATTAAATTGAGGTATTACGGTGGGAATTTTAAGGGGTATATTACGCTGTTTATATCATGCAAAATTTCTTTAATAACGAAATTCAAAAAGAATTTTTGAAATACATTGAACGTAATTATGTGAAAATAGTAGTAGAAAAAAAAAATGCCAAATCGCAAAAGTCTATTTAAGAATTTGTTTAAATGAAGTCGTCATTCGCAAGTTTTGTATTGTTACCTTTTAGATACGTTCTTTTGATTATCTTTATTGATTTATTAATACATTTCACTGGCAAGTTATCTGATTTTCTCAAATAGTGTTAGTTTATTTAATAGAGAAACTCTGCTCGTGTGTGAAATAAATGCTCTACTAAGAGTACTGTTATCAGAAGAACACACCAATTTCGCTTTCTTTTAAAAAAATTATCATATCTTTTTCATTCAGGTCTTTTCGTTATCAGTTTTTAAGAAAGTATATGGTAAAAAGAAAACCTAAGTGATTGCATCAGCAGAAAAAAAAACACATGATCCTAAAATAAACCTTTTTCAGAGAAAAGGTAAAAAAATTTTAAAAAAGAAATTTTTAACACACTGCAAAAGGAAGAGTTTGTTTTTAAATTTAATGTAGACATAAGAGGTCAAATTATAGTTTTTTATAAATAATTCGAGAATATAGAAAGCATTGAAATGGAATTATTTATAATGTCATAAAAAAATCTCGGTTGTGTTTTTTCTGAAACACTCAAACAAAAAGTAATTAATTTGGTAATAATTAATAAATTTATTAAATGATGTGAAATATCGTATTGATGAAAAACAAATATGACGTCTAAACATAATAATGTTCAATTAAAAAATGTATACATTTTCGAGATGTTTGTAAAGAGTACATAGTACAAATTTTTGTACTGTTTTTTGATTCCATCATAGTAAGACAAAGAAAAAAAATCAAATAATTGTAAAACAAAAAATGTATAATATATAATGATTCACACACACACACACTTTCCATTATAGCAGCAGAAGTATTCAACTAGAATTTTCGCTTCAGTATAATGATAAATCAATGAATCAACAATCAATAATAATAATAATAAATAAAAAAAACGTAAACTTTTTTTTTATGATTTCGATCTAAAATATATGCAAAAAAATTCTGAAAACACATTGCAGCTGTTGCCAAAATATATATTTGTGATAACTTTTGTTTCACATAAAAAAAAAATGAAAATAAATTTTATTCCTAACTTTAGAACTTAAACCTAAAAAAATTTCGACTGCATTAAAAATTATATCAAGAATCGAATCTGATTATCTTTAATCATTATTCCTTAATTATATTCTAGTTTTTACTTAGGCATAGAGTTTATATATAAACAGTGAAGTTTGTTTCGTCTTACAGACGAGTAACGGATGATAACTATAATCGAATCATTTATCTTAATGTCGCTAAGCAAAGTTGTATTTAGTAATTATTTTATTTACTTTACCTGTGCTTAGAACTATTTTTCAATGAATTTTTGGACTTGAGATATTTGGTAAAAATCATCTGCTTTTCGTAAATTTAATCAGGTCGCTAATGTATCTAAAAATATCGTCTGAAGGTTAAAGAATTTTATTGTATGTATTATTTTCATGTAATTTTTGGAATGTGTACCTGGCAATGAAATTTCATTTTATTTTTTAGCTTCAGAATTCATTAGTTCACTTGTAAGCTTGAAATAGGAGGTTGAAATTCATTTTAAATTTCATCCTGGGATGATACTCGATTATTAAGGAAGAACGAAAAGCCGAATATCGAAAGGTAGGTTATTTTTAAATATTTATTAAATATGCTTTTCTATGTACTTATATGTTTAGCATTTATGTATTTTTTTAATTCGAATTTTGAAAGCACTGACAATAGAGTTGCTTCCTTAAAAGATTTAACAAAGGTTATTGTTAAGCTTTAGGTAAATGATAGTAGAAAAACGTTAATATATATATTTTTATTTGATTTGTTCTTTTTTTGCTAATATTACACGAAAATCCGAATAAGTTTTAATAAATTTGTAAGGTTACGAAACCTGAATTCGTAATGCCTGCAAATTCGCTGAAAAATAAATAAATAAATAACAATTTAAAGAAGCTCGCTGTATTTACTATTAAATTGCCTCTCTATGTATGAAGTTGTTATTCAGATACCTTAAAGTTCATATCTTTGAGAAATAGCTTTTATCAACGCTTTCGTTTCCAAAAAAAAAAAATTCAATAAAGTTTTTTTCCATGTTAGGTAAGTGTCGAAATATTTTCTTCCGAAATAAGTACTTAGAATGTTACAGGGAATTATTCACGGATAATTTCTTACCCAAGTGTTCTTGTTTGAATATCACCTGCTTCATAATTTGAAAGTGGAGGTTTCTTATCTTGTTCTTACTATGCCTTATCGAAACATCATTTCGTTTTTTTTATTGTAATCTTTTAAAAGTTTTGTCAGTGTACTTAAAAACATTCTCAAAGTGAAATAAATAATTTAAATTTTTTTTATTACTTTTATGACTATGGCTCATGTTTTTTTGGTAGAATAAACTGTAGGAAATAACAATTATAGTTTTGTTTAGTTGTCATATTTGTAAAAGAAATATTTTTTTTATTCTTCAAATAATGCCTTAACTGTTCCTTAAGGTATTTTTGTTTTACTTTACTTTGTTTTAAATATAATTCTGTTTTTGTTCAGAATTCTTTATGCTGAATATTTACTTTGCTAACAGCAAATATTTATAATGGAAAAGAAAAATCTCGCATATTTATAATGTTATATTCATTTTTATTTAAAACATAAATTTTTTATGTATGCTGCACATAAGTTAAATTATGAACTGTACGTAAAACAAAAATTGAGAGGTTTTATACATAACACTAATATTTATTATGTACTGTATTGTAATCATTAAAATAACATTCATTTTATAACTTATCACGTTCGCACATTGAATAAAAGAAATATATTATTACTTCATAAATAAGTTTAGGAATAGCAAAACGGAATATCTGTTTGGCTTAAACAAATAATTTGATTCTTTTCTCTCAATGTCAACAGAATATTTTTTTATTTAAAATTTTTTTTAAAAATTTTTTTTCATGCAATATTTTTTTTATACAATATAAAAATTCCTATCTCCTTTTTTACCTAAAGTTAGTTATTTTTTTAAATTTAGTAGTGGGCATAAATACCTTCTTTATCAATTTCCTTCATTATTATTCTTATACATTTGTAATATATTGGTTCAAAATGTTTGTTTATAACGTCAATAGAAAAAATTAGTAAACAAAAAGAAAAAAAAATGAAGTTATGTTTGTATTGTGACGTAACATTTCAGTTAATTTTCATCGGTATTTTTAAATCAAAGATTCGTAAGTTATTTATTAAATCCTATCTAATATGCTTTTATACTACGATTTGTTCAGATTGCTCCATTTTGAAGATTTCGTAGGTATTCTATATGTATATGGGTAGCTAAAACAGTGCGATGTTAATAATCAATCAATCTAAAAGTTGCTAATCATCTTAGCAGAGATTTAAATATATGTTAATACACGATTTGGACGGCTTCTCAAATACCGTTTTGGTGGATGATCTGGAATGCAGTTGCTCATTATATGTAGTTTGAGTTTATTATTCTCAGTCAAGTCCAACTTATTTTTAGGAACTCCAAATCAATGATTCAAGATAGCACTAGCATATGCAGCAGGCGTTAGCAGATAGTAAAGCAGCAGTTCTCAAACTGTGGAGCGCACCCCTAGGCAGGTCTGATACTCCTACGCGGGAGTAGCGAGCATATCGAAAAGTCTGAAATAAGATTATTTTAAAATTATTAATTTTCTGAAAGGAAGAAAACAAAATACATTTTGACACAATAACTAATAAAATGCACATTTACACTGATATAATAATGTTATAAATGTATCAGAATTGCACAATGTACATGATGGCCTTAAGTACACCGCAAGTGTTCAAGAGATGCCGGAGAGAAAACTACCGGGAATATATTCCAGTGAAATTTGGTATCTACACGTTTCAGAACATGCGCGTCAAATATGCGAAAAAAAATTGTCATTTTTACCCGATAGATGGAGCTGTACCCCGTTTCAATGCTTATCGACGGCATAATGCAAATTTTAAGCCCATTGAACAGTATAAAAACAAGACCACATTGAGTAGCGATGTTCCGGATCGTAAAAGCAACAAGATATATGAGAAATGATGACATCCGGAAAGCCATTAAAATCAATAGTTTTAAATCTCGCATCCAAAAGATTGCTTGAAATTTCTTTAACTCTTTGCAAAATACGAATAATGTCAATATGATAAATCTTCCTAACTATAATCCCAATGAGATTTTACTAAAAAAACCGAGAAGAATTATTCTCGATTCCTACAATCCACCATAACATTAATTTTTACCCCGCCCCCTTAGTCTTAAATTTCTTTCTTAGAGATTTGAGCAGCCAATGAGAGTCATTTTCCTCACATGCCAAGAGCCAATCAGAGAGCGAGCACTCAGCTCTCACCAATGCAACCCAAAATCACCCTGGACCTGGAACTTGTCTGAACGATTGGCTCGACCAATCAGAAGCTTTCTACTCCCCAGCATTAAAATTTCCCATTCGCTCCTCATTTACTTCCAGATATGGGATGGAGCTCGCTTCGTGAGCCATATGCCCAGTAATAGCACCGTAGTAGCGATATTGAGAGAACAATTGATTCCAGCCTTGCGTGAGAGACATTGTTTAGAAACCACTGTATTTATGCAGAGGGCGGAGCATCCCCTCACATCACTAAACCTGTTAAAAAATTGCTACATTTTTTGTGCGGACCGAGTCATAAGCAGAGGCTTCGAAAACGCGTAGCCTCCCTCGTTCACCAGACCTTAATCCTTGCGATTTTTATCTGTGGGGACATCTAAAAGATAGGGTTTATAGATAACAACATGCTTCTGTTGCTGAATTGAAATCTAGCATAACGAGACGCGTGAGGTGTGTTACAACAGAGATTTTAAATGCTACGGTGGACCATACTGTTTTACGTTTTCAGCATGTGCTTGCATCTGATGGTTAGCACATTAAGCACATCAAGTGATAATTTCATTGAATAAATAATGGCTAAATTGTATCCAAAGCGTCTTTATGGATTGTTTAATTTGTGATTTTAATTTACTTTGATTTTTAATTACATGATACTGTAAAAATTTGATTACTAAAGCAAATTGTATGGAATTTTGATTAACTGTATGATGTTTTATGTTTATATGCTTCTTAGAATGTCATTATGTTCTATTAATCGGTTTTGTAAGTTGTATATGCCACCGGGGAGTGTTGAAGTAAGGCACAGAGCCATATATCAAGTGAAAATGGGGGGTTTTTGCGTATTTGATTTGCGCATGTTCTGAAACGTGTAGATACCAAATTTCACTGGAATATTCCCAGTGGCTTTCTCTCCAGAACCCTTTGAACACTTGCAGTTCAATTATGGCCACCCTGTATTTGATAATTAATTTATCAATACACTAAATTTAAAAAAAAGAAAATTCATTATCCACCACTGCTCCAAATTTTAAGAATGATTTATTACTAAATTGCCTTTTGATTTCTCTACTTGATGTTAAATCTCTGAAATCTCGAAAAATCGCTCGTGAATCTCTCTTCTTCGGCAGTTGAGAGCCTTTCTGAATCAAGGAAGGTAACCTTGGAACTTTCTTTAATTAATAATTTAATCTATTCCAATTCCAAAATTAGAAAGGATAAGTAACATAATGCTTGTCCTGTAACATAAAAATAACTTACTTAAAATATCTATTGCTTAAAAGTAACATATGTAAAATTTAAAACTTATCTTGATAATTTGTACGGTTTATAATTAAGGTCATTTTGTAGATTTAGCATCAAAGTACGTTATTATCTGATTCAATACATTATTAATGCAAGAGGGAGGGGTGGGATGAAAATTATTATTGAAAATTGGGTCGCAAGTACTGAAAGTTCGAGAAGCCCTGGAGTAAAAAGAGGAATTCCTGGACTTCTGTTAGAGACAGATTTAAAGTAGAAGTATTTAATATGCGAAGTTGGTTGAAATGTATTTTGGGGTTGAGCGTTAAGTAAAATATCTTATACGGTGTTGTGTGGACTCATCGCATATTTATTTCTGGGATATTTCTGTGTCGACGAAGTATGTGTGGAATTCTCTTTGATCTCAATCAGTAAGGGTGAGCTGTGTTGTTTCCCCAGAATTGATCCTCATGCGGAAGTAGGATGCAAGAACTTGCCTCCATCCCATTCAGAAATCGTTAGGTTGACCGGAAGTCAAGAACATCCCGCAAAACTCCACTTCCGTCCACTCGGGCATCCCCACTGAGCTCTTCTTTCTGGCATCCGTTTGTGCTTATACATGATGAAGTGTTAGATAATAATAAAATAATACAGGGTTTATTTAATAAACATTGAAAAAACCATATGTTTTAGGAAAGAGTTTTATTCTATTGATTTTTCAAATATATAAATTATATATTGTTATAAGATATATGTATTTAATTTAATTGCACTAGAGTTTAGTTGAACTCTGACTTTGTACCATATATAAAAACTGCGGTATTTCGGGAGAAGGCTTTCTAATGACACTCAAATAAATTTTGAACTGAAACTAAAAGTAATATGTAGTTTCCTTTACGAAGGGGATTTAGGCCGCGGTAGCCGAATGTTCAAGGTATCAGATCGTGGCTGGCCTTGTCAAGAGTTCGAGCCCAGAACCACTAAAGACCTTCCGTGTAGGGCAGCGATGCACGTTCAATCTGTCGAGAGCTCAAACGTCCTCCTATTGGTGTGGTGTGATAGGAGAGGGGTGCCTAGCTCAGGTGTCGTTCACGTCACTTGACCAGGGTTCAAAATTACGTGGTCCGTCACCAAAAGCCTTCGTGTAGCTGAAGAGTGCAAGGTTAATATTCACTCCCTCACTTACAAAGTATTTAAAAGCTGTATTAGTGGAACAGTCATTATTTTAATCTCGTACCCGTCAAATCCAGCAACTTTTACAAGTCATGATTCGATTAAAGCTACCCATCGCGTAGATAAAACAATACAAGCACAATGTATAGAAATTGTTTACTTTATTGATTGCTTATTAACGTCATACTTTAAAGAAATGACGAGGGAGACGCCTGAACTGGCTCTCCCCTCTCGTATTACATTCCACGCTATCGTAAGGACGTTGATCCTCCACAGATTTTACCAGGTCTCTCTACATCAGAGATTCCCAAACCTTTTTGCATCATAGACCCCTTGACAGGTTTCTCAGTTTGGGGTAGACCCCCTACTTACCTAATATTAAATTTTTGCAAATTTATCAGCATAAATGTTTTTGACAGAAGGTATAGAGTTATTTATTTTAAAAGATAAAAATTTTAACTGTAGTGAAATATAGTGTTTAAAACTTAAGAAAATACATGTTAATTAATTAAATTAAGATTTAGTTAATGCATAAAATAACCGTTACATAAAATAACCGAGCAACAAACGAATGCTTTTAGAGGGAGAGATGAATCTGGGGAAGCAATAACAAATTTTCAATATTTAGCATCAATCTTATCAAGTTTTAAACCTAAATATATTTCCTTGGTTAATAGTGTCCAGGATTTTCTTCTTTCTTTTTTGTTTTGGAGATTGGCAAGCACACTGAAACTTCTTCTCAATCGGAAAAACAATTAAAAATTTTCTCAAGATATTCCATAATATGGAATAAATAACAGGTGTATCTTTTTAAAGCCAAAATTGTTTTGGCATCGTTTCTAAACTTTAAGATCTTTGTTAGTGCCTATGCCTAGTGCTTAATTCTTGTCATCTGATTTTTTTTTCAAAGTGACCATGTTAATTTATTGCCTACTAAGGTATTACAATAGTCAAAACATTTTCACACCTAGTTTCAAAATGTAAAAAAGGGCATTTAAATGTTGTGTGTGTGTGTGGCAACATCCAAAATTAATTTTCCTTAACTTTCCTCCTTTAGCTTAATTCTTGCAAAAAAGGCTGAAATATGGTCCTTGTTTTAATAAAATTTATGCTGTCGCCTTCTAACTGTAAATTAACCTCATTAAATTTAGTAAATAAATCTGTTAAATAGGTAAGTTTAGTTTCCACTTGATTAAATTTCCTTTTAATAGTAGTTACGATCTGGTTTAATGAGAGCCACTATCGTAGACCCCCATTTACACCTCATGGACCCCTAAATTATTTTTTCGCTGTCGTGGAACCCACTTGGAGGTCGTCGTTGACCCCTGGGGTCTATATAGACTACTTTGGGAATCACTGCTCTACATGATGACTTTTCAGTAGCATTAAGACAGTGACTCCTAACTCTTTAAGTGTGTCACAACATTTTTTTTAATTATTAATTATACTTTGAGAAGGGGAAAAAAACAAAATCCTGAACCTAATCATTCTGCTGTTATATAGAAATAAACTAAGGTATTCGTGGTATATTTAACTTATCCTTTCATGGATAGATGGATATAAAAAAATTGATTGGACTCGTAATCCCCCCATTTGTGATAATGGGTATATTTGTATGCGAAATCATTTTGAATGAAAGGGAAACCTTATTTCGCGTTCTCAAATGATCCAGATTTAATTTCGAAACATTCGTAAGAGTCCCTTCATTTTGGGTTAAAATTAGTGGCGATTAATCTCATAATAGCCAAAAAAGCTTTAAAAAGATTGTTACAAATTTCTACATATTATTTGTTTGCATGAATGGTATTATCATTTTTACAATTAAATATAAACAAAATTATCAAAAGTCATCAAGCCCAAGTTTCGCTTTATAAGTGTATTTTTATAATTAATTTGTAATTAGTCAATAAGCATTTTGTTGTCTTTGTCGTACGTATTATTTTATTTAAAATGGTAAGGAGAAAGGGAGAGAATAGAAAATGATCCTGCATCTCAGGCGTACATCACTCGTGTTTATCAAGGACTCCCAAACCCATGTGAGAACCCTCTCGAGGTCTTCCACAGTTATCTAGAAAAAGAGAAATCTTAAGGAAATAAATTTTAAAATTTAATATTAAAAAAATTAAAACATAAAAAGATACTCCGTATTTATCATGCATGAAACCCTTGGGAGCACAGAAAAATTACTCCGTCGAGGTCTTTAATCTCACACTTATCTACTGAAGGGGAAATTCTAAGGAGACTTTAAGATTTTGAGGAATTAAACTATGAAATATTTAACACACACCACACACCACACACAGTTACCTTCTATACTACTAATTAAAGTCTTCTGTAATCGAGTTTTAAATATATATGTATATGTAACTTTTAAACACACACAGAGCTGTAGGGGAGTGTCATTGTAGCATAAAGACTAAGAAGAGAATGTTTTTCGCGCATTGAAAACTACGGCTAAAGTGATCTCTCATAAATCTGATTGGTCAGTTTAGAGTTACATTAAAGTAAAGATCGTCCATTTTCTTGGAATTTTATAGCATAATAATATCTGAAAGTAAATAATCCCTTGTTGGTTTAAATTATATTTAAAAGCCCAGTACCACTAAAGACCCTCCGTGTAGGTTAGGGAGATGCCCATTATATAAATCTGTCGAGAGCTCAAACGTCCTCTTGTTGGAGTAATGTGGTAGTTAAAAGAGGCCACACAGCTTAAGTCCGTCTCTAAAAGCCTTCGCGTAATTGAACAGTGCGACGCTAATATTCACTCACTTCCCTACACGCATGTCTTTAGAGGTGCAGGACTCGAACTCATGACATGCCAGCCATGTTCCCATACCTTGACTACTAGGCTACCGTGACCCTAGGGAGGAGGGAGGGCGAAGTAAAAGCACAAATAAAAAATTTTTTTCTCTGAAAATCCTTCGCAAACATTGTCAAGGTCAATGTATAGCATTCCACGCCCTTCGGAACACTTTTATTGATAGCAGTGGCAAAACGGAAAAAAAAAAAGAAAGAAATCGTGTATCTGTGAACACGCGTTAGAAGTTAACTTCTTTGGCTTATATGTATTGAATTGTATAATAAATTTTTATTTTGAAGTAATCTTATATATAATTAACAAATTTATTATTATCATTATTATTTCAAACTGTATTTTAAAAAAATAATTAGGATGGAAAAGGTTTAATATGGACAAAATTTTCATTTTCAATAGATAATACCAAAAAAATTTTTATTGTATGTATTTTGAGAAAAGTATCATCATTATTAGTCTATTTCCATTATGCTTATGGGTGCTTCAGTACATACTTTTGTTATCAAAGGCTTGTGGTAACTAAAGTAAGAAATGTAGGTTTTGCACTCAATATCACTTAAGTATCTCGAAAAGACTGCATCAATCGTAGTATTTGATTTTGTCGTTGATATTATTCTGTTGTTTTGTAGAGATAAGGTGAAATTGTCTTTTAAAAATTCAATCAATTGTAGAGATTTGTCTAAAGCAAAATTGACATTAAAATCTGCACTTAAAATCATAGGTATTTTATCATAATTTTTATTAAGTAAAGCAGAACCTCTCGATGTATATGGTAATAATGATCGATGATGGAACTCGATAATGTCATCCAACTTTTTGTACGGAGTAATATATACTGCTACAATTATAATTTTTTGTCCATTATCTATTACGCATTCAGACAAGCACAAATCCCCCATTGAAGATTGTATGGTACCATAAATATCGGATTGACTGATAGAACTTTCCATGGATGGAGTTATAATGTTAACAGCATCGCTAGAATTTTGATATATCGCAAATCCTCCTGCTCTCGTATTTGATCGTTTATTCTTCACAATGCAGTTGAAATTTGGAATAGATATATTACTTTCATTGCCCAGCCAAGTTACTGATAAAATTAAAATATTTGAATTTCTTATTACTGAATCTTGTAAGTCTACAGCGTGAGCTGTAAGACTTGGCAATTAAAAGTAAAAATCGATAAACCTTGTCTGTTCGTTATGAAATTAATCAAATCTTTATTGATAGTTTGTAATTTGTTCAATGAAAGTCGTTTAAACTATATGATTTAAAAACTCACTTCTTAAACTGGATTTAGAAATTCCATTCGATTGAAAATTTAGTAAACACAATCTTTTATTGCCAAACTATTGGAAGAAATGTTGTGTTGCCACTAAATTTTAAAACAATAGATTGCTTGCATTATTTCCTTAAAATAATTTTAAAATGTATATCCAACAAACTCACCTTAAACTAATTTTTGATAGATTTTGAACCATTTAAATGCTTACTTCGGGTAGATTAAAGACTCACTTCCGATTTTTTTTAATTCATAAAATTTATTATATTTTGACTTTTAGGTAACGTAAAAACAAAACAAAGTATGGATCGCAAAGCTAAAAGAGGAAAGGCTTGTTAAAGCTGCTGTTGAATGAGGAGAGGGGGGTGGGTGCTAGCTCAGGGCTAATAGACAAAAAACACAAAGGAAATGTTAAAAGCCGTAAATTTTAATCTATTTTTTCATTCTTTGAACAGATTACGGATAATACTTTTCTACATATGGAAAAAAAGTTTCGTTAGATTATTTTTATAAATAATGAAATTATTAAATATTTAATTTAAATTTTGAGTATTTTTTGAAAAATCGCTAAACAAAAAAAGATTTTGTCATTTTTTTTTTATGACTGATTCTGAAAGAGAAAAGCATGAACTTGTTTAGAATAAAATATCAATTCATTAACTCGAAAGGAAACTTAAAGGAAATGATTTAGAAACCATTTTTATAAAAACGTATCAATTTTGAATCATTTTTAAAAAAATCGTAAAAAATAGAAAATATCATTATTTTGTTAAAAAATATATACCATATCGTGGCGAAAAGAATGATCTTTCCGATTCCATAATTATTTTTTTGTCTGAGATACATAGTATGAATTAGATGGCATTTTTTTAAAACGAGAGGGAAATTCGGATTGATTGATTGAATATTAACGTCGCACTGTTCAGCTACACGAGGGCTTTTGACGACGGACCACGTAATTTTGAACCATGGTCAAGTGACGTGGACGACACCTGAGCTGGCACCCCCTCTCCTAACTACCACACCACACCAACGGGAGGACGTTTCAGCTCTCGACAGATTTAACGTGCATCGCTGCCCTACACGGCGGGTCTTTAGTGGTACAGGGTTCGAACCCATGACAAAGCAAGCCACGGTCCGATACCTATACCACTCGGCTACCGCGGCCACGAGGGAAATTCGGAACTTCATTCATTTCCACCTTACATTCATCGCTACCCGTAACTGGTAACGCGTCACGCATAACAGAAATTTCTCCCTACCGTGCCATAAGAAGTTAACTTCACAAAAAAAAAAATCGCATTTTGAAACGACGTATACTTACGCTCGGGAATACTCAATGCATTGGTTGAGGGAGACGGATATATACACCGGCGTCAATCAAGGGGTTCAAATTTCATTTTTTTACAATACAGTTATGAGCATGCTGATTCAAAGTTAAGATTTTAACAAAAAGCTGACCGCTATTTATATAGCGAGTTTCCAATTTTCCTTTGGTTACATAGGAGCCGGATGGTTTAATCTTACATAAACCTAGTTTAAATTAAGAGTAAAAACAGATATATTTTTTGCCGTTTCTTCTCTTCATTTTAAAGCTGAAGGATGCCAAATAGAATAAAATCCACAATGGATCTAGAATGACCCGTTGATCTTTTTTGCTACAAAAAAAGTTTTTTCCCCTTTTTTTTAAGTGTGCAACATGGGCGATACGTATTAAAAATTATAAAAATTAAGGTTTTTTCGATTCTTTAATTTATTTCTTGAAATTCTGAACTATAAACATGTTCAGACTACGCAGTTGCAGGCATAGTATTTCATCTTTCTTCTCGTATGATATGCGCGGCCGTGTGTTTCATACTCGGATACGTATGAAAGACGAGAGACAGATGAACAGAAACATATAGTATAATCACAGAAGAATATCGACTTTATTACACAAACAATGATCTTAGCATAGAACAGAAGAGGTACGCTGTTTTCCGTTCGAGACGGGAATCTATTTCAGGCGAAAGTCCGACTTTTCCCAAAAATACACCCATGCCTTATTCGGGACTCGAACCCGAGCCCACTCGATTACAAACCGAATGTCATAACTATCATGTTACGTAGGGCGGCCTCGTATGATATGATCTTATTAAATGTAATATTAAAGGAGAAATAATATTTCTTTTTTCAAATGCCATTTAAAAATTTTTGTTAACATCATTGCGTTAATTTAAACAATATTAGTATTACGATCAATGGCGTAGCTAGACCCGAGTGGATCCCGTATCAAAGTTCCTCGGGGGCCCTTTCTAAGAGCTCCTTAACATTCGGTCATTTTTTGATTCCACGTTTTGGGGCCCCCAAAGCTTGGGGACCCCGTATCATTGGTACGGCTGATACGGTGGTAGCTACGCCCCTGATTACGATGTTTTAATAAAAAAAAATTCATTTGTAAAGATAAATGCTAATAAAAAATATTTAGGAACATGAAAAGCATTATTGTAAAGCTGAAGAAATGAAAAGACAATGAATGCTGGATATGCATAAATTATTGAGGAAACACTCGAGTTTTAAAAATAAATCCGCTTTCCTTCATCATTCTTTGGACAGTTGAAAGCTAAGCTACACTTAAAAGTAGGTCATGTTAAGCTTATGTACCAGAAATAAAAACATATTTATTCAAATGTACAGTATCTTTTTTCAAATGTTTTCACTAAAGGAATTTTTTTTTTAATTTCGGTATAAACGATATTCTAAAATTAATTTTCATAAATAATTTTCTTTTTTTTGTTATGTCTTTGAAATGATTTTGGTGTAATGACCAGTTCATATAATTTACTAACAGTCAAAATTTGAATAGACATGGATATAATAAATTTGAAGAAATCGGAGACGTTTATTATTTTTCGAAATTTCTATTTTTTCCATGCATGTAACATGTGATTAACTTCACTAAAGCTCACATTATTTTTGTTAATATAATATTCATTTTCTTATTAGAATTTCATTCCATTGACACAGAATATGTATAGATTTGTATCCATAAATCTAATTGGCAACTTTTTTTTTCTCATCAAGAACTTTTAACTGGAATGTTTTATTGATAATTATTTGATCTTTTAGTTCTTTATACGTCGTGTTTTTCTGTTGGTTTTTTTGAAATTATAAGCTTTTGTCATTAGACATATGGTAAATTATCTCAAAATTCCGGAAATGGACTCCCTTTGGAAAACAAACTTCCTTCCTCTTCAGTCTTTAAGTGAATATTTTTTTTCTTCATAATTATTGTTATATCACCTTCACCGTCATTGTTACAATTTTCACACATCAATGAATAAATTAATTTTGCAAGTGAAATAAAGAAAGGGGGGGAGGGAGAACACTAATTCCTCCCCTATCCCTTTCTGAAACACTCATTATCCCAAATTTGATATTACTGTTGTACACACCAAGGACGTATCAGCCGTATCAATGACGTGGGGCCCCAGAATACTAAGCCAAAAAAATCGTTAAATGTTAAGCCCCCAAAGAATTTTGATACAGGGCCCTCTCAAGTCTAGCTACGCCAGTGGTACACACGTTAAATTATAAAATCCAGAGCAAGAAAGAAGTTGACCAATTAGTGGCGTAACGAAGAATATTAGGACCCCCTGCAAGGTCAGGTTTTGGCCCCGTACTTGGCGTCAGTCAGGCTTTGCCTCCCCCCCCTCTTCCTTCACGATGCGGCAGTGTACGTTATGCCAATGAGACCAAAAACGTGAGAAGTGACCACCGAACCACCACCATTTTGTCTTATTTATGATTGCTTTTTTTTTCACTTTTAAGAACCTAATTTAAATTTGTTTTTAAGCTTTTTTTAAAAAAAATTACTTTTTCTTACAACTGTAACAGTTAAAAATAAAGATATGATAAACAGTAAATGTAGTGAAAGTGCATTTTATTACATTATTGAAATTTTATTACGTTATCTTTTCAAATTTTTTAAAAATAATTTTGATTATTTATAAATCTAAATGCACACGGTGACATTACTCATGTAATAATACTATACTGTCAGTGGTGTACATTAGGGGAGGGTCTTGGGGGGGGGTCAATCCTTCCCCCATACACCACCAAATTTTCCATTTTTACCATAGGAATTAATTCCATAATGTGCTTTTTAGAATTATGGGCGTACCTAACGCCGCATCAATGATACGCAACCCCTCCCCCCAAGTTACAGGAGCGCCAACATGTGTATCTACAATTTCGCTAACAGGTTTCTGATATCTAAAAGGGCCCTGAAGGAATTTTGATATAGGGCCCACTCAGAACTAGCTACGCCAGTATATAGAATGTACCCTCTACTCCCCCTACCCATAGCAGAGGTCTGTGTTCGACACTTTTTACTATAGTCCAGGGATTCAAGTTTACAAAAACATTCGAAATGCTGTTTAATTGCTTAAAAATGAAAAAAAATTAGAGATTTCTAGAAAAATTAGAACACTTTTTTTCTTTTATGAACGAAATAATTTGAGAATTCGCTAAAATGAACAACATTAAGACAATGTCAAGGCATATTCCGTGGTACATATCAGTTAAATCAAAAGTTTCATTCGCTAGATTTTTGATTTTAACATGATAGAGGTATTTTTAGATACACTGAATACGTATATACTTGAAGTAAATTATTACTGATATTTTTCAAAACCAAATAGAAGCTGGTCAATAATTTTATACACAGAAAATGTTATGTATGTGGCAATAAAAATTTCCTTACTTAATAGCCTGAGGTCATTCAACTAACTTAAAATTATTTGAAAAAATAAGATATATATTATTTACATTACATTACATTTTCGTTAACATAATATGAAAGTTTTCTCTTCATTGTACGGAAGGTAGGAAAATCAATTCCTTCGCCAAATCAGTTGTACTACTTCTTACCTGTACTAACAGATGGCGCCACAAATGTTAGCAGGGTCATTTTATGCTAAGATTTTATTGCAACTAAGCGCTAAGTTTGGAATCAAACTAGGCATATCTTTAATTTAAAGAAATTATATTTTAAGAAATGGGACAGCGATAATTAGAAAATAAAAAAAAGTACTTTTTTTAATAAAAGGAAGTTTTTATAATTTTTCTTTAATCTTGGAATTTATAATAATAAAAAACTAATTGTAAGAACTTTTTTTTTACTATGGAGACTTCGAAGACAAAATTCCTCATTCTACTGTATGACTTTTTAACCAGAATAAAAACTGAAGATAATGTAAAATTTGCCATTATTTTTTAATATCAAAAAATTTTTTAGACTTAAAGAAGTTTAAAAAGTCCAAGGATATTTATTTCATTTTAACTAACCGAAATAATGACTGTAATGCTTTACATTAAAGGTGCCCATATTTCTGCATGTTCTCGTTTTTTTTTTTTTTTAGGTAAAAACTTTGTTCTCGATTTACGAGGATTTGACTTTTTGAGCAAAATGAATCATTATCCATAAAACTATGCGGGTTTTTTTTATTTCAAAAATACATTCGAATTAAAAGTTGTCATTGTGAAGTCAATGACTAAGAATTCTAATTGAACTTTTATGGTATAGGCTAGTTAGTTCAATGATCGGTTTCAAATCAATCATATATAAAAAAGCATCCTGTTATTTTCTCGAGGAAAGTTAAAATTTTAAAAAAGAATTCTTTTCTTTGTAGTAATTTGGGCAATAAACATAAAAATAAAGCATTGTTTTTAACAACAAATTTTATCCCAGGATACCCATAAAGGAAAGGGGGGTTGTCTGTGTAGAGGAGGTGATACACGTTAAACCTGTCGAAGCTCGAAATCTTTTTCGTTGGCTTGGTGTGGAAGTTTGGAAAGGGAATGCCAAGGGGAGTTTCATAATTACAAGGAGTGCCGTTAATAGCTCTTATGTTGCTTTATTGTGCGACGTTAATAAAATACTCACTCCGATGCTGTTTGTCATTCAGAGATGATTTACAAGTTCTTGCTTAAGAGATATGGCGACGTCATCAAATATATTGCATGGATCCGTTAATGTAGAAGGAACCTGAGCCTGCACTCCGAATTCCAATCTTCCAAACTACGCCAACATGAGAACCTTGAACTTTAACATATTTAACATGCATCAGCCCCTCCGTTCGATGAATAAAATGCATTTGAGCTAGGACCTATAAATACAAATGTCACTTTCTTCATAGTGGAAAAAAAATAATTTCCTCATGTTTATAATATACGATTTCATGCTTATTAGAAATAAGGAAAGCAATAGAAAACTTGAAAGATCAAATTTTAGAGTATTGTTTCTAGATTTGGCCATGAATCTCAAATGTATTTTCAAATAATTCCTCATAAAATAGAAATTAAGTAAAAATAAACGTAAGAAAATTATTAACTATGCATAAAAAATTGCAATTCATATTCAAGAATTCAAGTTTTTAAAACTTCATTTTGAGATGCAAATTAAAAAAAAAATATTCAGACATACTGAGCACAAAAATTAACATTTGTTTCTGTAATGACAAATGTGATTTGGTAGCGTCGATTTCTTCGATTTGTTTTCCAAGTGTTAAACATAATTTAAATTTGGAAAACTTGTTCAAATAGTTCTCAGAGCTGGGATGATAGATCGTCTAAATATATGTTACTTTCATATGCTGATCTCTCCTATGAAAAGAAAACAACCATATATTGCGAAATTCTGTTTGAGTCCATTCTTTGATTGTTTTAATATATTTATAAGCCCATTAGTTTCCTCTTTGAGTTCCTGCATTAAAAATGAAAAGGTGGTTATTTATTGAATTAAAGAATATCGATTATTTATATGTGTTTTATTAAATTGATATATTTGTTACAAATATAATACTGTGACGATTTTACTTCGATATTAGTAACGAATATGATACTCGATTATCTTTATCCAATCTTTGAATAATTAATATCAAAATACTGTCAAATCTATATTGCGAGTTTTTCTATATAACGAACTTTTTCCTGGAAACAAGAACATTTCCCGATTTTCTTCGTAAAATACCTTCCCAATACCGAAGTGCATATTCTATAAGATGAACTTTTTCTCTTGTGATTCAATTTTTTCCCCTCCCTATTTTTAAAGTAATTCTTTCTTTTAACACGTTTTATAGTGGTCATAAATCTTGCACAAAGGTGCCTAACTTGCCGAAAGCAATAGAATTCTGGTGGTTACATCCGTGTAAATTTTAATCCCCATTGTCCAGTTCACTAGAAACATCTTTTATATCCCCTTTCACCCTCAGTGCAGCTGTGACGTGTCCCCGCGTCTTTGAAATAGTCCTCGAAAAGTCAAACATCCATTTCTAGTTTGAAAATAATCCATGTTTAAAATTGCTTGTATGCTTTAAAATAGAAAATGTCCTTAAAATTCATTAAATTTAATATAAACTTTTTTTTCCTAAATCTTAGAAATACAGTGTATTCCCCGAAATTCTTTTTTCTTCTTTTCCTTGTAGTTTTTCTTTTTCTTTCTTTTTTGACGAATAATATATATAAAATAAATAGATATTAATTTACAAAAAGGTGAGAATAATTGCTTTATTTAATATATAGTGTTTATGAATTTAAAATTTCTTTTATGTGGTTTATAAAGATGAACCTCTATATACAGTCGGACCTCTATATAATGAAGTCGCTAAATCCCCAAAAAGAGTTCGTTAGAAAATCCGTTATATAGAGGTTCATATTTTAATATACTTTATAAACCACATAAAACATATTTTAAATTCATAAACACTGCGTATCAAAAAAGTAATTATTCACACCTTTTTAAAATTACTACGTGTTTATTTTATATATCTTACCCATTAAAAAGAAGAAAAAAGAAAGAAAGAAAATCTTCAAGGAAAACAAGAAAAAAGAATGTCGAAGAGAATACACTGTATTTTCCATATTCAAAAAATAATTTTATATTAAAATTAATGAATTTGAAGGACATTTTCTAATTTAAAGCATACAAGTAATATTAAACATACATTATTTTATAAGTAGGACACATGACAACTCCATTGAGTGTGAAAGGGGATATAGAAGATTTTTCTAGTGAACTAGACAATGGGGATTAAAGGTTATACTTCTTGAAGGAAACGTCCAGAACTCTATTGCTCTCGGCCAGTTAGGATCTAATAAAATCAGTTCAAGATTTATGACTACCTTTAAAACGTGTTAAAAAGAATACCTTGAATTGTTCAGAAGTACTTCAAGAATAGGGAGAAAAAAAATTGAATCCCAAAAGAAAAAGTTCGTTATATAGAAAACGCACTTCGCTATAGAGAGGTTAATTTACGAAGAAAATCGTGAAACGTTCAAAGTTCCAGGAAAAAATTCTTTATACAGAAAAGTTCGCAATATAGAGGTTCGACTGTATGTATCGAACTTTCTATGTAACGAACTTTTTTCAAGATTTAGTGATTTCGTTATATAGAGGTCCGACGGCAAATTTAATATATGGAGCGGTTTAGCTTCCTGCCACTTATTTACGCAGGGGTTATAATAAAGTTTACTTATTTTGCGGTCTCGAAGCGATGGATCTTAAATAACTCTCATTTGATTCCTGTGTTCGGAATCAAATCCGAGGTGATGTTGCTCTGACTTCAGTAACACTTCTAATTCTTCTGTTTCTCTTCTATCCTTCCTTTTTTCTAATTTACAGCTGCTTAAATTGTTATGCTCATTTGCATGCATCACAGTTTCTTCACAAAGTGAGATTCTCATATCAAACATTGAGTACAGTAGTTCCGGAGGTTAGTTAAGTAAATTATGCTTAAGAACACGCTACAATACAAATACAGTCGAACCTCTATACTGCGAATTTTTCTATATAGCGAAATTTCACCTAAAACCTTGAACATTTCACGATTTTCTTCGTAAAACAACCTCTAACGAAGTTCATTCTCTGTATAAGGAACTTTTTCTTTTGTGATTTTTTTAATCCCTCTTACCCAGTTTACTAGAAACATCTTCGATATCCTCTTTCACTCTCAGAGAAGTTTTTTGGTGTCTTCATGTTCTAATTATAAAGTAATGTATGTTTAATATTACTTGTATGCTTTAAATTCTAACATGTCCCCAAAATTCATCAATTTTAGTATAAAATTATTTTCGTAATGTTGAAAATACAGGGAATTCTGACATTCTTTTTTCTTGTTTTCCTTACAATTTTTCTTCCTATCTTTTTCTTTATAGATACGATATACAAAATAAGTATATATTAATTTAAAAAAAAAGGCGTGAATAATTACTTTTTTTTAATATATAGTGTTTATGAATTTAAAATGTGTTTTATGTGGTTTATAAAGCATATTAAAAGATGAACCTCTATATAACGAATTTTTTTCCGGGATTTAGCGACTTCGTTATACAGAGGTCCGACTGTATACATAACATTGAAACATTTTATTCTGGGTTCGAGTTTTCTCCTCTGTATTGTTGTTCAAAGTTAGTCTTAAATCGACAATTACCATCTGGAAGAATATTCAACTCCAGACTTCACATTTGCGTGGTGAACGTGTCCCCAGAAAAATCTTTCTATTATAAAGGGAAATGGAAAGGGCCCTGGTCCCCTGATGGCTGGAATCCCTCCGGAACTGCCCATCCATCCTTCTCGAAGACCCCCAAGTGTTCCCCAGCTTCCTGCCGGAATGTCCTGTCCGACGCTCTCTTCACTAGGACAAACGATTTGAGAGAGCTTCCTGGTTTTCGTTCCCCCATTCTTCAACCCTTGTAGCGAAGAATTCTTTAACATACTTAATTTTACAGCCCTTGAAAAATTCAGAATAATAGTAGATGATAAATTTTGATAAATCACTTAAGTAGAGTTTTGAAATAACGAGATAAAATTTTATTTAAAACTGATATGGATGATTGAGAATAATTACACTGTTTCAAGTATATCTGAGGGTATATATTATTATGAATTGGTTATAATTTTAAAAATATATAAATGAAACTTGTAAGATTTAAGAATAAATATCGTGCATGAAATATATTGCGATTTATACAAGATAAAATAAAAAGTTCTTGTAAAAAAAATTATTTATCGAAACGTAGTTGTAAAATAGCAGTATTTCAAAAAAAAAAAAAAAAAAAAAAATTAGATAATTTATTTTACAACCTTTTACCTAAAAGATAACATTTAAATCTTCTATATATGATAAAAACAATTCATTTCATAAATATATACTGCGCTCTGTCTTTATTACACACACAAGCTTTTATTTAACTTGCAATGTAAATTGTTCGGGTGGAATCTTGCAACTTAATTTTTAAGCTGATGTCTTCAACCGATTGAACTGAAATTTTGTATATACGTTTAGTTTGGATGACAATGCATCTTTTGACCATTTATATTCCGATATCGCAATTAGTTAAAAAGATATTAATTAAAAACCTTTTACCCCTGTTAGCTCTTTATTCTGCCGAGCAGCTTATCAGATTGAGCTTAAAGAAGTTCCGATTTTTCAAACTTTTTTAAAAAACCATCTTATTCTTTCTATCAAACTGAGACAAAAAAAAATAATTACATAATCGGAAAGATCATTTATATCGCCACGATACTGTATAATTCTTTTTTAAAAAAAATGGTATTTTCTAATTTTTACGATTTTTTCTAAAATGAGTCAAAATCAATGCATTTCATGAAAATGATTTCTAAATCGTTCCGTATGAATTTTTTTTCGTGTTAATGAATCGATATTCTGCAATAAGAAAGTTCAGGCTTTTCTCTTTTAGAATCAGTCATTTAAAAAATAAAATGCCGAAAACATTTTTTTTTCAATTTTTCAAAAAATCTCAAATTTTTAATAAAACATTTAAAAACTTCGTTATCTTTAAAGATAAGCGGACGAAAAATTTTTTTTTCGTTTGTAGAATAATATTATCTAAATTCTGCACAAAGATTGAAAAAATTGGTTTAAAATTACGGATTTAAAAAAAATTGTGTTTTTCGTTTTTAAAATAATATTATAGTAAAAGCAAAAAAAAGTTTTGATTAATTTTGCTTTGTTCTCAATGTTGTTTCGGTCTTACAATGTTTATCCCCCCCCATTATCCTCTTGTTGCGGCATGAGTGAAATATCTATCATATGTACGTGGCCTGGCGGGAAAAAAGATTGAGTACCCCTGAGTTAGCCTGTTCAAAATTAACCGGCAAACGACCTTGCAACAATGATGCATTGAATGAGATGAACAGATTGAGAAACCTATCCAGTAATAACTAAAAAGTAAAAAAAAAAATTTAAAAACAAGCTTTTATTTAAATGCTCTAAAAAGAATAAAAAAAACTTTACTTTTAAAACTTTTTTTGCTGTTAACTTATAACGTCATTACACAATTTATAATATAAGAGCTTGTAGCGAAATTTACCTGTGTAGATAAACAAGCAAATTAAATAAGTTGATCTGATTGATTTTAAATTTTTAAAATTTTCAAACTAAGTAAATACGAGTACTTAAGTCTCCCGACAAGCTTTTATATTATAAATTGTGTAATGACGTTATAAGTTGGCAGCAAAAAAAAGTTTTAAAAGTAAGGGTTTTTTTATTCTTTTTAGAGCATTTAAATAAAAGCTTGTTTTTTTAAAAAAGTTTTTACTTTTAATTTATTATTTATCTGCTTATTACTTTAATTTACTTATAAGAATATATGGTTAAAGTGTAGTATAGGGGGGAGGGGCTATTTGACGCAGTTGTGTCCTGTTTTTTGGCGACTAAAATTGGTCCCCAAGGTACTTTTTTCGGAATTATTTATCATTTATTTTACAATGAGTTCGATATCTCACCATGAGATTTAGATAAAAATCACCAAATCCAAAGTGCCCCCTCCTATACTACATTTGAGCCGAATATATTTTTTTTAAATTTATGGAATCAGTGAGGGAAAGAAGGATACCCCATTACTATTTTTCTTAAAACAATCGAAAAAGTTCAAATAAAATTAATTTTTTAAACAAGGTAGAATATTAATATCTTGAAGTAATTAAACCTTATTCTATCGTTTAAAATTTTACTGTAGTTGATAATCAATTTTTGTCTATATATATTTTAAAAAGAGCCAATTCTCTAGCTGCATAAATTGTACTGGATAAATTTGAACTTAAAAACTATTCAATTTAATATTCAATTTAATACATAACGTCAAAGTGGTATAGGTACCGTGGCTTGCTTTGTCAAGCCCAGTACCACTAAAGAAGGGCAGCGATTTAAAAAAAAATATTTCATTTCGTTTCAAGATAACGTCTCGTTAATATTCAATTTTCAATCAAGATAACGTCTCTTTTGGTCATATTTATTTACTAAGTTGTAAATATATCCGTTATTGTAAAAAAATCATTGGGTTCCGTTAAATTTCAACACTTAACCCTCCGACTTGAGGCTGTTTTAAAAAGTTTTAACATTTATTTTTGATATCACGTGCATAAAAAAAAGTATATTTTGTACTGTACGATCTATTCAAATGGACTGATTTCTGTTTGAATTTCCATGTTGCATGCTCGATCTCGTACTCCACAATGCAAATATATTATTATTGCTTTCTTTTAACGTGTGGGTGAAAAAAAAGTAAATATTTAAAATGTGTGTGTGTGTGTGTTTGGTTTATAGAGAGATAGTGAGGCTATCTGCTGCATTGTTATAACACTAAGGAATTTTTTTTTTTAACAAATATAACAGAACATTGTCTTGGTAAAGCATTCCGTTTCTAGTTTTTCTCTTTAAAAAGACGTAACTTATCTTTGGAAAGGAATTTTTGAAACCTTAATTAGTTTAAAAAAGAATTGTGTTTTAATACTTTTGACCACAATTTATTTTCGTTTTCCATCAGACAGTACCAAAACTTTTTTTTCTGTTTTGAGAAAAGGGAATGCAATAATCCTGAACATAGGAGGGACCAATAGAAGTTTCTTTTACTCAAAATGATAAAAGAAATTACATCTTAAAAGAAAAGCATCTGGACATGGATTCACATTCGAATCCAAATGGATTCCCTCGAAATGAATCCCACCACCGACAAAAAACTACGACGTCCATTCTTCAGAGGGTCCAGCAGGAAGTGACGTCATAAAAGGACCAATCACTGGGCCCAACTCTTTCCTTAAAAACTCCCCGGGCGGTCTTAAAGGTTTCCTGTTGTCGCCCGGACTTCAGATTGTTTTCCCTAAATGTTTCGTTTTACGATGTTTGCTCCCAGAAAGTTGGCTTTTCCCTCCCTCCGAATGAAATGGGGAAAAAAAGAAAGTGAAAGTAGAAGGGAAAAAAGTATCTTTGAAATTCTGTTTTACTTCCCTCTTTTAATTTTAAAATGTCTTTGATTATTTTTATTTAGATTCACTGAATTTTTTTTTATTTGAGCAAGCGTCGACAATCTTTTAACTGGTGGCATGCCAAACCAATCTACTAATATGATTCAGTGTGCCCCACAGTAGGATATTTTCTTAAGCGATTCAATTCCCTCGATAATGAATGCAGAATTAGAGAATAGAGGTCGTTAATACAGATTTACAGTTTTATTACATATTAATTTTGCATCATGTAAATATATTTCTTTATATACATAAAAATTAACAGCATTAAAATATAACTTTCTTCAACAAAAATCAAAAAAGATTTAATTGTACGTATACAATGTATTTTTAAACATTTATTAAAATAAGAAATAGACAACATAAAATGTGTTTCTCTTCATTATAGATAGATAAAAAGATAAATAAAAATTTTAATGCGAACCCAGTAATTGCACCACTGCACTTTCATATCGCAAACCCAAGGGGTATAACTTGTGACTTTCAATTAGACACAGTTTTGAGCTCTCAGTTTTTTAGGCAGTTTCTTTGCGGACTCAAAATCTTTATCATATGAGTAAAGGTTTTTACTTAGATGAATAGAACCAAAGCGAAAAGCAGAGTACATAAAATCTTCTCTTTTCAAATAATTAAATCTCTCCAGCAATGACATTCAATAATTAACAAAATTTATCTAAAGAGTTATATTTCAGATTCTTCTGTAATTCCGTAAATCTCCATAATTCTCTCTCTCTCTCTCTCTCTGAAAATATTTGCCATATAAAGTCCATTACAAATTTGTCAACTTCCATCCCCATAAAATTTGATAAATTTGTCGAGTAGTGAAGAGTGCCTTTGAGAATTGTACGGCGTGCCATAGGTTGCCAACCCCTGGAGTAGAGTTTAATTTTTGCACAATGACATTTTGCTCTCGAACTATTTAACGATATTTCACATAATAAAAAAGAGGATTAAGCGTTCTTTTGTATTGAAAAACATTCTTATAAACCTCACTTCTTGATTTAAAAAGGACAGGACTTGAATATCTAAAATTGAAGTTGAATGATCTCTTACACACGATCCCGTAACCCCTACCTCCAAAATGGATTAAATGGATTTGCCCCAAACTCAATTTAGTGAATATCTTAACAAAATAAACATGTTTTTTCCAAAGTTTCGAGTCTAGGTCTCAAAGTAGATTTCTGTAAAACCCTTTCTTAATGGATCTCTACTACGTGAAAGAAACATGCCTGCGCCAAATTTCGAGACTGTAGGTCTAATAGCTCCGGACGTATCGTGGTGAGTGAATGATCGAGACGCTTTTCTCCTTTATATGTATAGATTAGGTATGCATTCAAATTGTATAAAAATAAATTTTTTTTTAAATAAAAGGAACATAACCTTGTAACACTGCTTCTCAAACTTTTAATATTTGCGATTCAATATCCAGTCATAATTTTCATTGCGCCCCCCTCCATACAATAACAATGCATTGAATTCAGTCATACTATACTTCGCAAAGCTGCAATACGACTTTAACCTCTTAAGTTCCACTGGCGTATAAAACAGTCTCACTCAGCCAAGGCGTTATTTGCCATGAAAGTATAAATACGTTTTTTTTTCTGCAGTACGATCTTTTCTGTGCAACGCTATCCATAAAATTTTTCCAAAGGCTTTAGAATGCGATAAAAGGACCCTTACAGTGTTTGCGAAGGATTAATATATTTCAGAGGATTTGTCTATTTTTCTTCCCTTTCTCCCTCCCCCCAATACATCACATACTCCCATCTAAGTAGAAAATGGTGGAATTGGGGAGCAAATCTTTACTTTTAATCGGCAGATAAGTGTTCATTTTTATGTAACGTTTTACAGATGGCAAGCCCATGGGGACACTGGTAATTATTAAACTTGTTCTTAACTTATCAAAGACTACTTAACTTTTCTCATTAATTATCACATTGCACAGTACTGATGCATTTATAAGTGTATTATATCACAGTGTAAATGCGTATTTCAGTTTTTTTTATTATGTCAGAATGCATTTCGTTTGTTTACTTTCAATAAGTTAATAATTTTTTTAAATAATCTTTTTTGTTTTCGTATGCTGTTTCAATATGCTCGTGCCCCAATTGTAGAGATGTCACGGCCCCCTAGGGGGAGCGTCCCACAGTTTGAGAAACACTGCCTTGGAGGCATTAAATTATAATGGAATTATTCTTATAGAAAGAATAATTTTCGTAACTCTTCAATTTAATAAGTAAAGCTGAAAAGGAGAGAGAAAAACAACAATAACAACAACAACGCTGGATGTCTCTGGGAAATGGAACGCGAAGCGTTCCTCCATTCCATATCTAGATTGTCGATGTGGCCTGAAGTGGATGGGTGAGTGAGAGAGTCCTGATTGGTTGTTAGATCGTGGCAAGGTGGCATGGGTTTTGGATCCATGTTGGTCGTATCTTCGGTTTCAACGGGAATGTGTCTTGAAGTGAGCTGAAAGGTCCTGCTGCGATTGTTCAATGGCACTGAGAGAGTTGGCACTCAATAAGGGACGGGTCTAGAATACTAGCCTGTGTGGGATTCCAAAATGGAGTTTAAGTTTAAGAAATTACAAAAATAGAAAATAATTAAATTGAGAATTTAGAAAAATACATGGTCATTCGCCACAGGGAGAGTGACTAAATTAATTGTTAGGGGGGATTATACGAATCTAGGAGTATTCTCCTGGGTCTTTTGATATCTGGCTCTGGAATGTAGTTATTTAGCATTTTAATGCTATCATTATCAATGTTAGGAAGATTATTATAGAAAGATGCAGCCAGTTTTTTTTTTTGAATATAAGCTTGAAAGGGGAGAACTTTAATATCTTCATAAATTTTTGAGTTTTTAGTATATCTATTAGCTTTAACAATATTTCTAATTAATGAGTTCTGAGCAACCTCAAGAATTTTAATATTAGCATCAGCTGCATAGCCCCACACAGGTGATCGGTAAGTCATTATGGGACGCAAGACGGCAGTGTAGAGTAGTAACTTGTTGTACATATTCATTTCAGAATTCCGGCCAATTAAGGACTAAAGTGCTCTAAGAGCCCTCCGGAATTTATCTTGCGTTTGAATTCTATGTTGTTTTTAAGTGAGTTTTTTTTTATCAAGAGTTAATCCTAAGTATTTTGTGCTCTGAGACCACTGGAGTTGTGTGGAATAGTGTAGGAGGTGTTGGTTGTGTTTTCCTTCTAGTGAAGAGGACCACTATTGTTTTGTTAACGTTAGTTTTAATTTTCCAAGTATGGAAGTAATTTTGTAAGAGATATAGGTGGTTGTTAAGTGCCAAGGTGATGGTTTTGTGATTTTTATAAGTTGCAAGCGTGACAGTGTCGTCCGCTTAAATGTTAGTGTTAGTTTGAGGGTGAGTGGGCATGTCATTAATATAAATATTAAATAGTAATGGGGTCCGAGCAAACTTCCTTGTGGGACCCCATAATTTATACAAAAAGTGCTAGAAAGGGAATCGTTAACACGTTCTTGGAAAGACCTCTTAACGAGGTAGGAGTTAATTAAATGAATGAGAGCAGGACGGAAGTTATTAGTGATTAGTTTATCAATGAGTCCACTGACGCAGGAGAACGTCGCTTTTTTATTCGAGGGCTAGAACTTTGATAAGTTGTCCCGAGCCCTATTTGGTTAGTTGGCTAGTTTTTTTCCTTTTGCGAGGGTGGTAGTTGGTCTCTTTTCTTCAACATACAAATAACTAAAAGTACCATGGCAAATAATCGCTATAGACCAGGAATGTGTGCTTGATTTGGCTCAAGGGCCTCGTTGGGAAAGCGGAGGACACTGGACGGTTGCATCTTTTTAAAATGATTGCATTCATAACTAGACTTTGTATCTCAGAAATGGAATAAATTTAACCATAAAAATCAGTAAATATAAGTTAAATAAAATAGAGACTGTTTTATTCGATTTGTTTACTAGGCTAGTTTCATATCTATAGTTGCAGGCACAGTTAATTTTAGAATCAGTTTAATGAGCAAAAATGTTCTGCAACCCTTTTCTACAATTGTTTCAAAACTCTCATCACAGCCTGCAAGTTAATGTCAGCCAACTTGCATCTATATTTACTCATGCAAAAAATCTAAGTTGTTCCGAGATATACGTTTACCCAAATATAGAGATCATTTTCTTTCTGTTTGGTTTTCTGACTGTCTTGGCTTGCCACAAAAAAAATTTTGTTAGATGGCCGCTATTTGTCCACCCCTGCTATAGACGTCTATTTTTAATTTAGACACGAGGTGAAGGAAGAAATTAGGAGGTAAGTATTAGGTGAGAAGGATAGAAAGCAGGAAAGGATCGTTGAAGGAACCATGGGAGTGAGTCATCCCTTTTTTCCTAGAGATGTTAAACCCCCACAGGAAAGAGAGAGAGAGAGAGAGAGAGAAACCCATTCGAGTACTTTTTAATATCAAATGTCACGCCTCCTAATGATTCTAAGTCTTTTAAAGGGTAAATATTACCTAAATTAACGCCTCCTATTTTCCACATCGTGTCCTAATGCTCAGTTGTACCGAATGCAACAGTCTCCACCAGTAGCGCATACGCGAGTTTTTCAAGGGGGGTGTCCAGGGTCGCAACTCCACCCTTCTTGTATCATGCTCCTTTTGATTTCGTTGATTTTCGGGGGAACAGCAAAAAAAGTAATTATTGAATAAATAATAGCATTAGTTAATAAAATTAATCATTAATAACAAATAATTAAATTTTACGTACTATATACTTAGAACTATAATCAATCGGAAAAAAAATCAAGAGCTTTGGGGGGGGTCCAGACTCCTAGGACTTCCCCCTTGTGTGCATCACTGGTCTCCATTATTAATCACAATGATCTGTACTTAAATCCATGGGTGTAGCTACCGCTGTATTAATGATACGGGGCCCCCAAGCTACAGGGCCCCCAACATGTGTATTTACAGTACCACTAACAAGGCTTTCATTTAAAAAAAAGGGCCGCGAAGGAATTTTGATAGGGGGCCCATTGAGAACTAGCTACGCCAGTACTTAAATCCATGCCTGTACTCGAATGATACCAGTTATAAAGTTCAAATTTATAATTGCTGATCTTTAAGAAAAGAGTTGAGGGAAGGGGCTGATTTAAATGAAGAAAACATACTAAACATTCCTTGAATTATGAGAACATGAAACGTAAGGTTTTAAAGCGTATATCTGGGTTTCTACATGCTTTTCTCTTAAATTTGATAAAATATGACTTAGATCGTGGGATTAACTGAGTTAGCATAAGAGTTCAGTATTCTGATAAACAGAAATTGCCTTTCTGTTCGTAAAATCCGTTTATTTGCAAAGTTAATAAGCACGTGACGATTACCTAATAAATGTCACTCGGTAGAAACAAAGTATAATTTAATGATGTCAGATATACATAAATAAAATATCGAATGTTAACTAAGATTAGTAAAAAGTTCTACAACGGTGCTATTGTCTTCGGGCTCACCTAGTTTTTTTGTTAAAAAAATAGTATATATTTCCAATTTAGTGAAGTACTTTTAAGGTGGGACATATTTTTGTGAAAATGAACTTCATGAAAACGGTTATGCTTAGCACTCTTTATGCTAGAAAATAAAACAGCTATGCTTTAAAAATTTATATAAATGACACATATGCATACTAAATAGTTAAATATTTTTAAGAGCTTATATAATGATGTATTGTCATAATTTATAGTTTAGGGTCTAAATTGGAGTTCCTTAAGTAAAGTTGATACTAAACAAACATATAAATATAAGGCGTTTATGAGGCCACCATTTCTGTCATTTTGTTTTTATAGGAATTTTATACTAAATTAAGCTTTTTTTTCTTAATATGTTTAGAAAAGTAAACATGCCAAGCAGTTTCAGTTATTTTTTCAAAGTGTCTACTGCTTCATCATTGAAAGAACATTTCAAAAACTAGGTTTTACATTCAGTGACGATAAATCCATCGAAGAGCTTAACTTTTTTTGATGAAAAAAAGTTATGCAATCTTTTATCAATGTCTTGATATACTTGTCTGTTGCTTAAGTAAATAATAAAACCATTTTTGCAGGAGAAACTTGAAAAAGATTCTGTCTTTGAGAAAGCTTTTAGAACTATCTATTAACGATGAATACTAGTTGAAACTTATGTAAAAAATTGACACTCTACTAAAGAAAAATTTAATATTTTTAACTTAATATATTCATGAGAAATACCGGAAGAAAATAATGTAAAAAAATTAGTATAGCTAACACAGCAGAAAAGAAATTATAATGAACTCTGTCAAAAATATGAAATGGGAATGAGAGAGAGAGGCCCTCCCCTGATTTCTATATGTTCCAGTGGCGTTTTCGTAGAATTCAGGCTCCTTAACAGTTTTTGAATCTTTGAAGCACTGTCAGAAAATACTGGAAGAGTTTAATTCCTAAGAGTTGTCGAAACAGCCGCTGATTGAAATTTTTTATTTTTTGAGTCTTTAATTTGTAAGAATGCAGTATAGTATAAACCAGAATGTGTGTCAGAATTTTAACAATTACAGTAATCTTGAAATATTTTTCTGTCAAATATATATATATATATATATATATTCAATTCATTACTACTTTCTAAAATCCCATAAATAGTGACGTACACAAAGGGAGGGGAGAGGTTCACCCCCATACACTAACAGATTTTAAATTTTCTCCCTCTTGGCCTTTCGTCTACGTGTTTTTAGTCTGTGAACAAGGGCGTAGCTACCACCGTATCAATGATATGGGGCCCGCAAACTGCAGGGGCCCCAACACGTGTAAGAAAAAATCATTAACTATTAAAAGGCCTCTAAGGAACCATCGATACAGGGCCCACTCAGGACTAGCTACACCAGTGACTGTGAGCCCCTCTGCTCATAAGAGAGTTCTGTGTACGCCACTGCACACAGAAAAGGGCCTTTTTAGGTCCTTGATCACTTCATCAGCTCCAAATTCCAATAAACGAAACAAAGAAAAATAAAAAAAGGAAATGTAGCAAATAATGGCTGCGACAGAATATATACGATGCTGAGACTTTTTTTAAGAGAGTTGAAAAAAAAAACTCTTTTTATGACCAATTAGGAAATTTAAATGAAGATGGCAGTTTCGTTATTTTTATTAAATACCCTTCAAATAAACATTATCAAGGTTTAGTTCGACCTCTGGGGTTATGTAGTATAAATAAAAAGCTCCAAAAACCACTTGTGTAACCTTCTCCCTCCTTTAACACAACTAATGAATCTTCTCTTATTTCCATCAAATGCTGAAGGAAGGGTTCTCGCGCCCCGCCCCTCTCAGTTGGCTTCCCTGCCAATGGTCTCGCTCCAACGGTCTCATGATTCATTCATTCTCTTAATTCGGCATCACCAAATGCACGTGACCGAGGGACTGTTGGCATGGTAACGGGGGAATGTGTAGCTAATGGGAGGGGAGGCAACAACTATGGGTCTTTTATGAGTGGCGATGGGCTTTGATTATGTTTTTACGGACGCTGGCTATTTATTTGAGATGGAATGCCATGAAATTGAGTTTAGAGAGCAGGAGGTGTTTTTATTTATTATTTTGATGAAGAGTTGTGCTGAGAGGGAGAGAGAGTCGTATTTATCACTTTTTTCCAATTAGATTTGGGAAATTAAATTTTATCAAAGATGAATTATTTGTCGAGACTTATAAGCAACTCGCAGCCAAGTCTCAGTTCTATTCTTAATTCTAGATAAGATTTAACATTTAATTCATTTATATTTGAAAAGCGTTTTCCAATAATTTGTTAATGAGAAGGATTTTAACTTTTGCTCAGCGAATTCTTGTTGAATCTAGTGAAATTTAGTGATGTAATCGTTGTAACTATTTTCAGATGAATTATCTACCAGATTCAAAATTTTATCACTTATTATATTTAATTGCTGATCATTAAAATGATATCAGTGCTAATCTCTCTTTATTAATAAGATATATGTAATTCATATAAATAGATGCTTTCTTGATTAAAGAGCACTTACAATTTCTGATGAAAACAATACTAGGAAGAATCAGAATTTCTATAGAAATTGTAATTTTAATAAAATTTTGGGATGTTCTAAAGAGAATGCAGTCGGGTAAAATTGTTTTCTAAATCTTTGATTTTGGGAATTATAACTTTAAAGAGAGCCACGAGTCCATTTAAAAATGGATATTTTTCAAAATCTTTTCATTTTTAAAAACTGTCACATGATATACCTAAGAAGTAAATTTGTAGAAAATTTATTTTTCTAAAATGGCGGTTTGTTGAATAAAAGAATACATTTAATTAGCAAATGGAATTTTTACATAGAAATTTCCCAGATTTTTATTTAATGAAGATGAAAAATCATAACTGTACTTTTGATGCATTAGTGTGCTAAAATTGAGGAGCAGACGGTTTTCTAATGAAACAACAGCATCGGCTAAAAGTTTTACAAATCCAGAAGATCTGCTAGATGTAAGAACACTGAAAAAACTTTTCAAAGGATAAAAAAATGAACTTTATTGAAAAATTAGCCTTCAGCATGATTCGACAGAAGATAAAAACTTCCATGTGACAGGTGGTTAATGAGAAATATAACCCTGGACTTCTATTCGAGATTTACATCAAGTACTCATGTTGAGTAAGAAATTGTCAACGATTAAATGGTATTGCTGTCCCTCTCTTTTGTAGCGGCAATTGCAACTATGGGATCATTGTTGACGGTGATATTCCTCAAATATTCCACTTGTGTTTGATTGAATTTTGAGCTACAACCTTGCCAGCCTACTCATGCGTTGAATATCTTCATTCTCCAACAGCCGCTGTATGATGAGGTGTAGCATCATTTGTGAACTAAGGATCCATGTCACGTCTAAAAACACGTGTATGAGAAAGCAGTACTTAAGCGGGCATCGGTGGCTGAACCGCCTTGGAAGATTTGACTGTCAGAACTGGTACTACAATTATACTTCCGGTCCTTCAAAATCGGCCCCTTTTAATGAAATTTGAAGGTTTGTCGTGAGTGCCCCGCTCTTTCCAGATATTTATGTATTCAGTATTATTTGTCAGACTAAATATGCTTTCGTATATAAAGCGTACTCGACAACATTGATAATCTGTCCAGTTCTTTTATTGCCTCCACCAAAGAAAATACAGTTTCAGATGAGTAGGCATTCATGGTACTCATCATAGTGTAAACGGATCACACCATTATACAGCCTCCTGGCCGCGGTAAAACTGGATGTTGGTCGTCCTGTAGTCTGTTGTCTGTCTTTTGCTATTTCTTCTGCCGTCAACCCTTTCTCACCTGTGGCACATTAAAATCAGTACTTCGATACCATGGTTAATCGTGGGCAGGGACAGACTGGTCCCGGGCCTCGTCTCAGCCTTAATAAGATAATGATTTGAATATTTTCAACGGTCAGATGTTTTTTTCAGTTGTATGCTCCGAAAAAATGGGAACTTCGTAATATATGCCAACTGGCTACATGTGATGACCAACGTTTATGTTTAAGCCTAGGTTTACCGCCACATACCTTAATTAATCCTTCAGTCAAAGGTGGTAGTCGGTCAAGCTGGTTTGGGCGATTGTAAGTCATGCGCATTTATTTGTTTCCGGATATAGTTTGTACATTTGACAACGTATGCTATTTACTGCCTACTTTCAAGCGTCTAAGGGGAACCTATATTTATCTAGGGACCAAGAGCCTAATTTTACGAAGGCATCCAGGGCCCCAAGAAGTCTTAAGGTGTCCCTGCTCGCGGACGATCACTATTAAACCCTCAGATAATTATTCCTGTAGTTTTAAATACTATCCTACTTTATGAGCCACACTTTGAGCGTTCTACGTCTTTCGAATGATTTAATCTTGGAAAAGGTCATCCATATGTCGTCTACAGTGTTATAGGGCAGGGTACCACACTGAGTCAGCAACACGACGTCGTTTAAACTAATGTACACTGTGCAACAGCTTTCACAGAAATGCTGAACGTACTCCTGTATCGTATTTTATACCCTTCTAATATTTACTTGCTCAGTCAGTAGCGCACACAGGAATTTTTCAAGGGGGGTCCGGGGTCGAAAGTTCACCATTTTTGTATCATGCTCCTTTTGATTTTGTCGACTTTCGGGAACAATATACAGTAAAAGACTAATTGAATAAATAATTAGCATTAATTAATAGAATTAATCATTAATAACAAATACTTAATTAAATTTTACGTACTATATACTTGTAATTGTAATCAATCGGAAAAAAAAAATCAAGGACTTTGGAGGGGGGAGGTCCAGACCCCCAGAACCCCCTCCCTTGTGTACGGCACTGTGCTCAGTACATCAGGCTGCATATAAGCGCATGCCCTACAGTATCTGGTCCTAGCCGGTCACTGATTGGTTTTTCGGTCCATCCTATCTATACTCATTTCATTGATATGCTAATTTCTCATCTTCGTACCAAATTAACTAATTGTAATGTGATACGACTCCTATCAAAGGTTATTCGAGTACGATACAAAAGACATTATAAATATCATATGCTTTCGTCCACAAAATCAATACTTTGAATTTATATGTGGATTTTAGAGGATAAAAGTCAAATTATGCTGGTAACGTATTTTTTTTTTTTTTTTTTTTTTTGTGCTTTGAGGAAAAAGAAAAATAACAATACATTTGATTGTGGTTCCGAATCATGAAACTCATCGCCTATAGCTTTGTTTTATTTTAGTACGGGATCTTAATTTTAAACTTACGTCTTTGATATAAATTTGAATGTTTGTCTATTTTTGTTTGGAACGTATCTGTCCATTCTCAAGATTTCGCTGTGAGCTTTATGATGTTTCAAAGAAGCCGTAAGCATATTTAAGCCCCCCAAAAAGTTATTCTCAGTGGAGAATAATCTTGCTTTAGGAAGAGTTTGTGTGTGTGTGCGCGCGAAGTCACCAAATGTCGTGATATGCAGCCAGTAGTAGATAGTAAAACCATTCTCTCTTGTTTAGCGATTACTATACTTGATGAAATCTATTGATTTTGCAACATTTAAGAACGGGTTTTGCGGAAATCGATTCCCAAGGATTAGGTGAGGGTTGACCGGAGGGGGGTACAGATAAAACTTCCCATATTTGGATTACTAAGAGTGCAGACTTGAAATTTGACAAGTATGTATCTTTTGCTGAGTAGAAATCTGCTAATCTGTTACGAACTGTTTTTACGAAGTTTTACCAAGAGGTATAAATAAAAACATTCCTATTTTTGAATTATTACACTTGCAGACTTGAAATTTGACAGGCAGTTATCTTTTGTTGATCAGAAATTCGTTAAGAACGGGTTTTGCTGAAATAGACTCCTAAGGAGGGAGGGGGCTATAAATACATTCCGTTTTAGAAATTTCAAGTTCTGTTCCTTTTGAATCACGATAGACTATAAAAATGCCTTTGTATTTAATCGAAAATGCAATGCTAAGGCTTAAATATCTCAGTAAGTTAAATATATATATAGCTATACGAATGAGGACACAAAAATAACCGGAATCGAATTGTTGCTCACGCATGCTTTGTAGTTATGAGTTATGCTGTTAGGTGGTGTTAGTTGGTAGTCTTTTGTGACCGTTAGTGAGCTGGTGTCAGTTTGAGTTAAATGGATAGTTTGCGGTGCTCTGTTGTGTGCCTTCCTGTTTCAACCTTTTGGCAATTAAAGGACTGGCCGATCACAAAGAACAAAGATTGTGTGGATTTTTACTTTTTGTTGGGAAAACTGCAGCTGAGACCATTAAAATGCTTCGACAAACCTTTAATGGCGAGGCTTTCGGAAAATCACAGGACTACAAATGATTTTTCCGTTCAAATCTGGCATCACATCGACTAAAGACACGCCACACCCAGACAGTCTTTCAACAGGAAGAGATGACGAAAATCTTGCTAAAATGAAATGTGCAATTGATGAAGATCGTTGAAAGGCTATTGACAAAATTTCCGAGGAAACGAACGTGTCATGGAGCCCATTCACAATAATCCTCCAGGCCTCACAGCTTTGATGGTTCGACAGTTTTTGACAAACAATATTGTGCTTGTGTCTCATTCTCCCTACTCATCCTATTTGGCTTCACCAGACTTTTTTGTATCCACAAATGAAGAGAAGTCTGAAAGGAAAGCGATTGGGAATGTGGATGAAGTCAAAGAAACACCCTAACGGCTTTGAATAGTATCTTGTCTCGAGAGTTCCAGAATTGTTTTGAGCAATAGCAAAAAGCGTTGGGACAACTACATTAATGCTCATAGACAACACTTTGAAGGGGGACAATACTTTGAAGGGGGACAATACTTTGAAGGGGCGGTAGCTACGCCCCCAATTGTCGTAGCTACCACCGTATCAGCCGTATCAATGATACGGGGCCCCAACATGTGTTACAGTCCAATTAACAGGATTCTCATATCTAAAAGGGGCCCCCGGAGGAATTTTGACACAGGACTCCCTCAGAACTAGCTACGCCAGTGGAACGAATATAATATTCAATAAAAATGCTTAACAGAAAAATTACAAAAAATATAAACTCTGGTTATTTCCTCGTACATTATCATGAAACATCTAGAGATGTGGATGGGTAACTGCTAGTCTAACATATAAGAAAGAAAAACATCGTATAAATTTTGTAAAACAATAATAAAAGAGTTAAAAATATGATTATCTTATATCAAAGATTTTTTAAGGTAATTTTGAATAATACGAACGTGATAAGTTTTTATATATTCATAAGTAATAGACTTCTACGTATGAACTCTGATCTGGTAATCTTTATATTAATGATATAGTGAATACATATTAATTTAAACTGAGTCTTGGGTTGAAATGTTTATGCATTCGTAGACAACTAATGTGTGTTGTTAATTATGCCTCCTGATCGACCGTAACACATCAGTTCAAGGTACATTAAATTCATCGCGGCTAAGGGCTAGAGTTTTACACCTGTCGTTAGTCTTAGCTTTGAGCACCATGCAGGTGACAGTACGATTTTGCTCGTTTCCACCCCAATTTTGATATTGAACACCCTGGGAGTGGTCAGGTGTCTCCCACCTCTCTTCCCCTGTCACTTTCACGAGAGGACTTGCGGCTCGACGGCTATTTGGAGTACCCCTTATCCCTGCCGCGAAGGCATTCCATCTCCAAGATTCGAACCCAGACCCCACGGCACCGCATTCAGCGTCAATAACCATTATACCAAGTGGACGGCACAACTAATATGTAATGGTACAAATGTGTATGTGTCTGTATGACAGTATGAATATACGAGCATACACTGCATTTTCGGCGGTTATTAAGCCGACAAACTGATAATAACCATGCTTCTTATTAAATATAAGCTTTAAAAATTGTAAAAAAAATTATTCCGTATGTGAAATGAGTGTGTGCTATAGCTTATCTTGAAACAAAAAACATTTTTTTTTTATTTCGTATCGGGTATGCAATATTTTGATGGCTGAATAATGGTTTTTTTTTTTTTTTTTTTTTTTGCAGAATAATCTCGGGTTCGTGTCTTGATTCAACCAAAAGCTGTTGATCAGTGTAATGAAATATTACGCATTCAGCGTTAATGGTTTTCAAAGCATTTTTGTGGTTGGTAGGACGTTTATAAACGTCACATTCTAAACAACGCGAGGGCTGTGACGTAAAATCTCGTGTTTCTGAGCCTCAGTCAAGTGGGGAGAATGACTCCTTAGCTAATGCCTCACTCTTCAAACTTCCCCACCACATCAACGTGAGAGGACTTGGGATAAATTTAACGTGCATCAGCGCTTCTACACGGTGCTGTTCAGTAGCAACAGGATAGAAATTTAATGATTGGTTAGATCAAATTCTTTATCATCGATGAATGCGTTTCAAATGCGAAATCCGAAAATGTACTCTTTGTCAGGGATGTCTTAAGACTCTTTGAGGCCCTGGGCCACTATGCAAAAGCAGGCCCTACCTGAGATCTTTAAAGGTAGACAATATATATAGCACGCACTCTTAATTAATGATTTAAACGGTAATTTGAAGCAAATAAATGTGCGTGACTCGCAATCTCACAAACCTAGGCACAAATCGGATGAACCGATGGCCATTTCGACTAATTGAGCCGAATGATTATTTATGGTATTTGGCCGAGGCCTAGACATGGACAAAGATCATCCCATAATAATACAGTCTTACCACTAGGGATTGCAATATCGGACCAAAAGTTCAATTCCGGTATTCGGTATTTTTTACATCTTAATACCTGGATACCGGTTTTAATACCGGTAGTAGAAATTTTAGATAAAGAAAAGAAACACGGTTTTTTTTTTGTTATATTTGCCAGTTTTATTTGAGAGTGTAACTGTCACAAAAATAATTTGTAACTTAAACATTATAACAGTATATAAATGAATCACAAAAGAAGTAAAGAAACATCTTATTTATTTAAATCACAAAAAGTGTAAATATCACTATCCAGTCTGGGGTACTATTGCAAATTTTTGAATTGGGATCTTAAAAAACATAATGCATCAATTGTAATGTATGATATACAAATACAATGGGAATAACAAACTCGCCAACATAAAAAATATTAAAATATTATGCACTTTCTTCGTAACTACAGCCTTGTTTTCACAAATACGAATGGATATCAGTCTACGAATCCTCTGCGGGTGCAGTATCGCTCTGAATTGTAACAGGATAATTTTGGCCCGCCTCCTTGGAGGATTCACAAACTTTATCGCTTCTGTTGATTATACGATGCAACTTTTTATATTCATAGGCTAATTAATTTTTCCCGTTAAGGAGACATAAAAACCAAAACGTATACTATTTTGCAATGTTGGCGATCTCTGAACATATAGAGGAGACAGTTTAAAAAATGTCTAGTAAATACGAAAAAACGGTATTTAAACTTGTGAATACCGGTATTACAGAATTGTGCAAATGGCTCAAAATACCAATATTCGTTATCCCTGTATACCGGTATTGCAATCCATACTCACCACCTTTCCCAGTTGACATACAGTTTTAAAATCCCTGTTTTTCGGAATATATGTACGGGAATAATATTTAACCCTTAAAATTATCCGGATCATGATCTTATTGAGACAGAATCGAGAACTAAACGAGACTCCCCTGAGGGCAAGACCCTGGTCCCATGTTTTAAGACATCCCTGCTCATTGTATGGAGTTTCAGAATCAAATGGAATCGATCAGATTTATTTTATTTCGAGCTGATATCTAAGAATCGTATTTTTAAGTGATAGGGGGAAAAAGTAGAAATATATTTTAAAGGGACGGGTTTTTTTAAAAAAAATGACGAAACTTTTTCTCTTACGATGATACAAATTTGTTGCTCCTTCTCATGAATAATTTATCCCAAGTAGGAGAGCAAAATTCAGGAACCGATTTTCAGACGCGCGTGCTGTCCACTGGCGCACTAAGTGACGGATGAGGCGTGTCGAATTGACGGACAGGGGCCGAAGGGGACTCAGGTGACCCCCGCGCGAGATAGATGGGCTCCCGTGTCACGAGGAGGGGATGGTACAAACCTCCCCACTTTTATCCCTAAAAAATAGAGTGAGTTTGAAAGAACGCCAAAGAGAAAAGAAAAAGTTTGGAGACGTGTGTACAGGATTTATATCCTCAGTTTGTTGAGAGCATACTTTTTTTTGGTCAGATCATTAGACAACAATGGAGTTTGTATGATTTTATTTCAACTGACAGAACATCAGCTTGTGATGAGTGCTTGTTAAAAAGGATGTAATGACTTCGGAAGGTTTTTAGTTGTGTTTGGACTCTCTCTATCTAAAGCTTTTGTCGAGACTGAAATGAATGTACAAGTCGTAATGCATGTAAAAGTGATACGCTTTCAATCATGTATCTACCATACAAAGAAAAATAATTCTGCAAAAATTTGCAAACAAGAACGTAATTTCTTTTAAACTAATTAAACTAGAAACAAATACGTATCTTTGATAGACGGGAATGAATTCGATGAAGAGTTTTGATTAGTAAAATAAATCAGAAAAGTTTGTGTGAGAGATCATTTTATTGATTCAATCAGCCATTATGATTTTATTTTTCTTAGTTTTTCTGCACATTTGATAAAAATATATATAAAATGGTCATTGAATTATTGTAATGATGAATTATAAGTGTATTTAAATGTGTACAAACACAACTTTCCTTTTTTATCTGTACATAAAAGTACTGTAAGAAAAATTGCACATTGTCTTTACTCGTATCTGTAAATGTTTTAAAAGAATATTAATATCATTTGTGTTAGCATGGGATGAAAATAATGTGAGCATGTTCTGAATGCATTTTATGAGGTACCTAACTCTTTCACCTCACACAGCAAGAAGACTTTGATGATCACAATTCTTATCAAAGGGCGTAACTCTATTATTTCTCTTTCTGTTCGAATGTTGGTCGAGGGGGGCATAGTGGTCATGGTCACGTGCTCGTAGCCAGAGTGACCTAAATTGGAGCCCCAATTCCACTGAAAACACCTCGTGTTTAGAAGCTGATGATCATTAAATTTGCCGTAGTTCAAAGTCCTCCTGTTGACGTCATATAGTAGTTTGGAAACTTAGGTGCCAGCTCGGGTGTCATCCTCGTCACTTGACTAATGTTAAAAATTATGAAAGCCAATAGCCCTCGTGCAGCTTTATAGTGTGACAGTAGCGCACACAGGAATTTTTCAAGCGGGGAGGGGAAGGGGTCTACAGTCGAAAGTCCTCTATTCTCGTATCCTGCTCCAATAAGCCGCCCAACATTTTCTTTTGATTTTTTCGGGCAAAACACAAAAAAACAAAAATTTAATTATTGAATGAATAATTAGTACTAATTAATAAAATTAATTATATTAATAACAAATGCTTAAATAAATTTTACGTACTATATACATAGGATAATAATCAATCGGAAAAAAATTCAAGGGATTTGGAGGGAGGGGGTCCGGACCGAGGACCCCTTGTATGCGCCACTGTAGTGCGACTTTAATATTCTAACTCTAGCTCCGTCATATCTTAAGCATCTTGTCTACTTGCAAATTTCAAAATTTTACAAAACAATTTGACTAATAACGAACCAGGAACTCTAGTGACATGTTGGTAATGATGGCGTGTTATAAGTACTTATACAGGTATGTTCAAGATCTATAATTTACTTCGTTAATTGACGGTTACCAACTATTTAAATGCTGCTGAAAGTGAGTAATTTTTTTTGATATAATTTTTTAAATAATATTCTGAAGTTTGTCAAACTTGCATTGGTTGAATTCTCATTCATTTATTCCGAAAAATTTTGGTTATTGGACTGTTTTTGTATTTTTTTTTAATTTTTCATATATCTCTACCAAGTCGATAAGAGGGGGAGATTGGTAACACTAAACTAGTTTAACCCTACTTATTCAGTCCTAAGTCCGAAACTGTTTTTTGCCTTGCTTTGTTTAATCCTTAATTTTTGTTTCAATGTATCTTTCCATTTTCTATCTTCTGTATTTCGTTGTTTTATTAAATATTTGATAATTATTTTATTATATTTTTAATTTAGTTGTATTCTATGCCCTGTTTCCCCACGCATACAAGATCTTTCATGTATTACCCTGGTCACTCAGTCGTGTGGTTCAGAAATTACGATATCCAGCACCTGTGGCGCACACAAGGGGGGAGGGTCCTGAGGGTCCAGACCCCCCCAAAGCCCTTGATTTTTTTTCCGATTGATGATAATTCTAAGTATATAGTACGTAAAATTTAATTAATTACTTGTTATTAATGATTAATTTTATTGATTAATGCTAATTATTTATTCAAAAATTAGTTTTTTACTGTGTTTTACTCTCAAAAATCGACAAAATCAAACGGAGCATAATACAGAATGGTGAACTTTTGACCCCGAACCCCCCCCCCTTTGAAAAATTCCTGTGTGCGCTACTATCCATCACCAATAACTCTGATGTAGACTTTAAGGCAGTTATAATTTATATCCAAACTAATGCAGCTTAAATTTATTATTTTACATTGTTATTATTAATTTCTTTTGCTGTAACATTTTAAACAGTGTAGATTCGTAAATCAGATAGCTGCAACAGCTATATATAAAAAAGTAACTTATTTTCAAAAACTGAAGTAAGATGTATCTCTGCGTGCTTCACTCAAGACTGAAACGGCTCACCTCGTGTTTCAAAGCAATCTATCTTTTAAAGAAGGGAAAGAGAAGAGAGAACTATATTAACTGTAGTTCTTTACACATTATACAAACCATCCATTCCCTGAATTCCTCAGAGGCGGCGAAGGAAAGAACGAACCACCACCGCCGAAAGTGTCCATTTAATCTCGGATAATCCGTCACCGATTAACCCCACAGTTCTGATTTCGACCCAAAAACAGAGACGCAGATGTCTCGAAGTCAGCTGAAAGCTCCCCCGGGGGTTGATGAGGGGAGGGAAGGGTCGCATCAGAATTAATGTCGCACTTCCCCCTTTGCTTCCACCAGGGACCGGTTTGATCGCAATAGCAAGAATCTCCATTACCGGCGACCTAGGAAACAATCACGGGCGAGTGGGCCCTTGGGGCCACGGGCCCCTGCTCGATACTCGATGGGGCAACACCCCACACCCCCTTCTTTTAGGTCATCTAGATGATTGTGACCTTTCACCTTATGAAGGCGACGAATTAATTCGGCAAATGGACGGATAGAGTGTCTTTTGGGTTGCCGCCTTTTTTTTCTTTTGTTTGCTGTTTTCTCCGCCTCCTTTTTTGTTTTTTTTTTTTGCTTTCCCTTAGCGCCATTCCCCTTTGGCACCTTGTTCTTTTTTTTATTCTAAGATTCTTACTTCAGCTCAATTGCAGCAAGTGATTTTTTCCCCTTTTATAACCATCTTTTTCCCCTCTTATTTTACTGTTTTCTTCTAAAAAAACTGTTTTTGATGTTAGCTAGTTCATTTAGAGAGGGACTAAATGTAGGTATATATATAATATGGTATATTTAATTATCAAAATGGAGTTTTAAACTTTATTTTTTACATCATCATATAAATGTTTATTAATACGAACATACTAATTTAGATAGGAAAATCCTACATCAAAGCACTTGATTAGTGTGTTTTTTCACCAAAACCCTTCTTAATATAGGTCTGCTTATAATTATTTGACCTATAAAATTTTAACAGTAATTATATATATTTATTTTATGTGTATTTCATACTCTATATACATCCAAAAAGTTATTAATATAAGGTTTAAACAAAAACTCTACCAGTATTGTGTAGATGCAAATTTCCAGCTGAAAACTGTGAAACGCAGTGGATTTTTCAAGGGGGGTCCTGGGTCGAAAGTTCATCATTCTTGTATCATGCTCCTTTTGATTTTGTCGATTTTTGAGAGTAAAACACAGTAAAAAACTAATTTTTGAATAAATAATTAGCATTAATTAACAAAATTAATCATTAATAACAAGTAATTAATTAAATTTTACGTACTATATACTTAGAATTATAATCAATCGGAAAAAAATCAAGGGCTTTGGGGGGTCCGGATCCCCAGGACCCCCTCCTTGTGTGCGCCTCTGGTGACACGTATCGTTGGGATGACCGCAATTATTATTCAATAAAACTTATACACTGGCGTGCAAAACTTAAGCAACATGTTTTTTTTCTTCCCATAACTACGATAAATCATCTGAGAGACAAAGTTCAGAGACAAGAGACAGCGTTTTGTACTTAAACAATGATAAAAACAAATATCAATAAAATAATAAACAAATCAATATAATACATGTAGTATGGAATCAAATAAACAAAAAAGGCTTTATTGAACTCATGGTATCACGTGTTACATGTTATGGTTTGTCCAAGAGTAATAACAACAAGCAAATGTTCCTTAGAAGGGGATTTGCCCTCCTCTTACTACAAGGATTGCTTCACATCGTCTCTCCGTATTCAGCATCACATTGTCGAACAGTTCTTGAGAGGTAAGAGGTCTATTCCTCAATTCACATCTGTTTCAGTTCTTGGGTCGATGCCAGTATTTTCCATTGGGCGCTTGGGGCGTGCACCCAAGGGCCCGGATAAGCTAGCTGCACTTACCAGATTTTCTGGTTACGAATTTTGATCCACCAGTAAAGAGAGGGCCCGTAGATCTTCTGCGCCCAGGGCCCGAATTGAGCTTAAATTGGCACTATCTTGGATGTTCCCTGGAGGATGTAATCTTGCTGCAAAGCGTCTCCTCAAAGCATCCCTCACATATTCTACGGTATTTTAATCAGGGGAGAACGCTAGCCGATGCATTTGAGTGATATTTTCACTTTCCAGTAGCTGTTGAACATCAGTTTAGTGTAGCCGTGTATTGTCATCCATAAAAACGAAGTCTGGTCCAAGAGCACCTCGAAACAAACGCACATGGAGAAGGATCACCACCTTACAATAGCGATCTCTGATTACAGAACCTCAGTCAGCCCCTTCAACATAAAGCCTCCCCAGACGAGACGAATCCAGAACCACCGTAATCGTCTCTTACCATGTTTCTGGGATGAAATCGTGTCTCGACCTTTCTCCAAATCAACTGACGTTGAGAATTAATCGCTTGTGGCACTGAAATGACCCTCATCCGTAAAGAGGACTCGACTCCATTGATGAGATGTCCAGATTTTGTGCTCCGTACACCACTCTAAACGGTGCCGCCTATGCACAACTTTCATAGAGATGCAGCATTCAGACTGGGGTGAAAAAGGCCACCTTTGTGAAGCCGTCTGACCACAGTAAACCATGACACTTGTCGCTCTGTTGTTGTACACATTTGCTGACTGGTATACGATGACATTGGTTGAGTAGTATGGATGATGAGTAAAACATTCCTGTACTTTTATGCATTAGAATTTTAATAAATTTTCCTTCGTTGATATTAAACATCTTGAATATTAAATCAAAGCTATAACAAGAATAAAAAGTACAAATAGGTGTGTGTATAAAATTAATATTAAGGAAACATTTTGTCACACACACACAGAGAATATGTAGCAACAATTTGTAAAGTTTAAGTAGCTTTGTAGCTGATAGTTAAAAATAAACGGAGCTGCTCAGTTTCATTTTTCTCAAACTGGCTGATTCTTGTATTCTCTTCAGAAGCTCGAATACCAACTTAATCTCCATATGCCATTGTATTTTAAACGACAGGTGGGAAATAATAGGGCCTCCTCAAGTTTCAACACGAGGAAATTTGATCAGTCTTTTTTTTCCTGATAATTTTAAGCTTTCAAATATTTGAGTTTTTGACTGGTTATTTAATTAACTAAGATTATGAAATCTTTTGGTATACAACTAAACCTTTCTTTTTGTCTCGGAGGCTCTTCATTAATATGTTCATGGAAACTTAGTGGTCAAGTTCACTGACTCGTGGATGGCGTGTCATGAGTCCGAGCCTCGTGCAACTGAAGACCCGCTGTGTAGAGAAGCTGATTCACGCTTAACTATCCGCTGGCGGGGTATAGGTGTTCGGAGATGGGATTTCCAATTCAGATGTCGTCCTCGTGACTTGAGAGATTCAAAATTTCTCTCGAGGTCTGTTGCCAATAGCTCTCGTGTTGCTTTGTAGCGCGAAAATAATAAATATTACTTGACTTCCTACGGTAATATCATTGGGTAACACGATATTTTATGCTATTTTCTGGGATACCAAAGCTGCCTTGAAATAGAATTTCGTGTGCAAAATGGTGTAGCTTTGCATTTTAGCTTGTGGGGAACTAGGAAAGGATATCATGCTTCGTTCCAGCAACTACCACGCCATATACCGCTAAGTCCAAGAAAGTGTTAAAAACGTAAATCGATTTCTGTAAACATTTCTATTGTAGATGATTTAGTTTAGAGGTTCCCAAACTTTTTTGTTTCGTATACCCCTTGCCATGTTTTTCGGTTTTGGGTAGACCCTTACTTACCTAATATTCAATTTTTGGGAAATTTATTGAAAGCTGGCCACTTAGTTTAAAAGATTTAAATTTCTAACTGTTGGGAAGTACAGTGTTTAAGATTTAAGAAGCACATGTTAATTAATTAAATTAAAATTTAATTAATACGTAAAAATTTTGTTACATAAAATAACTGATCAGCAAACAAATGCTTTTAATGAGAGATGAATCTGGTATTTCATTAACAAGTTTTCAGCATTTTGCATCAGCTGTCAGATTTAACCCTAAATCTCATCGGTTAGTAGCATTATATATATTTATAAAAGTCTTTTCCTTTTTTTTTTTTGGGGGGGGAACCTGGCAGAAACTTTTACCTAGGAAAAACAATTAAAAACTTTCTCAAAATATTCCAAAATTCGGAATAAGTAATAGGATTATCTTTTTAAAGCCAAAAGTGCTGACATCAGTTTCTAAACTTTACCTCAGGATCTTTGTTAGTGCCTATTCCTATCTGTTCATCTCGTATTCTGACATTCTTTATTCGATGTGAACACATGACTTCATTGTCTACTGTGGTATCATAGTCAAACTTAAATCTAGTTTCAAAATCTTAATAAAAGACATTTAAATGTTGAACGTATGTTAAAACATAATTTTCCTGGCAGATCATTTGTAACAAATTGTGAAACTGATTAAATTATCGAAGCACAACATTATGCTCCTTTAGCTTAACTTTTTCAAGAAACACTGAAATAATGGTCCTTGTTTTAATGAAATTTATACTGTTGCCTAGGAACTGCACACGCATACGTAAATTAACCTTATTAAATTTAGTAAATATATCTGTTGAATAAGTAAATATGTGTGGCTTTTCCACTTGATATAATTTACTTTTAAAGTTAAGGTTATAATCTGGTTTAATGAGAGCCACTATCGTAGACCCCACCTCCCCATTTATACCTCATACACCCCAAAATTACTTTGCTGCTGTCACGGTCTTTTTCTTTCTTTATTTTTTTTTGGGGGCAACCAGGCAGAAATTCTACCTAGGAAAAACAATTAACAACTTTCTCTAAATATTCAAAAATTCGGAATAAGTAACAGGAATATCTTTTTAAAACCAAAAGTGCTGACATCAGTTTCTAAACTTTACCTCAGGATCTTTGTTAGCGCCTATTCCTATCTGTTCATCTCGTATTCTGACATTCTTTATTCGAGAGAGAGAGAGAGAGAGAGAGAGAGAGAGAGAGAGATGTGAACACATAACTTCATTGTCTACTGTGGTATCATCATAGTCAAAGCATTCTCAAATCCAGTTTCAAAATCTTAATAAAGGGCATTTAAATGTTGAATGCATGTTAAAACGTCATTTTCCTGGCAGATCGCTTGTAACAAACTGTGAAACTGATAAAATTATCGAAGCACAACATTATGCTCCTTTGGCTTAACTTTGTCAAGAAGCACTGAAATAATGGTCCTTGTTTAAGGTGCCTGACTAGTGTAAAATCATCAGTTTTGATGAGCGACAAAAAATTTTATTTGATATTTTTAATATTTGAATTTTCTTCTTTCTAAAAATACCTTACTTTTGCTTGTGCTCCAATTATTTACGAAGTTATAGCAGTTTTTATGTCAAGTGAGAACAACAAAAACGAACCGGAAGTTAGAAATCGAAACCGGAAGTACTTTGGATTTGAAAGATTTTTACTCTTTTTTGGAGTTTTATTGAATTTATTTATAAAATATTAATTTTGGTAACATTAAAACTGAATATGGTGATATTTTTTAAAAAATTATTTAATAGTTTTTAGTATAATTTGGCAACTTTACAGGTTTGTTGTCATTTTTCGATTTGTTTATGTCCTAGCTACTCGATTCTTCACTCCTCATTTAATTTTATTATTTTGATATATTTTATGAAAAAACTGTCTTTCTTAAGACAAAATATTGATTAGTTATGGATAAATCAAGATCTGGGAGGCCTAAGAAGCGCCGATTTACTGGAAATCGTTATACCATTCGTGCTACTATTAATGAGAATGATGAAACATCTGAGCTCAATTCTACTGAATCCGCTAGTGCCAAAAAGTTGGAATCAAGCCATATAAGTTTGGAAATTTTCTCAGAAAGATTGTTTGAAACTTATAAAGACAATAGAATTGTCACAGCTGGACAACTTTGATTTCATTTTTTGCCATAGTTTGTTGTCCTGATTGTAATTCTCAGGGCTTGGAACTTATAGAAGGCTCTGTCAGTGGATTATGCTCACATATGAACCTAAAGTGCAAAAACTGTTCCTTCTTTAAAGGTTTCCCTACGACAGAGAAGATGAAAGGTTCTTATCTTATAAACTCTTCAGTTGTTTTGGGGCTAGGGATAATCGGGAAAGGATTTTCAGCTGGCAAAAAGTTATGTGCTTTCCTCGGTTTACCTTTCCTGTCAAAACTTGCTTTCCGCAATCAAGAAAGAAAACTGTTGAAAGCAACTGAACGCATTGCTCAAGAAAACAACGCTGCATTGAGTTAAATCAAAGGCTCAAATAGTTTCACTAAATGTGGAATATCCATTGATGGTACTTGGCAACGCAGAGGTTACTCATCTTTGAATGGGTGTGTAAGTGCCATATCAGTTGACACCGGTAAAATTTTAGACATTGAAGTTATGACGCAATATTTCCACATATGCGCGAAAGGCAATAGCCAATCATCGAAACATGTATGATCGAACTATAAAGGTTCCGCGGGGAACATGGAGGTTGTTGGATCCTACCGTATATTTGAGAGATCAAATGTGAGGGATGTACAGTACAATGAATACTACGGAGATGGGGACTCAAAAGGATATGAATCTGTTAAAATTTTTTATGGAATTAATACAGTAACCAAACTCGACTGTATAGGTCATGTTTAGAAACGTGTATGGGGGTGGTTGCGTCAATTAAAAAAAACGATGAAAGGTTTGGGAGGGAAAAATAAATTAACTGATAAACTAATAGACAGAATTCAGAACTATTATGGAATAGCTATTCGAAGCAATGTAGGTAATCTACAAGAGATGATGAGTAGTATAAAAGCTGCATTTTTCCACTGTGTATCTGGAAAAAACAATTCATTGCATGGACAGTGTCCTGAAGGATCTGAGAGTTGGAGTCGTTACCAAAGGGCAAAAGCAGCTGGGAGTCCCCTCAAAGAAATTAAGCAAGGACTTCCTCATAAAATTATAAACCAAATAAAGCCTACATATCTAAAACTGTGTAATGAAACTTTGTTGAAAAAATGTCTTCATGGTAAGACACAGAATTGCAATGAAAGTTACAACAACATTTTGTGGAGTATTGTTCCCAAAAATATATTTATTGGACTGGAAAAATTTCGTTTGGGTGCATTATTAGCTCTAATACTTTATAATTCTGTTTATGCTTGTATATTATCAGTAATTCGAAATGTAAATGGTTCCCTTCCTGAAAGTGTTGCTCAAGAGTTACTTAAATTTGATAAACAACGGATTTCAACATCTTTAAGACATTCTTTACCGATTGCAAAATTGTCTCGAAAAAAAGAAAAAGCAGCTAGAAAAAACAAAAAGTACTAAGGATGAAAAACAGAAGGCTTAGTATATTCATATGGAGGGTTTTAAAGTACTTCTTTGCAGAATTTTTATTCTAATTTATGATAACTTTTGTGATAAACAATATTTTTTAAGAGTTTTTTCGTGAATGTTTACTGGTAAAACAACACAAATATATTTTGTATGATATATTTCTTAACTTCTTAAATAATATGGAATAATATATATTGGTTTTTCTATGTAAAATGACTTATTTTTAATGCAATAAGGTTTTTTAGGTGCTTTTTATACGTCTAATCTGTATTTCGTAAACTGTGTACTTAGACTTTAAGAAAAAGCTTTTTGACACTATAAAATTGTTAAAAATATTAAAAGATAAAAGTTTGAAGAAAGTATATAATATTCATAATTGCTTTGAAAGTGTTTGTTCTTTTTATATAGAGAAGTTTTAGGTTTTTTTAGCAGTATAGGTTTTTAAATTTTGAATTTTAAATCTTTAAATGCATTTATCTCTGAAACAGATTTTTTGATATTTTACAACACGGTAAGCATGATATCTCAAAAAGTTCTGTAGATAATTGTCTGTAATTTTGTGTAAGTGTGCATTATTATAGTATGTATGCTGTGACTTAAGGATTAAGAAAAAACAGCATATTTACCTTTTTTGTGATTTTTTTTTTTCTGTGTGATAAATGTGAAATTTTTGAAAATTTGCATTGCGTGCACTTTTTGACTTCTAGTTCAGTAATAAACTAAAATTTTTCAGAGATATTAGGTCAATTCATTAGTAACAGTTTTTTGAGTAAAATTATGTGGGTTTTTTAAAAAATATTATGCATTAGAATTTATTTTACTATGTTTAACGTAACGTACAAATAACGTCTAATTTAAACCTAAAATTGGCCATATTTAAAAAAATACATTGAAAGAATATTTTTTGCTTTTTTTATTAGTTTTCAGTTATAATTAAACAAAAAATGAGTTAAAAAATAAATTTTCAGCAAAATTTTAAAAAAATGTCTCCGCAACTAGTCAGGCACCTTTGAAATTTATACTGTTGCCTAGGAACTGCACACGCATACGTAAATTAACCTTATTAAATTTAGTAAATATATCTGTTGAATAAGTAAATATGTGTGGCTTTTCCACTTGATATAATTTACTTTTAAAGTTAAGGTTATAATCTGGTTTAATGAGAGCCACTATCGTAGACCCCCATTTATACCTCATACACCCCAAAATTACTTTGCTGCTGTCGCAGTCTTTTTCTTTCTTTGTTTTTTTTTTTTTTTTTTTGGGGGGGCAACCAGGCAGAAATTCTACCTAGGAAAAACAATTAACAACTTTCTCTAAATATTCAAAAATTCGGAATAAGTAACAGGAATATCTTTTTAAAACCAAAAGTGCTGACATCAGTTTCTAAACTTTACCTCAGGATCTTTGTTAGCGCCTATTCCTATCTGTTCATCTCGTATTCTGACATTCTTTATTCGATGTGAACACATGACTTCATTGTCTATTGTGGTATCACCATAGTCAAAGCATTCTCAAATCCAGTTTCAAAATCTTAATAAAGGGCATTTAAATGTTGAATGTATGTTAAAACGTCATTTTCATGGCAGATCGTTTGTAACAAACGCTTGTAACGTTTGATCGTTTGTAACGTATTAGCGAAGCACAGTATTGTACTCCTTTAGCTTAACTTTGTCAAGAAACGCTAAAATAATGGTCCTTGTTTTGATGAAATTCATACTGTTGACTCTACACTAATTTTAATTTTCTTTGTAATTAAAATGAACTGTTTCTATTTCATACATATGTAACGTGGATTTCATTATTACTTTTTTGCACGGTCTTTTGGTAGAATATTTATAGTTTTTTCATCTTATACGAATTTTTAAAATTGTGGAACATAGCGCGAAATTTACCATAGGTTGCATATATTTTGTATACGTTTTTTCTGCAAAGTTTTCCAAGGAACTTATCTACCATATGAACAAGTAATATATTGTGACGAATTATGTATAAAAAGTGTAAATAATTTGTAATTGGATTTGTAATGCGTTTAAATTAATCTGTTATATTAAGTTTGTTAAAATTGTAATATTCTCAAACAACGCCGTGCCTTACTTTATTATGGTGATTCTATAGTAACTTGATGAAATCTTTGCGTTGGAGCCAAGTTTGCATCATTTTTGTCGACCAAGTTGGCGACTGAGCCACCAATTTGGTGACTTGGCGACCATTTTAGGCGAGTTCGGGACCTAAAGGATTCTTCTAAAAATTAGTGGAGAAATACACTAATTTCAAGATCTATGACGCAAGCGGGTCTTTCTTGAATTATCCTCTAGGCCTATAAATAGAGAGGTGCTCACCGAAAGTCAATTAGTCTAGTTTCGACCAGCGATTAGTCGACTTGTCTAGAGCGTGATTACCGATTTGCTCGGACGAGCGGTGCTTGTGAATAATCTTTTACATACGTTTACTTTAAACACTAATAATTGTGTTTGAATGCTGTTGAAGGTGTGAAGACATTTCGAGATTTATTCTGCGAATATTTCTGTTGAGTCCTGCATTTAAAGGATTGTTTCCTCGACAATAAATTCTCATCGCTCTTAAAAACTGTCTTGTCCTTTGACTGATTTGCAAAAAATCATCGAACAATATATATATATATATATATATATATATATATATATATATATATATATATATATATATTAAAAGTCAATTTCTGCTTCGTGAGAAAAAAGTACAGGCGTCATCTACTGCAGCCAGTTGTAGGAACTAGTAGTAGGAACTAAAAAGAGCTGGGTGTTTTGTTTTCTAGTTCTGATTCTAGGTTCGCTGAGTTGCTCCATTGGATTTTAAGCTTATTGTCCCCTTCTCTCGATTCCTAGTGGTTGCTGTAATCCAGTGGTCTTCAGATTTTTCCAACTCATGGAACCTTTAGAACATGAAGGTGCTTTCTTGGAACTCCTTGAACTAGAAAGTGTTTTCGTTTAACCCTATTCCATACATATACTTCGAGTGAGTGAGTGAATATTAACGTCGCACTTTTCAGCTACAAGAGGGCTTTTGCGACGGTCCACGTAATTTTGAACCGTTATCAAGTGACGTGGACGACACCTGAGCTGGAACCCCTTCTGCTAACTACCACACCACACCAACGGGAGGACGTTTCAGCTCTCGACAGATTTAGCGTGCATCGCTGCCCTACACGGCGGGTCTTTATGGGTACTGGGCTCGAACTCGTGGCAAAGCCAGCCACGGTCCGATACCTATACCACTCGGCTACCACGGCCACTATATATACTTCGAAGAATAAATCTCAAAATATTATTTAGAGTGCATCAACATAATATAGGCAGTTTATGTAAAGGCAATTGTGAAAAAAGTATTGCATTTTCTTATTATTATTAAAAAAATTCGGATGTAACTTTTTAAACATGATTTACTAATTAATAATATTAATTTGTGATCCATGTGTCCCCTATCCATGCATTATATTTAGTAACTGCGATATATGCTTTTTTCTTTCTTTTTTTTCTCACAAACTGTTGAAGTTTAGTTCAATTAAGATTAAATGCAATCGTATTACATATTCTGAGTTTCATTTGTTTTTATACTCTGTTCTTGTAGCCCCACTTACGTTAAGAAATATATTTCACTTAAACACAAGGTTCTGAATGGCATTAAAATGTTTATAGCTGTGTTAGGAATCCCATGTATTTTGCATAAATTTTCAACCTAAAATTTAGAAGCTGTTCTTGCTTAAATTTAGATTTTAACAACGAATCTGGTGATATGTTTTGATAATTTGTTTCCTTTCTTTCATCGGGGTGTTTTTTTCCACAAATGCAAAATGGTACATTTTTCATTAGAAAACTATTTAGTTTTGCAAGACATTGTGCTAATAACGAGTATAAAATTATCTCGTGGAACCCGAGATAGTATACAATAGAATATTCACAATCTTGTAAGAAGTATGTAGGTATATATAAAGATAAAAAAAAGTGAGCGTTTTAATATTCTTTTATGATATTATAATAAAAGTTTAAAAACTGTTGCAAAATAGAGTTATTATACTTGAATAAAATGTTCAGTTTTAATGAATAGGGGATGAGCTTTAGATACTTGTAACTATACAAACTTCAAAGAGAACGTGAATCCAATTTGCATACATATTAACTTTTTCTCGATTTTTTTATTGTGCCTCATGGAACCCTTGGGTATGCCTCATGAAACCCCAAAATTCCGTGAAACGCAGTTTGAAGACCACTGCTGTAATAAAATGGTCACGGTCACCAATTCCTGGTTAATGTGTTATTTCTATTGAGTCGTAAGTTCGAATTCTTGTATTGTTGAATACTCTAAGTGCACAAGGGCTGGTGTTCGTTAAATTTGTCGAGGTTCCATGTCCTTATGTTACCAGTTCAAATGTATAGTCCTTGTCAATTGACCGTGTACGAGGTCCGTTGTTAATAGCGCTCGTGTAGCTTCAAAAGTGAGATATTCCTAAACAAGCAATTCTATCCTCAGTCCCATTAGAAAATCTAGACAAAAGCAATTACTTATATTTTAAAGAAACATTCCAAAGGAATTTTGGATTCTTGTTACAGGATCATCCTACACTAAGAGTTGGTGAGTAAATGCATCAATTACTGCATCAACTTGTGACGAAATCTTGTAGTTTTTATTTTTAGTTAAAGTTTTTAAAAGTACAGTTCGATTTTAATCAGTGGCGCACGCAAGGCGAGGGATCCAGGGGTTTCTGGAGCCACCATCGTCATTAATTTTTTTCCCGATTGATTGTATTCCATGTATATAATATGTAACTTAATTAAACATTTGTTAGTAATAATTTATTTATAAATTAATGCTAATGATTTTTTCAATAATTTATTTTTTTCTGTTTTTTTGTTCCCGATAATCGACAAAATCAAAAAATTATGTTTGGTACCATATTGGGTAGGATATGAGAATGGTAAATTTGCGTCCTTTGACCACCTCCCCCTACTCCTTTAAAAAATTCCTGAATGTGCCACTGATTTTACATACATTTTTAAAGGGAAAAAAATAGAACTAAGAAGCTTATTTTTGGCCCATTGTAAATTATGAGTTAAGTCAAAGCACATTAATACAAAGGTAAGCGCGAGGAATGTTAATGCAGTAAACGTAAACTACTGCCAATGGTGGTCTACAGCCCAGAAGAGAAACCTCATCCTGGGAGATCCGCAATCTCGAAGAGCTCTTCCTGCAAAAATTGCCTCTATATATTCCCATATTGTATTGTAGTAGAATTAACCGAGAAGTAGGGATTGGATCCTTAAACCATGTGATGGATCTTTACACGTCCTATCACTAATCCTCTTGGGGGAATCTTTGGGCTAGCATTGTGTTTAATTCACAGCCATCCCTTTCAAGAAGAAACCGTGATATGCAGATTAGTTCAACTATATAAAGTCTGAGTTTTGTAATTATAGAGAAAGAGGTAGAGGCTGTTACATTCGCTACGCAGGTGAGATTGAATAAAGTTGACTTTCACATGTAAAGATTAAAAGTGGTGTTTGGCCACTGTTTTGATTTAGTAGATTCAAGGTTACGAATCCACTTTAGATTAGGTTATGTTAAATAAGTTACTTGCCCATATTTGCTTAATATTAATTGCCTTCTCTCTGCTACTACTTTGACATTCACTTTGAGAATAAGTTGTAGTTGGTTAGTGTGTTTGAGTAAATAAATAATTGTTATTATGGAAGTTTTTGATTCTCTGCTTTCATTCCTCCTACACCCTTAGGTAGGCAAGACGGTGAGGGAGCAACTTCAGGTGTAAGTCGCTCACAACCATTCACCGAGGCTTGCACACCATTAGAACAATCAACCAGTACAAATTAACAAATTCCTCCCCCCCCCTACTGAGACAAACAACTAATCTAAGATACAAAACCATGGAAACTCCCTACATTTATAACGACTTCGGAACGACTGAAAAAAGAGAGACAGCATTGTGACACAGTGGAGGTATGGCAGGGCTCCAGCAGACAAAACCTCGTTTTTGATAATACGACATTGGGCTCACGGTAGCTTCAAAGTTCAACTACGCATTTGATGGAGTGGTCTTTTCAGCAAGGTTGCTCAGGTAATTATCCTGTTCTCTCAATGAGCAGCTTTGTGGCGTTGCCAGCGCGGATTCTTACCTGACTGAGCCCAGCACATGCCATCGTGATAGGTGAAGACAGCTGATGGCTTCTTTTGAGGTGGTAGGCAAGACCGACTTTGATGCATTCAACGCTTTCTTTTTATAACGGTGCGTGGTGTCGGACTGACAAGGAAGTAATATTTTGCAACAATTGCATCGAGAGCGGTTGATATAAAGAGATTCGGGGTATTTTCTCTCTCTTCCCTCCCTTTGAGATTTAATGTATTACTTAGAGGAACCATTGCCTGATATTCGTATCTGAGTGACAGATTGCATTCTGTGTTGGCAGTTTGGATTCTTGGGTTATCTGAAGAGGGTCTCTCAAAATGAAGTAGAAAAAGATAATGTTAAGTAACACTAAGTGAATGTGCAGTTGCTGTTTGTGTTTTACATAATTTTCTATGCTTTTCCTTTCCGATGAGCAGCTTTACGCAATCCATTATACTATAGCACTGAGACCACGCTACGGAATATGGGCAATGGATTTTTTAAGTATAGTCCACAATTAATACAGACAAAAAGAATATTACATCTAATATTTCATTCACTGAATCTCCACATCTCTCCAAATAATCACTGCTGTCTTATTGCCAAGAGCCCTTTGGTGTGATGTGGAAGTTTGGAAGGAGATTGCTAGCTCATGTGTGGTTCATTTGTCCCTGGTTCAAAATTACGAGGTCCATTATCAATGACCTTTGCATCACTTCGGAGGGAGACGTTAATTATCAACCAATAAACAAAATGAACTATATCAAATTCAGTTCGATTTAGCTTACAGCAGTCTACATTACTTTATATGGTTAGTAGAATAACAATTTAAACTTGTGTGAAACCCCATTCACACGAAAAAAATGTGTTTTTGCCTGTAAAAGATCACGATTTAATTGTTTGTGTTTTCCCTGGTGTCTCTTTTTTTTCTACCTAATTCAAAGGTTACTCTGATAACTAAAAGGTACTTAATTTAGAACAAATATCAGATGACGAAGTCGACACTTGAATCGACACCCTTCTTCTCGTTCCACAAATCATAATTCTGTATTCATCTAAATTTTAAAAACATAACTAATCGCCAGAAATCTAGACTGAATCCAAGGATTTTGAGCACATATTCTTTATTACGACTACAATAGTAGAAATTTTAATTTTCATTTAGAAAAATTGATTAAATAAAACGAATTTAGAGCGAAATTTTTAAACTGAATCCAAACTAACAGTTGCCCCCGCTTAAAAAAAAGAGAGTTTAAAAAATTTTTCCGATTTTCTTTTACATTGTTTCATTTCTTCTGATTTTCATTTATGTATATGGTACCGTTAAACTGTATAGTTCAGTTATTTCATAGAATAACTAGGTATTTCATGAAATCACACTAGACAAGTCAGTTAAAGTATATAATAGATGAGAAATTTCATACTTTATTTAGTTATTTCGTAGAATACTTAGTTATTTCTTTGAATATCTAATGATAGACCATTAAAGTAAAAAATAAACAATTTAAAAGATATTTTATAAATTAAAGAATCATAAATAGCTAAAATTTCTCTCGAAAAATACATTTTATCCCTTTAGCAGATGAATAATTGATAAATAATAAGGGAAAGCAGATGATACAATTTATTATTGCTCATATTGATTAAACATAAAGGGGTAAAAAATATGTTGTAAAAATAGATTATATTTAATTATTATCAACAAAAATACAAGCTGGGAATAAAAACTGTTGCTTCATAAAAACATTGTGTAAACTTTTTAAAACAAAAATGTTTGAGAATATCGATTTAAATTTTATGAGATACATTTATTTTACTTTTCATTATTTATTAGAACAAGGATTGCTGTGATGGCACTTTGGATTGTACTGTTGATTATTTTTTAAACAAGCACACTCTTTTTACTATTACATATTTTTTTAAAACGAGCACTTTTTAAATCCTTGTCCAGTTCTTCAACTTTGAACTGTTGCAACAGATCGAAGCGTTGTGTCAATATTCGGAACCTCTTCAATGGATATTAATTTTCGCTGACATATACTGAACTGATACCTAGAGTACAATTGTTTTATTCCGCCATCTATAGTTCCTAATCAGAAAAATCCTTCTCAAAGCAGCTAGAATCGGTTCAAAGAACTTTCGAGTGCCGTATTTCATACTTTAACGATCAAGTAATCGTTATTCTATAGAATACCTAGTTAAATCGTATACTTCACTGATTTTATGTACTTTAACTGACTTGTCTAGTTATATTTCCCGAAATACCTAGTTATTTTATGAAATAATGAATTCCAAACTTTAACGGAAACATATATACTATGATGCTACGTTGCTATATTTTTCTCTCAGCAAATTTCCAAAAAAAACATTTTCTATGTTGAAAATTGATTATATAAATATAATTCCTACTTTCATATATAAAATAACATTCTATATGATAAACAGAGGCATTTAATTGTCTTAAAAATTGTGCACCGAGTAAGTAATATAATTCGCAACATTCTACATCTGGTTACATAAACTTCACTTTAGGTTCTCTAAATAAAATTTAAGAACAAATGTTTTCAAATCCTTTTCCTTATCCATTTGGAAAAATTTCCTCTCCACCTCGAAGGAGTGTGGAGAAATATGGCCAGTGAAGATGTCCAGCTTCGTGTAGGATATATGAGTACATCTTTGTTTAGACACATCTTATTTATTACAAATGTCCCCGAAGACTGCTCTTGAAGAATAGACATCTGGGCCGCTTCATTTTTCTTCCTATCACTTTTTGTCTTCTTCAGCTGGACATCCAACGGAACAAGTTTTGTGTTTATTGTATTTTCGGGGAACCTTTTCGAATGTGTTTTTCTTACTCCGTGTGATGATTATTTGGATTTTCTTTCTACTGGTGTAGGATAAAATAATGATGTAGAATGTTTGTTTATACTGCGTGTAAGTAACAAAAAAAATTAACTGTCATCATCAGAAATTAAAACAAATTATAATAAACCAAACGATTTATCTAAAAATTTTAAAAAATGATTTTAAAAAAATTATTTTCACGAAATGGCAACATTTTAACTGACGAATTAATGTAAACTGAATGCAGAGAGTTCGGTAATTTAGAATAATAAAGCGAATAATTAATTAAAACGAATGTAATGAAAAATTATTCTTGGATACTAAAGTATTTAATTCTAAATACAAATAAATGAATTTTAATTATTCGTAGAGTGCATTTTAAAATGTGCAATTTGTGTTACTGTTGTAAAAATACATCTAATTTTAAGACTTTAAAAATGGAAAAACGTTATTCTAATATGGTTTTATAAATCATAATTTAAATTACTTTGTGGTTTTAACAGCTGTGTTGTAGATTAAATGTTGTTTTAAATTTTCTTTCTAAAAGTAACTTTTAGGATGTTTCAAGTTACATCTTTTACACATTTAAAAGGATTTTTTGCTCTTAATCACTCATGTTGTATTTTTAAATTTTATCAGTTGTTGAGGGACGAATGTTATGTAGTTTATTTTTCCGCCTTAAAGGTATTTTTCAAAGTTCATTATAGCCTCAGATTTGTAAATATTTTTCTAAATTAGATAATTTTAATTGATATATTTAAAAATTGACTTAGAATATCGTTCTTGTGAAGTTCATAGAAAGGGATTAGTCGAATTTGGTAGTGTAGTTTTAAAAAATGATTTCAAATAGAAATAGTTATTGTTTCGAAATTTCATTTAATTAAAATACTTTCTGAAGGAAATTTGTAATTATAAACAGTCTTGTTTCAAAATTTCTTCCGGAAAAGAGTAACTTGGGTTTTTAAATACATCAGAAACTGAATCGGATTTTTATGTAACTTCTTTTCGAATCACAAAAATAAATATAATAGATAAATAAACAGGATTAAAAGTTAAATATTTGTTAATGTAACCATTTGATTTGTAAATAATTAAGAGAATCTCCCCCCCCCAAGTTTTGGGTGGCAACAACGACAATTTTAGTTTGTAATAATGGTTTTAAACCGAAGTAAAGTCATTAAGAAAGAAAGGGATCTCTTTCGAATTGTTGTAAATAAGTTTTTGTTTCTATATTTTTATAATAAAGTAAGCCTAACGTTTTTTGAGGTTAGTTTGTTTAAACCTTTTGAAGATGTTTTATTTTTTGAAGCATTTATTAACTAATGCATACTGAGTTGGGTGGAGTAGGCCTTGGCCCTCATGGGCTGTTGCGCTGCTGAGTTAAGTTAAATTATTAACTAATGTTCTTTTAAAAGTTCAAATTAATTTAAAATAAAAGGAAATTATTTGAATTAATAGAAAACAGCTTTTCATAATTTTTAACACTATTTTTCATGTTTTTCATTGTAAAAAAAATCATATCTTACATTTAAATATCTTCATTTAAAGAAATATATATTCTATTTATGTCTGCAATATACTTGCTATTTGTTGTTTTTCATCAGAATTACAAAAAAAGTTGTGATTCATACCTTTCTTTTTTTCAGGTCACTTTTTGGTCAAATCCACATTTTATTTAACTTTATCATTTTTAAAATTTAAATATTACTTTACTAAATTTCTCCTTGTTTTGATTGTGCGATAATTTTAAAAAAGCTGCAGGTCTTTCAAATTCTGCTGCATCCACAAAAAAACAACCCTTTTACAAATTTTAAGCATATTTTTTTCAAAGCTGTATTTTTGTAAAACTTATAGTATTTTAAATGAAAGATTTCTCAAAATTCAATAGATATTCGCATAATCTTTCCCACTAATATCTTGAATGGTATTACCCGGGGAACAAATGAAGAATTATCGAATTGAATAATTGAATATTGAAGTTATAGTTGGATTTTCTTCTAAAAATTATCGAAACTTGGTAGTTTGCAGCTTCGTTTCGCAACTTTTGATTCGATAGACAAGTAAAATTTTTGTGTTCATTTCATAAAACATATTTAAGAAACATGGTACAGTAATTTCTTACGTACAGTATGAAATATTTTTAAAAACGGAGCATTTGAAAAAATTCTAGAAATTGACTAAAATTTAACGCTTTTGAAAATAGCTACGCACACATGTACACATATGCAATGGTTTTTCTTATTATTGAGTATAAAAAGATAACAAAATAAAAAAAAATATTAGAACTTAACGGAAAATTTTAAAAAATAACATGGAACATAGCTTGATAGAAAAAATGTTTTGAAAAATCTTTTTACGGAAAAAATACTTTTTAATAATTTAGGCACCACTTTTTTATTTATAATTGTAATTTAGATATTGTCATTGAAAATGACTCCGTAAAAGAATAATTCTGTGCTATTATGAACATGTAATGTTATTATCCGTGTACTCGTTTGACTAAACTAACTCATTATAAATGGTACTGAATAAATTTTTTGAGATGCTGGTGCACACTAAAAGACATGACAAAAGGGTCGTTTGAAACGTTTTATTGCTGAACACATAAAATTTATTTAAAATTTTATAGCAAGAATATCTTTCTAAAAAAAACATGACTAATTACAGTTTGAGAACAATGATTTGCTAATGACAGAAGACAAAAAAAAATTCTCAGATATAAATGCTTAATAGTAAATACACACTTTTCGATTTTTTTTATAAGTTATGTTTTATTTACATCAATTTTACAACAAAGACACCGTTTCCATTATATGTTGTTTTTGTATCTTCAGACTGGAATATGAAATAAATATATGCAACTAAAAACAAATTTTATATGGATTGAACTAAAATAGAAAAATAATACATTTTTCGTTGTATTTCCATATATTTTACAAAAAATTCATAGTTTTTTATTTTTAATATCAAATTTTACATTAGTTTTTACTATTGTCGGATTAATAAATTAAATGAGCTGTAAAATATTATTGATAATGAAAATATATGATTAAATTTTACCGTTTTAATTATGATAGAATGACAATCAATGAGCAATAAGCTAATTTAAACTATACCTCGTTTCACTCAAGATTTCGATTGGATATGCCTTGTTAAATTTATCGTATTTATGGTCAAAAAGACAATGTATGTTTTAAGAAAATTATTAGATTAAAAAACTTGTTTAAACTTAATTCGTATCACTTCTGAGAATCATTCTCTTTGTAAGACATTCTAAGGAATAAAATACTAATATTAAAAGAAAAAAAGATTATAAAAAGAATTTATGGGAGCTTTTTAACATTTTAACGAGGGGGGAAAACAGGATTTTATTAATTATATTGTATTTTTTGCCAATAACCAAATATAAACTGTTATTAATGCCAATATAAACGTCTAAATAAAAATAATTTGTAGCCCAAAAAACAAGATTGATGATATTAACAAAAATCTAAAAACATTTCTATACAAATTAAGATATATTATCCTCTTCTGAACAGTTTTGCTTTAGAAAAAACGTGTGGCTTTGTCCGATCAAGAAAACTCACTGTAAAAGGAAGTCTTATGTTTTGCAAATTATTTACTATTGGATAATGTTTCAATTTTGTTACATTATTTGATATGAAACGAGGTATAGTAATTTTCATTGGTTGCTTCCCTACTAAAACAAACATGTTGTGGATACAAGGATAATTTGAAAATAATACTCTAAGGAAATGTTTTTTTTTATTTCAAACCTAATAATTGTATTTCCCAGTGAGTGTGCAACATGCAGAGAGTAAAGCGGTAACGTATCATAACTAACTATTAAGTCACGGTTACCAATCACAGCTGCTTGCGCTTTACTGTCTGCGTTTTGCACGTTCAGTAGAAAAACATTTTACTAATTTTTTAAAGTAATTTAAAGAATTCGTTTTGCTTATTGTTATAAATAAATATCAAAAATGAATATTTTTAAGATAATAACTTAGGAAACGATAGCAGATGCTTTTTGGGATGGGTCCCCAAAGCATCTTTGGTCAACACAACACAAGTATCCACAAATGGATCTGACTACTTTTAATTCCTTCTGCTTATAGACACACAAAAAGTCTAGTAAAAACGAGAAGAATAATTGCTTACTATCCACATACTGCAAAGATAAACAGAAGCGATTACAATCGCTTGAATCGTAATCGTTGCATTTTATTTACCAAACAATTTTTTGTCTTTGCTCTACCGCGCAGTTTGACAAAATAAATAAAATCAGAACTTGCATAATAGTTTTAATTTACTAGCATACAATAAACAGAATACTTTTAGCTCTCAATAAAAAAAATTATAGACATTGTTTTATTTTTATTGTATTTTTGAAAAATTATTCTATAAGCAATACGAACATTGAAAAAAATATACAAATAAAGAATCTTAAAATGAAAATTTTGAATTTATAAAGAATGTCAATCTTATAAAAGGAAAAAGATTTAAAAGAAGCATTTAAAATAACATGTAAATTTTAAAAATCGTAGATACTTAAAAATTTATGTACATCTTTCACTTTATATTCCTGCTTTAAGGCTCTCAAAATATACAGAATTTAGAACGTTATTTATTATTGTTTTGAAATAAGAACAAAAACGTTGCTTGTTTGATGATATATATATGTATAACAGGTTTGTCCAACCCGTGGCCTGGGATGGCTGTGAAAAGGGGTCCAACATAAAGCAGTGAGCTTAGAAACTTTGTGATTGCAACAATAAATAAAACTTAAAATATTGCAAGTGTAGGATTTTAGTATAATATTAATTGACACACAAGCAAGGAATTTTTTAATGCAATTCAACGTGAGATTAGTAAAATTTTCGTAATTAATAAATATATTTTTGTTTTGATATACGTACACCAATATGTAATTATTTGGAATACTATCGTCAAACGAATAGTTAAATTTTGAAGTATAAAGAGTATACTGACTTATACTTTATGTTGCTTCAGCGTAAATAGAGCGCGCTAGAAGGATATTTTAATATGCAGTTATAAGTAGTCGAGTTGACATTAAAAAAGGGTACAGAGTTTTGCGAGTTTGCGTGCGCGCGTGGTGAGTTAAATAAAAATATGGTTTCTTCCACCTTCTTTGGTAATAAGATGGTTAAATCGAAATCTAATATTAAATGGTATTTTATTAGTTGCCCCAAATGAAATCATATATATATATATATATATATATATATATATATATATATAATATATTTATAAGACTTCTATGGAATATATTTATCAGGAAAAATATATTTATATTTCTCCCCATATATTAACCTAGCCTAATGGATTTTATATGGAAACAACAACGTTTCTGAGCAATTGTTTTCAAAAATGAAACACGTGAAAAATAAAGTTGGAATCATATTATCAAATGAAGATCTTGAAAAAGAACTGAGAATTTTAACAATTTTTGACGGAACAAATTATCGAAACATTGTTTTAAAAACAATCATTTTTTAAGAGATATTATTTTACATTGTTTTAAAAACAATTTCAAAATCTCTAATTTAAAATATTATTTAGTATTTTATAGTTACATTCAAGAATTAAGGAAATTTAAATTATTAATTAGTATATAAACTATATATTTATATACTAATATAACCCGTTTTAGCTTAACAGGTTGGACAATCCTAACCTATAGAGTTAGCAGGGAAATTGACTCTATACACATTCTACAACACATGCCGGAAAATTTTAGAAATATACAATAATTTATGTGGATAATAAGCAACTACTAAAAAATATAATAAAGTAAATCTATATAGATACTGTATTTTCACGTATATTTTACACACAAGTATCAAAGGAACAGGATGAGATGAAAAAATCTTTGGTCTCAAAATATTTAAAAATCCACCATGAACATATGTCCAGCGAATAAACATCATCTACTTTAAACTTACCCTGTGTATCATTTAAATTTTACACTTTTTTTATTTTAAAAAATTAATCGAAGTTTAAAGTCCATTTTTCGTTTTTAGAGATATTCTCTATATTTGTTCACAATCTTTTTCCTTTGGAAAAAAGTAATAGTCTATACATACTTAAGTAGCTTCATTTATGTATTTATATTTTTAAAAATGTCTCTCTTTTTCGTTTTGTTACTTTTCTTGCTCATTTTATAACATGGAGCTTCTTTTTGTCGTGTGTGTGTATTTTCTCACTTAGTGCACTTGACACCACACGCAACAGACTTGAACGTCTTAAGTACTTCTTTTGTAGCTCTCTTCGTCTTCTAAACGCTTCCTTGCCAACAGCATGTCATGTAGATTGATTGAAAAAGCACCAATTTTTCGAAATCAAGGAATAAGAAAGTCGATAAACACATTTGTACTTGTAAATTATAAACAAAATGATGAAGTATGTTCGTCGATTTACAAAAAAAGGGCAACAAAACAAACATGATTTCGACTTCCGATATCTTCAAGATACCGGGAAAAATCTTTGATTTTTTTTTCACCGAAAAATAATTAAAAAGTATGATTCAACAACTTATTCAGGATTAACTTTTGTTTGATCATCTGTAGAAACAAAACTACAGATAAACAAAAGAACAACAGTCACAAACAAAATGGCGGAGGAACTTTTTTTTTTACTGCGCATGTGTGATGCTCAGTGGTGTCGTCATAGATTGACTGCGCATGCTCGTTGACAGAAAGGCAGACATTGAATGAAAAACAGATTCATGTATCTGTGGTTGTTGATTCAAGAGGATTACCCTTTGAGATGTGTCCGGTCAGACAAGGATCGGACGTTTAGAAATTTATTTATTTCGCCATTTCGTAGCGTGTCCTGAAATAGATATACAGGCCGGATTTCGTACACCGAGATGTCGGTGTACGAAACACCATGAATTAAGTATCAATGAATTGTTAAGATAGTCACTAGCATCGCTCCGCCTTGAAATTGTTGGGACTGATGGGAGATGCAGCTGCTAGGCTTGAGTTTGTCCCAGTCGTTGAGCGAGCAGCACTTGGTGTATAATAGTAAGAAGTATCTGCAAAACAGAGAATGAACAATATTAGCGTTAGTGTTCGAAATAGAATACACAAAACTAAAGTACACAATAATTAATTACACAAAAACTGAATATATAATAAAATTGATACCTTTTTTTTTATACAAAATGCTAGATATCATTTACGGTTATCACTGCTTAACATTAAATAACAGGTCATAACTTTACATTTATATTTTTTAAGATAGGCAAATATTTCTGCATGAATATAATATTCTGTCTTTCCTGTTCTATGCATCTTCGCGTTATATTGTAATATTATTTTTTTTAATGATTGAGCATGTATTAACGTCGTACTTCAAAGCAACGCGAGAATTTTTTGCACCGGTCATCGTGATTTTGAACCTCTGTGAAGTAACGAGCACGACATCTCTTAGACCAGTGCTCCGCAACCTTTTTATCGCTGAGGACCGGTCAACATTTGATCATTTTACCGCGGCCCGCTAAGGGTGGGTCACGTTGATTGTTTATATTTTAGATTGTTTTGATTTAACAATTTTAATTTAGTTACATTAAAATATGCCTTCAAAATACAATAGAGTTACACCCAAAATGAATAAAAGTGATTTGTTGTGAAATATAAAGTGATTTTTCCGTGGAAAGTTGAGCAAATCCGAGGGAAATGCACCACTTTAAATAAAATGGCAATAATTTAATGTTCTTTAGGCGGCCCGGTACCATTTTATCCACGGACCGGGGGTTGCGAATCACTGTCTTAGACGACACATGGCTCCAATACACTACCCCCGCTACTGCAAGGGGGACTTAATGTGAACTAGTCATTGAAAATAAAACGAATATTAGTGAGCCATAATTTAGATCTTTAGTCAAGTGACGAGGGGGACATCTTAGTCGAACCTGATTCTCCAAACTTCCACATCAAGTAGCATTAGTCCCTCTGCGCTGGAGTTCTTCGTGACACCATGATTGGATGGAAATAAACGCCGGCTATGAATCCGTGACCATGGTTACCCGATTGATTACTTTCCTTCACACTTTGAAGCGGAGGATAAAAATTTTTGCTTTAGCCCATGAAGTACTGGTAGAACAAACAAATTTTGCAGCTGATCAAAATATTAGTTTGAATATTTTTAAGTAACGTAATAAATATGAAAATAATTGCTTGTTGCTTACATTTCTAGTATGAGAATCAATTTCCCATAGGTGGTTTTTCTACAAAAATATTCGCTAAAAGTTATATGTGAGCACAGTTGTATGTAGACATAGGTTGTTGAATTCAAGTATTCATAATTTCGTTTTTGGAAAATCCGCTATTTAGTCATGACCACTTGGTTATCTTGATCTCATTCTATTATGAGATTAAAAATGATAATTGTTACTTAAAATTGAATTGATATATAAGTATTTCAAGAGAAGTTGTTTTTATCTCATCAGAGTAGAAGATAGTATATTCACAAATCTTCAGTGGTTTTACTTACTTATAATTCCGCTAGATCCGTAGCCGTACGCACCGTACGCAGCTGGGGAATATTGCGTGTAGGGTGACGTGTATGCTGCGTATTCGGCTCCTGTAACGCCACCCACCGAGGCTCCACCAGTTGCTCCTGTTACTGTAATAAAAAGAAAGAAATCAGTCAAAGGTTCATTAAATATATGTATCTCTGCATATAACATACCTTGCGAAAAATTCAAGATAAAACAAGTGTTATCAAATTTCCATCAGTACCTCTGTAAACATTAAATGTGCAATAAATAAAAAGACTGAAGATAGAAGAAATACTCTTTTAAATAATATTAGTAAACCTCTTTTTTTTTTCTACACTAATAACAGTATAATAGTATATTAGAATCCTGTTAAATTATCTTGAGTTTAAAAAAAAACGTAACACAAATATATGTTAAGTAGAACTTGAATTGGAGAGATGTGTATTGTGTGTGAATTAATTTCGTTTAGAAAAACTTTTCAAAGAAGCCTCTGTTGATTTTTGCATTAAAAATATTTAAATGAATTTTTTAAATTTAATTTTCTAAACGCATTCTCTAATCACATCGTCCTTTAGAATAAGAGTCATGCTTTATGGCGACTTACTTTTAACTGGCTCTTCTCTTAAAACGTTGTTTTTTTTAACTTAGCAAATATTTTTTCTAAAAAAAAGGCATTAGAGTTCAATGTATAGATTATTAATCATACAATGATAAAGTAGATTTTTTTTAAATTATCGAAAATTAGCCGTATAAAGGGTTGCATGTATGTTGTATAAAAAATTGAGCAAAAAAATTTAGATTTCAGAAACAAATTCGTAGAAGTATTTTTATGAAACTATCATATTGATGAAAATAAATAGGGCAGACCAAAATTCTTCTGGAATTATACGACTAACGGAACATCATATTTTCCAGTTTTGTTCCACTAACATAAAAAATGAATATTCCACAAGATATTGCGCTGTGTGTGTTGTGCTAAAAAGGATAAAAAAGGGAAGAGAAAAGAATAGTTACTTATGTAATAATTGTAATGTTGGGTTGTGTGCTTCCAAATATATCATACAAAATCAAGTTTTGAATAATTTAAAAAAGAATGCTACTATTATTATTATTATTTCTGTTGAAAAAGTACAAATAAATATATTTTTACTGATAAAAATGTTTTTTTTTCGAAACAGCAATTCGAAAAGAAATATAAAAGTCGTTGTACGTGCAAGATAACAATATTCGACTCTTATTTGCAATATAGATCAAAATCCAAAATTAAAATTAAAAAATTTGATTGAATTTTGTATTTTTTTTAAAAACTTTTTCTTTTTTTTGCCAAAAGAATGTTTTAAAAATGCGTTTTCTTACATAAAATAAAATAAAATGAGTTTTTTTTGCCGGTTTTTTTTAATTGTACATTAAGGGGTTATAACTCCGTTTAGTTAAGCGAGTCTAAAGTTTGATTACTCTAAGCGAAAAGGTACCAAAGCCTGTTTAGATAGTCATTTCGTCGAGTCGATTCTGCTTAATCCGGACGAAGCAAGCCTCAATCCCAAAAGCAAATCCTCGCTCTCGGAAGTCATTACTTATAACAACAAACAGAACAAGATATCTTCTTTTTACCACAGACAGCAGAGAGGGAAGAAAAAAAGATTCTTTCAACAAAGTGAAACGAGTTGCTGAATTTGCGGCGCTGTAAGGAATTGACAAGACGAGAACGTTATCACAGTTCGAATCAGTGTCTCCAGTTGGAACACTATCAGGATAGTTTTGCTTCTGGTTTCTTCACCTTTGGGGAGAGAGACAAGGAGCTCCTCTTCTGCACAGTAGCTGGCATTGCCTTGTTTATTTCCATGCTGCCATATCTTGGCAGAGACTCCCCGCTCCAGGTGATGGGACACATCTCGGATGGTAGGTAGATAATGTCACCCACGGAAGGATTCAATGTCTCGGATCAAAGGAAAGACTCTTTTGTGTAACCATCACTCATTGTTGGAGGCATTCTTGGGTGAAGTGTGTGGGTTTTTTTTTTTTTTTTGGGAGTCGATTCCAAAAGACAAACAATGTGTCACTGACGCACAATGAGAATAATTGAGACAGGAAGCGCACTGGTGCTTCGTTATGTTGTTTTTTAAATATATAATGTAAGGGAGAACTGTATTATTTTGTGTGAAGATTTTATATAATGGGGTTTTTTTTTATTCAGACAAAAATATCGTTTTTAATAAAAGGTTAATGTATTCTATATAATGAAATGCCTTTTTCATTTCAAGTTCAAATGTGTATATTGTTTCGCATCATGTTTAAAAGAATAAGTTTCGAACTTTTTGAATTTGAAAATTATCCGAAAAAAAACGCCCCAAGCTTATGTTCATAAGTTGACTTCAATTACCATAGAGAAAAATTACATATTTCCATTCTAGTATTATTTCTGTTTAAGTCAACACCCTCTTATTGGTGCAATATGTTTCATATTTTGTGTTTTATGTGGTGTCTTTTGTAGACTGTAGCTTAAAATTATGAGGTGCGTCATCAACAATCTTCAACAGTGGCGTACACATAAAATTAGCTTACGCCAATGGTTCTTAAACTGTGGTCCACGGACCCCGGGATCCACAGCACCTTTCTAAGGGGTACAGGAGTGCCTCTCGTCTAATGTTAAGATTTGCTTCTTCTACGCATTCTGAAAGACCCAGTGGAAAAATTGAAAGATTTACCATCCTAGACTAGATCACTAAATTGCCCTCAACGAAAAATTTTTGTACTAGAACATGTGTATTTTGATTATAAATATTAATTCAGTTTTTTTATTGTTTGCTGCTACATAGCCATTACTAAAACGCAATATTTTCTAAAGATATAGAGTAGAAATACACGTCCAAAGATAAAGAACTGAATTCACATAACGCGCCAATGCGATAAAGATTGCATCTATCTTGATTTCCTAATCGAATGGCGGCTGTATTATTTTTATTTATTTGCGCTTACATTATTTATTTGAAACTAATATTTTTTAATATTTTTCTGTACATAAACAATTAGATGTTCACTGTTTTCTAAAAGGAAAGAAAAAGATAAGTGTTAAAAAAGTCTGCATAAACGGTAGAGGAAATCTTAGGCCTCTATTGAGGAACCTTTGATCACTCACCCATGTGTTGGTAGTCAGGGTAGGGTGTTCAAAATTTGGGGGCTCAAGATTCCTGGCTGATACATAAAGGGGGAACCGTTGCGATTGAAAGTTTAAGAACCGCTGGCCTGCACCATTAGTTCTAATGCGGACTACTTTTACGGGGAGGAAGGTATGAGGTCAATGTTTAAAAAAAATACTGAGACGAAAGCACTGAGGTGTAATCCTTAATTTCTAAAAATTAAAAAATTTGGTTTATGTGGGGTAGGATTGAGCCCCCCAAACCCAGCCTTGTGTACACCTCTGGTTTTCTTGTTGCTTCGAAATGTGACGTTAATGAGCGTGGCTTGCATGCGCCATTTAAAATACAATGATGAATAGTTTTTTAAGTTCTGCAGTAAAATATGCTATTTTATAGAAAAAAATAATTGATTTTTGTACAATTTCAGATTTTGTGGTTCAAAATTATGAAGTTCGTAAACAATAATCATTGTGTTGTTTCGAAGTGGGTAACATTTATAAACAATCAACGGTGTTCTATATAATAATTTTTAATAGATTTTTAACTTTCACATATTAAAAGGGAGAAATACTATATAAAGAGGAAAACCAATGCTTTTTGCAAAATTTATTTATATTTGTAAGATAATAATTATGATGAAGAAATGAAAGTAGAATTGGAATTAAAGAATGTGTTTAAATTGAAATTGAGCCCTTTTCAACCTAAGGAATGTGTTCCAAGTTTAAACTATTTTCATATGATAAGAAGAAATTCAGCTTTAATTAATGAAATTATTTGCTATTATAAGATTATTAAAGGAGAGAGAGATTTAAATGTTATTCATAATATTATCAAAATACATTAAATACGCATTATTATATGTGGCGAAAAAGTATTTAATTATACTACAATTCCTAGAATTGATTTTTTTTTCTATTTCTTGAACTGAGAAAACTAAAACTGAAAAGACATTAAATTGTTACAAACATTAAATTTTTATTCCATATTAAGTTAAAAATTATTTAGAATAACAGAAAATCATTCATAAAATTATTTCAAGCAAGTTAAATTGTATTGAAGAGAGTTTGGAGAATATATATCTACACAACTATTCATATAAAAATGACAAAAGAATAAAAATAATGTTCTTAAGTATTTTAGCTTTTTAAAATGTAAAAGCGTTATGAAATACGATAGGAAAGAGCGAAGAAAGAAACAGAATTTTTCCTTTCTCTTTTCTATTTCGAGTTGAAGTATTATTATACTAGAGAAAGCATATTAGAAAAGTTTGAAATATTGCTGTGACATTGAGATGTAAAAAAATTACTAAGCTGGCTTCGGAACATTATTTCAGTTATATTTTAAATCCGTTTTACAGTGACCATCATCCGTTATAAGTACGGTTATTACTCACAGTTAAAATTTTTGTTCTATGGAAACGTACCATAGAAACCAAATTTCATTGCTGAAACTGATATTGTGACCTCATTTCATCAAATCGCGAAGTATTTTTGGGCAGTGACTTTTTTAAAAACTTTTCAAAGTATATTTTTATCAAGATTTTATCTCAAATATCAAATAAATTTCTAAAAATGCTTTGTTTAAATTATATTAAATCTTACTAGGATTGCATTTAGGTAACTGGCGATGAATCTCGTCATTTCAAAGGAAGACAGCGCCTTAGATGAGATTTTACTTTTCAGACTTTTATTTGAAAACGTAGAAGTTTTCTGACGAATTTGGTTTACTTAAGGTGTGAGATTTTTTTTATACAGTAAGAATTGTTATTAAATCTTTAACCAGTGTATATATTCAACTGTTTGAATAATCAATCATTAAAATAAATTAAATTGTTAGAAGAGTTTACTTAATATTATATTCTATCTAATGATAACTGTATTTAATTATCTCGTGAACTCTTAAGTTAAAGAAGAATACTTCTGTACAGATTACTTAGTACCTTCTAACTGTGACGGGATGTTCCTAATTGCTCTGAAAATCTTTTTTCGGTTGCTCTAATCTCTGTTACACTTCTATATGACTCCCTCTAACTCATACATTTCTTTTCATTCCCATTCGCTGTCATTCTTAAATTTTTTTAAAAAAAATCATGTACCACAGTTCTTTCACGCTCTATCTTGCGTCTAACATTATCATAAAGCAACCCCAGAGGTTAGTTAAGGGAAATGTACGTGAGAACCCGTTAGAAACTACACTTTTGGAAGCTGTAACCCTTTAATTACATGATGTTGTGCTTTTTTGTTACAACTGAATATCAATACGACTTTTCGAATCTCATATCGGTATCATTAATTTACCAGGAATCTCTTTTTACGAAATATTAAAGAGAAACATCATAAATCTTGTTACTTTTTGTAATATTTTTCAGCTTTGATGTGTTTGTATTTAATTAATAATTTAATTTTCCTTTTTAATACATGGTTCATCTATGTTATCTTATTATCTGTCAATGAGAACCTTCGGTTTCCGAAAATCATTTTATTATAAACTCTCGCGTAAGCTATCAAATTAAAATTTAAATATATTTACATTTCATTATGAGAATTGCCTTAAGTTCATAACGTAAGCATGCTTATATACCATTTTCTTTTCTTATTTCAATGCGAGCAAAAGATGCCATTCTGAAATATATAAAAACACAATCCCCCTTTTTCACAATACTAGCTAATGATACACGATAGCTATACTTCTCTGTCTGGAAAAAGAAAAGGATACCGGGGAAAAAAGGGATAAATACCCGAAAAGAATCGCAAAGACAGAAAGAATCAGACGTGGCATAAAAAAATGATACTCAGAGCGAGATAAAAAAATAAAAGAGAGAGAGAGAGAGAAGGTTCACCCAAGAATTATGTTTTGGAAGGCGAAAGTGCTAACAATGCACGGCTTTTTTCAGTTCAGAGGTTGGTTGGGCAGGGAGGGGGGTCGTCCTAGGTGACGCGGGGGTGGTGTTCTATCAGAAGGTATTCCATCTGTCAACCTGTCCACTGTCGTGCGTCCCTCGGGACAGTGAGGGTGGGACGCCGTGGGAAACAAATCGACATCATCCATGCCGGGACTACTTGCTTGTTGGATCCCCTTGGGAAGGGGTGGCAACTTGGCAAACTTAGCCTTATTTTGGCATGCAGTGGTGTTTGAATTTCACGATATTGGCAAAGCAAGATGGAGTGCGTAGGAAACTTTTGGAAAACAGCCATTGTGCTATGCTAAAGAAGAAAGCAAATGTTTAATTCAGGACCAGGAACGTCTTAAAACACTTTGAGACCCTGAACCCAGATCAATCTTAAGATTTTTTGAGGCCCTGGGCCCCCTATGCAAAAGAGGGCCCAACATGAGATCTTTAAAAGTAGACAGCAGTATGCATTGTCAAACACTCTTTCAAACGATAATTCGAAACAAATAAATGTGCGCGACTCACAATCCGGTTGGACCAAATTTCGACTAAATTAGCTGAATGATTGTTTATGATATTAGGCCTAGGCCTAGATATAGACAACGGTCATCACATAATAATACAGTCTTACCACTTTTACTAGTTTACGTGCTTGTTTTTCGTAGAATATGTACGGGAATAATATTTGAACATAAAATTATGAACTGGATAATTTTTAAGACAGAGTTGAGAACGAAGCGAGGCCCCCTCCGAAAGGAAGGCTCCAGGCGCGAGCCTAGTTGGCCCATACCTTAAGACGCCCCTGTTCAAGAAAGGCATTTTCTGAAGGGGAAGGGGCCTCGAACATTCGAGAGAAATTAATTTCTTATTTCCCAAGCTTCTTTAGAAAATTGAGAGAAGTTAATAATAAAGTAGAAATTTGCTTTAGTTCACTTATGAACAATGGCGTACACAGACCTCTCTCATGGAGAGGGTGTTACATTTTGAAAAAACACGGTAGATACAAGTGCTGAGAGGTAATCTATGTGGTGAAAATTAAGAAGCTGGTCTAGGGGAAGGGGGAACCCCAAACCCTTTCCTTGGGCATGCCACTGCTTTTATACATCTTTTTTCAGTCAATAACAATACGTAAAAAGTATAGATTCGCCAGTAATATTATTGTAGTCTGAAAGTTTTATATTAGTTTAAAGCATGATTGTTCCCAGTGGTGCACACAAGGGGGAAGGGGATCCCTGGGTTCGGAGTCCTCCCCATAGCCCCTGAATTTTTTTTCGATTGATTATAATCCTGTGTTTATAGTATGTAAAATTAATTTATTTGTTATTAATAACTAGTTTTATTAATTAATGTTAATTATTTATTCAATAATTAATTTTTACTGCTTTTCCCCCCCGAAAATTGACAAAATCAAAAGAATATGCTGGATAGCGTATTGGAGCGTGACACAAGAATGGTGGACTTTCGACCCTGACTCCCCCCCTCCATTTAAAAATTCCTGTGTGTGACACTGATTGTTCCATAAAAGTCTAAGAGACTAACCATTAATCACAAAACTTATTTGTTTTCGATGCCTATATTATTCGCAATAGCTTGTAAACAAGTCCCTTGAATTGCATATTGTGAGTGATATAAGTAACACATGTGGGTTCTCAAAATGTTTGCTAACTTTTACTAAAATTTGATTTTTTTTTAATATGGATCAGGATACTTTACTATATAACCTTTTTCTCAATTCGAATATAATCAACTATTTCAAGTTATTACTATTAATCTATTTCTGAATTTGAACGGTTAGTTCGCTTCTCTTAATGCTCGTTTTTTATCTGCGCTTTAATAAATATTCTGTGGCATGTTAAAATAAGTAGAACACAATCTAATTCATTTTATTATAATTTCATTAAAGGTTTTTTTTATGTTATCTTTCGTATAAGCCCATTATAATAAAGATGTTGCGAGATGAAGTTTACAAAGACCCCAGGAAATTTTTTAGCGATATGCACTAGTATATATATAACATTCTCTTTGAAAAAAAAATTCTTTTTTTTAGATTTAAAAAATGTGCGTGTTTGGTCAATGGGAAAAAAATGTATCAAAAGTTTGATTCATCATTTATTACTTCTGACTAAATTCTATTGACAATTCTATTCGCTTTGTAAATGATTTCATAGTTTTCATTGGTTAATTTGTATCTTTCAATGCACCCTCTCCTTTTGTTTGCATGTACTCTTCGGTTGTGATGCTGAATGAAAATGATTCTGTGTTGTCCAGTACAGACATGGAAATTCTTTGAATTATAAAATAAAGTACAGAAAGTTGTTTATTCGCTAAAAAGACGAGAGTGTGTTTCAGTGGGTTTCAGGGTAAGTATATTAGCTATAATATATTTACATTTGTAATTGCTGTAATACGTAAATTTATTTTTAAACTAATCTAAGCCACCAAAAAGGTTATCGTATTAGTTATCATTAAACTAACAATAACTTTGCAATTTTGTTTGTTACAATTCACAGTCGTGATTTTACAAATAATGAATTTTAAATAGCGACTTCGCAATTCTACGATGCAATTCTTTTAAATGTTTTTATTCCCCTAATTTATTTATTTTTAAATAGTATATACTCCCGATAGCTTGAAATGTTCTTTGCCATAAAACAAATATGTGATAATTCAAAGTCGAAGAGCAACGAGCCAACTTCGTCACCAGATTTATACTTATTTATTTTTGTGGTCGTAAATCGAGAAGAAGATACAGTTTAATTCCAGCAGCGGCTTTGTATCCTTTAGTTAAGAAATTTATTATTAGAATCGCTAAACTATATAAGTACTACAAGAATCAAAGGGTTCCTAATATGTGAATGCCTATTATCTAACGATCTGGTGGTGATACAGTTTTGGGAAGGAATTACTTCTGATAAAGCATATGCTGTCTCAAACGGTTAATCCAGTTGGCGACATAATTGGCGATTCCTTCACACGGTTTTTGCGATCGGGCGGTAACCCTATCCCCTCGTCTGCCCTCGACGTCACATCGAAAGGAGAGACAATTCCTCTCCGACACTTAAAACCAAAAAGCAACTTTCTTGAGAAATGACTTCGGGAAAAGGAGAGAGGAGGAAAAAAAGGAGAGAGAGGCAACTTCAGAAGGAAATGGGAGGGAAGGAAGAAAAGAGTGAGAGAGAGAGAAAAAAAGGAAAGAAATGAACTTTTCCGCAGCGCATTCCTTTTCTTGATTTCTTTCCGGAAAAAGACGATTAAACAAAAAAAGGAAGAGGCCGAAAACAGTGTACAAGAGAACAGAGAAGAAGGGGAAAAAAGGGAAAAAAAGGTCTCATGCTTTCTTTTTGAAACAATGATTCTTTGTCGGAAGAACTTTCTTAAAAGAGGAGAAATTTTTTTTCTTCTCCCTTGCCTTCTTTTCTCTTACTGCTGTTCGACTTATCTTATTGTTTGGATGTATGTTTGTTGAAGTTTGAAAACTAATTTCCAAGAATTTTTACTTTTGCTTGATGGAGTTCTAAGAATTTTTCTTCTGCTTTCTCTGTTTTTTGTTCTTTCTTTCTTATCATCTTGTGGTGCTTGATTTTTTTCCGCCTTGTTTTCTAATTTGCTTATTGCAGTTTGGTTCCAGCTTTTTCTTCACGCTGTGGTAATTTTCTGCATTTTTTAGTGGTAGGGGCTTCCCATTGTTTTCGCCCTCAGGAACTGCCTGTCAACGCGGACATGAAATATTTGTCAACCGTTGTGAGGACGCGATTTCTATTGGACAACTGGAAATAAAGCAACGAATCAACTTTTTACATTATGAGCATGCGCTACATCACCTCTTTTTTCACTTCCTTTTTTGTCTTTTTTTTTTATAAAGATTTCCACCAGTGCACTTTTTAAAATTCTGTAAATGCTAAAATCAAACAATGACAAACGTTCCATCCTTTTTGTCCTTCCTGTGTCTCGATATTTTTTATAAGTAAAGAAATACAGTTAAAGTAGTGGATTAAAATGTCAAGAAATTGGATAAGGATAATTATGGCTGGTAGTAGTTTGCTTTTAAGTACACAGTGATGGACAATCTACAATTTTCGCTTTTTAAAAGTAAAAATCCGGAATTTATTTTTTTAAAATTTATAAAATTTTATCAAATTTTTAAAAATTGTTATATACCAAAAATGACATTTTCTACAAAGTTAAGGTTTTCTTCCTAAAGAGATTATATATATATATATATAAATTATTTTAAAATTTATAATAGTAAATCCCGATGGGATATTCATGCGGTTGCATCTTTTATACAAATATATCAATTTGAAAGAATGAAATGTACATTACATTGCTGGATGCGATAGATTTTGTAAGACCAAGCATATTTTCCTACATTCTATCGAATTACAATTTTTATTTCCGTTTTCTTTTCTTTAAGTGTTTCCTACTGTAGATAACGTCGGAAAATTATTTTTACGTATCTTTTAAAGTAATACAATGTGCTATTTTTTGATAATTTTAATTTTGTAAAATCGGGTTTAATCCAATGAAATACTTGACTACTCTCGTGCTATATATTTAAGTTCACAATTTTCTTGGCAAGTTGCTGACTATTTATCCTCCTTTATAGTATACATGTTTAGCTCTTATAGTTCATACTTGTTTTAGGTACGAGTTTTTTTTTGGGGGCTAATATGAAACAAAATATTACTAAGAAATACTCACGCAATCCTAATATATGGAAAATAATTTGAATGAAAAGTTCAGTAAAACATTTAAGAATAACATTTACTACGTGTTTATTTTTCTATTTATTTGGTAGAAAATATTGCTCAATCGACAACAAAGTACTACCCTGGATGAGCTCATAGATAATAAGTAGTAGAGCTGTAACTTGGTACATTTAGGGTTGTTCATTAAAAGACACACACACACACACACAGTAATTGTATGAAACTAATATTATATATTTGTTGAAGTGAAAGCAGTTGCATAAGGGTTCTCTTGCTGTCAAAAATATTAATTTATTTAATTCTTTTCTCAGCCGAAAAAAAGATGTATAGTGCCGGTTTAAATATAATTACCAAATTTGAAAAATATGTGGATTTTATACTTTAACTATAAATGAGGAAAAACCAAGTTATATTATGCACACACTTTTATATTACCTTTCTTAATAACAGTAATCGAGGACATGTTTCTATATAAATTTATTTAAGTTTTCTGTGCTGGTGAATTGTTACTTGTTCATTGTTGATTAATTTAAATAAGTACCATTCAGCATGTCTTATGAATATAATAATTTTCATATTCAGAGGTATTTATGGCTCAAGCGAAGGTTATTTCTTCTGTTTTCAGTGTACTTTATTAGGCATAATAAAATCGAGAAAAAAAAAACTTTAATTGTTGTAATTTTTTTTTTGATATTTCTGATATATAAGAAAAATAAAGTTAGATATATTTCTCTATAGATTTAATGTTCATAACCACATAGTTTAAATTTTTAAATTCCTACGATTGCTGTATATGTTAAATATTATCGATAAAATTTTAATTTGGATTGCTTTGTTCATATAATTATTCCATTATAACAACATAAGACTTTTATATTTAAAAATAACTTTAAATGTGTGGAGCCTTTTTTTTTCATATATTTAGCATATTAATCCTAAAAGTCTGTAATAGAAACTTATATATTGCATTAACTTTTAATTTCTCAAAATATGCAGTACAAATTTCAATATCTAGGTTTAACAAATTTCATTTATTTGACTTAAGATAAACTCATGGCTGAAAGTTAGGTTTTTTTTGTATTATGTAAAAACAAAAATATTTTAATACTTTAATATATTTAATGAAATACATAATGGTCTCCGAACTTTTGAGAACTTGATGAAAATGTTGTTTCATACTTTAAAACGTACATTATCCTTATCATAATCAAATTACCTTTTCAACTAATTTATTTATCTCTTTAAGTTCTTAACTCTGTTTTTAAAATATTTTATCAACGCAAAAAAGAGCAAAACGAAATCATACCTAGAGTTGTGAAACGAATCAAATTAGAAAAGCCGGTAAATCTGAAACATGGCGCATTTGATTTTATCACAACTGTCAAAAATATTTCTTTGATGCATTACATATTCAACAAGAACGAAGAGAAAAAAAAGTGTAGCCTGAAAACATATATATACCTTTCATAAAAAAAAATCCAAGGCTTCTGTGTAGGCAAAAATGTCAAGCCATGATGAACCGCATTATCTACAGTAGCAGCGGATATCCAGTTACCCATTCAAAGACAATGTAACATACCTGCACGCATCTTCCTATTTAACCATCTTATAACATTTTACGCCACCCGAAACGCATCACTTTTGCTCAAATGTTCTTAAAAAAATTCTTTTAAAAAAATACCCAAACCATTCCGTTTTTATTAATAGAAGCACACATCTCCCATTCCTTCATTTCTACATTTTTTTTTTTATCCTCGTCTCTTTACGAAATGAGATCGGCACTGTTTTCCGTTGATAAGAGCACAAGATAAAAAGTTACCAAAACGACCCGCACATTTAAAATCAAAAGAGAGGCGTAAGAGCAAATCCACTTTATATCTTCCCGCCCACCCCCTTGGTGACTACCGTTCGGATCGACGAGTCTGATGGATAGTGACTGATCACCTACCTACCTCCAGAAAGACTCGCCAAGTTAACGAATTCCGAATCTGCAGCCAAGAAACCAGAGGAGCCACCTGGAAGGGTACATGGCCCATTAAGCAGGCAATTACAGAAGCCAAAGCCGATAAACAGTCACGAAATTTTACTACCACACTTATGACGTCTTACTGCAAAACTTTTATCAGCCTTCAATTTGTGTCATGTATTTAAAAGAGTTGTAAACTTTTCGGTTTCTGCGAGAAGGGGAGGGGGTGTCTTTCCTCGATCGGGATTCTTAAATGCGAGGATTGGTTTTCTTAAGTACCGTCTTACCCCCTCTCCTTTTAATTTGTCAGCATTTGTCGTAGGATGAAGGCCTGACTCACGCCTTACGAGGCATGAAGTCGTTTTCGATTCGCCTTGTTGTAACTTATGGCGTGTGGTGGTTTTTATTTTGCCAGGTAGGCTTGGAGGTTTGTGGGTAATGACTTCTGGTTAAAGGTTTCCCGACTGTTTGGTGTAATTGTTGATATTCTTTTACGTTTTGGAAACGTTTAACGAGCCGGATGCTTTAAGATCTTATTTATGGCCTTTTTCAAACCAACAACCGGTTAGTACCGTTTATATTTAGCGGGGTGTCCATTTTTGATTATTAGGGGTAAAATTTCAACTGCTTTTACTGGTGATAAATTAGGATTTAATGTTTGTTTCGAATATTGTGAATTTTCAATTATACAAATGTCTGTGAGAGTTGTAAAAGCCAGCTGGTACTTTAACGACTTAGCCCAAGTGGATGTATACATCTTAAGGTATCCGACTACGTTCGAAACCGTGATTTTTTTTAAAAAAGCCCATAAATGGATAATTTTCATGATATTTAGTGTCATTCAGATTAGAATACATGCATAAAATTGTTTTAAGGACATTTTGAGAAAAAAAATTATTTAAATATAATATTTTGGCAAAAAACTAACTCAGAATAATCTTTTTTCCAAATGCTCTCCTTTTGCGAAAAATGCTTCTATTATAATAATATTTTGCCTGTATATAGCTCATACTTGTCTACAGAGGCTCAACTAGAATTTTTAAAATATATAACTTAGAAGTGGGTTTATTCATATTTTATGACAAATAAGGGGAGCAATTTTAAGAAAAAAACGCCAATAATTATTTCAATAGGTGGTAACTCTGAAAATAATGTGAATTTTTCAAAAATTCTAGTTGAACCTTAGACCTCTGTAGAGAGGTCTGAGTTATATACAGGCAAAATATTATTGTAATAGAACCCTTTTTCACAAAAGGAGAACATTTAGAAAAAGATTATTCTAAGTTAATTTTTTTTTGTCAAGATGTCCTTAAAACAATTTTATGCATGTATTCTATTCTAAGTGACTCTAAATATCAAGAAAATTATCCATTTGTGCGCTTTTTTAAAATCACTGTTCCGAACGTAGTCGGATACCTTAAAGCATCGAATCTTTTTTTTTATGCGTGCGTGTGCCCCGCCCCCTATGCAATTATTTCACTCGATGTTTTGTGATTTCCCTTGGGATTTTAAATTTCTTTTTTTCTAAAAACTTTTTCTGTACTTAGTTTATTTAAAAAATTTTAATTTAAAAATTTCTTTTATAAAGATTTAAAAAAAAGCCACGTTATAATTTTTATTGTTTTATATATTTTTTTGTTAAATACGAAATCAAAACAAAGCGAGGTTTGTAAGTTCGTATGGTTAATAAACCAGGATGGAAGTAATTTTTGCTAAAAGTGCTATGAGAGAGTCAAGCAATTTAAATTTCATTTAATTATTTAACGGATTGTTTGAAATACATTCAATTTTCCTTTTTAATGAAGCCACAAATTTTTAAAAATATGGTCAAGATATTTGTGAACAAAACTTTCGTCTTTATCGCAGTTTTTTAAACCGTAAATCTTAATTAACTTTATTTAAAACTTTCAATATATTATGCAAACTATTCAAACAGTACCATAACGTGGAACACTTCTTCAAAATTAAAAGAAATCCAATATTAATAAAAGTTTGTATGGCTACAACATCCCTGTTTCCTAATTACATCTTCAAAATTAAGAATTTTTTTAGGAAGTGATAAAATTTTTACTTTTAATGTCTGAAACTTTTTAAAAATTACATTAAAATACAGCAAATGGAAGCATATTCTGTACCAGAAAATATTAGTTGATTGTACCGAGAAAACTAAAAAAAAGGTGTTCTTACATATTAACCCCATACGAGCGATCTATCGCCAAATATTAATTGTATGTCAGAGGTAAATCGCCAAATATTTTACGAATTATGGCAACCTTTTTTCGTTTTGAGCCTATACTCGGTATTTGGGTTAATTTTTTCTACCTTTAATTCGCCTGTGGAGTTAATATGTAAATATAAAAAAAAATAATATAAAGTAAAATACATTACTCTTAACACGATTATAAATTTAAAAAATTAAACGTATCACATTCTTAGTGTAACATTTTTTTTTTCTATCTGAAGACACCATTAATGATTTTGCTTTCAATTGCTTATGTTTTGGTGGATAAATTATAGCTGACATAAAATCTGTCTTGGTTGGCACATGCAATGCTTAGAGTGTGTGATACATTACCTTGAAATTGTGTAGGCGAGAAGGTGGCGGCGTAAGGGTCCAGAGAGGCACTGGCGGCATGCAGGGGTTGCAGGAGGGTGAGGCAGGATGACACGGAGGTTGTGGAGGGTGCTTCGGAGGAGGGCACTAAGAGCTGGTGATCGTTCCTGGGGGTGGAGGAACGACTGCACACCTCGCTACTCACTACTGCAAAGAACATGCGACAAGCCGACGTCACAAACACATGCAACATGCACAATGGGGTTAACACAAACACAGGAGGGAGAATTAAAGCGTATGCTGAATCAGGATTAAATATCAAGAAGCGGTTTAGACATCACTCTTTGAAATTTTCCCCTTTTTGTAAACATTTTTTTTAAAAATATTATTTTCAAAATGAGAAGCTTATTATTTGATACAGAAACATAAACTATTAAAATAATTTGAATGAGGCATCGCTTTTTTTCCATAGGAAAATTTGAAAGTTATCCATAAAAAGTTAAATTAAATGAGTTAATTATATACGTAATTATATTTATTGAGTTAGATGGTATATGCTTTTAGGGTTAACTATAATAGAGCATAGATTGTGATTTTATTTGATGTTTATAAAACAGGATAAATATTTGAAATGATTTTCTTTTTGCATTCTGGTATTTACTTACTGATTATTTTGGGTAACAATCAAAAAATGGACTTCTTTCATATTATAAGCGAAGCACACAAGAATGTAAAGGTAAATATTAACAAATGTGGTTTACCAACACACACAATGTATCTAATAAATATAATTATCAGAGATAAAATGTCTTAATTGAAAGAATATGAAAGCAGTTGCTTTGCAGAAATGACTTTAAAATTAAATTAGATATTTCATAAAATTATGTATCACATGATATCTTTTGATTATAACATAGAGAATTAAAGGTGTTTAACATTGAAAAAACCCTTTTTAATAATGCATTTTTTGATTTTCAATCCTTATTCAGCATTTACAAAGGGAACAATATTTGTTATTACACAGGAAATGCTTATTAATTACAGTCCATCTAATTATATTGCTATATAAATAATAGATTGATAGAAAATGTAGAAGTATCACTTAAAGTGCATAGAGCATCTCAAAAACAATATGATACAACATTGATCAATATATATTAATGAATTATGCAGGCATATAGCCAAAATACACATTCTCTTGTAAACTTGAGCACTAATTATTTTTGTTACAAAAGATACATTTCAGATAGATACAGTTAGGTATTACCGAGTTAAATTTAATAATAGCTTTTGGTTAAAAATATTAAGTGATTAAGTCCAAATAATGAACTTTCGAATGAATTAAAGAATTTTTTCATTGGATAATTGAAACGATAACAATGATCTTTGAAAGAACATAGCAAAGTACACTCTGTATGTATTTCAGTTTTTTCATTCATATCTAATTTTAGAGTCTTGCAAGAAAGATACGACCATGGAAGACTGAAATAATTTGCATTTATTGGCTCAAAAATGCATATGATCATGATAAAATTTTAAAAACTATTTTTTTTATGGATAATGGGCCATGTTTCGTAAACATTTCAACGAACGAGGGGTTCAGTGGTAAAGCCGCCGCTAGTGGAACTTTTTGTTGGTCTCGGGTTCAAAACCTATCGATTGCTACTCACCGGTTTTTTTAATTTGATTTAAATTGACTTTCTGGAATTTTCCAGAGAGCTGCAACGCATGCAAATTTATGTTAATTCAAGTACTTCTAGAATAGTCTAGATGTCACTACTGTATCTTATATAAGCTGCTTCCCTTGAAGTTGGGTGTCAGTTCGTCTGGTGTACGATCAAGTAGATCACACTTGCATTCAATAAATTCTTATTGCTCTATTCAACCGTTGTATTGCTACCTGTTCTACTCCAAGAATATTCGTGACATTATATTGGTGGAGGCGCGGAGTATACTTAATCCACGATGGAAGAAATAGAAATTGTAGGCGAAGCCGTCGTTTACAAGGTTTTTCACCTGAATTTGGACTCTTGGTTTCTTCTACAAGGGATAAATCTCCTAAAGATATGTCACAGGACTCTGAATGTCAAACATTCCCGATATTCCTTTTGGTGCAGCCAGTCAGAGCACCATCAATTTTTCATGGCGAGGCAAGTGACGATCCGTCAAGGTGGCTTAAGGAATACGAACGAATTGCAAAATTTAATCGATGGGATGACACTATGTGCCTTGCAAACGCTTATTTCTTTTTAAAGGGTACCGCCAGGCTGTAGTACGAGAATAACGAAGATGACCGAAAATGAGAAGGTTTTCATCTTATGAAAGACGTCTCTAAAGACGTATACCACACAGTCTTTATATATACTTGTTAAGGATATTAGTTGAACCTCTGATTTCATCAAGGAGTGTCAACGCATAGAAGAGATGAATCAAAGACGTGTAGCCAAGTAATCGGTAGGTTTTGAACCTGAGAACAACAGTTCCACTAGCGGCGGCTTTACCACTGGACCACTCGTTCGTTGAAATGTTTACGAAACATGGCTATATGAAATACGTTTTGTGCATCTAACATTTTCTGTGTTTAAACTAGAGGATATTTAATTTTGATAACGAAATAAAAAAGAATTACCTAGAGAAATAAGTAGTTGCAAGTATTAAAATATGTACTAGAATAATATTGATAAATGTTGTATGAAAATATTTCATTTTGCTGAGATGCCCCATGTATGAAATAATTGAATAAAATAAAAATGAAAATACTAATTTAAAAAAAAAGCTAAAAAAGTTTTTAACATTTTGAAAGACTTTAAAAACACAATTTACAAGCATTAAAAAATAAACTAATGCGAAATGTTCGTAGGCTATTTTAAAGTATAGACGTATTCAAATGAATAATTATAAATCAAATAATCTGAAAATGAACTAAGTAAAATGCAATACATCTTTTCAGTTTCTATCTTGATTCTGTGATAAAATTATTTCGTATTACAACAAAATAAATAATAGAATGTGAAACTAATTTAAATAGAAATAAAGTAAAATGTTTTATGAACATATTTGTTTTTTAAACAGAAGATGGACTGTTTTGAGATATTATAAACAAAGCAAGGTATTTTGCAACACATATAAATATAAGTAACAAATATAAAAAGCAAACATATTAGAAACAAACAAAGGAATTAGATACATATGTTAATTTATATTAGTCACAAATCATGCAAAAGTTATCATGCAGAAGCCATGCGTTAGTAGTAAATGAATTTTTTAGATTGTAGATTTTGTAAATAGTATGAATGGGGCTCATTTTGATAATCGAATTTTGTATAAAATATACAATGTACCGAGCAAAATCAGTGTTAATTCCAATTTATTACGTGGCATTTTGTAACTCCAAATGAAATGCTCGATTCGATTTTTTTCAATCCTTAAATTTTGATTTAAATGGATTTTGGGAGTATTTTATAACTCACATTAAAAGGAAATCGACATGGAATGTAAAAAAATTCAAAATTCCCTTTCTTTAGTTGATCTAGCAGACATGAACTAAAAAGTATTAATCCAATTTGCATATCGTCAGAGATGATGTGACTATAAATATCTTAAGAGCTAAAGTAAATGTGTTTGCCATTGTTACCTTTCACACCCACATACTTATTTACATTAACAATAACATTAATATTCTGTCATTTCACAAATTATGATAGAATGAATGTTTATATTTGAAGAAATATTAAGCCCATCTTCTTAGAAAAACCTCAAGTTACCATCGACCCCGAGAAGCTTTTGACGTGCTAATTGAAGAATCCCAAATCCTCGAAATGACACCACCACACCAAATAAACACTTAATGGGCTCTTGTTTACAGACCATAATGAATGCGTGAGAACGTAATATCAACCCTACAGAAATTCTACTTTTCTGTTAAAACCTTCACTACTACATTGATTTGAATGTAGTAAAGTGTATCTGGAAGAGTAAGCAATGAATAATTTCTCTGGAATTATATTGTTACGAATTTTGTGTAAATAATACTTTAAATAATTTATATCTGGATGTGTAATACATTAAAATTACTCTTTTGTATTTAATTTATGTTAAAATTGCAATACTCATAAGCAACACTGTTCCTTACATTATAATGGCGATTCAATGGAAACTTTACGAAATCTTGACGATAGAGCCAAGTTAGCATCATTATTGGCGCGTTCGTGACCCATGGATTCTTCTGGAAATTAGTGGAGAAATATACTAATATTATGATCTATAATGCAGGAGGATAGTTCGAGAAAAATCCGTGAGGCCTATAAATAGGGAGTTGCTCGCCGAAACTGGGTTAGTATTGATTTGATCGGGAAGAGTCAACCAGAGATTAGTTATTGCTTCGGATGTTGTGTAGGACGAGCGAGCTCTTGTGAATAATCTCTTACATACTTGTATTTTAGACACTGACAGTTGTGTCTGAACGCCTTCTGAGATTTATTCTGTGAATATAGCTGCTGTATTTCAAGGTCCGTTTTTCGACAATAAATTTCCATCACTCCTGAAGAACTGTCTTGCTCTTTGCGACTGATTGCATAAAATCCCAATCTCCGATCTAACAATATATATTTTCCTTTTTAATTTCTGGAATTACATAATTTTCTTTCCAATTTCTGGTATCATATCATTCTCTTTCCGATTTCTGAAATATTTTTATTTCTCTTTTAATGATTCATTTGAAAGTTTTTAGATCTTTAAGATATATATAAGAATCGTCCAAATGAAAGTGGCATTGATGTAATAATTCCACCATTTTAAGAGAAAAATGACTGTGCATGCCCCTATAGAGAGCGCAGAGTGCTGGGAATGCATGCGATATCGTCAGATCCCGCCGGATGCATGTATGATGGCATGGAAGCACTTTAAAAAGCATCGTTTGCTTCATGGATGCTTCCAAACGGTGTTAACACGTGGTCCTGCAGTTTTTAACTGCGGAAAATGTAAATGCTAGTGAAATCTATCGTGTCGAACGCAAAATGTGCATGGCACGGAATGTACGAATTGTAAATCTGTATTCCAATGGTGCTGAGATTTTTGTAGTGGAAAAGCTATAGTAATGAGATTATCACCAAGGAAACACAGTTACAAATATGGACCGTCTCGAGAGAATTAATCGGCAAATCACCCCTCAAGAAATGGCTCATTACCTCATGCGACTGTAGAGTACAAATATTGTTATGGCAGTTCTGATGGATGGTTTTCAACCATCCCCTTGCAGCCTGGACTTCTCGCCGTGAGACTATAACATATTCGGTCCACTCAAGAAAGTTCAGAAGAAACGGCGATTTGCCGATGATAATGAGGTTCAAACTGCTGTTGAAAATTGGTTCCACAACCAACCCTGAAGCTTCTTCACACCAGGGTATCTCTCATCTTGTGGACTGCTGGAACACTTCTTTCAACCAACAAAACGACATTGTCTAGCCTATCTGTTATGTCTGTATTACTTATTTCCTTTGAATGCTGATATATATCAATACTATTAAACTATTTATCAAACCGATTGTAGTGCCCCTTCTCTCATTTAGACTACCTTTATGTTTAAAAATGTTGAACAACCATCGGATATTAAAGATTAAACTAAATATGGTAGCTTCTGGTTTAGGTTCAGTGAAGTCTACTTTAGCGTAATCTCTAGTTATTAACTAAGGTTACACAAAGACAACACATCACTAACAAAAAGTAATGTGTAAAGAACATGGAGTTACCACATTCTTTTCTCGCCTCACCTGTACTAAAGTTAAGTGGTTGCTGGAGGGCACTTCTGCTTGGTAAAGTCAGTTACAGTATTATGACAAGAGCGGTTACTAAAATATTTCAAGATATCGCAAGGAAAATATAATTCCAGAGTAACTTCATTTAAAAAAAAAATTCTTCCGGGTGCATTTTATAATATTCAGATCATTACATTTCTCTCACTCAGGTTTTTGGGAGGAAAGTGTATTAATTCCATAGGACTAATATTACATTCATGAATACGAAAAGGCCGGTAGACGGTTGGCCATACACTAGAAAACAAACACATATCACCACCACCAAGTAATACTACCCTCCACCACTACCAAATAGAACCAACTGCACCTGGGACACAGTTTTAGGAATAAAAGTATTTGCAACTATACCTTGCTGATAGTGATGAGACAAAGTGGAGGGGTCGAGTAAAGACCCGGACACCCCGAGCAATGATTTGTCTTGCAGGCTTAAGCCGCCCAATCCTGAGCTGTTGGACGATGGGGCGAAATGGCCGACTAGTGACGGTGGCCTATTGCACTGATCTGCATAAAACGATGAAAACAGTGAGCGTCGGTGAACCAACCGTAAGCAAAAATTTTTTTCAAGAAAAAAAGAAAACTTAGTTTATTACTGATATATTTCTTTAATAATATTGTTAGGCAACAAAAATTAACTTATTTTTTACTCAGATTCACTTAATTGACTTAAAACTTTAATATCTTGACATATACAATAGTAACACGATTGACGAGTAGATTTAAATAGATTCGCATATGCGTAATTTCTCGCTATGCCCTGTTCTGGTTGGGTTGGTTGAAATTTACCTTTTGATGAGATATTTTAGTCTGCCACTGATAAAAACAAAACTATATTGCCATTTTCTATTATTTATTGAACATATATATATATTACAAGAGATGTTGGGCGGACATAGTTAAATAGTGTTATGTAGCTATATTCTTTTGCGCCTACGTGTGGAGATTTGGATTTTAAAGAAAAATCATTTTTTTCCCCAAGTAAAAAAATTTTTCCTCTCAATATCCCCTGTAGCAATTAAATCTAAAATTTTTAATCTCTGTCTCAATCACTGGGTCCTAACTTGACAAATATTTTGGATCTTCAATAATTTCTTAACTAAACGTCATTTAGAGAAATTAATACAGACAAACACTAAACTTTCGTTTTGCTTATGTTTAATGTAGTGAAACATTCTTAGTTGCGGAAGTTGAAGTCATTGTTGATTACAGCATGATTTTTTTTTTTAAAATTTCCCTTACTAAAGATATTTCTAGTACTATATCTTTTTAAACAGTGTTATAATTTCTCGTAATAAAATCTTAGTTTTGTTCAGACTTTTGCCGATAGAGAAAAAAGGTGCCAAATTAATTGTACCTTTCTCTGTTGAACTGCTGTGTCTTATATGACTACAATAATTCACCAAAATGGTGATAAATAAATTAGGATTCAACCTAAAAACTGATTCAAATACCTGCATGGGACGAAAAACTCCGTTTTAATTCAGCATAAATTAAAATATATTTATGTGTTTAAAATTTGAGTTTTAAAAGGTTGAAAATTTAAAACGAATATAGACACAGCTTTTCATTCACTACTTAAGCATTGTAAATAGAATGTGTCAAAATGCACTTTTTTTGAATCTTTATTGCACTTTAGAATAAATAATATTGGCATGCCTCCCTCCTTCCTGCAAAAGTTAGCACATCACTGTCCTAAACCAAACGGATTTTCATTTTAAATGTTATGGGGAGAAAAAGGTATTTAAAGAATGTGTGTGCATTTAAATTTTTAAAAAGCAGTATAAATCAAAGGATGGACGCGTTTCAAGGCTATGAATTTGAAGGAAATTGAAATGTTTCTGTCTAAAAATGTCCAAATATAAGAACTAAAGCCTTAAGGACTCTGATACCTCTGATGTAATTGGATCATTTCGCGATGTTTCGAATTTTCTTTTTTCACTTTTGATGTTCATTAAACATAATAGTGCATTACATCTACAAAATTGAAAAAATCATTGTAATATTTTTCTAACGAATTTGATGCCGTTTAGACATTTCATACTGGAAGCGCGCTTTCAGATTTTCATTCCACCCTTGCAATTTTTACCCATCCCCTTCAGGCACATTTGAAAACAGTTCAAAACTTTCTTTAGAACCCAAATACACTAAAAAGGAAAAATTTTGCTATTCACGCTCGAGAGATTTTGAGTTATTGTAGTCAATGAAAAAGAAACAATAACTTTCAGAAACGAATAAAACGGGACGAAAACTTCGTTTGGTTGAGTTTAGTTGTTCTAGTACTTCGAAGATTTTTTTCCACCCTTCCCTCTTATTCTGATTTTCCTTTCTTTTTCTGAGCTTATGTTTCTCCGAATCTTCTCGATGACAAATTGTACTTCAGATCTGAAAAGTAATTAGATTTTGCATCTGAATTGTTCTATTTTCTTCTAAGTGTTCTTTCAAATGGTGTATCGATCGCTAATTAAAAGGGGGAAGACCAATAAGTAAAAAAAAAAACTTGACGGAAACATTTTACCGTTAAAAGGGGAGATGCTTCGATTTGATTGCCTTAATACAATTAGGAACTCGATTTTTTTTAAGGGAACAAGTTCTGTTTGTAAGATAACTTTCTTTCGTTAATTTACTATTCTTCATTTATGACATTATTTTGATTAATTTTGGCTGCTAAGACTTAATAATAAATTCTTTAGGAAAAAGTTATGGAAATAATGCTTTTAGAATAAATAGAAGGCGCCGTGGAAGTAAGTTGCTTTTTATTCATTAACAACTTTTTGCTCAGAATATTAAATTTCATCAAAGTTTTCTGCACTACTTTTTAAAATATAAAATAAGAGTGTGTGGAACTCTATTATTTTCTTGCTCCTGCAGTTTTAATCTAATATTAATTAATGAATATAATTGTGAAGCTCAAATGAACTTCACAAGTTTAAGGCGCACATTACCTAAATAATAATTTTTGAGACGATGATTTAATTAATGAAATAAATTGTTTTAGCTTGAAAGCTATTGGAAATTTGATTCTTCTCTGTATAATAATTAAAAACATTTCAATAATTTTTAAGATATTCTTTTCCTATTCTGTTATGTTACTTTTTTTCCAAAATATGGATTTCAAAGTAATAAATGTTGAATCTTAACTGCTTTTAAGTAGTACTGTTGCAGTGATCCACTTCCTTTTAGGAGTGGGGTGGGGTGGCAACAGTCAGAGTGTGCACGTAGCTATGGTTGGATATAAATAACTCTTGTGTGAAAAAGGCTTAACGTGTAGAAATGCTTGTGAGAAATATTCAGTTACTATCCATTGTGAATTACTCTCCATCATTGAAACATATTCAATAATGTCAAATTAGAGTTTTCATTGCGTCTATTTTCTTTCTGAACTTCGAAACTGAAACTTTCAGGCTTGTAACGCAATTTCATACAGTCTGCTAGGTTAACGGTTGTTATTCTGCAAATAAATCATTCCAATTTTTTTAATTGGGATTGTATTCATTTATTTATTTTTGTGCTTCACAGTGTAGCACAGGGGTTCCTGACCTGGGGATGCAAGACGAAAAATATCAAAAATGAATAAATTAAATTCTAATAGAAAATTCACGCTCTTAAGTAATGAAGCATTTTTCCAAAAGTGAAATTTAATAATTGATCTAATAGATAAGGACAAGTCTATAGGGTATTCTACAGCATGATCCAGGGAAATTATCTTAGAAGGGGATGAAAGAAAACTAATGTGGGGAAGGAGAGTCTCAAAGAATGATCCAGACCAAATATTAGTCATCGATTTTATGTGTGTGTTTTGTAGTCTTTCATATCTTTCTCCTACATTTATAATTCAAACTCAGAATTGCAGCCTCTAACATATAATGAGAGCTTAACATACTTACTATATATTTATACACATAAACAATATTTCAGATGAAATATTATCTAAAGTGGAAGGGAGTCCCTGATTTCTAGGACGGGACCCTGAAAAATCTAGTAAAGGATTAAAAATCTCCGGAGTAGAATGAAGATCAGAAGGAAGGATTCTCTCTCAATTCATTAATAAATATTGCTCGTAAAATTCAGCTAAGTAAAAATTTAAAACAGCTTCAGTACAATTTTAAATTTACCCATATTTTTTAAATTTTTTTTTTCTCTCGCATACTTTATGAGCTTTGTTTTGTACAGGTCAACATCTTGAGACACAATCCAAATCGTCCTTTTTCTTATCTGTTTTATATATTAATTTGGAGAGAAAAGAGAATTATACTTGAATGGCATTCTTTTTAAGGCCGTTTTCGGTTAATGTTAAAGAATAGGACCCACATTTGGAACATTTTTCCAGACATAAAAGAAAAGAAAAATTAATACGATTTCTGGCTTCGCGCTATTCTTTAAAGCGTAGTATTTCTTATCATAATTCCCATTTTTAACCGAGTTGATTCATTTTTTCTGATATAAAATGTGTTTCGTGTTTTTTCTCCAATACTGTAATGTTACATGGGTTATGGCTTCACGTGTTAAAACGAAAAAGAAAATATTCATGGAATATTTTGAAATTTTTAAAAACAGTCTATTGTTAACAGAGGTATGAGTTATGATATTGCAAATTTCCATGGAAACTGAGGCATTTTTCTGTCTGAAAATGTGCTTCGCGTTTAGTTCAAGCTCTCGTACATTTACCGAAAACAACCTCAAGCGCTAATTTCCCCTTCAATACTGCGCGAATAAATGAATCTGAGTATTTGCCTCTCACATTGAGTACAATTTTACAAAAATCTATCCAAAACCACTAAAAAAATTTTCTAAGGAAATTCTTTTATCGTAAATATTTATTGACGAAAAAAAATATAAATTTTTCTCTTTTTACGTTATTTCCCCCCTCCTTCTCCCCCTTCCTTCATCACAGATGATACTTGAAAAGGGAAAATGGGGAAAAAAAGTCCTTGACAGGATGACATTGGAAGTTTTGGAGGTATAAAAAAAGAAAAAAGAAACCAATCATCGACAGGAAAGTTTGTAAGTATTACATTTTTTCGACATTCAGTCAAACTAGCCATAATATGTCGCTCAGTTCATGCAGAAAATTTCCATGGAAACGCATCTTTTTCTCCGAAACTCGATCGGATGAGAACGGAATGTATTTAGCCGTTTTTCTCGGAAAAATGTAAGGGAAAAAAATGCATTTTTTGTTGTTACAGAATCGGAGAGAAAATGCCAACTCTTTATGATTCACGCTTCAGTGGTCTTCATTACACGCCAAAGATAAGAATTTGTCAGGGTGGGAAAATGCAGGACAAATTTTTACATATTTCCCGTTTCTCAGAATTATTTTTTTATAAACCATCGATTGATACTCCCTCCCCCCTCCCGTGTGATGTTTAGATTATTCTATGCATGCTATGATTAATCTACATTCTAAAACAGTTTTGAAAAGGAGAGTGGCAACGGAAATTTCAAATTTCTATTGAAGAATGTCCATTCGCTTACATCTTCCATGAATTTGAAAGTTGTACTTTTTTGTTGACGTTATTGTTTATGTGGTACGTGTGCCCCCGCCATCGTAATCCTAGATGAGTCATTAAATTTCTTTTGTTCACTAAAATTTTTTCTTCAAAAAGTTTTTTTTTTTAAAGAATGTTCAGTCTGTGCGATTGATTTATTTTTAAACTAAAGGAAAGAAGCATTTTTTTTCGTTTTCTTTAAGAATTTTTACTTAGTCTTGAATATATGTTTTTATTATTACAGAGAATAGTTTGAGTAATGATACATTTTTTTTTGTGAGTGAAATTTATTACCGTGAAGTGTGCTGCTGTTTTAATACGTGGGACTTCAATTCATTTTTTCCTTGAGTGAGTAAGTGTTTAAAACATTGCACAAAAAAGCAACACGAGCGCCATTGGAGACGGAACTGTCAATTTTGAACAAGTGATGACAAAGACACGTGAGCTGGCACCAACCCTTTCCAAACCATCCCGCTAGGCCAACTGGAGGACTTTGAGGCTGGATAAATAAAACGTGCTCCAGCCCCTCTACATTAGGGTTAGAACACGCGACACGCCAGGCATTAGTTCGTGACCATGATCACTGAGTTACTGCGGTCACATTTGGACTCTCGAAGACTCTTGCTTAAGATCTTTATTACTATACTCGTGCTAAGTCTTATATTATCAACTGCTTTGAATTGTAACTGCTTAGCAAAATGTTGTAAATCTTAATTTGATTGTGAACCTAGGCTGTGTGGCGGCCACATTCGTTACTGTAAAACGTGCCTCTGTTTTAGTATGGCAGCTTAATTATTCTCGATCAAGAAATTGCAAATAATAGGAAAAGGATAATCTAAAATATGAAGGAAATCAAACTTAATAAGATTTTTGAAATATAATATAGTTAATAAAAGTATGTAGTTGAGGAAAATGGAAATATATAAAACTATTTTTACACTAAAATGTGAATCATTATTTGTTATTAAAATGGGATACAAGTAATTTTTAAAAAGGAGGATCCATCGCTTAGTAGTATACAGATGCGTCAAAACATCCAGCTTTTTAACTCTTTTTCGGTAAAGCAGCTTGTTTTTGATACGTATCAGTACTAAATACAACGCATTCCAGTTTGATAAAAAAAATTCTATTCAAGAGTTAGCGAGTAGGATCCGTCTTATCTTCTTTCTGTAGCTACAAAAAGGTTAAATCAAATTATCCGGAGGACACAACAAGCTGAAAGAGCAACCCGCAAACAATCGCTCCCACGCGCACAAGCGGCGAAATTCATTTATAACTCCGGGAAGGGCAGCGATCTGTAAGATTTGCCAGTCCTTATCGGAGAGAGTTACAACATCTGTCATCGCTCGGGTCCCTCAGGGGTGCAGGGCCCCTCCCCCGAAAAAGATGCCCGGGCAAGATTGAGTCGTCGGAGCGAGTGATCCTTTGACACGCTTCTTGTACGAATTTGATGGTTGGTTACGTTGGCCTCCTGTTGGCTCGGGGGTTGATGTTCCATATTTAGCGGACGCTTAGGGGAGAGGATGGTTTTCGTATAGATTTGAAGTCAGTTTAGCGTTAGAATATTCTTTTAATAAAATTGCAACGTTTAAGTAAAGTATGAAACCACACATATAAATGTTTTAAATTGTTGGACAAAATATGTTGACAGTTCTGCATGTACAAATTAGAGGCAATGATTGAAACTGAGAGAGTTTTTATAAACACAGCAAAAAAAGAGTATAAAGCTACACGAAAGCTATTAGTGACGGACCTCGTAATTTTGAACCATGGTAGTGTGATTCGTAGATAAATTACCCAATTCTTACGAATGGGCATTAGTTAAGCGCCTCGAAGAAAAAAAAACTTAGAGGAATAAAAGCGTGACAAGTGGGGTTTTTATGTGTGAATAGTGTTGCTTCTCTGTGTAACTAATTGGAAGATACAAGGCTGCTACAGGAAATGTAATCAAACATAGAATTGAGGGCTTGTAACTAAAAAAAAATACTGAAGCAAAATCGAAGCAATCTTATACAGATCAAAGGCGTATTATCCATCTTGTTACTCTGCAAAAAAAATGACAGCTACTGAAATTGTTATTTTGTTTATTAATTTGTTAATTGTTGAAATTGTTTTTCTAATTGTCTGGCATTTTGATGTATCCAGCTGATTTCCCAGAATTAATCAGACAAGAAAATTTTTGAAATTATATCTTGCTAGAAAAGTGTATGCAAAAAGGAGCACTATAATTCCATTGGGGTTCTAGCTCAGGTGTCGTCCTCGTCAGTTGATCGAGATTCAAAATTACGAGGTAGGTCACTAATAGCCTTCATGTTGCTTTATAGTGTGATGTTGATATAACACTCACTCCTGCTTGCTGTTGCTTAGAAAGTCAGTGTTCCTGTTGAATGATGGTTAAATGACCAGGTGGAGACCTGAACTGGCACCTTACGAGAGAAACGATAACTAATTATCTCTTAGGGGGGATATTAAAATTTAGAATTCAGTAAGCCAAGTTATAATTCTTCAAATTAAAGCATTTTTTTTTTTAGTAAAACTACAACAAAAATGTTGTTTTATTTTACTTATTTTTTTTCTGGAAGGGGAGAAGGGGATACGAACACGGGTCGGGACCGGTGTTCGAGCGCGATAGCGAGGGCTTCGAACCGTTACTAATATTTTTGCACAGTGTTTTCTGGGAACAAGAGAGCCAAGCACACGCCAAACAAAGACATGCAGCCAACTAGGAAATTGAGGCTTTCTTGCATGACGGAGCGGGAACTGCGCGATGGGATTTGCGTCCCAAACACGACCGCACGCCAACTCTATTCCCATCCCTGGACTGCCCTTACGAGAAAGAAAAAAACCTATAGTGAAAAACTTTGACAATTTGAATGCAATTTATAGACCAGGTGTTTGGGGAGGAAAAGAAAACATCTATACGTGAAAAAAAAAGTAGATCTTGTTTTATTCAAGCTGAGAAAACGTATTTTTTCTCGAACTTTTAGCTTTGGATGGATTTAAATGTTTGTGCGTGGTGGTGTAGGAAATGCGAAATATATAGTCAACGTATGAAACACTGAAGTGAAATGATATATACTGGTTCATTTCATAGCAAATTATTTTAATGGTTGTTTTCTTTTTTATTATATTTTCTAAAAGAGAGATTTTTTTGTTGTTGTTCTAAGTGAGAAATGTATAAGATTTTTGAGATAATGCTAAGTTATGCATGTTATATCAATAATGCATACCATCACTCAACTAAATAAAATAATTTTCAAAACATAATTTACATACCTGTATAGGAAAAAAGCGACTCATTTCCTCACATATAGAAAGGATCTGCAGACATGAAATTGGGAAAACATGTTTCTTTTGGTAAGTAGATATCCATTAAGACCGCTTTTTGTGGAAACCGACTCGCACAGAGTGATATGGGAGCGTTATATGCGTTTTGAACTATTATATCTACAGATTTGACATTTGGAAAACATGTTTTAGTTATTGAGTAGAGATTTGTTGAGAACGGGTTTTGAGGAAATTGATTCTCGGAGGGTGTATTGGGACGTTATAGACAAACTTTCCCCTTTTTAAACAATTATACCTAGACTTCAAAGATGACGAACATGTTTCTTTTGTTGAGTAAAGATCCGCTAAAAATGAGTTTTGTGGAAAAGTTATACATAATTTCCTTTTAGAGAGATTCAAGTCTTGTATTTTTTTTAATCAAAAAGTCGATGGCTATAAAAACATTTTTCAATACATTCAAAAGGGTAGGACATAGCCATCAATAAAGAGTCATACAATACTAAACAGTAGAAAGCGAAGCGGGCAGGTAACGGCAAGTATATTAATGAATTAATCGGGGCTAAGGGTCTTTGTTGCTCTATATGTCTCACAATCCGATGAATCAATCATCACAAGCTTTAAAAATTGTACATAATTCTGTATAATGACCATATTGTTGTCGTTTCATTTGAAAATGTGGTAGGGTCTATCCTATTTTACTTTATTTTTTTAATGATTCGAAAAATTTGATTACTTGCCATCAAAATTACTTATATAAGTATAATATCTAATGAGTAAAATACATCTTTTTAGGAATATTTTTGATATTTGAATTTCGCAATTCCAAATTTAATTTTTCTCGCTACAGTATTAATCTTACAGTTACAATTTCATCATTCAAAGACGAAACTGTTTCATTGCCTCTTTTAATCCATTATTCTTCGCCTAATTTTATAGATCCACACAATTTCAGAAAATACAAAACTTGGTAATATAACAATTCTTAGACTTTTCCAGAATTAAAATGGTTTTGAAAATCTAAATAACGAAATGCTATGTATATATAGGTTACTATTATCTACCGCGATACAAGGACAACAATACTAAGAAATCCCAATCCCAAAATTTAATTATTAACCAATAATATATATTTCGGGGGAAAAGATTTTGTTTATAAACCCCATAGTATATATTTATATTAACTTTGCTTTCTACCAAAGCTTCTGGAATTAACCCAATCCTGAAAAACAACAGGTTTCATATTTGTGAATATTTAATAGACATGAACTGGAGCATCTATCTCCAGAATACAAGAACTTGTGCACCAAACATCAATTTTATTGCCATAGTCATCTCGTAATTTCAACAAACATGCCACTGCATTCCATCTTTAATAGAATAAGTACGGTAAAGGAATTACGCGTAAGAGATGCCAGTAATTAGTGTTCCTGTTTAAAAAAAATTGACTATTATCAATATGTAAAACCTTGCCCAAAATATTTATGTAGTGATTTTCATTAAAATATTGTTTTTACACAAAAAATATCTTTGAAATTCCAAGCTAATTTAGTTTTGGAGATACATTCGCATGTGCAGAAAGCCATACAAGCCCAACTCGTCTCTTGGAACTGGATGATTTTTTTCTAGCTAGCAATTTTCCTATTTCGTTTCAGTAAGCTTTGTTGATAAAACTTAAACACCACAGACTAAAAAGTTCATAGTTCAATCACAATGGCCAAAAGATATTTACCTAGGGGTGGCGAGTAGACAGCAGACGACTGTACTTGTGAGGTCATGGCCGACATGGCAGCATCGTAGTGTGATATTTCGGGCTTGACGTGTTCGTTGGAGGTGGAAGTGGTGACGACAGGCGTAAAGGCTTGTTCGGGGGTGGTGGGGAACTGTTGCAAGGTGTAGGGGGCCCCGCCCGCCACCGCTGCGGCTGTTAGGTCGGGAACCATCGCTCCGGCCTTCAGCTCGTCTTGTTTGGGCCATTTCGGCCACATTTGCTGCAAGAGAAGAAACATTTGCCATTAAGAGTAGATTCACTTATAACATGAACGTTTTTATTAATAAGTATAATGCTATTTTTTTCTGGATATTGCTGCGTTTTGCTGTAATGTATTCGAGAAATCAAGCCCCTCCCTTGTTTGACTTGCATTTCATTGGAGGATAGATATCTCGATAAGGAAGAATCGAATTTTTTAGATCATCGTTTAAGAGTTGGGCCATACATCTATGCAGGGATGTCTAAAGGCATGGAACAACTGGGGCTTCGTTTTGTTCTCTATTCAGTCTTAATTAGATCATAATCCGGATAAATTTAAAGGTTAGAGACATTACCCCCGTACATACGAGTATTCTCCGAAACAGGGAATTTCAAACTGCATGTCAACTGGCAAAAGTGACACGGCTGTATTATGTCGTCATGACTGTTGTTTATGTCCCTGTCTAGGCTTAATACCATAAACAATCATTCAACACATTTAGTCGAAATGTGGCCATCGGTCGAGCCGGTTTGTAAGATTGGGAGTCGTGCACATTTGTTTGTTTCAAATTACCATTTGTACGAGTATTTGGCTGGGCATGCTGAAATATTGTCTACTTTTAAGGCGTCTCAGAGGCGTTAAATTTCTCTAGAGGTCTGAAAATATAAACAATTTTCAAACAGGTATAATTCCTTTAAATTTAAATTAAATAATTCGAATCTTTTACACATTATTTATATAGGAATGGGGCTTCAGAAAAGTACAAAATGTTTAAAATATAATCATAATTTCAAAAATTATAAGCATATGAAAATAAGAAACTTTTCTATAAGAAATATTTATTAAGTTTTTTACGTTGCGCTTGCCATTTTCTAAAAGAGTAGGTTTAATTACTAGAGCAATAAGTTGATTTATAAAGACAAATGTATTCTTATTACTTTGTGGCTACTTTTATATAAATAGAATAATAACTTACATATTTTAATAAATAAAAAAATACATTTTTAGAAAATATTTAAAAAATTGCAATATTTTGCAAATATTTTGAAATACAAAGGATATATAATACTAAAATTCGGTAGGGTTTAAAGAGTATGATGTATTGTATAGTTCTATAAAGTTTTAGACACATCAGAGGCTAATATTTTAGAAAATAGCGTGCGCAAAGCAAAAAATAATTAATATTTATTATAGAATTTTCATATGCTTATGACTTTTAAAATTATTATTATATTTTAAACATTTTATACTTTTATGAAGCCCCATTCTATTATAAATAATGTGTAATAGATTCGAATCATTTAATTTAAATTTAAAAGAATTATTCTCGTTTGAAAATCGTTTGTATTTTCAGACCTCTAGAAAAATTTAACACCCCTGAGACCTCTTAAAAGATCACAGGTAGGGCGTACTTTTGCATTGCGGCCAAGGGCCTCCGGGAGTCTTAAGATTTCCTTGGACCCAGGGCGTCAAAAAGTCTTAAGGCGTCCCTGTATCTATGCAATTTGGGTTTTCAGGATTGTACTTTAGGGAAGCGGGGAGAAGTAGTTTAAAAATTATAATGCTATCTTAGCTGAAGAAAAAAAAAGTCTTAATTTCTTAAGTATTTTTTCTGAATACAAAACTTAGTACTTAGTAAAGGGCTAAGTTCATGTGACGTCATAGTCGAAGGATAACTACAATCTCTTGATTCCAGGCAATCAGTTTTCAGTGATGTCATAATCACATGATAAGTACAATCGTGTCTTCAGCCAATTAGTGTAAGAGAGCTTCGGTGTTGCCCACTTTTGGTTAAGGCAGAAACTTTCTTTTAAACAGTACGTATTTGTCAACTATAACAACGTATATAAATAATAAAAATAAAAATACGCATATTAAATAAAAAAAATTTTGTATCGTAATCTTCTTGATGAGTTTTTTTTAATACTTGAACACTTTTACCCAATTATAAAATTTGAAATAGCACCTAAATTTTGCAAATAGAACATCAATTACTAGTTTAATGTCAATTTAAGCTTGTATGGAGAACACGGGATTGCTTTTATCACGTGACCGTCGTGAATAACCCACTGTATTGATTTTATATTAACCTTGTCTTAGGGTAAATCGTATCATTAAAGTAGTGATTCTATTTAATAAATTTTAAGAAGAACACTAACATTTTATACATCTTAAGCTAAAATAATACAGAAAATCTACAATTTAATTGGGTGTATTGCTACTTACCGTTGTATATAATTGATCTCCATTGTACTGAGTTCGCTGTCTTTTAGATTCGTCGTCGTGTAGGTCTCCGTTGAGGTCCCTGCTGTCATTTCCTACTGGAAAGAAAACAACGAATTTAAAGCACATCGAAAAGGACAAAAAAAAAAATGTTTCTTACGTTGGTAGTATAAAAACTTTTAAAAATCAAAACTCAACATTTTAACTTCATAAATATATTTTAATGATTTGTTTTTTCTTAAGTTTTTAAGGCAGATTTGATTTTGTTTGGAAACAATTGTGGCGCAAAACAATATAATAGCTTAAAATAGTAATTTCATTGGTATGATACTTAAATTTATTTCTTACAAGAAAAATATTTTTGCATATACGTAACTCACAATGCAAACGCATTGATTTATTTAATATACTTTTAATTTACTGTTACTATTTCATTCTGTTATTTATTGTTACACACATAACCATTGTATTCTATTCCATTGTAGCTTATAGTGAAGAAATGCAGCTTTACCCTTCATAATTTACGTTTAGAATGTACACGTGCAAGTGCGACGGATAAATATATTTTTTAGAAAAAACTCCAGCACAATAAAATTTAGGACTTATATACTTTTTACAGTATGTTGCAAAACAATAATTAAAGCAGTTGATAATGTTAGACATTGGACTTAATTATATAAGAAGAGGTAAATGAAGAGTTTTTGTGGCAGTCTAGTGGTCATGGTCACAAACTCGTGGCCTGCGTTATTGAGTCCCAGGCTTGATTCCTAATACCACTGTAAACCCGCCAAATAGAAGGGCTGATGCATCTTAAATCTGTCGAGGTTCAAAGTCCTCGCCTTAGCGGATTATGGAAGTTTAGAGAAGGGGGTGCCAGCTCATGAGTCGCCCTCATCACTTGACCTTGGATCAAAATGACGAAGTCCGTCACCAGTAACCCTCATGTTGCTTTAACCCCTTGTCTACCGACGGTACTTATAAGTACCACTCACTTTAAAATTACTTAGAACAACCATTTTCAAGAATATTCAGACGATACTTAGCAGGAATATTCTTTGAAACCCACTCTTCCAAGATATATGGCAGCAAGGGCTCTATAATGAGTATTTTAGCGGGGAAGGCGAATAGTTTTATAGCAGACATTTCATTTTCAGTTGAGGGATTGCGGAGATTATCATTTTTGTCCTGAAAAAATAGTTAATGTCGAAGTTTAAGTGTCTTATTTTTTTTTTGTATGTTAATGAAGACCTTCGAAAACGATTTAACTATTTATTTTATGTGAGCAATGTGTATAATTAGTTTTACAGTTGCATATCTTTAATTAATTAATTAGCTCTAACGGATTAAATTTCCCAAAGTTGAGTATTTTGTTTATGCATATCCTTTAATTTTCAATGTAGTGATCCAAAAAAAAATATATTGCCTGAAAAAAAACGGCAGTAAGTCACAATGCCGTAATTAATGCAAATTTTAACTAAGGAACATTTTTCATAAATACCGAGGAATTAAATGATATAATAAGAAAGATTTAGTAATATTTTACTTTACATGTGCTATATTTATTGCAAAACTAATTAAACATTCTCTCAACACTTTTATTTTTTCAATTTTTCTACCCCTATTATAATGCGGTAGATAAAGGGTTAAAGTACGATGTTAATAAGCACACTCACTCACTCAATCAATCAATGAAGAATTTTAGAAAGAGTTTTGAAAAGTGTGTGCATCTAAGTTTTCTTAAAGTAATCCAACCGTGTGTGAATTATTTGTATGTAAAATACCACAGACACCTAGGGAGCGGAGTAATTTTCAAATTCGATTCTAGATGACTGCGGTGATGAATGGCAAATGTTAAACTCTTCTCTTTCTCTGTTAGAGACAGTGATAATGAGCAATGTTCACCTCAAACAATGATCTGCTGCGTAGTTCTAGTGGGACTCTTGGAAATCTTTCTACACAATACACAGTAGAACGTCGTTTATCCGACCGTTTATTATCCGGAGAGTCAAATATTCAAACCAGTTTATTTATTTATTTTGTCAACTACATGTACTGCATATGAATACGTTTTCGAATAGTGCAATGCAGATTTAGAAGGTGATAAAGACTTCAATGACGACCACAGGGAGGAGATTACCGACTTTGTCCAATCGATTCCAGGATTTCAAGAATGTGATAAAAATATGTAGAAACCTGGATGGCATGCGATGCAGAATACTGTGGATTTCAAATGCTAAATGAGGACAAAATTGTGACTTCCGTGCAAGAAAAATTCGACCATGTCGACGATGAAACAGATGAAGACGAGGACAACATCGAAAATAGCAAGAGTCCATCAAATGCTGACGCGTTTTCTGCGTTAGAGACAGCACTATGGGGTGATACGAACAACAATCAGAGTGCTGTCCTACTCAACTACTGCTGCTCAAGAGAATCAGAGTCCTTGTAGCGAAAAATAAGGGATTATTTTCCATGGTAAAGGTAACATTGTGACATTTTGCGCCTATTTTGCTTTTTCTTCAAGCGCGTTTTCTGCATGTGATGATTTTCAATATTCGTTTTTCGGTTATCCGAACAATCGCGTATCCGAACGGTGTCCGGTCCCAATTGATTCGGATAATCGACATTCTATTGTAAACCTAAAATTTCTTCTTTCTATAAATAAATATGGAATTCATTTTGTTCTTTTTTTTCCTTCGAATAGACGGAAGTGTTAAAGGAGGAAAAGTTCTTAGAACTATAGCATTATTTTCAACAAAAACTGAAGCACGATTTTTTCTTTTTTCGCGTCTGGAATTCGATTTTGATTTTCTGTCATTCTCTCTTGTGGAATCAACCTCGGCTTCTTTTAATGTTACCTTTTTTTCCAAAGCAAGGTATATTTCTCCTTAAATTCAAAAGAAGAGAAAGGGGGGAAAGAGAGAAAAAAAAGGATCCATAATCCTCAATCTCATCTGAACAAAGTGGGAAAAAGATTCTCAAACCAACCAGAAAAACGTTCCATCCATCCGTAAAGTTTGGGTGAGAACTGGATTGCCAGATCGAGAATGACCAGAATGATACCGATCTATATCTAAAAAAGAAGAAAAAAAGCGCCCGGCTGAGAGGACACGCGGATTACAGATATGAAAGCAATCACGGTGCCAAATCTGGTCTCTGTTTTTTTCGTAGAGGGGGGTTGAGCAATTTTTCGCCTGTCGGAAGTTTTCCCATCCCCCAAAACCACGCCTGGACCCTAAATCCCTGGATTACGCGCGTGAGAAGCCCAGCGTACTAACCAGACTCTGGCCTTTTTGATTCTTATACTGCTGGTCACGTTGGTGAAAGCAGTTTCTACGTACTTTGCTATCTAACAGGCTTTTACTTATTCTGAAATCAAATAAATATCTCAAAGGGACTTTTTTTTTCTTTCGAAAATTGTGTTAAATTACATTTATAATTATAGTCTATTTGATTTATAAAGATTTTATTAAGAAATAGATTTGAAAATTTATGTATGTGTTGATTTTTCTAAAATTCGAAACTGAGCAAGATTTAAGGCTGTTTTCGGTTACTGTTACAAAAAGAGGACTCGAATTTGGAACATTTTTTCAGATATAAAAAATGAATATTGATATGATATTCTGGCTTCACTATCCTTTAAAGAGCAGCATTTTTTTATCATACTTTTCATTTTTAACCGATTTGATTCATTTTTTCTGGTATAAAATGTGTTTCGTGTTTTTTCTTCTATATCTTAATGTTAAATGGGCCACGCCTTCACGTATTAAAACGAAAAAGAAAATATTCATGGAATATTTTGAAATTTTTAAAAACACTCTATTGTTAACAAAGATATGAGCTAAGATATATTGCAAATTTTCATGGAAATTGAGGCATATTTCTGTCTGAAAATATGCTTCGCGTTCATAGTTCAAGCTCTCGTACTTTTAACAGCCTTAATAACTGAATGAAAATGTGTTTATTATAGGATTTTTTCTTTCAATAATAGGAATTCGTTTCAAATAATAATGGTAATATTATTATTATTTAACTAGAATAATAGCATTAGAATGTTATAATATATTACAAACTGAGAGAGAGAGAGAGAATCAATAATATAAGGATAAAATAGAATTTTTTTATTAGTAGGAATTTTTTTAAACAAAGCATGAAATGAGATGAAATTTACAATTATTTATTATAAATATCAAAGTTTTTGCCCTGCCAAATATCTAATTATAATTACAGACTTATTTATACATTTGACTTTATTTTTGTAATAATAATTTCCACTTAAAAAATGTTTTAAAAGAAGACTAATATTTCAGTAATTGGAAGTGGAAACAAATAAAAATGAAGTGCACATCAGCTATATTTATTATTTAACAAACGAATAAAGTCTCTGAGTGGCATTCAGTATTATTGAAAAAATACATAGAAGTAAAAAATATTTCCACTTCACAGTAAAAAATAAATAAATAAAAAAAATTCCATTTTTTTTAGTTGAATTTTAAATTACTCGCTTTTAAAAAAATCTTAAGAGCCATTTTTAGTTATGGTTTAGAAGGGTATAGTTTCATTTAAGTATTTTATGTTTCATAGTTTATATTAATTATTAACTAACTGCTTTCAAAACTGGAAAGATATTTGTATTTTAAAATATATCTGTAATATACAGCAAAATATTTATTTAATAAGAATTAATTCGAGGATAAAGCATATTTATAGCTCAAGTTATAAATATATTTTGACTTTACGATTGCGGAATTCTTAAAAAAAAAAAAATATGAAAAAATTCGTTTGAGTATGAAACCCTACGAATGCGACATTAGATTCCATTTTTATAAAAAATAAGTTTACTTAATCATTGGTAATAATTGAAACACCAGAAGACATGCCAGTACTTTTGAATGCATATTATTAATATATATTAGTATTTCTTTTTCAACGAATTTCAAATCGTTGTAATATTTAACCATGCATTATTCAAATTAAATATGCGTTGTTTCTTATTTCCCTCCATCGTAATTTTTTGTTTAACTTTTAATATTAAAGAGTGGCACATATTTTCTTTAAAAAAAATTTTCAAAGCATAAAAACCTGTACTAGTTTTTTTTTTTAAAAAAAACTAAAATTTGATACTAACCGAACACTTAATGCGGAAAAAAATGGCAACATTTAATTTAATTGGTCATAAACTTCTTTCGGAATAATAAAATTATTCGATCTTTTTAAATGAATTACGCTGATTCGAAGCTTTTTAACCGTTTCTGCTCACAGGAGAGGATGTGCGTTAAAAAAAAGAACCCTATTTTAGCAAGAGGAAGGGGGGGGGGAGAACAAATAAAAAAGGTAGGCGCCGCACGATATTTAAACAGGGACATTATTTATTTATAAGTTTGATATTCCTTACGAATTATAGAAACGATTTCGATATTATAGTATCATGCGAATCGCATTTCGGGAATGAGTACAGAAATAGAATTTTTTTAAGGGGGAGGGAATAGGGAGACGATATGGTGATTGGAACCTATAACTTAAATAGACGTCTTTACAGCAAACGACTTTAAAAAGCGCAAATAAATACGAAAGCTGGAAGGGGAAAAAAAAAGAGTTTTTTCCCTAAATGGGCGATGAAAAAGCAAATCGCTTTTCTAACAACATTAGAATGCATTTTGCTACTATCGGGCTTTATGGGTCTGGATTTTGCTTGTTTAATGTTGCATAGCAAGAGGCTCTGTGTACGGCATATCGTGGAAAGAGCTTCTCAGTCGCACGATTCTCAGAAAGGAGGGAAAAAAATAATCATAATTTTTTTCTATTTTTGCTGTTGCTGCTTGATCATTTATGTATATTCACTTTTCGTTGCGTTTTCCCCACTCTTTAGCATGGAATATGCAAAGTAGTGTAGCGCCATCTAGTGTAGGAAGGTCGAAACAGAACAGCATTCAAATATTTTACGTTTTTCTGCAATTTTAAATAGCTTAAAATAAAAGAAGCGGGAATATACCAAGTGTCTATTCTTTGTTTTGAAAAAAAAATTAAGGTTAATTATGTTTTTTGAATTATAATAATGCATCTCGGAATAAGAATAAAAATTTATAATGTGGAATTATTAGGAACATGAATACTTAAGAATACAGTATAAATATGATTAAAAAAATATATTTGTTTTATATTAACAATACTCACTTTTTAATAGCATACATAGATCATTAAAATTACTTTGAAAAAATATTTTAAAACATGTGTATGTTTTATTTTATTTTTATTTTCAGTCAAATTGTGTATATACATCACTTTAAACATATTTCATGAATTACTGAAAATTTTAAAATTTGATTATCCTTCTCCTCCAATGTTCAAATATATATAAAAAAAAATGTTTAAAAGTTATTATTTTATTAGAAATAGATATAAAATTTAGTAAATATCCTAATAGTTCTGTCAGTAAAAGGACAAATGGTTTTCCATTACAAATAAGCAATAATTTATTGTATAAAATTGAATTTATAACTCTATTAATAAATTATTCTCTGCCTACATTATAAAAATAATTAATTATTGCATGAATTAATAACTCTGAAGAAAAATAAATTTGAAGCAATATTTTATTTGCAGCATAAATTGTACTAATTTTCAATTCATGGATGCTGAAAATTTTATGAAACTTTCTAATAAGTTACTTTAAGAGGATTTTGAGAAGGCTTAAAAATTCATTTTGCAGTTTGAAAACGAAGTATTTCTCTCTCTTTCTTATTTTTAGTTCAGCGCTCACATTTTTAGATTCAAATGTGAAGTTGGCGTTTGAATTTTATTTTTCTGAGTACAAAAAAAAAAAAAAAAAAAAAAAAAAAAAAAAAAAAAATACAAGTCTTTCTCAAACATAATATTCGAACGAAGTGTTTTAAAAATACCCATCTTTCTCATATGTTAAATGTGTGGCCGCGGTAGATTAGTGGTCAAGGTAACAGACTCGTGGCTGACATGTCATGAGTTCGAGCCCATTATCACTGAAGACCTGCCGTGTTGGGAAGCGATGCACGTTAATTGTGCCGAGAGCTCAAGCGTCCTCCTATTGGTGTAGCGTGGTGTGGTAGTTAGGAGAGGGGGGTGCTAGTGTCATCCTCGTCACTTCACCATGTTTCAAAATGACGAGGTCCGCCACCAAAAGCCCTCGTGTAGATGTAAAGTGAGACGTTAACATTCATTCATTCACTCACTCACATGATTCTTAACATTCACAATCATCAAAGGTGCCAGCTGTAACCGAGTGATTATGGTCACAAACTCGTGACCAGCGTTGTCAAATCGTGGGTTTGGTTGTAGTGCCATTGAAGACCCAACGTGTGGAGGAGTTGATGATCAAAATCCTCCCTTTGGCGTGGTGTGGTAGTATGGAGAGGGAAGGAGTCACATCTCAGGTGTCATCCTCGTTATACATGACCGAAGCTCAAATTTACGAGTTACCAGCTATAGTCCTTGTGTTGCTTTATAATATGACCTTAATAACTCAGTATCTTAATCTTATAAACTCAAACTCAGTGGCGCAACAGCCCATGAGGGCCAGGGTCTACTGTGCCCAGTCCAGTATATGTGACCATTGGGCGCTGAGGAGCATGGATAGTGTTTAAGCCCCAAAGCAAAATTGGTACTCATTTATCGACCCACTGCAGGAGGGATGAAAGACGAATTGACCTTGCCTAGTTCGAGGATAGAACCTCGAACCTGTGGTGTGGAAGCGCAATACGCTACTACTTGGCCATTGGGCCTTTCCCCTTTAATTAAGATATGTTTAAATTGTTACAAGATATTTAATGTGCTAAATGATGATGCATGTCAAAAATTAAGTATTAAACGAATAAAAAATACTTTAGAACTCACAATAAAATAAAAGTATAAGAAATACAAACTCCCACCTTTTCTTCTAAAATAAAACAAAAAAAATGATATATATATTTAATAGCTCAGTTTTTCCAAATAGTTGATGGTAACCAATTTTTTTTTTAAAAAAAATCGAAGATCATTATACATTTTTTTTTTATTTTAACAAGGTTATATATTTAGCTTTCGAGCATTTTAAGCCCCCTACATGTCACAATGCCTTTCTTTTTCAACAGAATCTCTTTAATTCGGACTAACTGGAGCTTTAGGTCTTTCGGATGAAACAAAATAAACTATGAAACAAATAATTTTTTTTAAAAAAAATTTTAAGTCAATTCCTATATTTAGTTCCAACAAAAAAAATTTTCATTTTAGTTAATTTTTATTAAATAATTTCAATTAACCTAAATATGTATATACATGTGACAGAATCACAATATTAAGGGCTAAGACACCTTTTAAATTAACATTAAAAACTTTTTAACCACATTAAGGTTGTAATTAAGTTTTTTTTAATGAAAGTTGAATGTATTGGTAAAAATTTATCTTTAAACTAGTGTAAAAGGTATGCTGATGCCTAACTAGCATATGATCATTTAGGTCAAAAAAGTTAAATCTTCATCACCAAGTTAACAAAAGCTGTTTTATCTAATGATGCTGCCATCTAGAGGAATAATATCGACTATATAAAATATATCTCTTAAACTATAGTTAACTAAGTTTAATTAATGAACTAATATTTGAAAAAACTGTATTAACATTGTCATCCGCTGCAAGTTTAAAAAAAATATATTTGAACTTCAGTGGATGCATAAAAAGTATTTTATTAACGATTGAGAATATATAAATAGATAAAAAGAGGGAGAGCGTGAAAAAATAGTAGGAATTGAATAATCCAAACTACACAACTAAACACAGAAAAAGGACAAAGACAAAACAAATTAGCACTAATAATTGCCCAAGAAATAATTGAAATTATATATATAATATATATTATATAAAAGTTTTTGTATTAAAATGAAGAAATAAAAGCCCGCGGCAATTTTACCTTTTATAACTGTTTGTGTTTTAAATAGTTGAACGAATTTCGAGAAAGTTTTTTGAAAAATGTTATAAAAAACCTCAAAATATAGATTTTAATGATTAAGTACATACATATTTTCAAACATTTCTTTTTTTCCCAAAATAAATGGTAAAAAAGGGGGAAATTGAGAATACCTATGGCTTAAAGGACTATCACATACTCGGAAAAATCATGTACTTTTCTATCAAACTTTTCCCACTCAAAAGATATCAACAGTTCTAAAAGGTGCTGAACCGGAAGAATTCCCAAACCTCTAGCGATATATCGTCTGTCTTCCCTCCCATTTACCCTCAGATTTTCTTACTCCACCCCACTCCCCCCTCTGTCGTCTCATTGTCAGTTTGCCAATTGTTCATAAAAACTTTCTTTGTCACAATGGAAAGACTTTTTATGTGGCTTTCCAAAATCCTCCTTCTTCCACAGTTTGAAGTTTCCCTTTTCCAAGATCTTATCTCTTTTCACAGACAAAGAAACTCTTGTTCTCCGTGTTTTTATATACGCTTGCCACAGTTTTGTCTCTTTTCACGTTTCCCTTTCTCTTCTTGTCTTGCCATTTTTTATTTATTTTCCCTTTAATTCGCCCATTGCTTGCTTTTAAAAACTAGTACTGGCTACTTGCGTAATAATTTACCACGCTCATTTCACACGTCAAATTGTTTCCCTGGCAAGGGAAAAAATGTAGGGGGAAAAAAAAGTTGTAAACCTGTTTTGTTAAACGGTAGCTTGAATTGATTTGAAGTTTTTTGATGACTTTTTTGTTTGTTTGAGACAGCGGAAAAAGAAAAACGTTTGGGAACAAGAGAGTATGTATACATTTTTATTTTTTTCCAAATGTATTCATTTTTTTTTACCAGAACCATTTTATCAAACGGGTATTTGAATATCCAACAAAGCAATTGCGCGAAGTAGTTATTCAAACCTCGACAGTTTTGTAAAGCAGCCCTTTCATTTCTAATGCAGAATATAATTATTGTAATTATTAGATTTATAAAAATATAAAAACAAATATTGATCTATTATTTGTTCGAATAAACTTGTGTTAAGTACTTGGCATGAGTCAAAAGGAAAGAGAAAGGAAAATTTAAGTAAAATGCTTAGAGAATTAAAATACTTTTTTTTATTAACATCGTCCTCTAGGCAACACAAGGCCGCGGTAGTCTAGTGGTCAAGGTAACAGACTCGGGGCTGGAGTGTCATGAGTTCGAGCCTAGTACCGTTGAAGTCCCACCATGCAGAGGGGGTCGATGCACGCTAAATATGTCGAGGCTCAAATATTCTCCCGTTGGTTTGGTGTTAAAGTTAGAAGAGCTCGGGTGTCGTCCTGGTCACTTGACCATAGTTCAAAATTGCGAGGTCCGTCGCCCAAAGCCCTCGTGTAGCTCAAGAGTGAAGCTTTAAGATTCACTCATTCACCTTATAAATTTCCGTACCACGTGTGGACCTTCCCCTCAATGCATTTAACACACATGAACTTTTCTATGCGGCGGGTTTTAAATGGTACTAGGACTCAAGCCTATATCTCGACGACTACAACATCAGCCATAAATTCACAACCATGACCACTAGGCTACACGAACACTTAAAATGTGTTGAAAATAGTTTTAAATCTTTTAATTTTTGTTTAATTATTTAAATATTTAGGAAATTATCATACAAATACTTTTTCCACTGATATTGTTCGAAATTGCATAAATTTAGTTAGAAAGGCGGTACAAATGTGTGTTTGTCCGATTATATTTTCTCAAAATCCACACTCGGTAATAAAAATGTAAATATTTATAAATTACGTGAAAACAACTCATACGTAAAAATCAGCACAAATCTTTGAGAAATGAATAACATAAAATGCATTATTTTCTATTCATGTTAAGAACTTTAACGTCGGGGGAAGCAACCCGTATGGATATTGCATTTCTCTGTGTAAATCTTAGAAAGCATCGAAATCACTGAAATTTGCTGATACTTAAAATTTATTTTTCATTGAATTAAATATTCATTTACTTGTATGTACTTTTGCAATTAAAAAAACAGTTTCCTTTTTCTTAATTGCTGTTTATTGTTTAATTTTGTGTTGATTTTTTAACGAACAACGGCAACGTTTGTTTATTTGTGAAAAAATGCATGAGGTTTTAAAAACTTTTTTCAGAAGAATCCTACTTTTACTAAACCAGCCTGCAACTGCAGAACATTTAAATACAAACTTTATCTTTTAAAAGTCATTTTTGTTATTCCAATCTTCCCTTTATTTGATATTTGGACAATTTCTTATTCATTTTGAATGTTTTTCGTATTTAAAAAAAAAAAGCTTTTATAGAAGGTTTCTTTTTCATTAACCTTATATTTTACCTTTTTTATAACCTTATCTTTTTTTTAAACCTTATTAAATATTCCCACAATGCCACTCCCCCCTTTCCACAATTTCACTCGAATTAAAGATTGCATTAGATATGGATAAGAGTTTTAAAAAAGAAATGTTTTGATGCAAATGTTGATTAAAAAAATCATTTTCCTGATATTTGAAACTATTTTATAATCTTTAACTGAAAATAATTTATGCCAAATGCGTATTTAATCGCTGTGACTGAAAGCTAAAAAAAACAAAAAAACAGTAAGACGGAGAGTTGAATGAAAGAATCTTCCTTACATCATCCTCAGACGTACTCTTTTCTAAAGATTTAAAAAAAAAAAAACTTGGCTAGACACTAGACATTCTGCCAACCTGCTCGAGAACAATTTACGCTCGGCATGAGTTCAAGCAAAGATTTTTTAGCTAAGAAACATGACTGAATCTAACGTCTGCTACTTCATTCTGTGAGATTTTCCTCAGCTTTTCACTCCTATGTAAATAAGGGTAAATGTCTTTTACTGAACTAGTTGTCTCTCAGTTTCAGAAATCAATAGATGTTTATATGTAGATACTTGAATCACAAATCCTTCTGAGGAAAGGAAAATAGACCCAATAAGATATTCTATTGCTTCTCCGACTCTTCAACATTTTATTTTCTATATTGGTTCCCTGGCGTGACTAGTCCTGATGGGCCCTGTATCAAAATTCTTTGGGGGAACTTTTGTTTTGGGAAAATAAAAATGATATCATTAATAAATACCTATTTGAATGTGTCAAAATAAGTATACATAGACATACATTTATTATTAAGAATTAGCCTAGTTGATTAACGAGTACCCCATTTCTAGATTTTTTTTCTCAGAAAACTGATTTATAATAACATATATAGCACAAGATAATTTCAATTTTTCAAGTTCTGTTTCTGTTGACAATATTGGTGAGTCAAATAATTAATTTTTTGTTCTACGAAAAGTCTAAGATAATTTTTAATAATTTTTAGCCTAGAAAATCTTTTTTTAGCTGTGTTGCAGTTGGGACCAAAAGGGTAAAAAAAGCATCACTAAGGGTCAAGCGTTCGTGTAGCTTTGAAGTGCAATGGATTGGTACAGTCATTCAATCAACAGATGAAGGGATGTTGTCATTTACAAGCAAATAACATTTCAAATGAATTTTTCCCATTCTAAAGGTGTGTGTTATATCTGCATTTTACTTCAATCTTTTTGATTAGCCGCTTTGATTAGGAATTTTAGACTCCCTTCCAAGTCTATACCACCCTTTGTTTTCTTATTATTTTGAGTAAAACTTGACTTGCATTTAAGAGCTTCTACTCAAGGTGACATAAATGTAGAGTTCATGAGAAAATATTAACCGTTTGAAGCAGTGACATAAGAGTTTGAAAACGTAAATGGAAGTTCTGTGAATTAGAGTATTGATAACACTTTCTGATTTTTTGCTTAAACATGTTGCCCTGTTGCTTGGGGGCTAATGCGGCGGTAGTGACGCTCCTCGTATAGATCAATTTTCGGAGAAAGTGAGTGAGGGTGAGTGATATATGTATATCAACGTTGCACTATAAACACACGAGCTATTGGTGGTGGCCCTGGCAATTGTGAACCTTGATATGTAACGGGGATGACAACTGAGAGATGGCACCCCTTCTTCTAACTACCACCAAATTTGGCCTCTTCACGGCAATATATTTAATGTACATCGGCCCCTCTCTACTCAGCGGATCTTCAGTTGTACCAGAACTCGAGCCCCTGACTCTCTAACTCGAAAACTCACGGTCATGAACTTGAGAAGAATTATTATACTTCAGAATGTTTTTACAATCTTGTCCCGAAACATATTTTCAATAAAAATAAAATATTTTTTTAAAAAAGAATTGAAAACTGGATATGAGGTTTTCTATTTAATTTATTGGCAAAATTTTCATCCAATTCACATTAACAACATTAAATGCTCTACTTCTGCATCATGCTAGTAAATCTTCGTCACGAGCTTTGCATGCTGTTTACATACCAGAATTTACCCGTATTCTGCTTTAAAAGAAGGAATCTTAAGCTCTGGATATTAATCTCTACCTCACTGACAGCCGAAATTTTATCTTCTGGTTCATGAAGAAGGGAAGAAGACGCTTTACCACCTCCAATCGTTCCCCAATCCTCCCGCCGAGCATAACCAATTATGACAGGTCTTAAGTCGCAGCTTTCACTAGTACAAGTCTCCCAATCTAAATTTGGCAGAGAAAGATTGTATCTTTAAGCGCATAACGGATACCCCGGCTGCTTCCTTGGCCCGCAGCCATTTCGCGGCTCTTCTTTTATGCACGGACTCCCTTTTCTTGTTAAGCGCACAAAGGCCAGGATTGTGAACCGGTGCGCCGACCGCCAACGAGCCAGCTGGCGTAGCATGTCACAGACCACGAAGCTGCTCTCTGCATCATCGATCATCGTCCATATCATACCCGATTAGGCTCTGAGTTTTTATTAATGTATTAATTATTCACATGAAACGCTCTTTCATACGTGCAAAAAGCATGGAAGAAATGTGGAGTAACTTTACCAGCTTCGGCAACATAAGAGTCAAAAGTAAACAGTGCCACTCGGATCGTAAGAAGTAATGGATGTATATTCAACTTTCAACATACTGACTTGAATGCCTGTTGGCCTTACTGAGATCTTGTTGCAAATATAATATGCCAGACATGCGATGGAACTGTCTCTCTACGAAAAATTATTTTGAGGAGAATGTCATGTTTTTATGGCATTTGCGGATCTCCTTAACACAGTTATTGAAATTCAGAGGCGTAACAACCATCGTATCAGATGTATCAATCCTACGAAGCCCCCACACTTCAGGGGACCTAAAATACGTAAGCAAAAAAAACCCATAAAATCTTAAGGGGTTCCAGAATAGGTTTCCCAAGAAATTTTGATACAGGTTAGGGATGGCAATCTGAGATCGATTAATCGAAGAATCGATTTCTTGGGCCAAAAAAGAATCAATTTTTTTAAATCGATCTGTAGCACTGAATCGATATTTCATTTTAGAAAATAGACACTCAATTTTTTCCGTTTTGGTAAAAACCATAAAATTATTTACAATTATTTGAATGCACCGGAATGTCAGGGCTAAACGAAAAATTTAAACACTATTTATCGCAGGCAGTTGTGCACCTGAAGTATGATCCTATATTTTACTGCAAGGACAGGAAAACTATCATCACGTTCACTCAATAGCCATGATGTATATGAGTATCGTGCGATCATCTGTTCCTTGTGAGCGCCTTTTTTCGATTGCCGGCAACATCGCAAGTCATGAGCGGCACTCCTTGAATCCCAGTCGACTTGACAGACTGTTGTTTTTAAAAAGCTTAGATATTAAGCATTGGGAACTATAAGCTATATTATCTATTTTCTGAACTTTTTAATGTAACAAATACATTTAAAAAATAAATGTCTTTTATTTCTAATACTTTAATATGGTAGTAAAATTAATTGTAATTGTCGAATTCCCTAAAATAAGAAAATCCCTGATTTTACTGATAAGAGATCGCTTATTATGGTATCTTTCTTGTTTTTCATTAAGTGGATTTATATTTGCATTGTAAATGCAGACCTGAAAAAAATCGATTTTTTTAGAAATCGATCTTTTAGACCTCGATTTTTTTTGTGAATCGATTCACCAGGTTACGATTCGAATTGATTTAAAAATCGATCTTTTTAGGAAAGAATCGCCATCCCTAATACAGGGCTCAGTTAGGACTAGCTACGCGAAGGTTGAAATTACAATTGATTTATTAATATTAGTGCTAAGTTTTAAATTTTAAAAATCAAAAGGTAACATGAAAAAAAATTAATAAAGATCAGAGCCTGGAAGTTTACTCTCAGAAAGAAGCGAAGGGTCTGAGGTACTCTCTAGTGCGAAAATTTGAGAACAAGTCTTTTGATTGGATGAGCGGTTAAGATGGGTTTTGCTCAAATGTTAGAGGAAATTAATTTGATCCAATCATGCTAGAGAGAGAGATTATGTAGGTTGTGAATTCCTATAACTTGTTATTAGCATTGATGTTTCATTCATTTTAAAGATGTCAGATGAGGTTTTTAAATGGATTTGTACAAGAAATTTGAACGTCTGTTGAGATGGCAATTTCAGTTTTCGGGGACTCCTTTGGTTATTAGATATCACAGAACGTCTTTTGCATCAAAAATCCTTTTTTGTTGAGGGAGACTTTTAACTTAAATTGGATTGATTCAATTATTTGCGTTCAGTTATTCCAGAATCAGCTGGGTGGAAAATTTACAATTATAAAATCCTGATAAAAACACGTTAAACATCGTTTTTTAAGCTACAACTATCGCTGTTCCCATTGTATTCGTGATATTACTTTTCTTTTAAAATTTATATATTCAAATATTCGTTCTTCAATTTCTATTTATCTTTATGGTGGTGAGCTTAATTTTTTTTTGTTTTACTTTAAAATGTACGCGCGCGTTTTTCTTTATCATATATTCTTCCGTTGGAAGGGCAAATTGCAATTCCTACAAGATTATTCAAATAAATTAAGAAATTTAAACTGTGGGAAGAACAGATATTTCAGTTAGGAAGAAATAAAAAAAAAATCAAGATTTTTTTATATTTATAGCTATTATACCTGGTGCGCTTAGTACTGAATTTGCTACATTTTTGGTGGCCGTAGTAGCCGAGTGGTCATGGTCACGAATTCATGGCCATCGAATCGCGTGAGATTAAGTTCTGATTTCACTGAAGACCCGTCGTATAGAGGGATCAATGCGTGGCCACGGTAGTCTAGTGGTCAAGGTATCGGATCGTGGCTGGCTTGTCACGAGTTCAAACCCAGTACCACTAAAGACCCACCATGTAGGGAAGCGATGCACATTATATCTGTCCAGAGCTCAAATGTTCTCCCGTTGGTGTAGTAGTTAGGAGAGGGGGTGCCAGATCAAATGTCGTCCTCGTCACTTGACCATGGTTCAAAATGGCGAGGTCCGTCGCCATAAACCCTCGTGTAGTTGAACAGTGCGCCGTTAATATTTTCTCACTCTCTTAGAGGGATCAATGCACGTTAAATCTGTACTGGCTCAAAGCTCTCACGTTATCGTGGCGTGAAAATTTGTAGAGTGAGGTACCCAGTCATCCTCGTCATTTGACGGAGGTTGAAAATTACGAGGTCCGTCGGCAATAGCCCTCGTGTTTCTTTAGAGTGCGAAGTTAATCTCAAATATCAAATTGTTGCCTTAATGCAGAGGTGGCCAACCCAAATGACCTTGCAGGCTACTTCGGAAAAACATTACGATCCCGCGGGCCGCATATAAAAAATATATATCTATATTAGATTTGGACCGATTACAAATGTTTATTGGAGTGAAAATTTAAAACGGAATGAGCTGTTATCATTGTTTTCATTATTTTTCATGTATACAAACATAGATAATTTAATAGTAATAATGGAATGATGAAATAAGCTGAGCTCTTGCAATAGCAGTGTGATAAATTTACAGGAATCGAGTGTGATTTTGTAGGGGGGTCACTGCAATGCAATACTGCTCATTTCCAAGTATGTATACAAACATAAGCAAGTAAATAAAGTAGAAAAATTTATGATAATTATTTGTTACGAAACACTTCACTAAAAACAAACATTACACAAAATAATCGTATTTTCTGAAGTTGTAATGAATCCCACTGGCCGAGGGTTGGCCATCCCTGTTCTAATGGTTCATTTTTTGGCGTGGGACGTGTTGCTTGAATATTAATTTACTCAAAAAAAGATCATTAGTAAAGGTTTTGATTCTGAACATTCCACATAGTTTTTTATTACTGAATAATGGTATTAATTAGCATTCCACACAATTAAGTTAAAACACATGTTTCTTACTATTAATTATACTTTTATACGCGTTTCTAAGTATGTGGTATGTTATAAGACAAATAAAATAAAAAAAAATTATGAAAATGTTTAAGATTTGTTCCTAGCCTACTGGTGTTACTAGGTACTTTATCACTCATTTTGATGTACTTGTGGCTCACTTTGAATATCCATTTCTTTAAAAAAATTTCTTCTAATTTTTTTTTATTTCAAGATCTTACTCGTTTTTTTTTAATTACAGATTTATTTATGGCACTAAACTCTCATTCCAGAAAAACAATTTCTGAGCTAAATTAATTTTAAAATTTTATCTGTAATGAGTCCGAATTCTCTGTATTTCGGCAATCACTGTGTAGAAGTCATTAGTTTTCCAGTCTCCGTTGCATCAACAAACTCATCCCCAAAGTGCTTCGTCTTGCCTGAATCAAAAGAAGTAAACAAACACAAACAGGACTCGGAATAAACAAACCCATGAGAAAATAAAGCCTCTGCGGTTGGTTGGCTCTTGCAGGGGACAGGGAGATAGCATCTTAATTTATCTTTAATGATGCAAGAGGGCTCTGCTGTATGCTGCACCAACTTCATAGACGATGACACACAATCTGATAGCTGCTTCAGGATTCATTAGAGGGAAATGATGAGCATGATGTATGTGGTCACGTGTGCACCCCGAAGACACGATTAAATTTAAGGGAGAGAAGTAAAAACGAAATTTATTTCGGGAGCAAAAGATTACACAACTATTACAAATATAAACTTTTATAAAGACGCGTTTTGACTGATTGTTTTCGTAAGCTAAAGCTTTTATTTGGACAAAAGTTTCATGCCCAGGTCAGAGCTGATTCATGCTTTTATGGAATTTCGGTTTTTTTAGGAAAATTTTGATTCGAATTAGCCTTTTTCTCGATTAATAGTGAAGGGTATCGTAGTTTTTCGTACAATATCAAAAGAAAGGATGGACTCGAGTTGGTGACTTGGTCTATTAACTTCCACACCACATCACATGAGGAATCATGAACAAATTTCTAATTAACATGCAGAAACCTTCATTATTCTATGATGGGATTTTTGATGGAATCAAGTCTTTATCACTAATCGTTTTTATCACTTGAGTGGGGTTCCAAACTGCAAGCCCATTGCCAATAGCCCCTCTCTTTCTTCAGAGTGAGACACTAATACAAAATCAATCCCAACCTCTGTGATGACGTCACATTGTGCCAATAGCAATGCACCATGTCATTGGTTCATTATCTTATCTGCAAATGGTTTTGCGCAAAATTTCAATTGATTTAAAGCCAGGATTTTGTGATCCCATAGCAGAATACAGCTTAAACAGGTTCCTGTTTTTGATAGAAACAATGTATTTATCGAAATGTCGCCCATCCGGTATAGTGATTAGCGACGCTGACTGCTGTGCCGTTGGGACTGGGTTTGAATCCCGGTGAAGACATGGATGCTTATAAATGTATAGTGCCTTCGCGGCATGGGGGTACTTTAAATAGTCGTCGAGCCGCAAGTCCTCTTGTGAGGTTGGTGGAAGGGGAAAAAAGGTGGGAGGCCCCTGACCACCCCCCAGGGTATTCTCCCTCAAAATTGGGGTGAAACCGAGCTAAATCGGTCTGTCGCCTGCATGGTGCTCAAAGCTACGGATAACGACAGGCGTCACTTAGCCTTTTGCCATGATGAATTATGTGGGCCTTGATTTGGCCTTTGCTGATCAGAGGGCATTAGTAACAACAGCAACATTTATTGAAATTGACATGTTGAGATTTCAACTTGATTTTTAAAAATAAAAGGTCCTACTTTTATACTTGTTTATATATACTTGTTATGTTTATGTAAAATGATGAAAAGAAGAGTATCGAAACTCCCTGCATTTCTATTGCCTTTATTGTTAACCCCTTGCGAACCAAACTGCGCTTTCTAGTATCCCCAGAAATCCCAGGTGCCGACCTTGACCTTGACCTTACGACGCACATTCCATTTTTTCTTTTGACCCCAACTTAGGCGCACGATCGTTTGTGTTTTGTTTCGCTTTTTAAAGTTTGTACAGCTATTTTTGGTGTTCACTTTTTTTGCCTACATGGCATCGTCATCGGATTTCAACGAAATGGATACTGAATGAGAATAATTGCGGAAAACTGATGAATACGTTAGTCACTCTGATACCGATTTATCTATTTGAAATGGAACAAAATTGATAATACATTTACATAAGGCATGTAAAAAAAACTTTTTGCTTTAAGGAACTTTCAAGCAATTTCCCAAAGATTTGTAATTTAAATTTTTTAAATTTCCTATTTTTTTCGAATTTTTGTAACTTATAATTTTATACAATCCCAATGAAAGAAAACTAACTTTATAACGTTTCTTATGCTGATTACACTGGTTCTACACCTAAATACGCCATGTATCCACATGAGGTTACAACGGGATTTTGCCCTAAACATAGCACATATCCACTAATAGTTACATGGTCCACAAGAGGTTAATTACAAAAACTATAACGTAGGTTTTTGATGAGAAAAATGTGTATATTCTAGCCAAACTATAAATATGAACTTCAAGACTAAACTAAAAGGACATCACTTTAATTACGAAACAGCTTAAGAGCTACTTTTTCGGCAGTGTTCCTCAAGTAACAAGTCGAGAAATATTTTTAAAGGGAAAAAAAAAAGAACGAGGAATGTTTCAGAAACGATTTTGTAAAACGAAACAGGTCCATAGGCAAATAGAGGAAGAGAGAGAGAGAGAAAAAAATCAGAGTACGAGAAACAGAATTTGGCTCTGTACCTCCTATCTGTTCGTGATCTGAAACAACTGTGACAGAGGGAGGAGATGATACCATTTCTTCAAACAGTCCCATCTTTGTTTTTTCCCCTCTCTTGCTCCCCGTATCTTTTCCCTGGTGAAAAACAGTAACTTTTATTCTGTGGGGTCTTTGGCTGATATTTTTTTTTTACTTCAAAAAAATTGGAAGGAGTGTTAAAAGTGAAATGTGATACATCGACGCGTTATTCTTGAAAATTACAATTTTCGCGGCAGTTTGGGTATGAAAATGAAGCTTTGTTATAGATTTTTTTTTTACTGGGGTTCTTTACGGATACCGAGCTACTTCAGTTAAAAGGACGCATTCCTAATTAGTGCATTTGATATGTTTCCGTTTTTAAAGGTTTTGGATCTAATATGAGTTATTTTTAGAACAAGGGTCTCACAAATCTTCGTTTGTTTATGGACTTCCGGTGTTCTAACTTTAAATATTTAGATCTCCACATATATGTATATGCAATATATTTATTATTTGTGCAATAATCTTCAATTTTAAGAATCAAAATTAGGTATAGATTAATTAGGAAATTGTAAGAGAAATTTTGTAAAAAGTTAACGAAATGTACCGAAAATTAATATTTTTTGTATTAATTTTTGAAGCAAAGGCATTTGCGCTATCGCTCACACCCAGAAGCTAACACTCTTTATAGGTACTTTATGAAAACCCTCATTATGAGAATATATATATAATAACGTTCCCAACATCACAATAAATTTCCTCACAACGGAACCGACCACTATATTTAAAATATGAAAACTGTTTCTGACTGTGTAACTTTTTCTAAATTATTTGAAGATTACATAAGAATTTCATTGAGAATTTTTAATGAATAGATTCTCTCCCCTATCCCAAAATTTAATCATATATATTTTCCTGAATATATAATATTTAGTTATCTTCTAAAAATTTCTGAATTCTTTCTATAATATTAATTTGTTTTATTGTTGTTATAGTTATTTAATAACTTTATTAGTATTTTATCAGGAATCCATTTGTCCATATTGTAAAAGGAGACGTAGTAGCCTTGTGGTGATGGTCACGGTCTCGTGGCTGGCGTGTCACGCGCGCGCGCGAGTTCAAGCCCTAGTGCCACTGAAGACACGCCGTGTAGAGAGGCTGATACTTGTTAAATCTGTCGAGGCTCAAAGTCCTCCCGTTTGCATAACGGAAGTTTGGAGAAAGAGCTGTTAACTCAGGTGTTCTCGTCAATTGACCATGGTTCAATTGACGAGACCCTCGTATTGCTTTATAGTATAGATTCTCAACGGGGGTGATAACGCTTGGGGTTTGAGGCTTTCAGGGTGGCAGTAAAAGACCCAGAATAAGTTAGGGAGTTTTGAAATGGTATGGAGAGACATGGGCAGATTAACCAAATGTAGTCTAAAAAAAGACTAAAAAAACATGCAGATTATATACTAACAAAAGTAAACTTTAATACTGGTTACCTTATGTTGATTATATGTATTTAACAAGGGTGTAGCTACCTCCGTATCAGCCCTATCAATGATACAGGGCCCTCAACACATGTGTAACTACAGTTCCACTAAAATCTATATCTCATATTCTCATCTATATTCTCATCTATATTCCATATCTAAAAAAAGGGGTTCCGAATGAATTTTGGTACAGGGCCCTCTCAGAGCTAGCTCAGTCAGCGGTATTTAAAATTGTATATCTGCGTTGTAAGGCCTTTGTGCAGGGGGTAAAGTCTTTCTTTACCTGTCCCTGCTTCTCCTGCTCATCTTCTAGACTGCTGGGCCATTTCCCTGAGACAGTTGTTTGAAGATCAAGAACTGGTGTGTGTCATTATTATACGGAATGGTCAAATGGACTTGGTGTAGGCTTTCCTGTTCCAAAGGTATTTGAAACAAAAAAAAATTGTATATTCGGGGCAATAGCTATTTCAGATTTGCAAGTAAAAAAATTGGGGGCTTTAGAAAAATACTAAAAATATATATTCTATTAGTAATAGAAGGAAGGGGGCGGTATCAAAATATTCACTAAAAAAGAGGGCACCAGTTCAAAAAAGGTTGAAAACCCATACTTTATCAGTGTGACGTTAATAAATACTCCCTCACTCATACCGCAATATAGAGTACATACGTTTAACTATGTTTAACGCAGTTTTGGTTTATATTTGTTAAACCTGTTTAAAAAAACATGATCTGCATAAGCACCAATACAAGCATAAAAGAGAGAAACATGGTATTACTCTTCAGCTTAACTCAAACTCTATTAAAATTCTTGGATTGTTTCCTTCAAATCTTAAAGTAGATTTGTTTCATAAAAAATATATATATATTTAAAAAAATGCATTTATATGCATGGAATGTTTAAAGCAACCGAAGCTTTAGTTTAATTTGATATGGATAAAAGCAAAAGTGTCCTCTTTAGTATACGAATTAAGCACATTTTCATTTTTCATTTCAGAGCAGTTATGTAAGTTTAAAAAAGCGTTAAAAAGACGGATAAAAGGACATGAGATTGGCACAGGCATTTGAAAACAATGTGCTACAGCGCACAGTGGCTCACTGTTTGACGGGACACTGCCACCGTTCTATCATTTGGTGTTATTAATGATGCCCAAACTTTATATAGAAACTGAGGATGAGATATTCTTCTTCCTTTTTGTGACAACCCCATGTACTAGTTTTGTTTTGTTACCTGTACTGCATTATATGGAGTGTAGTTTAGTAATATCAGTGCAGAAGTTTCTTTTTTTATATATATATATATATATATATATATATATATATATCGCCCAAACATAAACATTTTCAAATTGATTATTATGTCTGCATTTATTGAACCATTAAATGGAACATTGCAAATAAAGAAATTAAACATTTCACACAGGGAACCTCCGAAGAATTAATAAAATGCATTAAAAATTCAAGGAAATTTCAGTTTTTTAAAACACTAATTAACTCAAAATTATATTCACATGTGTGAAATTCGGGTATAGATATACCTTTTTTCGACTAGCGATCTGTTATACGACTAACGACTCACTGTCTCTCCCCTCCCAAAAAAAAATTCTGTAAAATAATTATTTATTATTTACTATTTTTACGTTACATAGTTTCTGGTTGTATTTTTGTTTAATTTGCATATAACTAAGAATATATTGTGCATTTTTCCCCTTATGTCTTTCTCATTATGTGTATTTTTCACGTATTGTTTTATTTTATTCTATTCTCCAAACTTCCACACCATGCTAATTGGAGGACTTTGAGCCTCCTCAGATTAAACATACATCAGTTCCTCTACATTGCTGGATTTAGTCTCACCAGGACTTGTACCCACGACTTAACAGATACAAACTGGCCTCGAGTTCACTGGCCACTCTATAACCACGCCAACAATATATAAAACCTGCGAGATTTCTGTAGAGTTCAAGGAGAAAAACGTCTTAGTTATAGATATTAAAATAACAATACTGTATTTACTCAAATCTAAGCTACCATAGATTCTAAGCCGCAACCCCCTAATTCTCAATAAGTTTTTGTGTAAAATATTTTATAGACATCCATTTTTACAAAAGTAAACTTTTAAAATGTAAGCTAATAAGAAGTGAATAATTAGTTATTTTACTCGTATTATAAACTTTTAATTACATTCGTGAAGCTGCTGTTACTTTAATTGTCACATCCAACGAGTATTTTTCCCTTCGATTCTAAGCCGTACTCAATTTTCAGTAGCATTAACATTGGAAAAAAAGTGCGGCATAGGTTCGAGTAGATACGGTAAATGTGTCTAAGGAGCAATAACACAGAGGATTGCATTATGAAAGAATTTAATTTTCAACTTCATGTCTTTAATCACAAGATTTGATCTTATACTAAAATATGTGGGAAAGTTTGATCGAATACTGTGTAAAGAAAAATTAAATGCAAAAGATAAAAAAAAAATGGTCGGATGAAAAATAAAGACCCCTTGTATAATCTATTGGGAATAACAATAATCGTCACCACTGTGAAGATGAAGGATGTGCAACGATTGGTCACCCAGGGGGCAGGGCAGAGTGGGGAGGGAGAACGTATTCGGTTGGTGCTTCCGCGAGCAATCCAACACTCTTCTCCGTCTCCTCCTTCATTCCTCGTTGCCATAGTAACGGGAGGGATGAGAGAGCATCGGGTGACGGGAGATAGGTCTGTAGAGTCCAAGGTAACGTCTCGGTTACAACGCAGAGTGACGGCTTTATGCGGAATCGAATTCGTGGTTCTGAAACATTTCAACTAAGGCGAGTCGAGACGTTTTGCGGAGGCTGAGGTTATTGTAGTGAGAGAGAACAGGAGAAAAGTTGATTGAATATTTTGTTAGAAAAATAAATCATAAAATAAGTTTCGAAAAAATGGCAACCACTTCTCTGGAAGTTTGCTAAAAGTAATGTGTGGCAACAATATAGGAATTTTCGTTCCTATTTATTAAAAATGGCTCAGATAAAGTGATAAAAGAGCACTTGCTTTGAAATTTGATTCTTGTTAGTCTCTCGCCATCTTTAAACGTTATGTAAAGCACGCATGAAGGAATTATTAGTATTCCATTTTTTATAGCTTCTCTATATAATCGATGCTTGAATTATTTTTATTATTTTATGTTAAATATTTATCAAAAGTAGTCTATTTATTATTTGTTTATTTTTTATTTTAGATTGTATAGTTAACATTGATCGCTTGTGTGCATATTGTTAATGTGAATATATTAAATATATATGTTTAAGAGTTTGGGCTTTTTTTATATAAAAAATAATTTAAAAGTAACATTAATACTCTTTGAAAAATTCATTGTTTTAATGTCGGATAATAATAAAAATAAAATATTATTTAAAGATAGAGATATCGCAACACCGAATGTCCCCGATCCATGTTTTCTTCTGTCTTCCGGTTTATCGTGCATTGCACTTTCGACAGTAGGTTTTCTTTGAAAAATATTCAAGAAGAGAAAATTAAAGAAGCTTTTATATGGTGTTTTTTCTTGTAGAGCTATTTAGTATGTGTCCTCTCATTTCAATAAATGTTTAAAAGTACTGAAATGCCAGTTTTTCTTTTACGAAATTATTTTGGCTTCTTAACATAAGAAAAAAGCTCAAATACCTAAACTTGATTCCCCTTGTTGCAGTATTTAACATAAAAATTAATTTTTTATTTTATTTTTCCTTTTATTTATATACCAGAGAACACCTTTTCCCTTTTAGGTAGGTTTTGAAATTCTGAAAAAAAAATTTTTCTTCCCCATCCTCCCCATACTTATATTGCACCAATAATATATCCTGAATTTTGCGTGTACATTAAATATGATTTAATAGTTATTACTTTATTAAATTTATTTATATTTACTTATAAATATGAACACTGTGTGTTTCAACGTGTATATATACATTTATTGTTTTTTTTAAAAAAATAAGATTTAATTTATTTACTCTTATTCAATTTCTACTATTAGCTCACACTCTCTATATTTATTTATTTATTTTGGTGAAATTTTCAATTGTTAATAAAATACATTTTAAAGCGCTCAATGGAGCTGAAATTTTATGTACATGATTATTTTGGATGACAATACAATTTTTTAATTATAATTAATAAAAATTAGTTGATTAAAACTAATTTTTTGCAGAATTACAAATTCAGCCACGTTAGCATCATTTTTGGCGACTTGTGTCAAAACTTGAAAAGGTTTTTTTTCTCGCGTTGTAAAGCATTCAGTTGAACTGAAATTGTACAGACACTGTTGTTTTGGATGAGAATACGATACTTTAATGATAATTAATAAAAATTAATTACAACTTAATGCTGTGATTCTGTTTTATGTATATACATACTTATATTAATTGTAACTATTTAATAAAAAGTAGCTAAAATAAAAATTTTCTTTGTTGATCTAACTAGGAAAAAAAAATTGACTTAATTTTTTTTTTTAATATTACTTGTTTTTTACGTAAACTGCGTCATTGGCAAGATATATGAAACAAAACAAAAAAACTTATTTTTTAAATACAGGTAGCAAAAAAACAAGATTTCAGGATATTTTATTCTAAAACGATTCAGAAAATTCTCCCCCCTCCCCTTCAGAATAAAGAGCTCTTTTATGAACTTTAAAAATGATGTATACCTTCCTCTCGAAACCAGTCGGGACAACTTAATAATGAATTAACTCCACCTCACTTTTTCGAGACTTAATGAGATTTTGATTAAAACCGCGCTATTTTTACAAACCTAAAATTTCTCCGCTTCATCAAGGTAATTAATCTCGCACCCGAAAGACAGCCTGTATTCATTCCTAATTCAGTACACCTTTGCATGGAAGTGTCATCCAAAACGAACAGAAAACAGAATGTTGCCAGTGGTAGAGACAACGATGGAATATCTATCATTTTTTACGAACATCCCTGTACCTGGAGCTGCATCAAAAGAACACCGCAACAAACCTTTACGAAAGAGATTATTATTTACCGTTGCAACCATTTTTCACGATGACAAATTCCTATACGAAACGCTTGACACATTGAATAACTCGAAGCAAACGATACTATTTTTGCTGCACCCCCGTTTCCCTTCGTGCGGCATAGAATCTTTTTGAGAGACAGAACAGAAAGAAAAAAAATTTAAACTCTACCTACCTACCGTTCCGAAACGTTTACGTCGGCACCGTTTTAACAACTTTCCATTTTGCATGGATGCTAGGCAGGGGGGTTGAGCGACAAATCAGGGGTGAGGGGAGGGAGAGGGGGCTAAGAATAGATCAGTTATCGCCTGCAGTCGAGCTGATGACGATGCATGGAATTGGCGGGAAAGAAAAAATTTTTTTTGGAGAAGTTCTTGATGTCAAGTGATATTTTGACAAGCCATGCTACCTCTCATTGTTTTACCACCCTCCCCCTCTCCAAAGCGCCAAGCATGTGGCTCAGATTTCACAAAAGATGCCTAGGTATGTGCCTTGGCATTATTCTTCGAGACGTGCCAGCTTCTTGTCTTTTGAATTGTTCGCTTCTTAACTAGCGACGTGAGTTTAAACCGAGCCGAGAGCCAAGTAGTTAAAATTAACCAGGCGATTAGATGTTGAGGAGAGAAAGTCAAACGTTAAGAGAAGCTAAAAAATCGGTTGGCAAATGTTTTGAGAGTTAAGGATGAATGAAAATTAGAATGATGTAAAGGTTTTTTAATCTTAGGTAAGTTTTTGAAACACTATTCAATAACGCTTAATAAAATTGTTTAGAATGAGTCCGTGTGAGAAAATGATAAATTATATTAACATCGCACTCTTAAGCACCACGAGAGCCACGGTCACGTGACGAGGGCACCTGACATGGTACCCCTTCCACAAACTTTACCCCACCATGCCAAAGAAATGATTTTGAGCTCGACAGATTTAGCGTGCATCAGCATCCTTTTCAAGCTTGGTCTTCAGTAGCACCAGGACTCGAACCCGCGACAGGCCGGTCAAGTGTTCGGGATAGTGGTGCACACAAGAGGTGGTCCTGGGGTCCGGACTTCCCTCTCGAAGCCCTTGATTTTTTCCCAATTGATTGTAATTTTAAGTAAATAGTACTTAAAATTTATTAAAAATTCCTGTGTGCGCTACTGGTTCGGGACCATAACTGCTATGGTACCATGGTCACATGGGGGTAAAGAGAATCTTCCTGCAAGTCATATTGGAGGCTACAATAACGGAAAGAATTACTATTGGATAGACAGAGTATTATTTTAATACAAATGTAATGGAAAAGGGGTTTTATGACAAGTATCACTTAGTAAAATAATGAAAAAAGTGTTCCCTCTCTACTGAAATTTGATTGCTGAGATATAAATGGTAGAAGTTATGAAGGAACAGAATATTAAATTTGTTAAACTATTAAAGAATAAATGGTAAGAGAATCAAAGATTTATCTTGATGTGGCTGAATAATATGATTTTGTTTTAATCTCAATAATTTACTCAGCATCAATGTCTTCTCAGTCAAATTAAATAATTTGTATTTTCATTATTATTGACCGAAACAAAAGTTAATGTGTTTGAAATTAAAGAATTTTATTTATTTGTTCAATATTGAGCTTTCTCATAAGCATTATCTGCTCAATTAACAAAATGGGTGGAAACAGAACAATTAAGAACTTTATTTTAGGGGAGGGGACATTTTTTGGGGGGGGTGAGTGAGTTAATATTAACGTCGCACTGTTCAGCTACACGAGGGCTTTTGGCGACGGACCACGTAATTTTGAACCAATGTCAAGTGACGTGGATGACACCTGAGCTGGCACCCCCCTCTCCTAACTCCCACACCACACCAAAGGGAGGACGTTTCAGCTCTCGACAGATTTAACGTGCATCGCTGCCCTACACGGCGGGTCTTTAGTGGTACTGGGATCGAACTCATGACATGCCTGCCATGGTTGGATACCTTAACCACTGGGCTACCGCAGCCCTTTTTTTGGGGGGAGGGGGTAAATTGTTACAATAAAGTCTAAGTTATTTATACAGATTTAAAATTGTAAGGTTTGTGATCTATTATTTTATAATTCAAATTTCTCTTTAAAATATTCTGGTAGAGTCAGTTAGTTCTATCGTCATTAACAAATTCTATGGCAAAAGTTGAAAATACCAGTATACCTATAAATGTAGTTGAAAAACGATAGAAAACGTTTATTGTTAGTGTTTTAAATATTAAAATGCTTCAATTTTGTAAAATTATTACCGAGTTACTTAAGTTTAGTTTACTTTCTATGTGTATTACTCTTAACACCTTCAGATATAATGATCTTATTCTAGCCATATTCTGTGTGTATCTGTTACTTAACTGGATAATAAAAAGACACAAGAAATTAATTTTCAAAAATTTGACATACAATTTATAACTTAACGCCCTTTTTTATTAAACATACAAGGGAGAAAAAATTTATTGTAATAGATAAATTAAAATATTAGTTCAGAAGTACCGTGTAACATCCAGAAAAATTAGAAAAATTGTTTTTATATTTTACGAATTATTTATATTCAACACTTTCCTAAGAAAATTAGTCAATTAAATTAATGATTCTCTAATGAGAATAAAAAACAAGACAATTTATTAAAATAATCCTCATATTACAATCCTTCAAAAGTTTTTATATTAAAATGATAAAATACAACTAGAAATAACGTGGAATTAAAAAGAAATTCCTTCAATAGAATAATGTTGAGAATGAGATCCCCTTCATTATTAAAATAAATTGATATATTTTGTTCTGAGAAAATACTCTTAACCATATTTATCATTAAAATTTTCACAGCACACAATTTTATTCTAGTATTTACTACTCAGCATCATGCAGTAGTTATAGAAATGGGGGGGTAGAAGGAAAATTTTTTCCATCTTTAACCAAAAAAACATTTCTCAACGCAACACATTCCTTCTACCTCCCAGCTTCCTCTACTTTCTCGATTAAATATCAATTTCCAATCTGCCGGATGTTCATCTGGATCATAATCCAAGACCGGATACTAGTTGTAATTGCCAGGATTAAGGGTTGTCTCTTTACACTAAGATTGCGCCAAACATCGCCAAATTATCGATGGGACGACAATCAATTCACTCTTGTCTCTCTCTCTCGACCCGTCTCTTCTCTATAATTTTTACTTAAATTGTGTTCAGCGTTAGAACATGTTGCTTAGTTATTTGAGAAGAATATTTCCTGGAAATATTGAGCTTCTTTAAAAATTTAAAATATTTAAGGGGATTTTGGTTTATAATTAGAAATTTTTCTTTTTGTGCGTTGAACTTCTATATGTTAAAAAATTAAGGATTGTTTTTAGTTAATTTGCAGTAAATATATAATTATATTTTTTGTAATTCAATTCACCTAGGTGTCATGAGTTAATATTTTTGAAAAATTATGGAATACAATTTTTAGAAATTAAGAATTATATTAGAAAGTAATTTAGATAAATATATTATAAATAAATTTTTTATTGAATTAAAAAAAATCTTTCATAGCTATAAATGTTCTATTGCCTGTCTAGAAATGAAATAAAAGCAATGCTAAATATCATGAACATACTTGTTTTTCAAGAACATAGATTGAAAATTTGTATCGTTATAAAATCGAAATATATTCTCTTTTTTTTTTCCTTCGTAAAAGAAATGAATCTAACAATGTTAAATCTTTTGAAATTGTTTATTCACTATGTATATTTAAAAATTAATTAATTTTTTTCAAATACATTTTTATCTTTTAATTGAAGATTTTATCCTGTTTTGGGATCCAATACCTCAAAGAGAATGGATATTTACATTAAATAATACTTTTTAAAGATTTATCCAGTCACAGCTTTAATAAAAACTTTAACAACACGTGCTCAGAATTGAAGTTTTAAAATAATGTCATATGTGTAATTTTTTGTTACTATTTATTTCATTGAATTGAACCATAAAAAATTCCTCTGTCTTTTTTTGGATGCAAATATTTGAACTAAATTTTCCATTTTGTTCACTGTAAATGATCACGTATTTATTTTTCCACATATTGATGTTTATTTTTTTACATTTTCAATTTTTATAAATAGGAGAGATTTGAATGTTTCTTGTCTTTACTCATTTCCAGTTGTTTTACAAGTACCTTTAGTTTTAGAAGCCCCCTATCAACATTTACTGAATTACCTTTTATTACATAGAACACAATTCTGAAAAATGTAACAACTCTATTTGTCAATTTCTTTAAAACGATTATATATCTAGTAACAACCAATATATATTTTAATCTTCGCCATAAAGAAGATTATCGAATCATTTAACAGTCCCTCAAGTAAAACGTTCTAACAATCCACCATTGTTACGGCCAATGAAATTCTGTTTCACAATCTACCCCACGAAATTTGCATATTTCAAAGATATCTCGAGTTTACCGACGCCTCGAGCAACATGATGATGATTTGTGATTTCCAATTCCACTTAAAGATATGAATCTAGAACTCAGACGGAACCAAATTGGTGAGAACGATAGCAGAGCTTAATCATCCGCAGAAAATTCATTTCCGACCCGTCACTAGATGGATGCTGACGATTACTTTCGATACAAGGTAACAGATCTTTTAATGGACATCACTCAAACCGGAGGAGCAATTTCACAAATCCTTAAACACCTCCCATTACAAAATTCTGAACGATATGCACCTACATCACCCAGTATTTCTTGAACGTATGTCTTCTAAACTACATTAAATTAAACCAGGCACGCTATAGGGTCATCTCGGTAATAAGTAAAGAGACGGTTTTCTCGTTCTTAACTGCTGCACCCCCCACCATGAATGTCAACACAGTGTTAAACTCATTGCCTATGCCATTATGGATTGAAAGGTGAGCCTTTTCCATTTGTGAAAGTGGTTTGGTTTGTGTGTACATTTGTTATTTTTGTGTGCCGGGCGCGTGTGTGTCACGCGGTTATGCGAAGAAGTCGTCAAGGCCTAATGGTATTGAACTGTGAGACTTATTTGCAAGAAAGTAACTATAAAAGGGCTGATTGCTTTCAGCCTGTTTTAAGAAAACGGGCGGAACGAAATTCATCCGATGATTCTTTTTTAGGGGGTGGAAAAACAGATCGATTGCATTAAAATGGACGGGAAAAAAGGTATATTTAGAGTATGATTATGAGATGATTTTGATCTCTGCCTTAGTTCGAACACCCTTACGTTTACTGACGATAGCAATGTCTTGAAACATTTACATTTCATGTAAAAAAGGATATTGATTCAGAAATTTTTCAGTAAAATATAAATGGAACGATAACTTGGTTATTCGGCTACAAAAGTGTTTTTTTTTTATTAAAGTAATATTCAATATGCTTCTTTTCATGCCTTTCATTGCTTATTATGCTACAGTTGAGAGAGACAGACAATGCCTTTTCACTCTCCTCATGCTTAAGCTAATGTAGCTCAGAAAAATTTTTATAATTTTTTTTCCACGTTTTGACTTCTAAATCGTTACACGATTAATTAAATAAAGTACAAATTATTATTTCTTTTCCAGGGGGCTTTAGCTCATCAACTAGGACTTAGAGTTTTCTTTCAGGTCCAGTTTGGCGAACACAGGCCTTTGTTATGGGCAGGGGGGGGGGTACATTCTAAAAATACGTTGACGAAAGCGCCGAAGGTAATTTCTATTGTAAAATTAAAAATGTATCCGTTTATGGGGGAGAGTTGAATCCCCATCGACCCTTTGTGTACACCCCTGTTTAGGGTCCCCTATTCACCTTCTAATTTCGAATCGCAATCATGTGACAAAGTCGATATTTGATCTAGCATTACACTCTCGCCTCCCTAAATCCTGATAAATTTAGTGTGCACTAGCCTCTAAGTAAGAAACCCAGTGGCTTAGAGGTAGTGTATCGCACTTCCACTCCACGTATCCGGGATTCAAATCCCGAGCTGGGAAAGGTCGACTCACCTTGGAAGCTGAACATTGGGGGTTTCGCGTCAGTCTGACCACTTGACCGAAACATCTGAACATGTACCCCTGAACCTAAGGCCACGTAAATTGAGGTAGGCACAGTAGGCCTTGTAACGAACTCTAGACCCCTTCTAAAACTTTAGGTGGCAACGCGGACTGATCCGAAGCCTTGCGCATGCGCGAGTGCTAAGCGAGAGGGAGTCAGCTTTTACCTCTCGAGAACAGTCTGATTCTGTGGGCTCCGCCCATGAGCACAGTGTGGATATCTAGAGACGGTGATTTTCCTCTCGACGAGAGAGACCAAGATTTTGTGTGCTCCATCAACGAGCGTATAGAAATTTAGAAAGTGAGTGATTTCCTCTCGACAAGAGAGACTGTATTTAGCTCCATCAGCGAGCGTAAAGAATGACCTCTCTGCAAATGTCAAAAATCGGATCACTAATGATTTCTACTTAAAAAGTGTAAATACTGTACAAATTTTTTTGTCCTGTGTGTTTGGGAAATAAATCTACAAAAGACCAAATAAGTGCTTATGACGTTACAGCCTTAGTCCTCATGGGCCCCCTCTGAGTAAAAATAGGATTCGAACATGGTGCTTGACTAAAAAGGGATCGGCAGTTCACGAATTTCATATTAAGATATCTTGATTACCTAGGCCGCAAAAACAGCTTCTAAATATAAAGAAAACAATGCATTTTAAAAATAATTATAATCCTACTGACAACAAGAATTTAAAGTGTAAAAACAACAAACACTTTCATTGATTATATATATAAATAGAGCGTTATTGTTTTGCTCCTTTTTTCCCTCTTCATACTATACTAATTTCTGTTGCCTTCTGAAAGCGAAATATTTCCACTCATGCTCATCACTGCAAACTAAACTCGGTAGTTTCTACTGCTGCCACCGAAAGAGAGGCCACTGATTCTTCAACTGGAAGCGTTATAATTACGCTTTAAAAAAAATAACCGCAACAAAACAAACACTGAGGAGTCGCTTTTCTTTGCCATCGCATACCGTACCTCTCTCTCACGTCATATTTCATCCGACCTCTGTGAGATGGTTTTCAAAATCGACGTTCCCCCGACGAGACAGGCGACGACGTGGGACACAAGGCCCCCTTTGTCCCGGCTCACTGGACCGTCACCCTCCGGTCCCTGAGAAAGGTCTCGGGGACCAGATGCTCCGGGGTAGTGAAATGAAGCGACCGTTGATGTGTTTTAAGTGAGTGCTGCTCTAAAGTGATAAAACTCCCCATGAGTAAGAATCGAGGCGGGGATGCTTGTCTACTTATTGAGCTCATTGACTCCGAATGCAGTGCCTTACGATAGAATTAGTTCGGCTACTGGAGCTTTTTTTTTCTTCAGTCTAGTGTTTCAATACTTTATGCTGTAGAGCTTTGATGTATGCGCTTTGAATGTCATTAATTCTTTATGCTCTTATTCTGTCTGTTTTTACGCATAGCATTGTGTGTTGTTGTTTTTCAATATCGTTAACTTGGCATGCTGCTTTGGTGGGACTTTTCTCATACCTGGTAACCACTGGCGTACTTAGTCCTGCATGTGTGTGTGTGGGCCCTGTATCAAAATACTTTAAGGGGCCCTTTTTGGGAGCCACTCGGGATTTTACAATGTTTTTCTCACACATTTTGGGACCTCTGTAGCTTGGGGGCCCCGTATCATTGATACGGTGGTAGTTACGCCCCTGCTGGTAACCGTTCGTTAAAAGAGATTGTGTTGCATTCTGGTTGAAAAAAAATGATGCTTTTATTTTAATATTTTTTCAGAGTATAACATAAATTAAGCATAAAACGTCAAACGCGAAGTGACTTCAGAGATCAGAATATTTTATAACTGTTTTTATCCCTAAGCCATCGTTGGAATAATTTATCTTCAAGAATTAATAATTGAAAAATCTCGTAAGATAGTGAATGGATTTGCTTAAGAATCAAGGACTTTCAAAGGACAATCAAGTTTTCAAAGCTTAAACTTTCTACGGCACTCTTTATAACAAGGTTTGGTATTTAAATATATTAAAACATATTGATGAGGCCCTTAAATTCACTGGATTTTATTTATGATTTGTATTTCTTTCTTTCCATGAGTGGAAAGTTTTAGCATAACTTTAATAGGAGTGAAATATTTTCTAACATAAAATTGTGGAGAAAAAAATGAATATAAAAATGAATATGCAAGACGAGGTGAGATGTATTGTTATTAAAAAAATTATATGATAGCTGATTTTTAAAATAACTTTGTAAACATCCAATGGAACTGTAATTCTCTCTCTCTCTCTCTCTCTGAGTTTCATGTTTTGATGTAAAAAATAAAAGTGCGTGAAAATTAAAGGGATTATTCTGCTGATTGGGTTTTATTAAAAGCACGAATTCGTTGATGCCAGATTTTTTAAAGCAAGCAGAATACCTTCATTTGATATCAACCAAACTAATTGAGTAAGCTCTTGTTCACAGTTGCATCTAATATTTAGTAATTTTTTTTCTCACCTAGAGTAAAATTCTAGTAAAAATTTTCCTATTTTTTTTTAAGACAAAAACGGCTCAGAAATTCCCCAAATAATACACAAGCACACATAAAAAATACAATTTCAAAAGAACAATACAAAAGAAAGCCTTCCGAAAAAAAGATCGACAGACGGACAGACAAACGGCTCGGATTTTCCCTCCTCTCTCACCCCTACCCTTCTCCGACATTCCTTATTTACCAAGGCGAGCCAGAAACACCCCCTAAGTCATCCACTCACGTAACTCTATTACGTCACGTGACGAGCCGCCGGGTAATGCGATTTCTGTGCTCATCTCGGCGTCCCTCCCCCTTCTCCACGGGTTGCCAGAGCAGAGGGCGCCAAGAGCTCGCCAAGGAGATGGGGAGGATTAAAATGATGCGCCTCATTCACGAAAACGATTAGGTTTTTAATTAAAAGCACGAATTGGGTTTTTGAAGAAAAGGAGAACTGGTTTCGGCACTGGTTTCTCCGCTTGTTCGTTCATTGATAAATGATGCGGTGTCGGCGTTCATGAATGAGGTGTTAATAATGGATACGCATAGTTTGGCGTGAAAGTATGGAATGTTTTTGAATCATTCTGATTCTGTGGATATTTTTAGAAGAAAGTTTGATTTAGATTCTCGGAATGTGTGGGGCCAGAAGACAACAGAAAAAATATAAACGCATTTATAGAAAACGGGAAAGAATTATAAGAGAGCAATTATGATGTTAAAAATAATAAATTTAGTATTTAAAATGTTTTTAATATTGTTCTTTGAAAAATTTAAAGTACAATTTTTTTCAAAATAAGGATGTATTGTTTTGTTGAGTCCAAATTGTGTTTCCGAGCTTTGAGTAACATGAATATCATTTATATTTGTTCTATAATTTCTCCATATATTGTTTGCATCCATGTATATATTTTTAAATATATATATATATATATATATAATGCTTTCTCCTCGTCTAATATCACAGTAAACTTAGCAATTAAAGTTTCGAGAATTCACCAATTATTTACCCTAATAAAATTGATTTCAGATAAATATCGGATACATTTGAAAGCCCGCCAGTTGGAATAACGATGGAAAAATTATATCTCGGATAGTTTTACAATATATTTTTTACTCGCAAGTCTACAATAAATATATTATTCATTTTAGAAATTACTTTTAAAAATTATAAAAATAAAATTCTCCATGGAAATTATATTTTATAGAACCGTATCTGAAACCCACTTGCCTTTTTTTTTTCTCCTTTTTTTCTGAAATGGTAGAGAGACTTGATAGCACGTAATTTTAAGAGTCAACTCGTATGCTATTTTTGTTTAAAAATAGAATTATATACCCAAATGTGACCAAATCTTATAAAAGTACGTTTTCTCATGTTTCATTGAGTTCGAAATTCTAAACGCATAGCCTTCTTTGATCTGATGATTGAATAAGTTTGAAGTCAGAGTTTTTTTTGTATAAACTTTCCTTTTTTTGCTTGATTGAAAAAAATAATATACAATTAAACTAAAGCACGCTAGCGTTTCTCCATGTATTCAAACATCACGAGTCATATGTCATGGAATAAATTAGGAAAGTGGAGAAATATCTTCATAAATAAAATTGATTACTTTATTATTTATTATTATTATCTGCATTTCAGTTTAATATTTTGTTTTATAGCATTGGTGCATTCTTCAAAATGACACGATTGTAGGTATCAAAACTTGAATTCTTTCTCTCTCTCTCTCTCTTTTGTCAATTTCTTATGGATATTGAAAATTTTTATATTTTATGCTACAGTAGAGCCTTAATAAATACAATTTTAAATAATTTTAATTTACTTTTTTTATCGAGTTGCATTGATAAAATCAAAACATTGAAATAATCATCTAGTATTGCATGGCTTTATCGAAAGGAATTCAGAAGTTTTTAAATTTGTTTTTATTGTTTCAAATAAAAATGTGAGTTTAGAAGCGAAACATTTGCATTTTGAATTCAAGTGAATCCAATACTAATAATAAATTTTAAATAACTTTTAAACTTTTTAATTGATTTAGATCGATTAAATTATTTGCGGTAGCAAAGCAATGATCTAGTATTGCTGGATATTACACAACGTAAGCAAACTAAATTCTGATGTTTTGAGATTTTATTTTTATTTAACTGGAAATTGAGACAGAGTGTAAAATTTGCAATTACGGGTCGAGGAATTATTATTATTCATTTTTTTAATTAACAAATAAATTTATATCAATCAAATTATTTAACATTGAACAAATAATCTATATCATTGTACGAAATTTCACAAATGTTCTCATCTTCGCAAATTTTTTAAATTTTATTTTTTGGCGTAGGAATTTTTTGAGAATGTAAAAATAGCTTTTCACTCTCAAATAGAATTAAAAACAATACATTTAATATAAGTCTGTCCTCATTAATGATATATCAATCAACTTACTAAACATGAAACAATGCCTTAGAATCACACAAGTAACAGAAACCTCACATAAAAGTTTGAAAATGTTTCACTGATTGCCAGACAGGTTTATTTCAAATTCCTCGGAACGACAATCACTGTTATCTCATCTGGAAGAATGGTTGGCAAATAGATATACTTTTCTTGAATGGCATTTACACTCGGTAAAGTTACCGTTAATCACCGTCTGAAAAAATAGCGCTCTATGAAAGAGATAGAACTAATGGAGAGAAAGAGCAAAAAAAAAAAAAAAAAAAAAAAAAAGCAGCTGCGCGACGATTTGGGGCTCATCCAAACTTACTTAATGACGTGTTAATGACACCAAAAATAACTAACTTCTCAGAAAGTGATGACGGAATGGATCATAATTCCTCTGTTTCATTATGATATGAAAGGAGGAGTTATTAAATTGTCACGAGGTGTTTTGATTTGGGTTGGTGAGAGAATGGGAGTTTAAAGAAATCGCAGGATAGCTTATTTAGAATAGAAAAGGAGAGCAATTTTTCACGAGCAAGGCTGTAGTTAAAGGATAGGTTTATTGTTATGTGGTATTAAGAGATATGGAGAGTTGCGCTTTTTAGAGCATTCTGGGATCAAATTATGTGTTTTCAAGTAAAACTATGTAATTTGAACTCAATTTCAGTTCAGATTAAAATAAAGGAAACGTAATTATTGAAGCATTTATTTGCATAAGATTTACAATTGTCTGAGGTATGAACAGGGACGTCTTAAGACTTCTTGAGGCCCTGGGCCCTCACGCAAAAGTAAGACCTAGGCCTATACACAAATGTAGGCCTCACCTATAACCCTTAAAAATACATACCATTAAAAGTACATAGCATACGTTGTCAAATACTCGTACAAACAATACCCCGAAACAAATAAATGAGCATGATTTACAATTTTACAAACTGGCTCGACCAACTGCAGCCTTTTAACTGAATGAGTAATGATGGCGTATGGTGGTAGGCCAAGGCCTTGTACATGGACGACGGTCAAAACATGCCAAATCTTTCGAAATTCCCAGTTTTTCTAAAAATAAAACCGGAAGAAACATTTGAACGTTGAAATTATTCGAATCATGATCTTACTAAGCAATTCCGGTTTATCCATTGGATGTTTGGGGCGGGCGCCCAGGGGCACGGAGCCCGGATAAGCTGGAATTAACCAGATTTTCTGGTTATAAATTTCGATCCGCCAGTACCAAGGAGTCCTGTAGATCTCCTACGCTCAGGATCTGAAATGAGCTTAAATCGGCACTGTTATTAAGGCTGAGTCAAGGACAAGACGAGGCCCCCGTTGTGGCTGAGGTCCTGGGCCCGGGCCTAGATGGCCAATGCCTTAAGATGTCCCGCGGGGAGAAAAATAATAGTTACTTTCTATAATTAAAAAAAAAAATTTTTTAAGTAATTCTCTTTCCTTACTTATTACAACTATTCATTACTTATAGTTAAAAAGGATGGCTAATAGAAATAATATTTTAATTTATATGACAAGCACATTGGTTTTATTTTGATTTAAGTCACACTCTGAAGCGATGTGGGGATTAGTAGTGACGGATCACGGATTTTGAATTGCTGTCAAGTGACGAAGACGATGTCTGAGCTAACAGCTCCCTCTCCTAGCTTCCGCACTTCATCAACGGGAAGACTTAGTGTCTGTATAGATTTAATGTGCATCAGCCCCTCTACACGGCAGACTTTAGACAAGCACATTGAGAAAATCTCATTATTTAAATGAATCTAAAATATTAAGTGCTTCTTAATGTTATAAATAATTTACATACTACTCGTTTATATTCAGTTCAAATAATTTGAGTTATAAATTATATATATATATATATATATATATATATATATATATATATATATATATATATATATATATATATATATATTTAGATTGCAAATCTTTAAAAAAACATTACAGAGTATTAACGGCATGTCATGAGTTCAAGCCTAGTACCGCTGAAGACCTGCTGTGTAGGGGAGGAATGCACGTTAAAGTTGTCGAGAGCTCAAACGTCCTCCAGTTGGTGCGGTGAAGGTAGTTAGGAGAGGAGGGCTGCCAGCTTAGGTGTCGTCCACGTCACTTGACCAGGGTTCAAAATGACGAGGACCGTCGCTAAAAGCCCTTGAACAGCTGAACATTGCGACATTAATCTTAACTCACTCACTCACTCGCTCACTTACACAGTATTAATGAAATTAATATAGCTTTTATTGAAGCTTAATTTTTGATAAAATAAAGTAAGATTTTTCTTCATTTTTCGAAAAAATGTTCACCGCATTGCATAGATTAATCAATTTAAATACATTTCTACTGTAACAAATAAATAGATGTTCCATGCTATACTTAACGAATAAATTTCGTTGTTTGTCAATGACTTACTGATAAAACAAGGGGATATTTTTCAGGAAATTTTTATTTCAAATTAAGCAGATACAAAAAAAAATTAGATTTATAATTTATTAAAGTTTGTTACCCTCTCTTTCCCTTCATTTCCAATCTCTACACCAGGGAGAATAAATGCGTAATTGTACAAATAAGGTAAATAAAAAGAGCACGAAAGAAGACGTTTTGGCTTCAACTTAAGTTGCTAATAGGAGCGATGAGTCGCCAGATGTGGGTGCCGGTTCGCTCACACTTCTCTCTGGTTGTATGTCATCCATTTGATCCGATGCAACATCCATGTGAGTGCATTGCCACAAACGCCATTTCACACAACAGACCCTCTCTTTCAAAATCGAGCAGCCAGGCCTTTTTCCCCTTCTTTTAGCCCTTCCGATTCACTTGCTTTTTTCTCTTTTCTTTTTTCATTTCCAGCTCCCAGGGAAAAGGTTTTATACATGGAAATTCGGGAGAGACCTATTATTTGCTCCAACTTTGGGAGGCACTTTTTTTTCCTTTAAAAAAATTTCTGTTTTAAGGTAGAGATTTTTGTGGCTTAGGAAAAAGAAAAAAACGAATTTTGCGTGTGTGTGTTGGAAGATTTTGAGTAAAAAAATTTTTTTTTAAAATAGTATATATTTTGAAGAAAAATTTTTTAAAAAAATTTAAAATGATTCTATATATAGTTTAAGTTAAAAAATATTATTAAACACTATTTTAAGTAAGTGTGAGGTTTATAGATTCGGTATACTTCTTTAAATATAAATAATGATTATATTTAGTTGTATGACCATCCATTTTTCGTGATTTCTTTTTATATCTGTATTATTTTCGGTGTGCATGTGTAAAAAAATATTTGTGGAAAAAATGTATAGTTTCTCAAATTTATTTTTAAAATTACGAAAAAAAAAAAGAGTTAAAGTAACCAGTGTGTTAGTGTTAGCCTAAGAATTAGTCAATCCTCGATTCTTGTTTAAAATCTCAAATGAACTATCAATAATTTTATTTCAAAATGAATATTAGTTATAAAAAGGAAGATCCTACTTATATTACTTAATTTTTTTAAAAAAACCCCACTTTGTTTTCATTTAAGACAATGTTTACACTTGTCCTTTTATGTGAATACAGAAACAATGAAGGAAAAAAACTTTTTTTTTGTAGTAAAATACTGAACACACCAATCAAGCCTATATTAATTTATTATGCATATGTTAATTATTATTTCTCAGAACCGAACTTTAATACAAATTAAAATGCACCTATTTGATAGTTTATTTTATTCTCTGTAGATTATTAGATAGACTATGTATCTAATAAGTCACTAGAAAATGCCTTTTAAAATAGATGCCATGATATTCTACTTGAAGTAACTAATATTCATGTTCTAAAGATTTATATTATCACTTCCTCTAAGTGAGAGAGATAACATACACACAGTAGCGCACACAGGAATTTTTAAAGGGGGGGTTCGGGGTCGAAAGTTCACCTTTCTTGTATCATGCTCCTTTTGATTTTGTCGATTTTCGGGAACAAAACACAGTAAAAAACTAATTAATGAATAAATAGTTAGCATTAATTAGTAAAATTAATCATTAATAACAAATACTTAATTAAATTTTACGTACTGTATACTTAGAATTATAATCAATCGGAAAGAAATCAAGGGCTTTGGGGGGGGTCCAGACCCCCAGCCCCCCCCTTGTGTTCGCCACTGCATACACACAAACTAGTAGTGGTCATACAAAATCTAGTTACATAAGAATAAGTATAATATTAATCCCATATACCGAGAGTTAAATACATTTTTTTCTTCCTTTTTTTTGTTGGAAAGAAATATTCATATCAAAGTGTGTCACGTATCTAAAGTCGTATTATAATAGATTTTTTAAAAACCCATCACACTGATGTTATAGAGATTTTTTAAAAAGATAAATTTAATGATTTGAAAATGGCGGGTAATTTTTTTTAAAATTTATCTAAATAATAATAAAATATCTTTTCTGAAATATAGTTGCATGGTAGTGATTTTGATAATATTAAATCACTTAAAATAACTTTTAAAACTCGTTTTACTTTGTATTATGCCGTTTTATTTTTGTTTTACTCGTACGGATGTCAGGTTCGAATACACATTACACAAAAAGACAACGAAAATTCATTAAAATACGAACGACAGTAGGTGTTTTTCAAATACGACCAGCAAATAGTTAGGGAAAACTTTGTACTCAAGTATACAATGGAAAATAATGTCCATGAGTTGTTGCCTATCACGAAAGTTATTAATTTATTTTTAAAATAAAAAAAAAGATTTTTGCTGGCTATATTAAGTATAACTATTCCATAAAACGACGAATAAATTTCTAATTTACTCGTATTTACAAGAAAAAATTTCAGATTTGCTTGATTTTTGAACATCTAATGCTAACATTCAAAATAAAGATGTAAAACACTAAGAAATAGTTAGTGGCAGAAAAGCAAAAAGTTTTAGTTAGAAATCCAATTTCCTATCATCTAAAGAGTAACAGCGCATTTTAGGCAAAATCTGTGAAACTTAGAAGCAAATATAAAAATATTATAGAAAAATCGCAGAAAGAAGTCCTGTTTTCCAAGTGTACGTTTCCCCTCTCTTCTCATTTCACCATCTTTTGTCTTTAATTGCACATCAATACAAAGAATAACTCTCGCTGCTATAAAATTTCTTTTCTGAGCGCTGTAAATCTTCCCAACTGGAAGTGGCAAAAAGATATGCTACAATGCAGAGTCGTCTGTATGCGTCATATTAGAGAAGGAACTGTACATTTGTGAGAGAAATACTAATTACTCGCATATCTTTCGCAACTCTCTCATTCTTATAAAAAAACATAAAGAAGAAATGAATGAAAATTTTTCTCTTTCTCTCGCGGACTTTTGGAGGAGCTGACAAATTTAAAACTTACTTTTTTTTCTTTGTTGTTCTTCCTTTTTCCTTCGAATGCACAAAAGAGAAAAAGAAAAGAAAAAAAAAGGGCTCACTCTGTACGTTTCTTCTCGCGTTAAAAAAGAAAAGTAAAAATTACCGAGTCTTTGGGTATAAAAGGAATTGAGTGAGAATGAAAATTTTCTCGACGAAAATTACTTTTCTTTTTAGAAGGAGTGTTTCCCCCCTTTTTTTTCTTTGTTATATATATTTTCCTTCGCCGGATCCTAGCTTAGCAGAAAGCGTTCGCCTCCTCAATATATCCAGGGCGTTGTTATATACTTTCAGAGAACCGTATTTTCTTCATAATTTCCTGAGGACCGATATTTGTTTCGGTAATTGGGTTTCAGAGAGGCAGATGGGAGGATGACACATTACTCCAGAAGGAGGAGAGGCTCTTCCTGCTCTTTTTTTTCCACCTTTTTCTCTCTTGCTTTTCTTTTGTTTTACTCAGAGTGTGAAGTGAATGCTAATAATTATTCCGGATAACATTTTCGAGATAAATCGGAATAGTCAAAAAGCGGAAGTGAATAAGTAGTATTTTTTTAGCTATCCTTTCAACTATCGTTTTTAACAACGGTAAAAATTATAGTGCAAGATTCTTAAAAATATTAATATTTATGCATTAATGTGATTAATTTTAAATACATTTTAATTTGATTTAAAAAAAAGGTAGACTTTTTATTAGTATAAGTAATTTGAACTAGAGATCTCTTATTGTTCTGTTTTAGATTTTGAATTTTTGTAAAATCCGGCGTATAACGCGCACTTTTAACACAAAAAATAAGAACGAAATTTATGGGTGTGCGTAATACTCCGAGTATAAAAATGATAGCTTTAAGAATAATAAAAAAAAGAGATGAGCATAAAAAAATACTTCTAAATGTATCGAAATACTTTTTATTTTAAAGAAATAACATAATTTATGAATTTCAAGCAGTAGCGCACACAGGAATTTTTCAAGGGGGGGGGGAGTCCGGGGTCGAAAGTTCACCCTTCTTGTATCATGCTCCTTTTGATTTTGTCGATTTTCGGGAGCGTAACACAATTATTGAATAAATAATTAGCATTAATTAATAAAATTAATCATTAATAACAAATACTTAATTAAATTTTACGTACTATATACTTAGAATTATAATCAATCGGAAAAAAATCAAGGGCTTTGAGGGGGTCCGGACCCCCAGGACCTCCCTCTTGTGTGCGCCACTAATTTCAAGAGATGCAATTCGAGAAGTATACTATTTTTTCAAAAGCCTAAGATATTACCTCGAATAAATTACTTCAAACCTAATAGCACTGCATACGTACATTTAAAGGGTTTTCATAAAAAAAAAGTGGGTGTGCGTAATATGCCGAATATGCCTCAAAATTAAAAATAAAAATGCAGCTTGAAAGTATAGGTACGCTGTAAGATCGTCTTGTGGGTGAATTAATAAGCTCTAATTAACCGGATTTACCGTTTTTATTATTTCCTTCAAAACACATCACTATATTAATAATTTCATTTACAATTAAAAATCACAACGGAAACTACAAGCAGCTTCGTCCATCTTACGTTCGAGACTATTCTTCTTCTCTCCTTCCCGCTCAAAGGCCAAAACAGTTCACAGCAGCGCCCTCTTTCTAGTCTATCGTGTGCTATGTGTCAAGCCTCCTGGTGTACTATGTGCCACGCCGTTACAACGCGTTATACGCCAGATTTTACGGTAATTACATTTGTAATGTCGAATAAGAATTGTTTTAAAAAAATGAACTTTGTGATTTTTTAGAATTTGTGGCGAAATATAAAGGTTAAATTTGGCTGTAACAATTTATAAATTAAATGGTAAATGTTTACTTGTAATCAATTGAAATTATTTAATATATATAATTTATTAAGATTTAATATGTATTAAGATTTAATATGTATAGTTTATTAAGATTTTAATTCAGGTTAAAAAAAATTGTTTTATACAATTATTGTAAGATATTACTTATTTTAACCACAAAAACATGAGCTTATAATTTATGACATATCAATTTATTATTAAAAAATGAACACAATTAAAGTGAATAATATTGAAAAAAGTTCAAAAGATTTAATTTTATTGATTTGCTCTGCAATAATTCTGAGTTACTGATTAAGATATTGATCAATACAGATCATTACTCACAAAAGTGATTTTCTTTATAAAGTCTTCCCCACCTTCAAAAATCACACCACAGTGTCAACATCTGTGACCAGGTTGAATAAGGTAGCATTAATATAACCTTTTGAGGTGCCACTGAAGACATATCTCCTATACCATTAAGTCACCAAATTTTCACAACTCTTCATATGTTGACTTTGAATTCTATCCATAATGTCCGCCGTTAAACCCCCACTTTTTAAAAATCTTTTTATAATGGCTTTCCTTATATGTTTTAAAGTTTGAACTCGTGTATCTTCTGAACCCATAAAATATTGATAAAAATAAACTGCTCAACATAAAATAACTGGATATATGGATAAATCACTTGATCTAAACAGAATATAAATAAGATAACTGTGCTCTGTACAAACTATAAGGTAAGTCAGAATGGATATAGCGGTTACACAAACGGCGATAACTATTTAATGGAAGAGAATTTATCGATAAGAATTTATCGATTGACTCAGCCTTTCATCCCTTCAGTGGGTCAATAAAAGGAGTACCAAGCTTGCTTGGGAACTTAACACTGGGGGTTTCGCGTCAGACTGACCACCGGACCAGAGCATCTGCTCATGCACTTCAGGGCCCAATGCCGCCTATACTGAGTTGGGCACAGTAGGCCTTGACCCTCATGGGCTGTTGCACCACTGATTTGAGATTTTGAATAGACGGAACTTCAGAATATTGTATACGTACGTCATAGATGTTTGATGTGACTTCCCTTAGTCTCACACAGACAACATCTAGGTGGTACTCCATTTCACAGCATACGTTCTGAAGCATTTGTGCAGTCACCGACGCAAGCGCATTGCAAATGTGTACTTTCAGTTCTTCTATTGTTTGATGCATGGGAAGCACATACTACACCCTAGGTGTGTGTCTTTCACACAAACCCATAAAAAAATCGTATGGTGTCATGTCCGGCGATTTTGGTGGCCAAGAACCGAAGACATCATCGGCATCTCCACTTTGACCAATCCAACGCTTTGGAAGAATTTGGTTTAAAAATGTGCGAGCCTCCGTACCCCAGGGTGTAAAGGGGGGGCTCTATCTTGCTGAAAGATGAAATTCGTGGAATAAATCTGGCTGTGGCATTAACCATAGCTGAAGCATAATATGTCAAGGTGAACGTTTGATGTAACACTTCATTCACTCAAGAACAAAAAAAGGACCGTACAATGTACGTTTTTCTTGTCCGTGTGACCAAGGGAAGTAACATAGAACACCTATGACATGTGTATACAAAATTTTGAAGTTCCGCTTACATTCTGTGAAAATCTTATCGATAAATTCTTTTCCATTAAATAGCTATAGCCATTAGTAATCTCTACATTCATTTTCACTTACCCTATACAAAAAAGCTGACTGCTTTGCATAGAATATGAGTAAACTGACAACTCTATACACAATACGAGTAAGCTGATTGCTCCATACAAAATAGAGTAAGCTGACTGCTCTGCATAGAATATGGATAACTGTTCCTTGCAAAATACCGAATAGTCTGTTCTATACAGAATACAGATAAGATGACTGTTCTACATAGAATATGGATAAAATGCTTGAGTGTGCTCCAAACAAATTATAGATGAACTAATTAATCTACACTAATAAAAGTAAGCTGAATGCTCTGCTCTGATTATGAACAAATGACTGATTTTTACAAAAGTTCACACGGCCATCCTTTGTCTCGATCTAAAAATGTCATTTGTGTACTCTGTCAAAAAATAAATAAATAAAAATAAGAGACAAGAATTATGTAAGTTGAAATTCTTACCTCCTTCGTCCCTCTTTCTCTTATGTGACGGGTCATGTTGTTGAGGTGCAGAGGGGTTGGGGATGCCTAAGATGCCGTTGATGGAGTAGGAGGGTCGTTGGGGCTCGTGTGCCGGGGGTGCGTGGGCGATGACGGAGGTGGCATTCGACGTCGGCTGCGGACTGTGGCCACCGTTTAGGTGACCAGTGGACACGTTCACCTGTTTCGCCTTCTCGGCTGCTTTGTTGCGTACGATCCTGCAAAGAGAAAAAGAAAATTCTCACCTCAAGATTCATTCACAGATTTCTTTAAAATCAGTAAATTAAAAAAAAGGTCTTTACTTCAACGCAAAAAATTTATTTGATTGTTTATCAACATTGCTCTAAGAAGGTACACTAGGACTATTGAGACGAACCTCATAATTTTGAACCTTTGGTAAAGTTTTTTGAGACATCTGTGCTGGCTCTCCCACTCTATGAACTTTCATACCATGCCAGCGTAGGAACTTTGAGCCTGCACAGGTTTAACGTGCATCATCCATTCTAGATAGCGGTCTTTTTCAACACCAGAACATGAACCTGTAACTCGACTAAGCCGGCCATGAATACGAGATCTTGACTCTTTGGCTACCGTGACAACCCTACGTGTTAGAGACCTTACGCAAAAATTACATTTCCCTAACTTGACTAACAGTGTTTGAGAGGTTGTTGTTGTGATCGTGTCCTTCCCGAAGGGAAGGAATGAAAGTTACTTGAGCCTGAGACAGTTTGGACTTCTTTACGATAAATGGCGACACCACATATCTCCACCTCCTCAATTTAGGCATGGAACTGGAGGGGAGGGAAATATCCAGCCCCCTGCACCCGTGGTTTCTGCTGCGACCACCTACAATATTTGGTGGCATCGGGAATCGAGCCCAAGCCTTCTGGTTTGAAGTCCGATGCTTTAACCACTAGGCTACCCAAAGCCCCGTTTGAGAGGTAAGCACATTAGTATGCTGAATTTTTTAAAAAAAATTGAAGTTTTTCACTCAAATAATATTTGACATAGTATATTATAATTGAAGGCCGAGTGGTAGCGTATAGTGCTTCCACATCACAGGTCCGGGTTCTATTCCCGGGCTGGGCAAGGTCGTCTCTCAGCCTTTCACCTTTACTGTAGTGGGTCAATAAATAAATACCAAGCTTGCTTGGGGACTTAAATTCTGGGGGTCTCACATCAGACTGACCATCTGATCGGGACATCTGCTCATGCACCTCAGCGCTCAATGGTCACGTATATTGGGCTGAGCACATTAGGCTCTGGCCCTCATGGGCTGTTGCACCACTGAGTTTGAGTTTATGTTATAACTACGAAGCGTAATGGAATAATAAAATAACGAATTTTGAGGATTGAAAATACGTCACACACTATAGGATTCATTAATACACTAAATTATTCTAATTGTATAATTATATAGATCGAGATATTAGTGGAATGACGCCAATACAAACAACACCCAAAAAGAAAAAAAATCACAGCGTTCGCTTCCATGTAATGCAGTGAAACATGACGTCACAAAGGGATCGTGACACCCCCCACTTAATGGATAAGTGGACTACAATGGCCAATGATGACATTATTCTGCACTTCCCTTCCCCCCTCATTCCACTTTATTGACGACAATATTGAGAGCTTTAGATGAGGGGAAAGTGCTTCGGCAGTTTACTTTTACAGTTCGTTATTGTGTTTATAATTGAATTATATTCCACTTCTGTGTGTCAACAGTTGCTTTTGGATTCACAAACTAGAGTTTGTAATGAAGAGGGAGTGTTGAATGTGTAGAATGGTGGATATTAGATGAATCGAATGCTTATTGAGATGCTTCAAATGAACTATGTTTTCAGAATGGCTTGCTTGAAATATTAATAATCATTTGGGGAAGAATTCGAAAGGGCACAATAAAATTAGAAATGAGAATTAATTATTTTCCGGTTGAATATATAATATTTGTGAAATCAAGCAATCGCTTATTAATTTTGAAATTTTGTTTTTAAAAAATATGCGAGATATTTAACTTTTTTAAATCGTCATCGAACTTAGTAGTGTAGTGAGTAAGTTTAGCGTAATGAGAATGGCAACAAACTGTTTTGTTAACAATGATTCGCCGGTGAGCAACTTGGCACTCATTACGATTTAACATATCACATAGCTCGTATTTTGTTTTTACATTCCTCATATTCATATTCTAATGTTTTATATCAATCAAATTTTATTTATGAACTGGTATTCTTTTGAGAAAGCGATTCTGCCCCATCAGTTTTAACATATTTAATTAGTTTTAACTAAATAATCACAATTAACTGCTGTAAATATGTCTCTAATTCTTCTTGATTTCTTGAATTAACTCCAAAATATTTATTTAAATTTCATGTATGATAAACATATATTTTAAAAGAATTGATAAAAATATTTGTGTGAAATATACACGATTTATTTTGTTTGAAAAGCAAAATGAAAAACATCTAGTAATTACTAATTGCATTTTTGAAGGTTTTATTAAGGAATTTATCGGCCTTAATACATAGATGAGAATAATCAATACAGAAACAAACTTTAGTGAAACTTAAGTTTTCAATAAGTATTATATCTACACAATATAGGAAGAAGAAAGAATTTTTTGCAGTAAAGTAAAAAAAAATTAATTAAATCAGTCGAATTGAAAGAGATAAAAGTGGGGACTATTTTTTCAAAAATACCATAGATACATTAAAAGCTAACTAACAGTATGTATTTTTTCAAAGAATTATTTGCAGAGTTTGTAGATTGAGATAATAAAAACTGGTTATTTTGGAATAGAAAAAAAAGAATGCAAGAATAATAATGGCAGATATAAATACACAAAATAAGATTTTTCTCATAAAATATGATCATCATATTTAATATGCATTGAAAAATTACATTTCTTTTGTTTAAGCTTAAAAACAGCAAATTGCTTTATAAATAATTCTCAAAGTAAAATTAATGAAATTAAAAATTTAAGAATATTTCTAAAATATCATTTAACTTATTTTATTTAGTAGCTCATTTATTTAATTTAAAATTTTTTACTGATATTCTGTAAGGTTTTACTGCCTTGATCTTATAATAACATTTACTTAAACTGATTTAAAAGTTATTTCTACAATTTGCCAGGGAACTCATTTATAACAGTTTCTATGTGTAACGATTTCTTTATCGAATTTCATTTCGTTTCCGGTCATTCCATACTTGACTAAAAAAAAAAGATAGCAGATTTCAATAATAACCAAGAATAGATTCGATTTAAAGTATCTGAGTTTTTTGCGCCTTCAGATTTCTTTTACTTCTGTAGTCATTCAAATGAGAATTAGATGGGGGGGAGGGGCATTCCTTCTTTTATTCCCTCAAATACCTTCTTCATGGAATCGTTTTTGATTGGATACTTAAATTTTATGTATCAGCCATCTCGGGAATAAAAGTGAGTTATTTACATTTAAGCAATTTTCAACTCGTATATTTTCAAAAATAACATTGCATCCCAAGTTTGGATCACTCTGTATACTTTTAGAATAAACATATTTATTATTTTATCAAAAGAAAAAGCGTATGAAGTTAAAAATATATAAAGCGGAGTTAACATGCTTTTTTTTTACAATGTAACATTACATGCATTTTTGTTTAACAATGATTCAAAAACTTAAATCAATAGCGGTTTTTTTATAGATTTACAGATCAGACATATTTATTTTAATTTAAACTCATTTATGTTTAATTTTTGGTAATAATTTGTGTCTAAATAGCATTTTTCATTTACCTTAATTAAGAAATATGAATAATGGGCTTGTGGAAAAATTTTAACAACTTCAGAATATTACAGAACTTTAAAAAAAGTTTAAAACTTCACGGAAAATTTCATTTAAGTGAGTTTTCCATTAGTTATATGACCTAATGTTGCTTTTATACGCAATGGGAGTTATTGATAATGGACCTCCTAATATCGAAGTGTGGTTTAGTGACGAAAATAACACCAAATCTGGCATCTCTAAATTTCCACACAGTACTAACGGGAGGACTTGAATGAAGGAGAGAAGATAATGTTGTTTTCTTTTAAGAGAAATTACTTTCAGTGAAATAAGTTTATTTGTATATATTCGGATAAAATTAATAAATAAAAAACGCGCGATAGTATTTAAGAAATCATAGTTCGAAAATATAAGAGGGGAAGTAACAATGCTTTTTAATGAAGATTTGATCATAAATATTTATTTCTCATGTGCACGAAAACATTGGAAGAATCTTCAAAAATGACCAACTCTTTAGTTAAGTAAAATAATAAAGCACAATAACAATAATAAAATTATAAATAAATTCATTTTAATATCTAAAAATCATTTTAATTACACACAGCTATAACAGAAATTTATCAAAATCTGAGAAAATCCTCACGGAAAACAGCTAGTTCTTTCGTTTGTTTGAGCTTTGGTTTAAAATCCTGTTCTCGTACCTCTCTCCCCCTCACACGTGCTTCGAGAATGGATTGGCCAACCCCTCCCTTATCTGATGGTCTTGCCATCCACCCAATTAAATTTCACTTTCAATTTCACTGAGTACGCGGTTGCCCCTCGAAGAAAAATGAATGCACAACGCCGAGGGGTAAGGTGGATGTTTTTTCCTTTCCTTTTTTTCTTTAAAAAAGGCTTCTTTCTTTCTTCCTATGCATTTATTTTTCCTTTCTTTTTTTTTCAAATAGATGTTGATTCAAACAATTGGGAAAGAACATGAGAGATTTTTGAAAAGAAAAAGTTAGGTAAATCAGGAAATATCGCTACGTTTTGGAATATGCCTGTTTCTGCTTATGTAACTCTTCTAGCAAATAAGTAGTAGTAATTAAATTTAATGTAAATTATTCCAAGTAAAAAATAATCATATGAAACTTAAAAAAAAGAAAAGAAAATGTACAGCATATTTATGTTAAGGCGTATACATCAGATATTTTTTTTCTTTAAACAAAAAAATTAGTAGATACAGTAATATTAAAATTAAAGTAAAAATTAATTTGTTTTTATATTATGTTATTAAATTGGGATTCTAATATGAAGTTGATTTGACAAGTCATAATTTGAAAACTTTTTATAAAATACTCAATTATAAGTATTTTTTAAATTATATTTTAACTGATTCATATTTTTTCGATTATTGGAAACATAAGTTAAAACGGAATTGTAATTCCTACGCTTTGTTGAATTTAAATAATTATTTTTGTAACCCTCTTCACCCCCTTTAAAAAAAGAATGAGATTGTTTAAAATACCAACTTTGGAGCTATCAGACAAAAATTAACTTTAATAGTCTATACTAGTATATGAAAGTATATATAAAAATTTAAAAACACTAACTTGACCAAGAGGGGGAGCCTTTTATAATAAAAAGCACTGGCATTGGCAATAAAGTTTTGGGGAAACGCTCTTTTGTAAAGACAAACATTTTGAGACCGACAACACTCAGAAAACTTTGAATGCCTTTAAATATGATTGGATTAGATCTAGATTTGGGGGTCAAGTTTCCCAATCAAATGAACCATAGAAAGGGGAAGAAAACCCTTATTTTTAAGTAGTTGACTAGCCTTAAGTTTGTATATGGCCGTACAAAAGTATTAAAAGAAATACAATTGAGAATATGTAGATATGTATAAATATTAATTCATTCATGGGTCTTGAATGAGAATTGAAAGAACATTAAAAAACCAGAGTTTCGTAAAGTATTGATAAAAGACTACACGATAATTTATAGTGTTATACGATTAATTTCTTTTTCAATGTATAAATTGCCCTTGAATGGAAGATACTGTTGTACACAATTATGTTTTTAAAACTCCTTTTTGGTCTTAGTTATTAGTATTAATCCCGGAATTATTAAATTATTTAAATACATGTCTATACTTTAAATTTCAACAAAACATTCTTCCGCTGAAGTTTTTTAGCTAAAAGACGTGAACTCTATTTTGGTACAATGATCGGAAACTGATTAAAAAAAAATAACATATGCATATGTAAGCATACAAAATAGTAGAGCATCCGTTACATACCATCTGCATCACTCTGAAGATGATTTTTTGCTGATTTTTGTACCTTTCAGAGGAATATCGTAAGAATCCCTTTATAATTTTATAACATGTTTCATTTGTATATGCTAAATTCATTCAACAAGTAACTAAGTTCTGTAAATGAAATGCATTTGCATGTTTATATCGATTTATCGAATCTAAGCCGAAATTGCCATTCACCCAACACTAATGTTTAATAGAAACACCCATAATGATCCCTAGGGGTTTACCCACAACGCACGATCCCCTTTAAACAGATCGACCCTCCGCACCATCCCTGCAGGTGGTCAAGCCCCGGCCTCGGGAAAGAAAATGTCATCAAAACCAGATTTACCGCATGTCCATCATATCCCCCTCCCCCTTTCCTAAAGAGGATTCGGTCATTATGGGGTGACGTCACACGAATGGCCATTAATAGAGCTGTGTGAATTCCGTGCAGCGTGGAGAGGGTTTTATATCTCGCGCCTTTGGCTCGAAACTCGGGGTGTTGGACTTCAATTGCGGGTGTAATGGTCTCCAGCTCCTGCCGAGAGGCTTTTTGTGAAACACTTCACCACAGAGGTTATGATTATTGCCTTCAGAAAGGTTAAAAGATAGGGTGGGTTCGCAGACAGTGGCACTTTAGCAAGGCATTTAAGTGTGTGTTTATGGTATTGTCGAGAAAATAGGTCTCTGTGTGTGCACGTATGATGGCGTTGTTAACGCTTTTGCCGAGATTTGGGAAAGTGTATTACTGAAAAAGTATTCTTTCGAACACACGACGCGACAGTAACAACATCGGGCACGAGTTCAAGAGCCTGACCACTTGGCTATCATTTTTCACAGAAGAATCTCAGAAGTTTGTTCTTGAAAATTTGATTGTAGCATTTGCGGGAGGGGAGGGGAATCCCAAATCAAGTCTCAGAGATCAGTTGATCTCCAAACTAAAACTGCTTTTTGTACCAAGAAATTTTCTTAGCATTTCTTATTTCGGAACTGTTACAGTTCTTCAAACTGTCACCGTATAAATTTATGTTGCACCAACGATGGTCAAATTAATTCCTTCATGAACAGTGCATATACTTTTAAAGTAAAGGGGGGGATGTTCAAGTATTAAATATGTATGGGATAAAAAAAGATTAATTATAAATACGAGTCACGCCTATCTTCATAGTGTGTGTGTGTGTAATTTACGAACCCTATAAAATCCTTACCACTTTTAGTAGTTTATCCTAAAATCCTTCAATCGCTATTGGAACAATTTCGCGTGCGTTTTTCTCTGCATTATCATAATATTATAGGTAATATTTCCTTTACTATATAACTTTAGCAAGTCTGGTACCCTTCTGAGAGCAGCAAGCAGCAGCCTTCCGTCCAACGACCGCACAGGCAAGATAAGCCAATCACGGACACGAGTCCAGCGAGCTATCGCATGTCCTCCTCCCATCTGTCCCGCGCGTCCTTTGCACTAAATCCGATTACCAGGCCATCGCGGCTCCTCTAAAAGACGATCCTCTTAGTCCTAATTTGTTCACGCACTCTTTTACAAATCATTTTACCGGAGCACACTGCTAATTTGACGGGCTTGGGCGATAAAAGTACACGGACTTATCTAACGCAAACATCTAGTCCAACATAAGCCAGATGCAGTCGTAAAGCGGGCCGATGCCTCCCTGGTGTACATGTGATACTCTTGCTGGGAGGGGTTAGAGAAGGGGATGGTGTTTTTGTATGTTATGGTTCACACTGTATCTGATTTTGTAGTTTGGGGAAGTTGTCAATTCGTGTGTGTGTCAAGGGTTTGTTTGAATATATTCACTTGTCGTATCAGTGTGCAATGATGTATATTTGAAATGCTATGAAAAAATGTTTGTAATTGTGAAATGTAAACTGGTATTTTTGATTTCCGGGTACTATGAGCAGTACAGAGAAACATGCAACCTAAGCTTTCGTGATCTTTCAGGCGCTATGTGTGTGCGCATAAAATCTATTTAAAATGTGAGGGATGCAGTTGTAATTTTCCCGGTGAGAAACGAAATTTTTTTAAATTATTTGTTTATCAGATTGAAAACGCTCGTTTAAATGGAGAGAATAAATAGCTTCATTTCTTATTTACTTATTAACATTTGTAAAAACTTGAAATTTTATATGTAATCATTCATCAGTTCAATTTATAAAAGCAACTGCATTCCAAATGCATTCTTTACGCATTGCTTTTTTTAGTATCGGAGCTGCTATAGCCCAGTGGTCAAGGTATCGGACCATGTCAGTCATGTCATGAGTTCGAGCCCAGTACCACTAAAAGACCCGCTGTGTAGGAAAGCGATGCCCGTTAAATCTGTCGAGAGCTCAAACCTCCTCGCGTTGGTGTGGTGTGGTAGTTAGGAGAGGGGTCCCAGATCAGGTGTCGTCCTCATTACTTGACCATAGTTCAAATTGATGAGGTCCGTCGCCAAAAGCCCTCGTGTAGCTGAAGAGAGCGACGTTAATGTTCACTCACTCACTCAATTACTTTTTCAGTGTCACTTATTTTAAAAAAATTAATCTATATGTACATAAAGTTACATGATGTTCAAATTACATGAGGGCTATTTGCCACGGACTTCGCTATTTTGAACCACGGTCAAGTGATGAGAGTGGTTAGGGTCACGGACTGATGGCCAGTGTGTCATGTGTTCGAGCCTTAGTACCACTGGAGATCCGCCGTATAGAACAGAGCTGATGCATGCTTAATCTGTCATGGTTCAAAATCCTCCCGTTGGCTTGGTATGAAAGTTCTGAGAGGAGGGGGGGAGTACCAGCTCAGGAGTCATTCTTTTCATTTGATCATGGCTCAAAGTTACGAGGTTCGTTGCCAACAGCTCTCGTATTGTTTTATAGAGCGACGTTAATTAACATTCATTCAAGTGAAGATGACGATACTTGAGCTGGGACTCCTGTATGCCAACTTCCACACTCTGCCGACGCGAGAACTTTAAACATTTGTCGATTTAACGTGCATGAGTCTTTTAACACAGCGAGTCTACTCTAGAAATCAAACTCATAACTCAACAGAAACAGCGCCGGACACGAATTTGCGAATGGACACTGTATCAAAATTCTCTGGGGTTCTTCTTTTGGTCTCCAAAGAACATTTTACGATTTATTGCTTACACACTTATGGGCTCCTGAAGCTTGGGGGCCCCGTATCATTGATACGGTGCCCCTGATGATCATTCAGCCACTAGTTGGCTACTCATGGATTCAATAACATAGCAGTTGATCTTTTGTGCGATAAATCATTTGGCTGTAATGAAAGTTCTACCTCCTCCCCCTTCGGAAAAAAATAGTTTATTGATTCTGAGTTTGTGATTCGATATCAGAATATCTGTAGTCTTAAAATATACTTGTAATAATAGCAACAAGAATCTTTTAATCATTTCTTCATTTTATTGCAAATAATAAAAATATTTCTTGTGCATTTGATCAAAATGAAGGCGCAAACAATTCAATGTGATACTTGCAAAATTTCGATCGTCATGTTTAATAAATTCCTTTTGTGCGTGTCCACTCAAGACGCCACCCGAGATATCCAATCAAATTTCTGCCGAGCTACGGCATCGTTAGGCCATAATAAACCTCAATCAAATCTAACAGTCAATAATCGACTCGCCCGTTGTGGTCCATTTGGGAGAGAGGGATGCCCCTCTCCCCCTCTTGACCGACACCTGATAGGTGCCGGGGTGTGTTTGGAGAAATATGCCGCGTCTGTTCTGCCGTAATAGAATTGAGGAGAGCCGTATGAGAGAGGAGATGCAATTGCCGTGTGTGCTGCTGGTGTAAAACTTCTAGGGTTGTCCTCCAGCTGGACATTGGCAAGTTTGGCGAGAATCTGAGGAGATTTTGACGAGAAATATTTTCACAAAGAATAATAACACATACTTTGTTTATAAAGAAAAGAATGGTCTAACCCTTTCGGATAGAAAAGACGAATTTAATCTTAACTTTGAGAATTCACGTGTTGACTTATTCAGATATATCTCATGCTAAAATATTTTTGAATATTGACAATGAGGGAAAATCAATACAAAAAAGACGCTGTGTGCAATAGATAATGGAGGAAAATACTTCGGTAAGATTTTATCAGAAGAATTGATTTATACAATTGGTACATTGAAGATCAGTTATGAGAATTCATCATTTTTGGTTGATTAATTTTAGAAAATTGTTATTTTGCTCATTGGCGTCACGGAGAACATTAGCCCTTCCCCCTGCAAACTGAGATTTAGGAGCCCAAGCCCAAATACGTACTTAGCTTCAGTCAAGCTTTGGGTCCTTTAGAGTCTCTGAGCCCCATCACAATGCAGGGGGGTTACGTTACGCCACTAATTTTGCTTTATATTTTTTCAAAGTGGACTTGCATTTATTTTTTAAAGTCAATTTATGCAAATATATAAGATTTGAATTGCATTTTCATTTTTTTACGTAAAATTCCAGTCAAAGCAGTTTAATGGAGAGATGTGGCTGCATGGGAATAGGATTTCTCGCCATCTGGTGGCAGTTCAAAACATTGATCAAATTAACACAAAGATAATCGAGATGAGTAGATTCCGGAAATAGGAGAAGTATTAGTTTTTAATTCTATTTAGTAACTGAAGCCAATTCAGATAAATTTAGTCTGGTATTTAGATTTCAACATCATTTAAAATTAAGGTGTGTGTGTGTGCCTTGATTTACATATTTTACCCAATAATATTTAGTCTCTGTAATGTTTCCTTCTGTTATTCTTCTCATCTCAGATTACAAATGATGAATAAAAGTAACTAGTATATTCTTAATGCGTGTAAATCTGATTTCGATCTTGGACCTTTGGGAGTGTCAATTGTAATAGCACTGCCGGTCTTTGCAAAATTAGAAATGGTTCAACACATTATTATAAGGAGATCCTTCTTTGAGAATTTAAGCCCCTTATAAAGATTGCATTAGAAATATAATTTCTTACTAAGTGTATAGGGCCTTCTCTAAATTAAGTTATATTTATTTGTCTCAACTATATATTATTTCAATTAGATTATTAGTCAATAAGGGTCATTAATAAAAATAAATGAACTACTTCTTGACTACTAGAGAGTTATAAAATTACCATTAAAGAAGTTATTGTTTTATGTATGAAGTCAGTTGTATTTTCGATATAAATAGTTTCATAAATTATCTGGAATACTCCATTTTACCAAGTATAGCAAATATTAGAAAAACATGAAGTATTTTTCGCATTCCTGCGTGAGACAATGCAGGAAGCACAATTGTTTTAGAATCTTATTTTTTAGAGATTAGCTCAAAATTCGAATGAAATTTAAAGCAGAAAAATTTCTTGGGATAGAATGCAAATGTAAATGGAGGAATTTGAGAAAATTATAAAATAAAATTAATTACACAGAAAATTTTAAAAAAGAAAAATTAAATTTGCAGCAATAAACAATAAATAAAATTTAAAATAAAATATATAGTGAAACATTCGTAATTTTTTTTCCTGCTGAAGATAAACTTCGTGAAGTCCCGAAAGAAAATTTATCTCTGAATTATTGTAGAAATGAAAGTTATCATCTGTAGAGAATAAGTCGCCAAATCCAGGCGCCAAATGTGTTTCCTCGCAAACGTAAGGGATCGGAGAGGGAAATTTCGGAACTGCTTTCGGGAGTGGCAATCAATTATGTATCAAAAGGCCGGTCTGAAACACACTCTACCGGCTTCCGATGTCCATTTGGGGTGGTCAGTCCGTGCTCCCCTTACCAAATTTTCGACTGTCCCTTTGATGTTTGGTCCGCTGAGAGAACATTTTCCTTTCACCATGTATTCCAGGATTTTACATTTTCACGTCATTCCCCTATGTGAACAAATTTATTTCTTGATCTCATTTTAGTTTTACTCGAATTCTATTTTTCCAAACGAATTTTCATTTTATCAGTTTTCTCTGGAATTGATTCGGAGAGAATTTAGGAATCATATATCAATTAATATGTTTAGTGATTATTTCAAAGATACAGAAATAATATAGGTGAATATTAGTTGATGAGATATATAAATTGAAAATTAAATGAAATTAAATAGAATAAATAAATAGCATTTCTCAGGTAATTTTGAGAATGTAGTATGGATGTTAAATTCATAAAACTTATCTAGTCATTTACAGCCCGCTCTGTTGTTAGTGCCTAGTATTTCACTTCAGAAAGCTAAGTGAAAGTAACAACAACAATAATAATAACAACAAATCTCATGCTTTAAAGATATTGTGAATTTACTTTAAAACATTATAGTACATTAATAAGAATATAAGATGTATATGTAAAATAAAATATTGACAAAGGGCGAAAATGTAAAAATTTTTACGTTTAAACTAAGAAGCTTAAATACATGAGTAAATAAATAAAATAAATGAGAGATGGATGATAAAGTTCATAAAACGGAGGGGTGGGATTTGAGTATTTGATGAACCAAATTTAAATTAATTAAAACTAATCCATTATTACATTAAATAGACTGAAAGGACATTTTATGCAAATATTAAGGAAAAACAAAAACATTGAAAAAAAATATCTGTTAATTAGTTTGTTCTGTCTGAAATCGAAGTAACATAAGAAATTAAATTTGTGGAAAAATTCATTTGTTTATTTATTTAAACATTTCAATTAAAAAATAACTTAAGATAGAATGACATAATTTTCGAATTTTACAAACACATTTTGAAATATTTCGAGTTATATATATATATATATATATATATATATATATATATATATATATATATATATATATATATATACATATAAACTTATAACGATTATTTATTTCTTTCCACATATACGATGACCTATATACGAAGTTTCATACCGATATTTGCAATGAAAAAGAGCATTCAGATTTATTTTTCAGATGACTTCTCATTTTCTTCAATTCTCATGTAGTTACTCAAATAATTCACTGTAATTTATCTTATTTTATCAATAATACAATTTATATACAATTATTTCTCTATAACAATACAATCATTTTGTAATGTGTTCGCTTTGTGTCGTAATAAAAGTTCTAAAATGTATCTGAGTAGTTAATAATTTTAACTGAACAGTTCATTAGAGAGTAGAGAGCCTTGTGAAAAATCATATTAAAACTTATTTTTCGATTAATGAGACTTAAAATACTTCAATCTCTGCTTTTAATTAGATCGTTATCAAATAATATGAAAACGAATTTTCACATGCGTTTAGGTCATTCACAAAATATTTGAGAAGTATTTTTATCACTTTTTTTATATTTTCTCACATGCTTCAATAACTTCTAATAATTTAAAATATTTTCATGCCTAAATTTAAATGTAATATTTAGAAATTTGAAATATAGGTTTTTGAATTGATTTATATGTGAATTGAAAGGGTAAACTTTTGAGGGGCTTTGCAGCGCGCCATTTTTAGAACAATGCTCCAAATACATTATAGCACAGCGCAACTTTTAAATATAAGTTAATAAATTATTCCTATTCTTGACTTCCTTTACTATATAATCTACATTTCAGTTTTAAAATGTTGTGGAATTCGAGCAAAGTTTGAATAGCAAAGGGTATTTTTAATACAGGAATGCCACCGTATATATAGAGAAAAAACTCTTTTAAAAAAGAGCATAGTTATTAATACATATTAAATCTCTCTATATAAATACAAAAAAAGGTGCTATGACTGCAAAAATGCTCCATTTGAATTTTCTTGTTGTTTTTGTTAATAAATTTCAGTATTTTTTTTTCAAAAAAGAAAACATGTTTTTTTTAATGTATTGTTTCATTTTGTTTCATACATTTTTTGGACATAAAACAAATTAAAAAAATGTAAGATCTATAAATTTCTTAGAAATTGACAGATTAATGTAGGTTATCAAACCCAACAGGGTTTCGATCTCCGGTGATAACTATAGAAGTAACTAACAAAATTCTACATTTATTCACAAGGCAAACATTTTAAAAATTTAAAAGTAATATTAATTTAAGTCTAGAAAAATCAAAGATAAACTATTTAAAATTGAAACTATTTTAAAAATTGAAAAGATAATTTTTTTACATGATTGTATTTCGATCATGAACATGATGAAGCTCGATGAAAATTATGACAGAAAACTGGGTCGCCGATATTGAAAGTTTGAGAAGCACTGCTCTAATATAAAATGTAATAACTTAAAACACACACACACAAATTAAGCATTTACTTACTATTAAAGTATTCGACTACATTTGGAACCGTGATTTTGCAAAAGCTTATAAATGGATAATATTTATGATAGTTCGTGTCACTTGGATTAGAAAACGTATATAGAATTGTTTTAAGAATATTATTTTAATAAAAAATATTTAAATACAATATTTAAGCAAATAATGAACATAGAATGACCGATTTTCAAAACGTTCTCCTTTTATGAAAAATGTTTCTATTATAATAATATTTTACCTCTATATATCTTATATCTCTGTACAGAGGCTGAACTAGAATTTTTGAAATATACAACTTAGAAGTGGATTTATCCATATTTTACTACAACAGAGGAGAGAAATTATAAGAAAAAAACGCCGATAATTATTTCAATTGATGGTAACTCTGAAAATATAATGTGAATTTTTCAAAATTCCTAGTTCGGACTCTCTGGAGAAGTCTTTACTTTATTTAACCAAAATATTATTATTATAGAAGTATTTTTTATAAAAGGTGAAAATTTTTTTGAAAAAAATGTTATTTTAAGTTAATTTTTTGCCAAAATATTGTATTTAAATAAATTTTTTTTGTCATAATATCCTCAGAACAATTTTATTCATGTATTCTAATCTAAGTGACACTAAATATCATGAAAATTATCTATTTATGCGCTTTTTTAAAATCACTGTTCCGAACGTAGTCGGATACCTTAAAGAAATCTCAACAAGACGAATCTTGCCACAAAAGTATACAAGATTTATCCATTTCCGGTCGATACAGAAATTAGACATTTTCAGATTTATCTATTCATAAACTAACTCACCAGGGGATTAGCGTTAATTTTTTGTAAAGGAGTTGATGATTCTGTAACTCATCCACGTCCCCATCGATTGTAAGGTAAGAAAAATGCACCCACACGTTCATTTGATCCTACTCTGTGAATCCCTTCAACAAGTCTCACATTTTTCACCCATCGTCTGACATTTATAACTAACTCTATATCTACATTGATCTGAAAATCCATGCCGTATGCATCTTCGCCACCAAATAGTGACAGGGGCTTCTCCTCCCCCGGTTTTCTGCCGGGGAACCTTCCCTCAAAGGCCGGCTATAAATATCCGGTAATGCGTTTTCAAGATTTTTCCTCTCTTATTTATTTATTTTTTTCTCTTTTCGTTTTCCAGTTCGTTTTGGTTTATGCTGTCGGTGGTTTTGGTGTTGTGCATGTGTGCATGCGTCTGCCTATTTTTATTATTATTATTTCGCTCGGAGTGTGGGGCGAGTCGGAATCCGTTCGTTTCTTATTTTTTTCCGGGTTTTTCTGGAAGGCCGAGCTTGATTTTCAGGTGCGGGGGTGTAGGTTTGTTTTGAAGGGAAAAGTGGAATGAGAATTTAGGTTTGGGTAAAATTTTGTATACGCTTTATGTTATTATTATTTTTATTATATTTGCTTTGCATATTTGTATTACGTTCACGCACTTGTATGTATATAATGCAGTTACCTTTAAATTTGTATTTTATTATTTTACTGTCTTTTAATGCTTATAAAATGTAAATTTTGATTTTCTTTTTTCATCAATAAAGTCTGGACGTAGGAGTTCTTGTTTCCCGAGGGATCGGTTTGTAGCTCCAAATTCTTTTCGGGTGAGCTCGCCTTTGGGCATTTTTCCTCCTCTTCCTTTTTGAATTTAAAGCTGTTTTCGCCATATGTATGAGAGCGTGAACTTGACGTTTTATAAAAATTTGTGTGTGTGACATCGTAACTCATGCATTTTTTTATAATAAAGTGTTTTTAAAATTTCGAAATATTTCATAAATAATTAGTTTTTCCTGTTATCATGTAAATGGTAGCTCATTTAGTATTACGGTGTAGGAGAAAAAACGCGAAACACATTTCATAAAAGAAAAAAGTGTCAACTCGGATGAAAATGAGAAGCGTAATAAAATAACTGATTCTCTACAGGATAGTGAATCCAGAATATAATATTAATGTTTGAGTACTTTTATATTTGAAAAAAATATTCTGAATTTGATCCTTATTCTTTGACATTAGCCGAAGACTGCCTTAAGGAACTTGTTCTTTGTGTTGTTCAAAAAATGGATATGCTTTCAGCATATATTGTCTGTGTGTGTGTGTGTGAATTAACTGTTTATATATTTGAGATTATTTACTTTTAGGCAAATGGGGATATTCCAGTGATCTTGTTATTCTCCATAAAGAATGATCAAAGGAAGAAAAATGGGTTATAATGAAACGAATTTATAAGTTAAACGAAAAATTTATTGGTACTTATATTGTATCAAAAACAAATGATTATTAAGAAAGATTTCGTGAGGTGAAAAACCTAGTTAATTTCTTTTACAAGCAATTTAAATGTAATTCTTATTGCATTTAAAAACCAATATTATTTTATTGTTAAGTGCGAAGGAAAACTTATAAAGTGTTGATAATAAACCCGAGTAAACATGAATATCTACTTCTTAACTGATAATTTCATTTTAGTCATTAACAGCTGAAAATGAGATCTAAAATTTGTTATTTTTTCATCAGTACAAATAATGCAATTTAACACGTCAAATATAAAAAACACTTTTTATCTCGATAGCAAATGTACTCAATAAACTTCATTGAAAATGCCTATTTAAGTATTGCACTATAAAATTTGGAGTTCGGTTTTTATGAGCACTGCGTTACAAAAATGTTGCCACAAATAATCGAGTATCCCAAATCCTTTTCTTAGCTCGAATGGTTACGCGGATAGAGAGAATTGTTCAGATTTCTCGAAATGATAAAAACGGTCAAAAAAGATTTTGTAAAGTTCGATTGATTTAGAGTAAGGTGCAATAGTTTTCTGAGTATTAATTTTTGATAATTTGATACAGACGATGATGTGTCTCGCTAAAATTAATCAGAAAAATAAAAGAATTTTTTTTGATACATTGCTATTTTTATAAGAGAGGGAAAAGAACAACCATAAAAGAAAAAGAGAGAACATCTGGTTTGACCTCTGTTCTCAAAAATAAAATATTTATAATACATATTTGATTAACTGAAGCTTTTCTCATTTAAAAATTTCATAAGACAGTGGCAAAACAAACCATCAGTCAGTCAAATGTAGCTATTAATTTGGGACAGTTTCCACCCAAGTCAAAATGCCACTCACTCCATTTCTCCTCAGATTCCTTCCGGAATTTCCATTTTTATTTATTTCTGGTGAACTCCCTAGTATGATTTGGGGTTTGATGCCGCAGAGCTTTCCATTTAAAGGAATGGTCCAGGTTTTTTTATTTTGGAAAGAGGGGCAAGGAGAAAATACTTCAGGGAAGAGAAAGATCTATATATATAAATAAAATGGTCAAGAACGCGCGTATTTTTTGTATGTGAAACAAATAAGAATGACAGTTTTAATATTGATCAGTTGCTTGCATAAAATTTTTCAAAGATGCATCTTTATTTAATTGAAATTCAAAAGAAGTGACGTAAACACGAAAGTAAAAATGAATGTTAGAGTAAATATTTAGAGCAATTGTTAAGTGATCAACAGTATTCTGATCGTATATCTTCATTGGTGTAACGTACCCCTCCCCACAAACCCTGCATTACAGGGGGTCGCAGGATTCTAGGCAGCCAAAAGGTTATGGTTTTGCAATCCTTTGTAAAATCTGGCTTGGAGCACAAAACTTGACTTTGAAGCGGGGCCCTAATGTTCTCCTTTACGCCACTGTATACCTTGATACTCCTTACGTCGCCATGGTGGGGAAGTTTAAAGATTGAGGTATTAGATATTGTCCTCATCTCTTGACTGGGGTTCAAAATTACGAATTTCGTCTCCAATAGCCTTCGCGTAGCTTACGATAATATTATAAACACGTATTGTTATTGATCGACTTAGAGAGATGTATCTTGAACATTTATTTTTTCTTTTTAAACGATAAAAATTTGATTGTCATCTTAATGCAAATTATTTGTATTTTTTCTTCAGATATCAATAAATTAAAAAAAAACTTTGAAGAACGTTATTACAACTTTGTAATGGATAAATTCCTTGCTTTCTTCACGACATAACACATCCCGTATTTGTTCGTGCCGTACCTACAATTTTATCTCTTAACATTAATGAAATTTATAAAAATCAAAAGTCTTAGTAGACAAGTGGTCATGGGCACGAGTTTTGTGATTGACGGCGTTTAAATCAAGTCACAAGTTCAATCCTGATTTCAAAAAAATTTATTCGAAAATATAAGTGGAATACTGGTGGCTCCTATACTATAAATGGAACTAGGCCTAAAAACAATTATTTGATGTTATGTGGAATTTAGAAAAGTGTGGTTCTAACTTGAGTATTATTCTCGTTACTTGACCGTATTCTAAAATTACGTAAATGTCAATATTTTTCTTATTCCAAAAGTATTATGTTAATTTAAAATTTACCTATTTATCAATGATCAGAACTTAAAACTAATTCTCTGTAGCTAAGATTCTTCTAACTGCATGTGCATTATTGATTTAATATATTCCGATGAGAAATAACAAAAAGAAAAAGAACAATATTCACAATTAATCTTTTAATCAACACAACAAAAGAAACTCAAAAAAGGGCGCGCGTAGAATGGAATAACCTTAATGACACAAACGGAAAAAGCGCTCATCATTTCAACGAGTTGAAATCACCAGTCACCACTGACACCAACAACTCGCCGGGTCCATTTATCAAAAGCCAACAATTGTCACAAAGGATTTAAATTAATCAAAACAAATATTCCCAGACCACAGTCATAATTTCCCTGCCCGCAGAGTTTCAAGCCATTCGAAAGTTTTCCCTCTCCCAAAAACTACCACCGCTTCAATTACACCCCCTTAACGCACAACAAGCACCCGGTAGCACTCGTGGGGAGTTAGAAGGATAATCCCTGATAAGCCACCCCACCCACCAGAAACACGGGCCGACAGACCTCCCTCGGCTGCGATTAGAGCCCTGGAAGGTTGAATTAATAAATATTAGAGGCCCGCTGGACTGACAGCACTTCAAGCCCCGGCACTGGTACGCTTGTTTTTGATGAATGCGCCCTGTCTTCCGGGGTGATCCTGATAGCGGCGGATGAAGTGCAGGGGCTGCTTCTGGAAAAGGGGGAGGGGAAGGGTTGTGCAGTAGAGAAGTGTTGAGGTTGGCGAAACGTCATTTAGGTGAAAGTGCCGTGTGTATCGAGGAGAGCAGCGTGGGTCAGCCTGGATTTACTCGCCAGGATAATAAGTCCGAAAAAACATTTTGTAATTTAGTTGACTACATAATAGAGGAAAAATGTTTAATTATTTATATTAGCTAGTTATAAGCAATTCAAAGTAGGATTGCATACCTTTACCTTGAAAGAAAACTCTAATAATGGGATCATATTTTTAATTTTGGATTTCCAAAATGGAAGGAATATTTTAGTACTTGATTGTTATCTAAAACTCTATGGAACTATTTGGAACACAGATAGTGTTCAGTAATTAAAATTAACACAATAAAAGTTATTCTTTTGATTGTGTTCGGCAAAGCTAGACTCCCTGCAATTTTCAGATTCGATTGATATTTTCTTAATGTATTGATCATTATAGTTTCATATTATTGTTGCACTAATAACAAATTTTTAAAAAAAATCATACTGTTAAAATTATTTTTGTGAATTACTCAAATATGAAGCTGAGAGTAAATATACTACCAAAATATCGAAAAATATTTTCTTTAGCATGCTAAAAATATAGATTAAAGGTATTTAGAGAGAAAAGTAAACATACCTGGTGGTTCTACGTTTTTATTGTTGTATTGAATATATAATAGTGTGTCTATAGTATCTTAGGAAATTGGGTGTCCGTTCGTAACGCTACATCACTTGTTTTTGCACAGCGTAAGAATCTTCTCAAAAGTTTGCAAATCCATAAACTATATTGAATTGCGCTAACTTGCCCATCGATTGAACTTATGACATTAGTGAGTAAGAAAAAGCAATTAAGTATAGGTAATAGTAAAACTACAAGGCCATGTGGTCAAGTGGTAGCGTATCCCCCTTCCACACAGCAAGTCCGGGCTCTATTCCCGGGCTGGGCAAGGTCGACTCAGCCTTTCATCCCTGCTACAGTGGGTCGATCAATGAGTACCAAGCTTGTCTGAGGACTTAAACATTGGGGTGGGGGTCTCGCTTCATACTGACCACCTGATCGGGACATTTGCTCATGCTCCTCAGCCCCCAACGTTCACATATACTGGGATGGGCACAGTAGGCCCTGGCCCTCATGGGCTGTTGCACCACTGAGTTTAAGTAAAACTATACACATGTAGTGGAACTGCCAAGGATTAATTTTTCAGAATAATGGAAAACTTCTTGGGGTATGTATCAAAGCATGTGTGTGAACAGAGATGGCCGGCCAAAACTAAACAAATTACAAGAATGTATGATCATTTTCTGAATTTTACGAAAAAACAGTGAACTCATTCAAGGATGTCTTAAGGTACGAACCAACTGGGCCCGGGCCCAGAACCTCGGTGGGGGCCTCGTCTCGCTCTCGACTCTGCCTTAATAAGAACATGATCCCATCAACTTTAATGATTAAATATTATTACAGGCACATTTTCCGAAAAACTGAACAACCAAATGAAAAGATTGCATTATTATGTGATGATCATTCTCCTAGACCTAAGCTTCCCACCATACATCATCATTACTCATTTACTCGAAAGGCGGCAATCGGTCAGATTGTAAGTTATGCACATTTATTTGTTTTGGGCAACCCTTTGTACGAGTATTTCACAAAGCATACTATTTACGGTCTACTTTAGAGATCCCAGGGGGAGCTTACTTTTGCATAGGAGCCCAGGGCCTCAAGAAATGTTTAAACGTCTCTGAACTCCTTGGGAACACCGTGGGCTATGAGATCCCCCTTTTGCACATTATTATAAAGAGTACTCTCTGAATATCAGAGTGCTTTGGGGGAAATGTCACCTACCTGTTGATGGAGCTGACGGACGGTATGTTGTCCTGATCGCAGACGCCATCAGCGAGCAGCCGATCCCTAATCTCCCAGGCGAACATGGTCGGATTTTGTTTCTTGTAGTTGGCGATGGCGTCCACCACCTTCGGCGTCGCCACTTTCGGCTTGCTGCCACCGATCACCCCCGGCTTGATGGAACCCGTCTCGTAGTACCTACAATAAAACAAAGACAAATATAGTATCATACCACACTCATCTGTTGTTATTGTCAACTGACCGTAGTTCAGTACTACGGGGCCAACAAGGGAACTTAAGTGCTACAAGCCCTAGTCGACTTGCCCTTGTGTATCATGTTCCGAATATTTTTAATCGTCAAATCTTAATCCCAGACATATTCTCCCCCAAACCGTACGTTTTGAACTATAGGCCAACTAGCAACGATAGCAAGACTACATTGTTGCGTCATGCCCATCGACCGTGCCTAGATCTAACACCTAACATCCTCACCCTGGGCATTTACTCGAATGGCGGTAGTCAAGTAGGCTTGGACTTAGCTTTGTGAGATCGTAAGTCAAGCACATTTGTTACGGAATACCGCTTGTACAAGTATTTGACAACGTATGTTATATACTCACGCAAGTTGGACCTACTTTTGCATAGGGGCACGCAGGGCCTCAAGAAGTTTTAAGACGTCACTGCAAAAAAATCGCTATAATCAACTGCTCCTGCCACAATTAAGCAACGGAGACTATCGTATTTTTCCTTTGGTGGAAGCTATATCGGTGTAATAACCGTTAAATTCTCAAAGCACCCTCCGCATTCTTATAAGAAAAATTAGAAAACTGCTAACTTTTACTTCTCTGGATCAAAAACCTTTTTTTATGTTATGGCTAAATTTTTAAATTATGTTGTTCACCTCCTATCTTACACTTTGTAGAAACACTGCAATTTTTATTCTCTAAGCATCCTCCCCCCTTCCCTTTCACTCTTAATTCCAATCGCTACCGTTGAAAATAATTACGGATTTAAATGTAAAAAGCATCAACAAGCCCGAAAAAAATGTTTAGTTACTTAAAAAAAATTGGTTCGTATGTTATCATGTAACCATGCGTGAATACACAATTACTAGAAATATTTCAACTATCTCACTTGAAAATATTTAAGATTATGAATTATTAAGAACAAAAAAATTATTATGCTGTAAATCAATAACCACGGCAAATATCATGCTTCACTAAGTAGACTACTAGGAAGTATTGTATAAATGGTTAATTTGCGGCGCTATTTCCTTTTAATCTTTTCAAGAACTAGAAAGTATAAAAGTGTTTCGCCTGATCAGCTGATAGTGGAGGATTCTGTGACAAAAAACACGATGCATAAGGATATCCTCTAACAAAACACCCACTGTGAGCAATACATCTGCTGTACGATCGGTAGATCTGTTATCTCCAAAGCAAAGGCAAGACACCCACTCTTGAGAGATAATCATCTTTGTGAGAATTAAAAAAAAAGTGAAAATAAGCTATTTCTGTTTCCTCTTTGCTTCTCAACGCCTGAAAATGAAATGTTTCATCTAAACAAGAACTGTTTTGCAACATCTGGTTAAAGAAAAGATTGTTATAATTTGCACTAAATAGAAGAAAATATGCTACAATTTTTCCAAAATTAATGTAATGACGACTGTTAAAGAATTTTTTGATACACATTTCTTTATTCCTCGTGGAAGTAGTAAAATTGTTATTCATTATCTTTCAAAATAAAATGAATATTTTTGAGTATCTTGGTTAAAAGAGCATTCGATCCGCAAAATTATGAACATATATAGTAATAATGATTCATGTTGATTTTTTCTTGGGGGCTTTTTAATTTGTACTTGTTTAACTTTTTCGTATATATCTAGAAAATTGAAGACGTTTCTTGTCCTCGCCATGTTGTTACGCTAATTCTTGTCTCGCTTTTTACATATTTGTGTATGTCTTTATATGGTCTTCTACTAAAAATAAATCAACATGAAAATGTACCAAGCCTCATCCATTCTAAAAAGAAAACATTACAAAATAATCGACATCAACAAAGGCATTAAAAATGAAGGTCCACTCGCGGCAGTACGCGAAGCATATATATCTGCAAAATATAATTAGACACATACGCAATAATATGTAATTCGTTTTTATTTTTTAAAGAGATTTCAAAAGAAAACAATTATCTTTTTGTAGAAACTTCAGCTGAAATAAACATTTCTAAAAATAACTTTAACATTATATCCTTTTCAAATCTATACGATTAAAATTTCTTTGTTTTATTTATTTATTTACTTATTTATTTTTTTTTTTTTTTGCCTATTTTAAATTACCACGCATTTCTCAAAATAAATAAATTATTTTTGGAAAAATCAAACAAAAATCATTCCTTTAGTTTTTTTAACTAACATTTCTCCTCAAAGATTAATTAGAAAATATTTAAATTAAAAAAAATTATCAGATAAAAAGTAATTTGTAATTAGTAATTTGTATAACTAGTAATTAGTCATTAAATTCTAATTAAGTAACATATCCTTGTATATAAAGAATATTTTTCCATGTAATTAAAGGCGAGGCTTATATTTACATTTCATGTATAAAAAAAACGCTAATATATTTTGCGCAATTTCCTGAATACATTTTGGAAGAAATGAAATTTTAAATACTCCTGATTTTGTAATTATTTATTTGCGAAATATTCTGGCACATTCAGCGTTTGAAGCGTTAGGCAATTATTCAACAAGATGGATTCTCTTAAAGAAAGATAAGGCTTATTTTTACATTCCATATTATATACATTTTAATGTTTAAGTATACAAATTTAAGTGTGTTAAATTTTCTATGATTAAATATTTTCGTGTATAAAAACTACAAGCCAAAAAATCCTCTATTCGAATATATTTAAAAACTGTATACTAATACACTCCCTTTGCGAAAATATTTTTTTTTCTATATTTTTGAATGTGGGGGAAAAAACTGGATACATTTCACGAAGACATTCTAAAAATTTCTACTTAAAAAAATTGAAAAAAAAAGTGTTCATGATAAGACCGCCTCACTTTTCAAACTAGGTCTCGTTCTCAAACTGTCATTACTTACAGTAAAAAGAAGACGAAAGGAATGAAAAAAATGTTTTGGAAGGGTTTCAAAAATTTATTTTAATTTATTAAGATCGCTGACTTTTTCGCGCCAGAAAATTTGTGTTAAATATTTTTTTAGATATTGTATTATCTTATTTTAAGTTGCGCAGTTTAAAGTTGTCAAACTTATTGGGTGCTAAGACCTCGAGCTTATTTAACTTCAAAGTAATTTGAGAGAAATAGAACAAAACATTGAAAATATCTGTTATAAACGTGAATGATTTTTTTTGGTTTTCAGACACATTATTTAATAACCTCCAACATTGCAGTCCATTCTCGAATTTGATAATTAATTTTATTTTTGAACCAAGAATTTGCTCAGAAACATTTCTCATTATCAAATGGTACTGATTTTTAATTAATTATTTTTATTTCCAATGGGGCTACGGTTGATATTTACCATTGCAGACATAGTACATTCCCCGGGAGTTGGTATCTCCTTAAAGTTCATCACCATGTAGGGGGAATATCAGTCACCACAATGCACCTGAGCTCTGCGGATGCGAAATGGTACAAGAAATTTAATTTTGCCTATGGAGCACTTAAGCCAAGCATTTACTCTAGGAATTTTTAACATGCCGTATAATCGTACGACATGGACTCTGTCGATTTTCTGCATCATGAAAATCTACCGATTTGGGCCGGGTTTGAACTCGCAACCTCGCAAGAGTACACGGCCAGCGTCAAACCAACTACTCCACCCAGCCGGCTGTTTAATTAAAATAAAATTCCCATTTTATGTTACAGGATTTAACGTACTTAAGAAAAAAAATTATTTTGATCGATTCATCATGAAAAATGAGCTTTGATACTACTTGTGTACTATTGGCGACGGACCTCGTAGTTTTGAACCATGGTCAAGTTGCAATAACGGCACTTGACCTGGTTCTCTACTCTCCTGCTTGAGGAGTTTTAGCCTTCATAGATTTAATATGTATCAGCCCTACTGCACTTTGAGTCTGTAATGGCACTGATATTAAAGCCTACAATTCGACAGAAACAAAGCTGGTCAAGAGTTGGTGGCTATGATCATTGGACTGGTAACGATATACTGTAGAAAAATTTCGTTTTTTTTTTTAAAAAAAGAGCAGAGTTTATAAATAATTTAAATCCGGGGTGGACAAATAGCAGCCCACCAAGACAGTCAAGGAATCAAATGGTCAGAAAATGCTTTCGATATTTAGGATTATCTTGCATGAAGTAAAGAGTCAATGTAGATTCAAGTTAGATGATATTAACTTGCAGGCTGGTATGAAAATTTCAACTAGCCCTCTCACTCTAGATTTCAAAAAATAAATAAATAAAATAAAAAAAACATTCTAAAAATATCTGATTATAGGTCAGTGCTTCTCAAACTTTCAATACTTGCGACCCAATATTCAATCATAATTTTCATCAACCCCCACCATACAATAACAATGTATTGAATTCGATAATACGATACTTTGAAGCTACAGCTACAACACGAATTAAACCTCTGAAGTGCCTCCGGCGTATATGGACGCCTCGCTCAGCCAGTGCGTAAATTTCCCCGGACGTTTATTTACGTCTTTCCGAAATACGATCTTTTCTGTTCACTGTTATCCAAAAAATTATCTCGAATGCAATAAAATGAACTTGATAGTGTTTGCGAAGAATTTACTTATTTCAGAGGATTTTCTTATTTATTCCCTGTCTCATCCCCCAATACACTGCATACATTTGCATACGTGCAAAACGGGGGAATTGGGGAGCGAATCGCGTAACTTTTAATCTGCAGTTAAGGGATTAATTGTAAACCGCACAAATTATTAAGATAAGTGTTAATTTTTGTATATAATTTTATAAATGAAAAGACCGTGGGGCCACTAGTAATTATTAAACTTATCCCTAACTTGTTAAATTAATTATAAAATACATTGTGCTGTGTGTACTGATACATTTATAAGTGTATTGTATATCAGTGTAAATGTTTTTTTTATTATTATGTCAGAACGAATCTTGTTTGTTTATTATCAGTAAATAAATAATTTTTTAAACAACCTTTTGTTTTTGACTTTTCAATATGCTCGCGCCCAACTTCTAGGGTTGTCACGCTCTCCAAAGAGGCGCGTCCGGAGTTTGAGAAGCGCTGGATTAGATACATTTATCTCATTTAACATACTCTTAAACTAAATTTGCTTGCAGCTATAGACATGAAATTAGCACGACAAATAAACTGAATAAAATTGCCTCTGTTTTATTTAACTTGTATTGATCGATTTTTATGCTGCAATTTATGCCTTTTCTGAGATGCAACTTTAAATAATGAATGCGATTATTTTAAAGAGGGCCTTTCGGGGCCCTTTAGCCACAACAATGAGTTCAGTTTCAGGACACGATCCCGTGTTCTCCATTGAATTCAAAACAGACATCAAATTAAATGTACTTGTTGTTTTGTTTGTAAGACTTGGAAAAATTTCTAATTTCATTATTCGGTAATTATGTTCAAATGGTATAAAAAAAAGGTCTTCTCTCAAAAAGATTTTAAATTTTTAAAAAAAAATCTTATTTTATGCATATAATTTTAAATAAAATACATTTTGTCTACCTTTGTGCTTGTAGTGTTGTTGATAAATTTTTACTTTTTAAGAGAAAGTGTTTCTGAAAAGATCAAAAGTTGGCAACAACGAAGCGTATGAACTGATTAGCTAAAAAAAAACACATGATTGCTTTTATTGTGTGACTATGACGTCACATGAGTTTTTGAGCTGATTGGCTAAAAACACGTGGTTATCCTTATCATGTGACTATGACGTCACATGGATTGAACCCCACCCCTTCATTAAAATATAAATGAATGATAAAATTAAATATTCTGTTCATTAGGATAGAAACCTGATGTTTTTTTAAATCTTTATTGTTCAAGTTTCAAAATTTAGACCACAGTAACTGAGCATGACTGAAATGGGATATGTATTCAAAATATTGCAATAGATATTTTTAAACATTAAAAATTTAAATTTCATATCTTGTTGCTTATCGTTAATTTAACTAAAACAATTGCCCTTATACCCAAATAAATGAATGAATTTTAGATTCGCCATTCTCAGACAAAAGGACATGTTTCGAAAAATGTTCAATGCGTACTGTGCTTCCTCGTTTTGAAATCCTTTAATTCCTGTGAAGTAAATGTTTTTAATCAAAATTCTATAAACAATCGTATCGGTATCCTCTCTTCATTGAATAGCTATGTTTTTCTTTAAAAAAATATTTTTCGTTTTGATATTCTCCATTTGTATTTTTACCTTCTCGCAGGCATTATCAATTGAGTCTTTCATGGTCGAGAGTTAATCAATCTCTTTCAGAGCGTGCATTATGCAGAGAGAGATGGCGTCTTATATCTTGGTATAGTCAATGTTGCGCAAAAACTGAAGGATTATTTCCTTGAATGCTGTACACTTACATATCCGTGTGCAGTTGGATATCATTGTGGTAGAAATGCTTAGTATTTAAAAATTCAGCGATTCTCTTTTGTGAATTCAATAACTCGTTATTTATTAAAAAATTTCATACAATTATTTTTAATGATGAATTAGGTGGAGAAACAGTAAATTTGTGCGTAGAAAAAAATACACGCAAGAGTTTCTACCTATGTGTGTGATTGTAATTCTACTTACGCATATTTTTTTTAAAAAAATTTTTGCTTAATATTTATTGGAACACTTGTTTTATATAGTTAGATTTTAAGAAGAAAATTCTATTTCTAAAAGTAACTCTTAAAAACTTTTAAAATGAGATGTTGACGTCAATGGCGCACACAAGAAGGGGGGAGGCAACAGGAACAGAATAACCCCCCAAAAGCCCTTGATTTTTTTTTAATTGATGATAATCTCATGCATATAGTACGTTAAATTCAATTAAGTATTTGTTATTAACAATTTATTTTATTAATTAATGCTAATTATTAATTAAATGATTTATTTTATACTGTTTCTTGTTTCCAAAACCGACACAATCGAAAGAATACGTTTACGTCTTTTTGAGGTATGGTACAAGAATGGTGGATATTCGATTCTGCCACCCCCCTCCCTTTCCTAGAAAATTTTTTGTGCGCGCCACTTGTTGGTGTGATGTAGAAGTTTGGAGAAAGGGTGCCAGTGCAAATGTAATTCACGCCACTTGATCATTTACCAACAGTTGTCGATCTTTCACAATGGGATGTAATCTCAAATCAAATCTTTCTAAATTGAGATGCTTCGAAAGTAGAATTTCGTATGAAATTAAATTAATAACAGTGCACAAACAAATGAACCCATTGCATTTTAATGATAACGATGAAAAGGACTTTGAAAACTCTATAACTATTAAAAGTTTGTGTTTTTTAAGCAGAAGAAATTTAGAGATCTCATTGAAAATGATTTAATTCTTCTTTATTTGTGTGTGTGGAGGATTCTTATTTCATTATAATAAATAATTGTTAATTAAATTATCTATAAATGAATAAAAATGTATACATATCTGGATATAAAAAAAGAGTTAAAAGAACAAACTGAAGGCATTAAATTTTCTCTCACACTTTGAATAGTTGAGAAAAATTTCTTTAAAAGAAATTCAAAGGAAATTTTTTTAAATTGCTGAATTAATTTTTGAGTAAATTTTGATATTTTTCAATTTAAGGCTATAAAATATGGAAAAAAAAGTACAACATATTTTCAATTAAATTAATTACCTCTGGTTATTGAAACGTGTAATTTGAATAAAATATTTGTTACAATTTAGGCCTGTTGGTATAAGCAAATTAAAACATAAATTAATTAAAAGGAGAAAAAAAAAACAATCCTAGACGAAATTTGTAACTAGGAATAATTTCCGACGTTCATTCCAAAAAGTTTCTAATATCTCAATAAATATTCTAACAATAGTACAAATAACAATACATTTAAAAAAACGTACGGGTTTTTTTTTCTTTTCTTTTTTAATTTATTTTTTCGAGAGTTTTCAGTAACAGAATGATAAATTTTTAAAAGATTTAAACCAAAGTGGAAACATAAAATGAATTGGTTGAGAAGTTATTGAAAACTCAAAAGGAGGTATACATAAACTAAAACGAAGTTGAGATGAAGGATGAATCAAATGTATAATTTTTACTTATGCTCAGTATATAAAAAACATGAATTTAATTAAAAGTGCTAAAAATGGTTTAAAAAATAAATTTTGATTATAATAAAATTAAATTTGAAGGATTCGATTCAAAAGCTTTACTTTAGTGTGATTTAAAATTTCAAAATTATATTTATGAATAACTTTAAATTATTTTATTAATTCGAATAATGTGTAATTTAATATAGATGCTTATAAAAATAATAAGATGCTTAAAACTATTCGTGCATTGACAAAGTTTAAAACTGAACTCAAAAGCTTCGCTTCTTATAACAATATATTTTTTCGAATATTTTTATCAGCTCACCTTTGATTTTAGATCACCACTTTTAATTTATTAACATTTAAAATCTTCTAATTTATTAAATTATCAAACATCAATAATGTATCCTGTGTGGGAGAGTCATACGGTATTTAAAAATTATTTATTATTAATAACAATCCAATAATGGACTGAAAACTCATGTGCGTTTTCCCGAAAACTTGACCCATATTTTTGAGATATATTTCATTACATTCTTTCTAACAATGATGTTTTTAGCTTCAAGGAACTTAAATAAAAACTGTTTGTCACGAGAAGTTTTGCTTCTTTCGGCGAAAGTTTCAATATTAAAATAATAATAAATGTATATTAAACTTTTTATTTGAATGATATTATCTAAGATCGATGCTTATATGACCGTAAAACATTTAAAATATACATTTTTCTCTTATAAAATGAGTAAGTTCTTAACAATTGCTTACTTTTAGTTGACAGAAAGCAATTAAAATATTTAGTCAATACAAATAATCCAACAAAAGTAAAGTTGTTCTAGTTCTTCTCTCTTTTAAATTTTTTATAAGAAAGGACAATAATTAATGATAAGAAAGGGCAATAATTATTGGTAAGAAATATTAAACATGTTATCCATATAAGGTTATTCATAATTCACCTCTGAACTTTGAGGCACTTAAGTAAAAGAACTAACATGATTACAGAAGAACATTTGAAAGAATGCAGAAACAGAAGTTCAAGTTTTATTTATATACCTTACAGATGTTCTGAGTGGAAATCTTTGATTACACGACGTGTATCAATGTTTTAGTCCAGATCTTACCAGAACTACTATCAACTTGATCTTATGGTACTATAAAAAAAAAGACCCAGATTTTGGATAACACGGAAAGAATAACACGTGCTGTCAATAACCTTTATAGTGCCATGAAGAGTAGAGTGTGGCAGGAACTGGTCCATCGCATTTGCAGGGGCGACACCTTCTGAAAGTGACAAACAATAAGGGACGGGAACAAAACCCCTTAAAAACTGGTCCGAATAGGAATTCCTTTCGTTTCAGTCACCTAAAGGTCAACAGCTTGTCGCCGAAGTGGTGACCCAGGAATTTAACACTAGATGGCAGCACAACCAAACCATACAGGTTCATTATGCATTCATTCCATCGATAATCTAACTAAGACAGTCTCAATAAATCACGTGATTCAAAAGGGCAATGGAACACACGTGAGCTAGATTCGCCATCTCGACAAGTGATTGCCCACAAAGTCAACGAAATAACATTCCAACTGCACTCAAACCTACTGAAGATGTATAACAATTCTAGTAATTGACTGGAAAAACAGCCTTCCCTCAGTATCGTCTAGAAAGTTAAAGAGTAAAAAATAAAAACAACTTTCTTCTCTGGGAAGGGGGTATACAGCGACGACTCCTTCTGCAAGTCGCAAGCAATAAAGGATAGAAATAAAAGCCTTTAAAGACTGGTCCGAACAGGGATTCCTTTCATCTTAGTCGTCTAAGGCATGCACGGCGTAGCCGTGGACCGGTAGGTTGGTGGCTCAAATAAACACCCCTGCCAAGGACAACAGCTTGTCACTGAACATTGATGTGTGTTATGTGACAAAGGTTTCCCACATAGAACACTTGTAAAATTTGTGAATAAAATTTGAGTTGTTTCTGTTTTTTCTTTTTGCTACATTGTTGTGGTCTTCGTTTTCTTACTATAGCTCTTCGAAACCCCGGAGGGAATTATGAATAACCCTGTATTTTAACTTCCCATCACGTGAAAATATGGTTTGAATTTTTCTTCCCCACAAAAAAAGAAAACATTTTAATTGCAACTATCGATTCATAAAACCCTATTCAACATTATTCGGTGGAAAAACCAATCCACCTAACAAGGTCAACTCCTTTCATGGCGAACTCCAAAAATGACCAGGAGAAAAAGAAGACATCCCAGGGATGCATCTGTGGAGATATGGATTTCCATCAAGTGCGGCCTCCTTCCCTCCTCCTGGCAGCCTAACAAACGGTGAGGAGCAGGAATTCTTCTCACGCATTCCCCTAAGATTGTCCACCTTCATAAATGATTAGTTTAGGCAGTCCTTTCGCACGTTGCCCGGGGCGACCGTTGCCAAGGGCGACCACATCTCAGCCTGGAATGGGCCAAGTGCAGCCGGCATGGCGTGAAAACCATCTCCTTCGAGATGGGGGTCTTCAAACATGCCTTCGCGGAAGGAACGAAAAAAGATGCAAGCGATGAATGTAGTAGCCACGCTTGAGTGAACGGCGGGTGTAGGATTTGTAATTTGTTAACTGCTTATTGTGTTTAAATCTCATGTGTGTGAAAAGATGTGAATTGATAGTTCTTGTGGTTTTGATAGTGTTTTGGTGTGAAATGGAGTGGATGATATTTGCTTAAATACGCGTTGAAAATTTATGAGATTTTATTGATCTATTGAAAGCACTTTCCCAAAAGCATCCAATTTTATTTCTAGGTTGGATTTTTATGAATTTTTTGGGTGTTTCTGAGCAAGAAAACTGACAATTTCGATTGCTTTTGACATCCTTAACAATAAAAATTGGATTCCCTGTAAAAGTAGTTCTTAAAACAAGTAAAATGTAAGCGGTTTGAAAAACGGAGTGATATTTTTAAAGATTTTATGTATGCCAATATATATATATATATATATATATATATATATATATATATATATATATATATATATATAATTTGTCTGTTTAAATGCTGCGCCGGAAAAAAATTATAAATTTTTTGAATTTCGTCAATTGTACTCTAATCTGGATTAATTTTTTAAAGTAAAGACATATATATATAGTTATAGTATAAAGTACAAAAATTTTAAAAAATACAATAAGTTTTGAAAATTTAAGATCATTAACATTACATAGCTTTCAGAAGCAATTGAAATAAACTACAGATTATAATACTGTTTCTCACTTGCTTGATTAAAAATTTAAATGGCATTTTAAAGATATGTACAAATAAAAAATCGTAGAATTTTAACATTAATACTAATTTTTATTTTAAAAATTGGGTTTACTACAGTCATTATATTTGTAAAAGCAGTTTTCAATTGTATGTATGTTATTTATTGGAATTACGCATTTAATTTTTTGAATTATATGAGATTTCAAATTACCTAGAATTTCTTAATGTCTCAGCATATATCTGTCCTTGAATTTTTCTCAATAATTTTTACAAAAGCGTTTAATATTATTTTCTATCGACACATGTGTAAACCAGTTCTGCAAACGGAAATATAATGTAATGTAAAATGTATTGTAAACAAAATAATACATTTCTGATATTATAATTCCCCTTTTTTTAAAAAAAATACACCAGCTTGGTTCTTAAACGAAATTTTTTAAAAAAAAAATAGGATTTGTTTTATTACAAATTTAAATGTATTATATTTTGAATTACATTATTAAATCATCAATATATGAGTTCATGTACTTCATGATACGCACGATATTTCATCGCAGCTGTTGCTCGAATAGTTAAGTGAAAAGGAAAGCGATTTAATTTCTTCCTAAGCTTTTCCATATCTTTAGAAACAGTATCAACACAGTCAAAAGGTTTTCAGTTTCTCTATTTAAAGCAGTGTTTCTCCAACTTTCAACTTAGCCACCCAATTTTAGATCATAATTTTCATGGTGCCCCCACCCCACCTCCCTACAATAACAAGGTATTGAATTTAATAATAATGTACTTTTACGGAAAGCTACAATATGACTTTAATTATAAACCGTACAAATGATATAGAGAAGTATTAAGCTTTGTATATAATTTTGTACATGGCATATATGACAAGCCCATGGAAGTCACTAGTAATTAAATTTGTCCTTAATTTAGTATTGATGAATTAATTATCAGATTCATTGAGCAGTACTGATACACTTACAAGTATATTACATCACTGTAAATGTTTTTTTATTATCTTACATTGTATTTTGTTTTGATGCCTTTCAGTAAATTATTAATTTTTTAAAAATCTTTTTTTCGGACTTTTCGACATTCTGGTGTCCTCCTAATAGGATTATCACGCCCTTCCCCCTTGGGGTACGCCCCACAGTTTGTTAAACGCCGATTTAAAGAAGTCAAAGAAAAGATTGTACTTTGGAAAACGAAGTTTGCTTCTAAAATTAAGAAAATGAATTCTGATTCTGTTCAGGTTGATACAGTTTCACGGAATATTCGAAGAATTGATTCTGATAATTTTGAATACATAAATATATAAATTTACTAGTAGCAATATATCCTTTTCGAAGGGATAATTATAAAAACAAAAAGTCTGATTTAGGAATGATTTCAATTTCATTTCTTGAGATTATATGAAGCACAAAATATCGAGAATTACCATGACGATTAATAAAGCATAACTCTGCATAAAACCTTCAAATATTTTAATTCTTTCTTTCCTCCGTGCGTGCGGGGCGACGTGTGCGTGTGCTCAAGAAACGAAGGACCTTCTCTGAGAAATCATTAAGAAGCTTTTCTCGGTGATTGATTGCGGACAGAAGATCCTAATTAAAAGTCGGCTGGCATGCCGCCCCCTCCCTCTTATCAGTGTCTCCGCCCCTGCGATAAGGGGAAGGGGATGGGCGTGGAAGGAGAGGGATCACCCCGAAATTACACGACTACGCCAAGAGCGTGAAGAATGAAGAAATAAAGCAACGAGAGGCTTTTGATGAAGAAATAGTACTCAAGAGGAAAGCGATAAAGAATTACTGTTCAAGAAAAATGACAAATATGCAAATAAATTCGATTAGTACTGTAAAATGCTTTAATTTTAGTTGTATTGAAGAAATTTCGATTCGTATTCCCGTTAGATAATTCCGATTTGTGTAAAACCGGATATAAAAAAGAAAAAAATTATATTGTTTGTCATAGCTTTTCATTCTTCAAGTGCTTGTTTTGTAAGCTTTGAACTTTCCACGTTAACAGTCATGAATTATCAATGTGCTGAAATATAATAAATACTAGATACATAAATATAAAATAATTTAAAGTTGAATTACAGTGACGTAAACCTTCAATAGTTAAATTTTTATCACGTAGTAAGTATTTTCTTTTAAATTAACAGTTTTGTTGCTACTAAAAATTATCTGACATCTCTTATAAAAATCTATATGTTTCATTAATATCTTGCACAGCAATTCTTAACCTTTCGTCAGACTATCGTGATGTAGGTAATGTGGCTATCGCGTTTGTTTATGACGTATTCTGTCTGAATATGAATACAGCCAAGAACATAAATCAAGGGATGGAATAATTATGATCAGCAAACGTTCTGTACACTATTTAATTCTCTCTATATCCATAATTTACTGATACAATTTTATACGATACAAGTTGACCATTTTTTCGCAGAAATTATCTTTGAATATTGTGGAAGCTACATTTTCCCCTGGAATATGTTGTACTATGTTTATCCCGTAATCAGAGCCACTCATGATGTGTGCCTTACACTGGTGTAGCTAGTTTTGAGTGGGTCCCCAAAAATCCTTCGGGACTCTTTTTCAAAAACGAAAGTCCTGTTAATAGTACTATAGTTACACATGTTGATGCCCCTGTAGCTTAGGGGCCCCGTAGTATTGCCACGGCTGATACGGCGGTGGCTACGCCCCTGGTGCCTTATCAGAACCTCTGATGTATAAGTGGTTCTGATAAGCCCCACATTATAACCACTGAGTGTTGTGTTGTACGTATTAAGACGAATTACTATAATTTACCTCAGAATAACATTAAATTAAACCCACTTGTTAAACAACTGGCGAATAACCTCACATTTCAAAACCAAAATATCTCTATTACATAATTCTAACTGATTTATTTTCTGAGGTTCAAGGTTACCAAAAGAAGATTTATTAATTTGTACAGAACACCCTCCCAATTCCACTTGAATATTTTTTTTTGTTGAAGTAAGTGAAGCCCTCACGGTACTATGACAAATTAGACACTTATGACTGAAGTTCTTTGCTCAGAAATAAAATATGGGTAAGTGACGGATGTGAAAAGCAATGTATCATAATTAGGATCCAGATAATAATAACTAAAAAGGAGCTAAATGTAACCAATAAAGATTGATTTAAAAATTTGAAAAGTATTAGGAAATGTTTTTCAAAGTTTATTTAAACACGAATACTGTATGTAAAAAAATCGGTATTATTTTTACAGTAAGTTATGGATTCTTTCCTTTGTTTAGGATGAAAAAGTGAAAAAATGTTACTTGTAAGCTAATTATGGGAATTTTACGCAAATAGCACATTTTTTTAGGGCAAGTCTAACGGAAATTTAACCATAAACATATGTTGATCCCAGTTTTGAGGGGGGGGAGAGTTGTCTGAGACAACCACATTTATAAATAAAATTGCAAGCAAAATTGTTATTTATTATTACCTTTTCAAATTTCTTAATTTTTCAGTAAATCCTCGCGTGCTACAGTTACAACCCCGCCGTACCCCAATGTGGCACGCGTGCCGTGGTTTGGCCACCCCTGCGTTAAATAAAAAGAAAATGAAAAAAAAATTTCAAATGTGGGTGATTAAGAAAAAGTGCACGCAATTGATTAATATACCTAATATTGCATGCCCAGAAAGCATTCACGCGGAATTCTTGGGTTATTAATCAACTAATCATTTTAAAGCATTAATAGTCAACGGAAAAATTTACTTAAAATAATTTTAAAAAACTAAAATTTATAAAAATTGACAAGAAAGGATAAATTAATGAGCATGTATTTCCTTTCCCCAAAACGATCTGGCCCTAATTTGATTATAATTATAAGCACCCGCATTATTTTATCTAGCAAAACATAATGTGTATTCAAATTCGGATGATAATAGCCCACAAAAAATATTTGAAATTTCAGCACATAATATTGATAAATTTAATGTTCTGAATGTAATTAAATGTTTCAATTAAAATATTCACAAGCGGCATTCCGAATTTTAAAAATAGAAAACTAGGATACACATGTTGATAATATAATATTAAAAAATGACAGTAACTTAAATATCGATTCTATACCACAAAAATAATCGAGTTCTCTATTTTGAAACAACGCTTAATTTTTACTTCAACATGACTAAATATGTTCACAACGGGAATTCCTCGGGTCCGGCCCCCCCACCAAAAGCCCGATTGATTATAATCTTATGTATATAGTACATAAAATTTAATTAAGTATTTGTTATTAATAATTAATTTTATTAATTAATGCTAATTATTTATGGAATAATTAATTGTTCACTATTTTCTGTTCCCGGAAATCGACAAAATCAAATGGAGCATGAAACAAGAATGATGAACTTTGGACCCTGAACTACCCCCATAAAAAATTCCTGTGTGCGATACTGGTTCATAGTATTTACAAAACTATATAAAAAAAAATATCAAAGGAATCCGCAACAAAAAAAAATTTACAATTGACCTTTCAGTAAAAAGAAACAGAAAAAGTAAAATACACCTTGAGAAGAAACCGCTAGACTAATAATTTTCACTTTGAGAGAATTAAGAAAATATCTTTAGAGAACCGAGAAAATAAGAATTTTTTTTGTAATAAATGAAACAAAGCTCCGTTAATAACTTGCACCTGAGACCAAAATGAAGATCTTCAAAAACATTATTAAAATAAATTATCTCACAACTATTGCCCTTTAGGTGCTGTGTCGTGAGAAGTTTTTTTTTCTTCCGTGTGGTTGATGACCTAGAAATAAAATTTAAATCTTGTTTCGACACGCCCCTAAACTTCAATCTGAGCTCGGAGGAAACAGTCCATTATCTCTCAGCAGGGGTGAGAGCATTTTAACTTTCTTTATCAAGCGTTTACGCTTCTGGATGATTGGACCTTTGATCATCTTTCTTCGTTTCTTGATGATGGGAGATGGATTTCAATGCACATCATCAACGTGATGTATTGGCTGTAAAAAAGGAGCAGGGAGATGTTCCTACAATTCTAAAGGTAGTAGTCTAAAAATGCGATTTAGACCGTGAAAATATTTATTTTTGGTTTTAAAAAAAAGCTGAAATAAAATACTCGTAACTTGTATTTTATCTAACTGAAAGTGTGAACCATTTTTGGGAATGAGGCTATGTATTGTGTATTCTACCCTATACTTTTTATTTTGTCATAAATTTCAAATTCCCATTCCAAATTAGGAAATAATTATTTCGTTTTATACTGAAAACTTTGTCTAATTTACTGACTTAAACTTATCGATAATAAAAGATGGATTAAAGATATAGCATTGAATTATAACATATTAAATAATATTACTAAGCGGTGTTTTTTCTGAGAAAGAGAGATATCTAAATGGGAAGCATTTTTCAATTATTTTAATATTCTTATTAAGAATAATTTAACCACTTGCTAAGAACGAAATATTTTCATTTGAGTGGATTTTTCTTTAATATAAAGTCCAACGTGTAGACCTTTTTAACACATGTATACATATATAATATAAAACGTGTTATTGTAAATAACATACTCCCAAAATCTTGTAAGGGGTGTTTGAAAGCTAAACTCATTTTTTAACAGTTAAAGATTTTTACATTTTCAAATTGTATAGATTTTAACCCTTTTAAACTTTAATCTCCAGGGTAGTTAGAACCCCTTAAAATTTATTTTTAAATAATCGATGAAACTGGGCCACGCCCATCTGAATGGTGAAAAATGTAAACAAAATACTTCGTTTTTGCTTAAAAGTTGAACGTCCGATACAAACCAAAACAAGCATCTTTTATTGTAAATTCAGCCTTTTAATTTTTTTTCCTAGCCTATCAGAAGTCTGTATATATTAAAATCAATTTATCTCAAAATGTAAATTTTGATCTTCGATGTACCTTTTCTGAGAAACTACTGTTCAAAGGTATGTAAATTTTTTATGATATATTTATAATGATGAATAATATATACTGCAACGAGCTTTTTGTAAAAAATTCAAAAATTTATTTTTTACAATTTTTTTTGTGAAAAATGGGTCGAATTTCGCAATGTTTGATAAAATATTTCATAAATTATGAAAAAATTCAAAATTAGCTAAAAGCTCATTTCAGTATAATGAGAAAGGTGTATTTTAATTGTATGAAAAATTTCAAGCATGTACATGTAACAGATTTTGAGAAAAGGTACATAGAAAACACAGCCAATTTAACATTGTCAGTATATATAGAGAGGTTTCAAACTCCTCTTAAGGTATCTGACTACGTTCAGAACCGTTATTTTAAAAAAGTGCATAAATGGATAATTTTCGTGATATTTTGTGTCACTTAGATTAGAATACATACATAAAATTGTTTTAAGGACATTTTGACAAAAAAAAAGTTATTTCAATATAATATTTTGCCAAAATATAACTTAGAATAATGTTTTTTCAAAATGTATTTCTTTTGTGAAAAATGCTTCTAGTATAATAATATTTTGCCTGTAAATAGCTCAGACCTCTGTGCAGAGGCTTAACTAAGATTTTTGAAAAATTCACATTATTTTCAGATTTACAACCCATTGAAATAATTATCGGCGTTTTTTTCTTATAATTTCTCCCCTTTGTTGTCGTAAAACATGGATAAACTCACTTCTAAGTTATATATTTCAAAAATTGTAGTTGAGCCTCTGTACAGAGGTCTGAGCTATATACAGGCAAAATATTATTCTAATAGAAGCATTTTTCACAAAAGGAGAACATTTGGAAGGAAGATTATTCTAAGTTAATTTTTTGTCAAAATATTGTACTTAAATAATTTTTTATTGTAATAATATTCTTAAAACAATTTTATATATATTTTCTAATCTAAGTGACACAAAATATCATAAATATTATCTATTTATACACCTTTGAAAAATCACGGTTCCGAACGTAGTCGGATACCTTAAAGTGTTGGAAATTTAAAAGCACCCCTTATTATTATTCCTGTTATAGGATAGGAATAGTGGTTAAAATAAGCAAGAAATATTATTAGCATATTTCTCCTTCGAGAGATATTTCGCAAATTCACAAAACTGATTTTTATTTTACTGCATCATCACACACAAATGTATTATAATATATATGGCAGTCGTTACTTGTAGGTGGGATAACTTCTCTTAAAACATTTAAATTTTAACATAATAAAGGAGGGATTTTTTAGAAAAAAATAATGCAGTTTTGAATTTTTAATTTATTGCATATAGATTTAGGTATCATTTTCCGTAAAAAAAAATACAAAAAGAATAGTTTATTAACAAGGCAAGAATATATATTGTACTTGAAATTAAATTTTTGAATTAAGAACTGAACATTTTTTAATCACAAAAAAAAAAAATCAATATCTGCTACAAAGTGTATTTCTAAGTTACTTGTAAGTTTAATAACAAATAATATGAAAAAATATTTTTAAAGACAATTCTTACTTAGATCAACAGAGAAAATTTTTATTTTAGTTAAATTTTATTAAATTGTTACAATCAATATAAACATGTATATACATGTGACACAATCACAAAATGGACAGCGATTTTCTTAGTAATTTTCCATTTTCCTTTCTATATAGGGTGTTGGACTATTCCTTTTTGATTGCTACTATTTATTCATTAATTAAATTTAATTATTCTAATAAAATAGTACAGTAAAAAAAGAAATCACACTTTCAGAAATTAGGCCATTGAAGGTGGGATTCGAATCCACGACCTTTGGATTAGAAGTTTAACGCGCTATCCATTGCACTACAGGGACACAACGAATGATTTTCCTTTCTATACATGCTGTTGGACCATTATTTGTTTTTACTATCCATTCATTAATTAAAGTGAATTAATGAATGGATTAATTCAATTTAATTAATGAATGGATAATTAATTAAAAATCAAAATCGAGTGTCATTCACTACATGTTTAAAAAGATGTATTTGAACTTGAATGGATGAATAGAAATTATTTTATTAACGATTGAAAATTTGAACAAGACATATACATATAAACAAATATACATAGGGAGTGAGTGAGTGAAGATTAACGTCGCACTGTTCAGCTGCACGAGGGCTTTTGGCGACGGACCACGTAATTTTGAACCATGGTCAAGTGACGTGGACGACACCTGAGCTGGCACCCCCCTCTCCTAACTACCACACCACACCAGCGGGAGGACATTTCAGCTCTCGACAGATTTAGCGTGCATCGCTGCCCTACACGGCGGGTCTTCAGTGGTACTGGGCTCGAACTCGTGACAAAGCTAGCCATAATCCGATGCCTATACCACTCGGCTACCGCGGCCACATATACATAGGGAGAGAGTGAACTAATAGTGGGAATTGGAAAAAGAGCTCGCCGTAATGTTACTGTATCTGCACTATTCCTTTACTTATACTTTTTGTAAGATTTATAATAATAACAGTTTTAATGTTCAAAATAACTTGAAAGCTTCAAGAGAAATGGCATGTTCCATCAGCAGCCGAATAAAACGCAGCCGAACTTCATTATTTCAGCTAAAATATGGCATTGCATAAATAGTGATACACAGTGGCACACACAAGGGGGGATCCTGGGGGTCCGAACACCACCCAAAGCCCTTGATTTTTTTTCCGATTGATTATAATTCTAAGTATATAGTACGTAAAATTTGATTATGTGTTATTAATGATTACTTTTATTAATTAATGCTAATTATTTATTCAATAATTAGTTTTTTACTGTGTTTTGTTCCCGAAAATCGACAAAATCAAAAGGAGCATGATACAAGAAGGGTGAACTTTTGACCCCGGACCCCCCCTTGAAAAATTCCTGTGTGCGCTACTGGTGATACATATTCTAAAAACGAGTCCAAATGAAACGCACACGTTTCAAAAAGAAAACACACTCTCCAGTTATATGTATTTAATCAGCTCAAACAAAAATCGGGAACTAAAAAAGACCCTGAAGCAAAAATGTTAATCTACCTGTACAAAAGAAATTGATATCACAAGCAGATCATACACAAAGACCACAACGAAAATCATATTAATCGATTACACACACATACAAAAAAAAACCCCTAATTTCTTTCCCATAGTGACGATACCACCGAAATGGGACAGGAAAAAACATCAACTGCCTGTGATTCATCGTATACCAAACACAACATCAACTAAAACAAGAAAAAGGAAGAGAAAGAAAGAAATGAGCGGAAAGGTGGCCCCTAATAACAATAATAACGCTGCTACTGTCAATCAGAAGTCCCTAAATCAGGCCTAAAACACTTTTCTAGATGATACCGTTGATGATCGACGATAATATGTGTGATAAAAGCGTAATAGTTATGAGTCGTGAGTTAGGGGTTGGGGTGGAGGACCCTGTGTGAATGATGAGCATGAACAAAAGTGTGGTTAGATCATTTTGTTCTGCCTTTTCTTTTCCTCTCTAGGGTTGCCAGTTTTTGCATTTTTTGGCGCAAAATGGATTGTCTTATCTTGTTACCTGCCTCAAGAGATTTTGATGCTTATACATTCTTGAGGCAACTCTACTCGTACATCAATATTTTATGGGATTTTTTCTGGAGTAGAGATGAGGAAAGACGGATATGTGCATTTTCTTACCCTTCCTGGTCGCGTGTCCGCTCGCGCTATTTTCTGGGTAAGGCTATGCTTCGAACACGAATTGAGAAACTCAAGAATGTAGTTACTAATCGTTTCCGAAAACATTTGAAAATTTTGTGAAGTCATTATTAGCGGAAATGTTTCGTGGCTTTGGGGAAAGAAAATTATGAGCATATTAATTAATCTTACGGCTTTTAAAACACGACTTATTCTGATCTACAGTTAAAGATTAAGAATGCAGCGGAATATAGATTAATTTAAATGTTTTTCCAATAGTATATGGTATAAAAAATTTCATATTATATCGTAAGCGTATGTGCTGTGAACAAAAGAAATTTTGTTGCAATGTGTGCTTAACTTTATTTAAAACCATCACATTAATTATGTCTTCAATGCTCATAAAACTTAAAATTATCTATTATGCATTAAAGAATGTAACTGAGATGCAGATGAATAGTTATCATTGCCAACTCACGTACGACGTCAGTGGCGTAACGTACACCCTCGCAATGCCCGCATCCCGGGAGGAGGGGGGGTCTAGGGGGCACAAAGCGTGACTGCCAACAAGTACCTACCCTTTGTAAAATCCTACTTGGGGTCCCAAAGTCTGACTTTGCAGGGGGAGGGACAAAATGTTCTTCATTACGCCACTGTGAGGCATTGTTTTAGGAACATGGTTCGAATCCTGGTGCCACCAAAGGCCCGTCATGTAGAGAGTCTGATGCACATTAAATATATCAATGTTCAAAGTCTTCATGTTTGCGTCATATGGAAAGAGTGAAGAGCGAAGTCAGGTATCACCCTCGTCACATGACCGAGGCTCAAAATTGAGGTAAATTTCGCATTAGGGCTTTAGAGCGCAACGTTAACCAACAATTTATCAGACAATAGGCATTAAAAAGAGAAGTCTATACGAAATTTAATAAGGATCATACATTCATTCACACAATCGATATTTTTTGAATACAAAAACTAATATATAATAGAGTAGTGGTCGGATTGACCTGAAGCCTCCAATGTTTAGTTCCCAAACAACCTTGGTACTCATTTATCGACCCACTGAAGGGATGAAAGGCTGAGTCGACCTTGGCCCAGCGGGATTTCGGACCTGTTGACACTTTCTTTTTTTAGACTGATTCACGCGCGTTTGGGTTTTCAATAAATAGTTTGTTCGATTAAGGTAACAGAACACCTTCGAAGAAAATTTTTGAATTTTGCAAATAGTGTCAAAGGTATTTTATAAAAAAATTAGCAAAATAAGTGTTTAAAGTTTTGTGTTTGTAGGATAAATAAAGGAGCTAAGCGGCGCTCAGTGACGCAAACAGCCCATAGAGGCCAAGGCCTACTGTGCCTACCTCAGTTTACGTGACCTTAGGCGCTGAGGTGCATGTGCAGATGTTTCAGTCAAGTGGTCGTCAGATTGGCCTGAAGCCTCCAATGTTTAGTTCCCAAACTCTCTAATTTCTAAAAACCTTTAATGTGTACTCATTTATCGACCCACTGAAGGGATGAAAGGCTGAGTCGACCTTGGCCCAGCAAAACATGGGATTTGAACTATAACATACAACCTTATCGGACCCTGTGGCGCGGAAGCTATACGTTACACTACCATTCAGCCACTGGGCAGATTTATAATTCTCCCCATCTTTGACTTCTAAAACACTATTTTTTTCTTTTAAGTGCTCTTAATATTTTCCTGTTTTTCTTTGTTTTGGGGTCTGCATTATGAATTGATTCACGGATTCTGCATTTATCTAAATGTTTATATTTCGACCCAAATTTAATTGTTTTGAGCGAAACAAATAAGTAAAGGTTCTAAATATACTGGTTTAATTTTATTTAAAACATCATTTGATAAACCAGCATATGAAAAACCAGCTGAAAATAACACCAGCTTTCTTTCCTATTTGACCATGCAATCACTTGATTGTTAACGCAGCAATTACACATTGCCGAACAGCAATTCCGTAATAGTTTTGAAGTCGGTCAATAAAATTATCAGTTAATTTGCCTTTAACAGTCCTTTAGTTTTAGTTTTCTCAGACGCGAACTTTTCATTAATATAAATGACACTTTCTTTTTTTAGACTGATTCACGCGCGTTTGGGTTTTCAATAAATAGTTTGTTCGATTAATTATATGATTTCTAATTTTTGAATCCAGTGAAGCAATTGGATTATCCTGTCTATCTTTGTATTCGACATGTAATTAATTAAAAAATAAAATTTATATATCCTCAACAATATCTATTTTAAATAAAATATTTCTGCTAACACTTGCATTTCTATTTTTTGAAGTTTTAATGTGAAAAAAGAACTAATGAGTAGCTTTGAGCTCATAAAAAACAGGCTTTCTTATAATAAATAAGAACAAAATAGAGCTTTCAATTTTCATTGGCAATTTACAAACTTCAGTCGTTTCAGCCCAGGAAAAAACAATTTCCTAAATTTCGAGCAAAATCCACTCTTTATGAAAGAAATACAGCCGAGATTGAACTCACGAAGCGTAATTGTTATATCAAGTTTAAAGAGATTTTCGACACGCATTTAGTGTAAAAATAAAATCCATATCTGGAATCCTCGAATAGTATTTTTAAAATACACACACAAAGTTGAAAAACACATAAAAAATTAAACAAATCTGGATGATGGTGTGATCATTTCAGATACTCTGTTGTTTAATGAGAGGGGCTGGCCAGATTAGGGTGTCGTAATTACGACCGCATCTTCTGCAAATGGATTCGTCCGCGGCACGGTGCTATCAAAGGGAATAAAGGGCCCGCCCATTGTGGCACGCAACCGGGCACTTAAGAGATTCCTGCCTTACTATCCCCCCCTTCTCGTTTAGAAAAATTGTTGGGCGGGGGTAGGAAAACCGATCTCTGAATCAGAAGGTGAGCGGTCATGTTTTGTTATTTTTTCTCTCCCTTCTCTCACCTCGGTGTCTTTTCTGTCTCTATTGGGATGGGTGCATTAGTCCAGATGTAAACCAATGCTCTCTGACTGCAGTAATGATGGAGATAAATGGAGACTGTGATTGAGAGTGTGTTTGTGGCTTTCCTGCTATAAAGCTCGCTGTGCAGGGAAGATACTTGTGCAGGAGTAGAATTAACCGGATATTCGAAAGGCGGGTTTAGCTAATATGTTTCTATAATCAAGAGGACGTTAACGCGATAGGTGACTAAAACTAGAAGTGATATTTTTTTTACAAATAGAGATGTTCAGGTATTGTATCCATGAAATTGAGTTTAATTTTTGGGAAATTTTTACAAACTCTAAGTTTGTTTTCGACGTAAAAAAAATTGGTAAAAATTAAATGAATTTATTCAGGTAACTATAAAAACCCTGCACACACACAAAACATTTATAAATCCCGTCAATTTCTTTTCTTTTAAATTTTATTATTTGTTTTCTGCCAATATTTTTTAAATTTATTTAAGTGAAGTGACTCATGAAGGCTTTTAGAAATCATATACCGTACAGTCATGGTCAAATAATGCATGGTTTCTGTTGATTGATGAGAAAAATTAAAAATTTAAATATTTGAGAGCGATTTTTCACATTTTATTAGTTAACTGTTACTATCTATTTTATTATTATGGTTATCTACAAAGTTTTTAGGTGCTCTTTTTCTTTCAATTCTTTAAAAGAACAAAGCTATTTGCTCTTGTATCCAATACATTCAATAATTTAGCGGGGGGGGGGATGAACGTAATTTTGTTTTACATAACATGTTTAGGGGAATAATAATATAATTTATAAAATCAATCATCATTTATAAATTTCAGCTAATTGAAATTAGACAGCTATTTTGCATTAATTCATGAAAATCTTAAACTATTTAAGAGCTCTTTAGAATGTCTTAAATAGTTTAAGATTTTTATGAATTATTATTATTTTAAACTATTTAAGACTAGAAAAAAGTTCTTAAATAATTTCAGTACAGAATATCTTCTAAAGATGGATCAGAAAGTAGAAAATGAAATAGAAAAAGCGCATTGATTATTAAGACAAAACATTAAATACATCAAAAACTTTTGTCAAATAAAAAAGAAAGAAAATATTGAGAGTACTTATTATTTTAAAAGAATAATTATCAAATATTTATAAACTATATATGATATTTGAGAGATTTATTATGCAATCTGGCAATTAACAGGTGCAAATGAGTTGAAACAAAATAAATTATTGTTGTTTGATAATCCTTTGTTATTAATAATTATGCCATATATAGCCTGTAAAATAAAAGCTGAATATATTTTTCACTTGTTTTCTTAGGAACCAGGTATATAATTCGGGGTTTCACAGAAGGTATATATATCATAAAAATAAATAGAATCATACATCTAAACACATGCAGACGTAAAAATAACTTTTCCCCTAATACTTACAGCTCCAATAATGTACAAAATATCATTTCTCGCTTAGCAAAAGAAAATACGTGTTCAAACGGCTGGCAGAGAAAAAGGCATCTCGATTAGAAAGGGGGAAGAGAAGGGGGTCAACAGAAATCAAGAGCAATACATTAAACAACGTCAGGGGTGGGGGATGGGAATAGAGAGGGTCGCTGCCTCCCCTCTCGACCAAATGTCGAGCCTATTAAGGATGATAATCTGACTTTAAAATTGCATAGTGGCCTATTGAGACTCGATTCGATACGAGGGTGAAGTGTTCACATTGGCTTGATGAATTAGGTCGAGTGCACTGTATCATGCATCCCCCCTAAACCACCCCCCTTCGAACGATTTTGGTTACCCCGGGATTTGTTCCAATGTTTTCTCGATCAGTAAGAGAGGATGTTACTGTTTTTTTAAAGATCTTTTTTTTTCTTTAATGTTTTTTTTTAGGCTTGGTTCTGTTGTTTTCTGCATTATTTTTATCTTTATAGTTGAGTAAAATATAGTAATATCATTGGGAAACATAGAAAGAAATTCCTTTCTTTGAGTAGTTTTGTATTAGATAACTTGCAAAACAATTTTTATTTTTGTTAATTAAATATCAGTGAGAATATTAGTTCTCATTACTTGTCTCGATTGCATTATTAGAAGTAATGAGAGTTATGTTTTGCTTCGATGAAATAATCTCGTTCTTTATATTTTATTTTGTGTTGCTCTTCACAATTCTTGTTTAAATAATTGACTTGCTTCATGAAACAGACTTTTATTCAGTCATCAAAAAATTTTGACTTTAAATTCCAGCTTTATAGCTGGACTAGAAAGTCTTTTTATTATAAACTTTATAGCTTTAATAGCTCAAATAATATAATAAAACTTATAGCTTCAATAGCCCTATTAATGTAGTAGAACGTATAGCTTTAATACTTCTGTTAATAAAGTAAACCTTATATCTTTAATGAAGCCCAGTGGCTGAGTGGTCAGTGCATCGCGCTTCCACACCCCAGGTCCGAAGTTTAAACCCCAGGCTGGGCAAGGTTGACTCAGCCTTTCATCCCTTCAGTGGGTCGATAAATAAGTACCATGTTTGCTTGGGAACTTAACACTGGGGGTTTCACGTGAGACTGAACACCTGACTGGAACATCTGCTCATGCACCTCAGGACTCAAAGTTGCGTATACTGAGTTGGGCAGCATGGCCCTCATGGGCTGTTGCGCCACTGAGTTAAGTTATAGCTTTAATAGCCCACTTGATATAATAAGCTTTATCGCTTCAATAACTTAATTCATTTGATAATCTTTATAGCTTTAATAGCTTGGTTATTATGATAAGCTTTGCAGCCTTTAATAGCCCACTATTTTTATTGATAACTTATATTTCGTACGGACAATTTTACAGAAAAAGGCAGAATACTGAGAGCCGTCACTACTATATGAAAAACTGGTTTCTTCATAAAATTTTAAAAATTGCAATGATTCCTTAGAAAAAAAAACAGGTTTTTTTTACTTGTTTGAAAAAGAGTGCCCATTTTCCTTGACGAAATTACTTAAAGTCCACATCTCAAGTAAAGCGATATGATCAAGGAATCACATAGTTGCAGATAAATATCAAATATTGAAATTAAAATACTTTTTTAACATTTTTTGGCAAACATGATGTATTTAGAGATGATGATGTACAAACGGCAAACATGAGGTATTCCAATGAGATATAATTAATTATTTGTATATTTAATTTATATTAGAAGCAAGAAAATAATCATCATAGCAATGGATCTCGGTAATTCTGAGCAAAGATGGAGCTACGAAGAAGACGGTTGAGCTCTGACATCCTACTCTTCACATGTATGCCCCGTAAGGACTTTTATACCTGCTAAATTGCACAATGGACGGTCTTTAGAAAGACAAGACCTGACGTCTGTTAGAAGCCCAGAAATTTGCCAATATCAAGAAGCCGCGATAGTCTAATGGTCAAAGTAATGAACTAATAGCCGGAAGGTCACAGGTTCGAGTTTAGGTGCTACTGAAGACCCTCTGTGTAGAGGGGGCTTATGCACGTTGAATCTGCCAAGCGCCAAGTCCTTCCGTTGTGTGTTGTGGTAGTTTGAATAGGGAATGCCAGCTCAAGTGCAGTCTAAGCCACTTGACCGAGATTCAAAATGACGAGATCCGTTGACAAAAGACTTTGTGTTGCTTTATTGGCGATTATTTATTATCTCAGACTACTATATTTTCAAAGCACTAATGGATACTACTATGATAATAACATGATACTGCATTCTTTTTTGCAGCTCTCAAAGCAAAAAAAAAAAAAGGCATTTTGCAAATAAAGATTAGTGGGCTTACATTAGATAGCCTTTGATGTACCACATCCATCCCCTTTTACAGCCCTTCTACGTACTAAACAACAACAAAAAAAACGTCTATGATTATCACTTGTCTATGTTACTCGAAAAATAAAAAATAGAAACAAAGCCCCACAAAACACATCCCGCTAATATGTGACGTCATTCATTGAAAGTTCCATTGAAGGAACGGTTTTTTATTACACTCAACGGAATTGCAAGTGTATAGCAGCGAAATGCACACTCTCATTTCAATAACAAAGACCCACCCCTCCTTGCATTTTGCGTATTGAGCCAGCAACTGTTTAAGGTGCCATTTATACACCACTGCGTCTCCGGGGAATGGGCGACGACGTGGACCCCCGGCGCAATTTGTGCGCACCTCCTGGCGCAGGAAGTACCACGGGTAATATGCAAATGAACAGGGGGTGACTTGCATCGTTCGATAGCTTCATCACATTGTAATTTAGATTCGATCAGCCCGGATGATTTGCTTATAAATGTCTGGGATGGGGCGTTTGATTTACTGGTTGCGTAATAGATGCAAAAAATTAAAAGTCGGCCTTGCTTCTATCTCGTTAAAAAACTTCAATGCCTCTTTTTAAAGCTGGTGTTGGAAGTATTTAATGTAAATAGAACGAATAATAATATTCTCTGTCTAATTTGATATAAAAAATGCATCGAAATTTTTGTTCAAAAACTTTATTGGGCTTAAAGTATCTCAAAACTGAATTTCTGACTTTAATAAAACCAAAATTTGCTTCGGAGTTTTGTTTAAGTATTTGAGATCTTCAGTGATGTAAATCAGGGGTCGGCAATTTTATACCTGTAATGTGCCAAACCAATCTACCAATATGATTCAGGGTGTCGTTCAGTAAGAAGAATTTGAAACAATTCGAATCCCGCGGCAATGAATGCAGAGTTACGGAATACAGGTACAGATTTACAGATTTTTTTATTATTTTCTTACAATGGGGTAGAACTTAGCTATTGTAGGCATGGCCAATCCCCAAACGTGAGAGCCATTTCATGGTGACACCATCTAGTGGTGGCCTCTTTAGCAAATTTGGACGGTTTTTTTTTAATTCAAACTCTCGTTGGATGCTAAATTTTACCATGATTTAATTTTGCGAGAGTATCAGAGCCAAATTGATACTCAAGGGATCATTTACATGCCCCATAATCGTATGACATGCGTGTCTATGATTTTCGCATCCAGAATATCTATCGACTCCACCTGGGGTCGATCCCGCAGCCTTACGCTTACGAAGAGGGCACTCTACCTCTAAGCCACCGAAACCGATATTTACAGTTTTGTAATGTATTAACACAGTGCATCATTTAAAGATATTAAAAAACATAAATGTAAATAACATAAAATTTAAGTATTCCTGTAATATAGTTTAAAAAAATGGATATTTTAATGAAAACTTTATCCCTGTATTATTCTACTTCATATTGCACACTAGAGGCGCAAATTCTTACTGTCAATTTGACACGACTCTGAATGTTCAGTTCAGTTAAACAGATTTTGAATGTTCAGAACAATTTCCTTGTGGACTCCAAATATTTTTCATATGAGAAAAGAGATGTTCACATATATATGTAGAACTAAAAGCAGAAAGTATAGTACGTGCAGTTTTCTTCAAACACTTAAATCTTTTCAGCAGTGACATCTAAACATTTAAAATATAGCTGTTGAGTTATCGTTAATATTTTAGATTATTTCGTAGTTCCGTAAGATTTGCTTTCTACAATTCTGAAGATATTAGTTCAACAAGCCACTCGTTCGACAAACCTCAACCATCCACAAATATTGACAAATTTGTAGTGTAGTGTGGAGAGTTACTGAGAATTGTACCACGTGACATAGGTTGCCAAATCCTGACGCAAATTAAAATGTTTGAAATGTTAAAATGTTTCCTCGAATAGATCCTTTCAATCCTTCATAAATAAACCGGATTAATCTTCTATTTTTTGTAGAAGGGTGTTCTAATACTTAAAAAAAACTCTAAAAAAATTAACGCTGTCTGTTGAAGAATAGGACCCCAATCAGGAACATTTTTTCAACTATAAAAGAAATGAAAAACTAATACTATTTTCTAGATTCACTATCCTTCAGAGACCAGCATTTTTTTTATCATACATCCCATTTTTAACCGAGTTGATTCATGTTTCCTGGTATAAAATGTGTTTCGCGATTTTTCTCCTATACCCTAATGTTAAATGGGCTATACCTTCACGTAATAAAACGAAAAAGAAAGTGTCCAAGGAATATTTTGAAAATTTAAAAAACACTATATTATTAACAGATGTATTAGTTATAGTACTGTAAATTTCCATGAAAATTGAGGCGCTTTTCTGTCTGAAAATGTGCTTCGAGTTTAGTTCAAGCTTTCGTACTTTTACCGAAGACAGCCTTAAGAAACTGAAAGAAATCTCGGTCTGTAAATTCCAGCTTAGTTCTATATCAGTGATATTCAAACTGCGACCCAACGGGCTTTTTTTAAGTGGCCCGGATATGGCCCATTGCTCTGAGAAATTCATTTATGAAAATTTGATGGGAAATTCTGTAATATATCAAATATATCAACTTTGCTTTTTAATGTCGATGTCGTTATGGGTGTGAATTGATATTTGTTTTCTCTGATTAGTTATAACAGACAACAGTGGAATAGCTACCATTCTATGAGTGGAACTAATTTTTAACTAGCTTTTTGTATCTTGCAAGCGAAAAATATTCATAGGTTGTTACACGATGTTTGGGAAGCTGAATATTTTGAAGTGAAAAACAAGCACGGATCAGTAATTGTTTGATTTGTCACGAAAGTGTTATATTTAAAAAAAAAAGTACCACTAAGCAGGAATCACATTTAATGACACTTTTCCTCAAAGATCTCTTTCAAGAAGTGATAAATAGGCTTCCTTGTGAATAATCTTTACAATAGCAAAAAAAGTATTTTGTCAGTAATAATGTCACAGCGGTAACAAAGGCACCCTATGAAATTTGTTATATTATTATGAAACCGTTTACTGATGCAGAAATTGTGAAAGAATGATCCTTGAATGCTTCCAATTTAGAAAAATTTAGTGACAAAAATGAAAAAAATATATAAAAAATAATAATTAAAAAAGCAATAAGAGTTTAAATATTTTGATAAATTTCCACATTTTAAATTTTCTATGTTATCTTGGTTTTAAAGCATTTCTCCCGGATTGATTCTCATGTTGCGGCCCCCCGCGTGAAATAGCCATCTTATGTATGCGGCCTGTATGTAATTGCTAACATAAGAATGCAGCCCGGCATAAAAAAAGGTTGAGTGCCCCTGTTCTAGATTAACTTACAATCCACTGCAACAGCAGAAACTAACCTGCGCACAATTTTCTGGCTCACTCTTTTTTTAAATATTTCACTTTAAAAACTATTCATACAAATCCAGCGTATCTTGCGACGTTAAATTGCCGAAATCGGACACCCCGGAGTCAGTGTCCGGGCCATCAGTCTCCGGAAACTGAATCCGATTCTACTTGAAGAGCCCCATTAAGCGATTCGAAGACGCTGTCCCACGCAACATTAATTACTCCTTACGCCTACAAATGATAGAGCAGATTATGAAGAAATGAGGGCCACTTCTGCTGAATTTTTTCCCTACCTTTTTTCTTCCTAATTATCGTGTTTGAAAATAAAATGTAACTAAAATCGAGACCTAGAAATGGAGGTCGGGGGTCATTAGTTCTTGACGTATTTTGAATTTTGTAGACTGTTGCATTTGAAAAAAAAAACACCAGAATTTTCTAGTGCCTGCTTACTTTACATGTCACACGGAGTTGTAGAATGTTGCAAATTAAGATTGATTTGTTATGTCCAATGTAGAACATGATATTTTATACATTTTACTACGAAAAAATAATGTAGTAAATCCTTGAGTTTTAGCATTATTAAATTATCTACCCTGCTTCACTGGGTAATTTCTGATGTTATAATATCTTTATCCTTATTATGTTATGGACATCTTCCAGGAGTGCCACTGGTATTATTCAGATCTGGTCTCTCCTGTCCTTGGCTTGTTTGGGTTTTACAAAAGACGAAGTTCTTCAGTAGCCCCTTCTGTTTGTACACTTCTTAGAGATCTTTGGATTCTTGGAGATTGTCTAGAATTTCTAGAAAGTGTGATTTGTGATAATAACAACAAGTTATTAATATATACCTCTTACCATTAAGGTTTCATATAGTTGAAAAATATTCGTATAGCCCTCGTCTCTTAATTTAAAAAAGTCTTGAATTTCTAAAACTAAACTCTTTATTTCTTACGTCCCCATAATCCCCCTTAGGATTAGTTTCTCGTAAACCTCGTTTTCAATGGATCTCTACTCAATAAAAGAAACATGGTTACCAAATTTCAAGTATGTATATATATGACAATTTGTATCTATGTGCCCTCTTAATCCTTTTTGCAGTTGATTTCCGTAAAATCATTCTTAGCGGATCTCTTCTTAACAAATAAACCGTGCTTTTCGAATTTCATGTCTGAAGATCTAGTAACTCAAAAACGCGAGAATACTTATCTATAACGCTTCTAAGCCCCCTCGGAATCTCCTGTACGATTTGATTTCCGCAAAACCCGTTTTTAATGTATTTTTACTCACCAAAAGAAACATGCTCATCAAATTTCATATATGTATATCTAATATCTTGAAAGGTCTTGCGATTCAATGAGAGAGTCGCTTTTCAGCTTTACATATATAGATTAGGGCAAAGTAAGTAATTTCAAATGAACAATTTAATGTCCGGTGTTGTTTAACTTATGGGGAAAATTAATATTAAAAAAAATCTTCCAAATGAAAGAGAAATACATAATTCTGGATTTGTATTCTTATATGAATAATTACAGTGCATATCAAAAGTTTAAACACAAAAAAAAATTTAATGAATAAAACTTTAAAAATTCCCTTTATTCAAATATCTCACTATGTGTGAATAAATATACTATACAAAATTCCGTCGTAAATTTTGTTTCAAACATTTGGTTTAAGAATAATACAAAGATATCCGAATCAAAAGTTAAGACACAAAATAGTGTTTATGTTAATCTTACAAAAAGTCATCGACAGTTGCTCTAGCTAACGATTGTTGGATTAGTAAGGAGGTGTTGTTTTTGCATAAGCACAAAAAGGAAAAATAGAAAAAGAAATTCTCAAAGAAGAAGGAATTGCAAGAATGCGTGGAGTCTGAGAGAAAAATGGCAAGTCCATTGCTGATATTGCAACTGCTTGAAAAAGATCGAAACAAAGAATTTATCAAATTTTGGCTCGTGGTGACAATTTCAAACGAAAATCCCTCAGAAGAAGGTCACCTGTCGCGACGAACGACGCACCAAAAACTTGACTGCGACTGGAAATAATTATCTACCTCAAATTAAAAACGCATTTGGAAGACAAATATTGAAACCGACTTTTCAAAAACAGTTTAAAGATTGAAATATCTTAAAAGAGATGGCTCAATTATCACGTAGAAATCGCACCATAAAGATACTCGACTGGAATGGGTTAAGCAGTACATTTTGAGATAAGTAGTTGAATGTCACATTCAGTGACGAAAAAAATGTAATTTAAATATTTTTGAAGACTTTGCATACTTTTGGTACAACATCCGAAAAGAATCAAGGGACATACATAGTCAAGAATACGGTGGTTGAGTTCTAATGGTATGGGAAGAGGTGACTGGTCACCTCTGGTGACTCTGGCTCCTCTTCCCATACATACATCATTTCATTGGTCAGACTTTCCCAGCATCTGCATTTATCGTAACTCTGAAAGCTATTGTGATTAGATAGGATATCAGACATACTTGTATGTCTTTTCTTAAATCAGTTTTTAAAATAGTTTACTTAGTGATTATAATTATATCAGTAATACTCATGTATTTTTTGGACATTTACTAGTAGCCTATTTCCGTCTCAAGCAAGATCCGTTTACTACAACCAATATACATCGTGATTTTTATGTACATACAAATGACCAGGTCCATATATGAACCAGTACCCTAACTCTCTCTTCAATCTAATTTACTTAATCAGAATCAAAAGTTAAGGGTCTTGATTGATTGATTAAAATGCTATTCTAAATTTTTGGATGATTAATTAGAATGACATTTTATTCTTAAGACATGTGAGGTTGATTCGAATAATGTTCTAAGTACTTGATTGGTTGAAACGATATTCCAATCATAACTGGGTTTGAGTGTTAATCGGTTATAGAGACCATGAAGCCAAATATGACCATATAGGAAACATGTCAAATTCTGTTCCATAATTGTGTTTGTTTTGAATGTATATCATAGAGGATAATATTGCCCACGTTAGTGTTGGTGAGAATTAAAGAAAAACCAGTCACCAAAAGTCATCTATTAGGATACACAAGGCAAAAGTTAATTTTTTCAGTAAAAATCTTATATACTCACAAAAATAATAATAGTTTCATTGGCAACGCTTGAGTTTTGATTTTACAGATTAACTCTCCTATATTCGTGAGTGAGTGATAATTGTGATAATTTACGTTGCACTGTACGGCCACACGAGGGTTGTTGGCGACGAACCTCGTAATTTTGAATCATAGTCAAGTGACGAAGATGACACCTGAGTTAGCAGCCCACTCTCCTTACATCCACAAGACGCCAAAGGGATCCAGTATTCGCTTCTGTCTATTGTGTATCATTCTTTCAAAAACAATTTTCCGAATTATTCAAATGCAAATCACATTAAAGCATTTTAACAAACTCCACAAAGGTGAAACAGACTAAATGATCGTATAACTTTTACAAACCATTGCTTTATTCGAGGGAATTAATCTTCCTAATTCTGCATTCCCTTCGCCAAAGGACGAGTTTCTTTTACCGATCAATCATGCGCAAAGGGGAAGAGAGACTGTACTTAACAGCATCTCATTGAAAATCTCTTTGTGCAAATCAACAAAAGTTCTACCAATTATACACTCCGTTTAACAAAGGATAAACGAACCGCCTATTAAAGCTTAATTCTAGCCTTTCCCTTCGTTGTTATTGAACCTGCGACCGCACCACCTCTTTTCATCCTGCCGCCGAAACAAAGAGTTCTTTTCAATGGACGTGAATGCTAATTCCGTGTCCGTGTGTATTAATGCGCTGGTGGGTGGGAAACAAATTGAATCTCTCTCTTTCCCAGAGAAAGGATTGGGTTTCTCGGGGGTGAGCGTGACTTAGTCGCACAGCTTGTGGAAACCGTGGGGTGTTAGTGAGGTTTAAAGCTTGGGAAAAGCAGATTTTTTAAAATATAAATAGAAGAATGTTTATGATTTTTGAATTTTGAAACGTAATTAATTAACTGCTTTTTTTTTCAGTTAAAAATTCAATGAAAGGATAGAGGGGTTTAATTATTTTAAGAACAGAGTTAAATGAATGATATATCAGATGAGTTTTGAGATTTCCAATACTTTAATGAAGAATTTTCTTTTCCACACAAATCAACCGAATCATTAAGCACTGAATTAATTCTGAAATAGATTTGTATTAAATTATTGGCTTTCACATAAACTTCTACCTCACACAGACAAAATATAACAAACCTTTGCTTCAAAGGGCACAACTATTTTTAAGTATAATATATATATATATATATATATATATATATATATATACATAAAATGTGTGTGTTATAATATTATATATAATATGGGTATAATATTTACGCAACGTAAATCTATTGTTAATTCTTTAACGTAGTATTGATTGTATAATCTAGTGTTTGTAATTAGGTATATAATAGCAATATGCAAGTATCCAAATGACAGTAGCATCGCGTAACAATGTGTAAATGGGCAGTTTATTGTCAGATCTTTCATTTGTGCTCTAATGATTCATGCGAAAAATTTCCTGTCGTGATTATGGCCACCCAACAAAAATAAATGCTAGATTTGCGACTAGGTATTGAACGTGAAATGCTAGATCCGGTGCATTGGCACAGACAGGAATTTTTCAAGGAGGGGAGGGGTCCGGGGTTGAAAGTTCACCATTCTTGTATCATGCTCCTTTTGATTTTGTCGATTTTCGGGAACAAAACACAGTAAACTAATTTTTGAATAAATAATTAGTATTAATTACTAAAATTAATCATTAATAACAAGTAATTAATTAAATTTTACGTACTATATACTTAGAATTATAATAAATCTGAAAAAAAATCAAGGGCTTTGGGGGTCCGGATCCCCAGGAGACCCCCTTGTGTGCGCCACTGATCCAGTGTGAAGAGTGTAAGCAAGAGCATAATTTTAGACATTACCTCTCACCATGGACAACGCAATCGTTCATCCTGTCTACTGAGACCTGTGACTTGAGGGTAGCGTAGTCAGTGTTACCAGAGAAGCAACATTGCGTCAAATAACAGCAACAATCAATGTAGGATGAATGTATACGTGAGGACAGTTCAGCGATATTTGGTGCATATGGGATATGGTAGCAGGAGACTGATTCGTGTGCCCTTATTAACTCCAAGCAGTGGCGCACACAAGGGAGTGTCCTAGGGATCCGGACACCCCCAAGCCCTTGATTTTTCCCCGATTGATTATAGTTTTAAGTATATAATACGTAAAATTAAATTAAATATTTGTTTTTAATGATTAATTTTATTAATTAATACTAATTATTTATTCAATACTTAGTTTTTACTGCTTTTTGTTCCCCCAAATCGATAAAATCAAAAGGAGCGTGATACAAGAATGGTGGACTTTCGATTCTGGAACCCCCTGGAAAACTTCTGTGTGCGCTACTGACTCCCAGCCATCCCCTGAAGCACCTCTTTTGGGCTGGTGAGCATATTAGTTGCATCCTAGATGACTAGAAAAACATTGCTTGATCGAATTCTGCCCAATTTTATCTAGTAGATACCGATGGTAGAGTTTGAGTGATATGCAGGCTCCACAAGACTATGCACCCAAGTTGTCAAAAAGGCACTGTGCAAGCTGGGGGAATCGTATGGTGGGGGATGTCATGGACTGGACCTTTTGGTCAAACTGAACCAATAGTTGTCTGGAAATGTTTAAGTTCAGCTGCTTGGAAACCAAACCATTTGCAGATATTCATAGATCTCAAGTACCCAAACAACAGAATTTTCCATGATGATAATGCGCCGTATCGCCTCACTAAAATCGTTCGTTATTGATTTGAAGAACATTCTACATAATCCATTGAATGATTTGGCCACCAAAATCGTCACACATGAATCCCATAGTAAATAAATCGGATATTATCGAAATATCAGTTCAGGCACAAAATCCAGCAACATTTTCGCATTCCTGGATGACGATAGAGGCATGTTTGCTAAATTAAGGGGCTATCAACGGCATAACCAATGACTCTTCAAAATTGCTACAATTCACCGAAGACAAGGAAGTCCCACATAACATCAGGAGGTTTTCTATGACTTGTGACACTTCAGTGTATGCCAAAAATTGCGTAACTAGCTAAATTCTTTTCTACAGTATTTTTTAATAAATAATCTTAGGAAAAAAACTCGTATTAATTCAGTAAGTTTATTCAATAGTTTTATTCAGTAACATTTTTATGACCTGCTTGATTTAAAACTATACCGCCAAATCGATGATGTTACTTTAAATATATTTCGAAAATCTATTGAGGAATGTTTATTGTGCTGTCCCATTGCATTTTCATTATATTCAACCAATCAACATGTCTTACGGATTACCATCGATACGATGAGAAACAGAGTTTGAAAACGAAAAAAACAACCGATTAGGGCAAAAATCATGACTTTTAAGGATTATTTGCTACAATATATAAATATATTGACAACATACAGACATAGAGTAAATATGTTTGTCTCGATTGTGTCGATTACGATCAACGAGATACATTTGATAGGAAATTATCATAACAAATATGTGTATTGGTTTTTCAAAATCCCTGGTATCGATAGAATTGGATACCTTCATCTCTTACATCTTTAAAAAGTGTTTCTAGTTCATATTCATGTAGAAATAATTGATGTAATAATAATTTGAGAATATAAAACATTAAACACAAATTGACATAAAAATGACCTATACAAATCAGTCCTAAAAGGTTTACAGAATTTGATATATAGAAGAACGTCGTTTATCCGAATCAATTGGGTCCAGACACCGTTCGGATACGCAATTATTCGGATAACCGAAGACTGAATGCGATCCATGCAGTATATGAAATCGGACACTCCACGAATATTGAAAAGCATCACAAGCGGGAAACGTGCTTGAAGAAAAAGCAAAATAGGTGCAAAATGTCGCAATTTTACCTTATTGTAGAAAATAATTACTTGTTTTTCGCCGTACCAATGTACACTTTCGTTTTTTCGCTGCAAGGTCTCTGATTCTCTTGAGCAGCATTAGATCCGGATATTTGACGCTACGGATAATAAACGTTCGGCTAAACGACGTTCTACTGTATGCCAGTTTCAATACTAATAATTCCTTCGGTATTTCCCCCCCCCCCCTTCATTTATGCATGAAAACACAGGACACACAATTTTAATGAAACGTAAGTAATATATATTGACAACAAAAAATTCTTCAGACAGGGATGTAGCCGTACATCGTTCCGATTTTACATACCTAAAAAAAATTCATAAATCCAACCACGCTCTCCCATACATCACGGACGTGAAGGGTTAAAAATGCCCTGTCCTTGGGGAAGATTCTCTTTAGCACTCGTAGCATACCTCATTAAGTTGCGTTTAATGCGTCTATCTGTCATATTCAACTCAAGGTAAAAGAGATGGAATTAAAGAGAATGTGCCAGATCCTCCTCCAATCGTAAGTCAGCAGCCGCGTAGCCAGGAAGTCAGTTCATTAGAGTCGCATGCCTGGGAAAGCACGGAATAAACAAGGATATTATTTACAGAGGAATTATGTTGCTTCTCATGTCGGAGGGACGGAACAGGGGTGTTCGTTTTCGTGGACGAACGGGAAAGGCGGCTCCATGAAATTCGTTCGGTGGTTGAAGGGGCTATCCGGTTTGGCATGGCGCGGTGTGGGGTCTCTTTGACGATATTTGCGAAGATGGTGGCGAAATAACATTTTTTAAAGCTAAACATCGAGATTTGTTCAAATTGTTTATTTATTTAATAAATGTAAGAGAATGAACTGAATTGTAAATGGAGTTAAAATTATCTCCACACACCAGTATATGCGCTACAGATGATGTAATTTAATTTGTTTAATAACAACGCACTTTGACGCTACACGAGGTATACTAGCGACGGATCTCGTAGTTTTTAATTTCCGGAACATGATGAGGACGGCATCTATAACTAGCCTCCTACTCTTCAAACTGCCACACTACACCAACCTGAGGATACATGTGAGTGTATAATGGGGAAAGGTTTTGTGCTCAATTCTCAACGAAAGAGGGTGGATTTTTTTTAAAAAAGAACCTTATTTAATCAAATAGGATGATAGCGATTGCTGAGTCCTTATGGCAGCAAGATCGTAACAAACGATATTTTAGTTCAGTTACTTGTTCGAATCCTAATTCTAGTAAAGATCCTTCGAGTAAATTGGCCGAGGCACATTCAACCTATTTATAGTTTTCACGTTAATTGGTTGTTTTACTGATTGACTATCAGAGTCACACTTTAAAGCGACTCGAGGGCTACTGTTAACGGACTTGTAATTCTGAACTACTGTTAAGTGACAAGGAGGACACTCCATTCTCTTAAATTCCACGCCACTCCGATGTCAAGACTTTGTCTGAACTGTTTCAACATGCATTGTCTCCTCTACAGGGCGGTTGAAGACCACCACAGCAATAAAGTGATTATATTTAAAATATTTATGTCAAGGGCTCTTATATATTTTTCTACATAAGCGCCCAAATGCATTTTTAACAGGAACTCATACCTTTTTTGACGAAAACTTTGAAATTTTTCGCCAAAAAAGTAATAGAATTAATTATATTACGAGGGAAGTAATAGTAATATTGTTATAATTGAATATTTATTTGCTGTATTATAAAATCTAAGCAATTAATCACAATTCAGTAACATTAACTGCATATACGTTTGATTACAACTAAGACGACTGCACTTTATTACATTTAGAGTCTCTTTTCCTCTTGGCCATTCCTGAAGCTCATAGTTTATGGAGAAATGTACCATTAGAAGCTCAATAGCTGAGCGGTAGCGTAGCGCGCTTCCACGCCACAGGCTGGGCAAGGTCGACTCAGCCTTTATCCCTTCAACTGATTGATAAAATGAGTACCAAGCTTTCTTGGGAACGAAACACTGGGGGTTTCACGTCAAACTGACTACCTGATCGGAACATCAGCTCATGCACCTCAGCGCCCAAGGTTACGAAAACTGAGATGGGTACTGTAGTCCTTGGTCCTCTAATGGGTTCATGCGTCACTGAGTTTAGTTTAGTTTTATACCATTACTTAAGTGTGTGTCTTTGATTAAAATTTATTTTATTCGCTTCTAAATATTTCTCTCGCTTTCTCAGAAAACTTTCCTTACATCTTCGGGGGGGGGGATGGGATCCAGATAAGAACCTTGAAATACAAAATAGTCGCTTCGGCAAATTGTTTACATTATACAAACTGTTTAAATTACCTATTACGTCCATAAAATATGAGCAATCACGAAACACCGCAATTCCAACATATTTAGACTCATAGCAAAAGAGATGAGCATGAAACACTTTCATAATTGAAATAAAGCGAACTTTAGATACAATTTTGTTCTTAAATATCTATCCTTTTATTATTATTATTATTAAAAAAAATTTGTTGTTTAAACATAATATCGTCTAAAGAATATTTTTACTGTCTAATAATAAAAATTGCCTTAACGTATCCGACTACGTTCGGAACCGTGATTTTGCAAAAGCGTGTAAATGGATAATATTTATGATATTTAGTGTCACTTAGATTAGAAAATGTATATATAAAATTGTTTTAAGAATATTATAACAAAAAATTATTTAAGCACAATATTCTGCCAAAAGAGGAACATAGAGTGACCCATTTTCAAAATTCTCCTTTTGTGAAAAATGCTTCTATTAGAATAATATTTCGCCTGTATATCACTTAGAAGTGGGTATCAACACAGGGGAGAAATTTTAAGAAAGAAACGCCGATAATTATTTTAATTGGTTGTAACTCTGAAAATAATGTGAATTTTTCCAAACTCATAGTTAAGTCTCTGTACAGAGGTCTGAGCTACATACAAGCAAAATATTATTATAATAAAAGCATTTTTCACAAAAGGAGAACATTTTGAAAAAAGGTTGTTCTAAGTTCATTTTTTGCCGAAATATTGTATTTAAATATTTTTTTTTGTCAAAATGTCCTTAAAACAATTTTATACATGTATTCTAATCTAAGCGACACTAAATATCATGAAAATTATCCATTTATGTGCTTTTGCAAAATCACGGTTCCAAACGTAGTCGGATACCTTAATACGAGCTCCTTTTTAAGAATTAAATTTGTTCAATTTTCGTAAAATATCTGGAATATTTCTGAATAACTATTAAAAATAGTTAATATTTTATAACACAGTGTTTTATTCTTATTTCTTTACATTGGAATCCTTGTAAGGATATTTTGTACATATTACTAATATTACTTTTTGTGCATATTATTACATATTACTACAGGGACTTTGAAAGCATTGTGAGCCTATGAGAGCACTGAATAGAAATAAAGGAGAGACTGACCTTCCCAAGATCTTGGAGACGCATCCGTGGGAAACCCTCAGCTGCCTGCTGATGTCGCAGGGCCGGACCCCTTGGTGGGCCAGCTCCACTATCCTCTGCCGGACTACGTCCGGGAGGGGCCGGCCATTCACGAATACGCCGCCCAGCTGGTTCACGCCGCCATGGCCTGTAAAAAAAAAGAAAAATTCCTAACATTAGACTAAAATTCAATTCATGTTTGGCCCCGGAGTTGTGCTGTTGTTATTAAAAGCAACCGCTTTTGAAGTATTTAAAATGTAATAAAGTCTCAGCAGTCTTTGTTTACTTTTCTAGAAATAGAGGAAATAAGTATAAAGAGAATTTAAAGTTTTTTTAATGTTTATCTTAAATTTGAAAAATAAATTTCTTTCAGAATCAGATATGCCTGCTTAGTCCATTGCTGATAGTATATATACTTTTACATCAGTCTATTTTATGAAGATAGGAATACATCAAATTTGTTTTAAGAATTAATATAATAAGTAGGTTTGATGTGGGAGAAGAAACTTTCAAACCCTAAGAAACCTTAAACTGTTTTATGATTAAATTTCGTAATAATAATTAAAGAAGCGTCTATAACTAAATTAATGCTTCGACTATGATGACACCTTGGCAATCTGAATTTAGATTTTACGAATGAAAAAACTTATTAAATGGAATATATTTTTATGCCTTTCCTTTCCTTATTATGTAATTTATGTAGTTTATCAATGCAATCCACTTATATATATAATTACAGAATAAAATGAAATTCACATTCAGTTAAACATTATGGCAGAATAAAAAAAAGAAAAAAAAAAACGGAAAAAGCTTGCAATATTTTTATTTTTTAAAGTACTTAGATTTCTTGATGATTTTATTTTTCTAAATACATGAAAATATCTTAATCATATAAAAATACGAGCAATTTTTCGAAAACTCGTAGACGATACATATTTGTAATTATGATTTCAAAACCATTAATCGAATTAACAAAATTCTTTTGTTATGAAATAATAACATTAAAAGTTTCTTTTAAAAATTATTATTTTAAAGAAAAAGTCATGAATTTTTCTTAAAAATTTATTTCTTAAACTATATTTTTTACTCATTTTGAAATAAAGCAAAAATAAGTAGGTTATCAGATAGTGAGGTGTATACTTCTACAATCGCGTAAACTGTTTTTTGCGTGATTATCATTAGAAGTTCTTTAAGCATGTAATTAATAAATAAATAATCAATTTATTGTTGAATGAAATTTATTTTCAGATTTTGTAATCAGTGAAACAATATATTCAATTTCAAAAAATGATTTCCAAACCTGTTATACTTTTTCACTTAAGCATAGTTACTCTTTCAAAGTGCAACACATGTTTTCATTTTAAAAGTAATAAAAAGATCTATCTCTAAAAGCCATGCATAATAAAACCACCCAGAGGTATCTTAAATCATTTTAATATTAATTTAAAATTACATAGAACGCTCCTGTGCTGCATATTAACAATTTTTATAAGGGATCATAAATTTTTAAGTCCCTTCACTTAGTTCAAAGCAGCTTTTGAGCAAACAAATTAAGAAAAGCCCTTCAGATAATCAAAACAAAAAGCAATGGATCGAAACAAAGTAATCTCTAATCCGTGGGTTTGAGAAGAAAGACACAATGGAATAAAAAGCCCCTCTAAATCCTGGAGATCAGTTTGGAGTTGTAAATGTCACTTAAAATGTCATTCCTCCCGATTTTCGGTTTCTCCATGTGGAGAGCGATGAAGGCCATGACCCCTACACCGAATTTACTGCCGGTCATTGGAGAAAATCGATAGAACGTTCCTTTTCAGACGATTTTAAACCATGGTTTAGGTAGGGAGTCGGAGCAGATGCTTCCGCAAACGCTACGTTTCGTAATATCTTTTCCTTTTTTGATATTAAAACGCGATTGTTAGCTTATTTTGCTTAAACTTACTTTTCCTTCAAGTTTTTTTGCTTTTGAATTAATATAATAAGCTATTAAAACTTCATAGGTATTAAATATGTTTTAATTGTATTTATATTTAAATAAATGATACTTTAATAGAAATTAAGTCAAATATTTGCTTAATTACGACTTTTATGTGATAAAAAATAAGAATTAAAAAGTTTCGTACGTAGGATTAATTAATTTTGATTAAAAATTGGATTTTGATTATTGAATTACTTAGTGAATGAAAGTTAAAATAAACAAAATGTTGCTATAATTTATATTAAATAATCAGTACATTATTCAAATCAGTTAAACAGGAAAATATGGGGGAAAAAGAAAAAAAAAAAGAGAGCATTTATTGTTGTGGTTTATTGATTCAATGTTTTTCTTGAATATTTTCTTAGCTTCTTTAACTTTTAGATGAATATTGATATTTACAGTATTTGTTATTCCAATTGATTATTTATATATCTAAGGACACCATATATATTCTATTGGTTTCGATTAAAGCAAACTTTCATCTTTTATATAAAACTGTCACAAAATTATTACACACATGACAATCATTATTATTAAGATTTATCAAAATGTTATTTTTTACTAGTTTCAATCTAAACATGCATACTGTGGGTATTTTAATTTCTGATTCTAAAGAAAAATTCAATATGAAGAGTATTCGCTAGCTGATTCATAACACAAATATAAGGTACCAAAATAAATCAAAATTAAAAGAAATTCCTGAGATAAAACATAATGAATCTAGTCTAAATCAATCAAATAATCCTTCTTTGTTTGTGACTATTATTACTTGTTTATTTACATTTAATCAAAATAAATCTCAAATATCGTGTTCGAACTCAAAATAAAGGAAAATTAGAAATTTTTTTTCACTTATTGAGATGCAAGTTCTTTGATAGTTAATATTTTTCTTCAATGCAATGTGTGTCGAAAACGATAACAGCTTAAAAAAATACATAAAAAAATAACAAAAACAATTTTAAAAAAATATTCGAAGTAAGTAATTGCTACAAAAAGCATTCAAAGTTTGACATCTAAAAATATTTTCAAAGTATAGTTTTTCTTTATTTGTTGCCACAATTTTTTTATAGAATAATTATTCCGTTTTCGTTTTGCTCAGAGAAATATTCTTCTATAATTAGAATAACAATAATAAAGTAACAAAAAATCCCAAAACGCGATTGTTTCTTTTAAAAATAATTACAAGAAATATTATTCATATTTTATGTATATATTCTGCAATTTCATTTTTAAAAATAATTTATTTTTACAAATTTTTGTATAGTTTGAACCTTTCTCTTTTTTTACAAATAATAAAAAAAATATATATTATTTTTTAGATGCATGGTTATTAGTATTTTCTAAATCGTTTGGTTATTTTCTTATTTCAGATTCTTTTAGAAGATTTTTGCCATTTCTAAATCTATCATAAATATAAATAAAGGAAAAATTAAATGAAAATAAATATGAAAAATACTTTAAAGTAATTAATAATTGAATTAAATTGTGTTTTTTTATATACTTGTAATAAATTGAGATATAAGAAACATTTTTCAGGCGACATTTATGAGCAAAACTTCAAGCACATGGATATTATAATTTTTTTTTTAAAATCAATATCTCCAGCCCTAAAAAAGCAACTGAATTCAATAAAAATAAATGGAATACAGTTTAATTAACGATAGCTTATTCATTTGAGGAGAAATTTAACTCATTCAAATCAAAAGTCTTTATTGCCTGATTTATTCAGTTTACTTCTTTCTAAAATTGAGCATTTAATGCTCTTTTTTTTTTACTTCTTCAGAGCTCTAAAAAATTCAAAGAATGTTCTTGTAGTGAAAAAAAGGGGGGAATATCTTACTGCTTTAGCAGCCGTTCCATGGATTGCGCTAAAAATAACATAATTACTTGAAAAAAAGGGAGAAATTACACAGAGATGCAAGCAAATACACTAGCCGTTTAATATTTAATCAATTCATTAAGTACCACGTTTTCTTATGGTCCATTTTTTTCTGTTTCAAGACGCTAGATACGTTTCCAATGTTTTTTACTCTTAAAAGAAATACATTACTATCAATTTTTAAGGCCGTTTTTATGAATACGTTTGATAACAGAAGGCAATATGCAAAAAAAGGAATTTTCCAAAGTTTTTTTTTTCACTAAGCATTTTCTAATTACCCATAACACATAAAAGGTAAAAGCAGATTAAATTTAACGATTAAGGGATGAATTCCTGCGTTTATAGAATGTTATTAATTTCATTTCGATTCAATTTTATTGCCTGATTAAATTTCTAAGTTTAAGAGAAAAGGTACCCAAAGTGATTGCAAAAAGTGCACACTATTTTTTAAAAAAATAAAATTAGGAAGAAAAAAATAAAATTAGGCATCACAGGATTCGTTTTACAGTCTTTTTTTTTAAGGAAGTTATGCAGCCTTTTTTTAAGTTTTCAATTAATTCTCAAGAAAAATAAAAGTTTTTAAGGAGGTATATATAAATTAGTATCTCGCTGTGTTATTTATAAATAAAGTGGGAATATTTTTTTAATAATAAATTTCTTTTTACCTTGTTTTATTATATATATGTATACATATTTAAAAAAAACGACATTTATCTCAATTTTAACGCTGTTATCGCATAATGTTAACGGATAGGATCCAAATTTGGAATATTTTTTTAGGTATAAAAATACTCCAAAATTGTTATTTTCTGGCTTCGCCATCCAAAAAAGAGCAACCTATTTCACAATCAAACTCATTTTTATCTCAAGTGATCCATTTTTTCTAATGTAAAATGTGTTTCACAATTTGTCCCTATACCATAATGTTAATTAAGCTATCCCTTTACCATGTTAAAAGAAAAAATGAATTTTTAATAAATATTTTGAACTCTTTTAAAAATGCTATATTATAAACATATTTATGAATTACAATATGGCAACTTCTCATGAAAATTCAGACATTTTTTTTGTCTGAAAATAGGCTCCACATTTAGTTTAGGCTCTCGAACGTTTGGAGAAGACAACGTACGTAATTACTGATTCATCCAATTGCTTTTTTATCTTAATTTGTTTACAAAAACAATGCAATAGAAGCATTTAAAGATATAGCAAAAAAAATTTGCCAGTTGTTAAATTAATTTAAAAATGGTATATTTGGTATATAGATAAAATAGGAAACTATAATTACAGCATATTAAAAAGTGTGCGACAGCAAGGTCGCCTCTAACAATTTTGCCGCCTCAGACAAAAATAGAAAATGACGCTCCTCTCTCCAAAGCAAAAGTAATAATTTAAAAAGAATAATTTTTCACGTAGATACCCACCAATAAAACTTGAATAACGAACAAAAAGGCAGCATAACTATATATATAATCTTAAGTCTTAAAAAATACAAAATAATATTTAAATTAAGGACACAATTATCTATTATTATTTTAAACGAGTAAAATGTAAGAGAAGGAAACGTCCATTCCAGCAGACCAACTTCTTCAAAAAAGAGGAAACTGATGTTGGGGATCACAAATGTTTATTTTAACTTCTTGTAACAACACCCAAAGTTAAAACAAAACATCTTTTGTGGCTTACTACCAAAAATTTAATACCCATGTCCCCTTTGGGATAGCTGACACTAAACATCGTGTGGGTGAAAGGAATGTCCATTGTGACCCCACTCCATTAGAGATACAAGTGAAAAAGAGAGTGAAGATACTAGTGAAAGATGTGTAAAAATATCCAATTTTATTATTTAAGATATTTTCCGTCCTCGATCCCTTCAAGTTTCAACATAATAGAAAACTGACATTTAACATACAGAGTCCAAAATAAGGCAATATAAAATACACTAAATAAAATACCAAATTCACATCCAATCATATTTCAGAAAATATATCAGATTTTTTGTTACAACAAATATATATATATATATATATTAAAATTCAATCCAAATACCACCCTTAAAATTTGTCGCCCCGGGCAGGGGTCCGGCCCTAGAGCAGCCCCTGGTGACAGCTTCCTTTGTTATTAGTCAGTAAAAGACATGATATATTTAGACTTTATCTTTAACACTATATTCAATCTTTGAATAATCAGTATTAAAAAAAAACTCAATATGAGAGAACCTGACCCGATTATATCCATTAGATTATAACATTCATTTATCAGTAGACATCTAATTACGGATTTTGATTCACGCACTCTAAATATCTTCCAGTGAGGTTGCTCTGACCCCTGTAACACTTGTATAACGCCTTCTAATTTCTTTTCTTTTGTTCTTCATTTCTTTATCCACTTCACCTTCAGCTTAAGTAGTATTGCTCTTCTGTATCACGGTTCCTTCACAAAAGGTGAAGTCCTCATATTAAGCAACGTAGTACAATATATTGCCAAAGGTTAATTGAAGGACATACATATGAGAACCTGCTACAAGTGTAGCATTGAGAGAACTTACTACATAAATCACGCGCAATTATTACAACATAGTGTAGCATGAGTAAGATATCCGAATCGAAAATAACTTTTTTGTAGAATAGGTCATGTCATTTTTTTTCCATTTCAATTTCTGAAATAAACTATCACTCTAGGAAAAATTTTTACGTAAGAAATGAAAGGATTTTTACTTTAATAGGAAATCAAAAGTATAGACTCTTTGTTTACAAATGTAAAGTTTTTTGTTTTGCTTTGAGAAATACTCCCCTAAGAAGCATAGGTACTAATTTATGGACAAAGTACTTATTTTTAACAACTTTTTTTTTTTTTTTTTGTAAATTTCTTTAATAGTGTTAGGGACTTTGATAAGCTACCTTATAATATATGGCGTGTGATTATAGAAAAAAAAAACTCTCCCTTATATATACTCTATAAATTAATATCGTGTCACGTTATTTAAAAATTAAACTTATAATAGTCATAAGAACTAATCTATAAACCGTATAAACGTCAATAATACGTTTTTAACTAAAGATTGCTTGAATAAAGAAATAAAAATAATAAAAATGAATAAAAAATGTGTTTATGTTTATTTAGTAAATTAAAATTAAAATGTTTTAAAAATTTATTCATTAATGGTAATGAAAAATTTTAAGAGAAAATTCCACTTCTTATTGGAAAGGATTATTATGAATTAGTAAAAAATCTACTCAATACTTTTGAAAAGGATTTTCTTCTAATAGAAAAAGTAATTAAAAATTAATAAATAATCGAATCCTTTTTATACATTAGTTCAAAAATAAGATACGCATTATTTAGAAATTCGTAGTTTTAAGTCTAAAATTTCGAGTTATATATACAATTTAATTTTCCAACCCAAATGATTATGTATCGGTTATTCTTCATGACTAAATTTACAGGAAAAAAAATCATTTTGTAATCATTTTTCCTCCAATAATAAATTATTTTGATTTAATTCAATAATCTTTTTCTCACATAAAATTAAACGATAAAGCATTTTAAATTCATCATATTCTTTAGTTTTATTGTTACGTAATTTTTTTAATATTAAAAATTATTGATTTCAGTTTCGTAATTTATCTTATTTTTTCCTGGAACTTTATCAAATTTTACGATTTTAATTAACATTAATGTTATACCAATCCTCCAAATTTTCATTTTTAATTACCTAAATTCTTGAGAAATTTCTAAATTAAACAAACAATTAGCCACAATAGAGCTAAGCGAACAACAAATAATCTATAAATTATTCAAATGGTATACTAAAAATAATAATGCCTTGTAATTACTGAAAGCACGGCAATCTCTATTAAAAATTTTAAGTCAAATATTTGGTTAAGTTTCCAGATTTATATAAAAAAAAATATTTATTTATGTTTTTTAATTAAAAATATTTACTTATATCTCACACCAGAGCATTATATACTTCCATTTTAATCACAAAATAGATGAGAATCCCCTTCTTAAAAAACATTCCAACAAATAAAAAGAAATTATCAAAAATAAATTATACAGATTAACTTTTGATCTATTCTATCGTTTGATGAAACATGAACTAATTTAAACATGAATACCTATTTTAAACATGATACTAATACTGAAGTATATTTTCTCACGATTTATGAACTATATGACTTAAGACCCGCAATTGCGAAACTCAAAATAATTAAATAAAAATAATAAAATAAAGAAAGATATGTCCCTTGGTAGAACAACGGAGTACATGTCATGTGTATTTAATATTCTATACAACAATTACATGCACACAAACTGAATATTCTTTATGTGTTTTTACAGTTCTTATAACACATTTGGTTAAAAATATTATTAAACATATATACCCGATGATGTCGAAATGAAAATAGGTCGCATAACAGATCTTGTATACAGAATTTTTTTTATTACTAATTCACCAAATTAATTAATCAGCAGTAAAAAATACTTTCACGGAACATTCAAAAATAAAATAAAAATTTAACTTAAGATAACTTAAAATATTCTACCCTATCAAATTCTCAACTGTTCGAAACACATATTTACAACATTCACCACAACATCCCATATTTTTATCTCCTCTCGCACTCGCGCTCTTTAAAAACAAGATTTCAAACGCACACATTTCAACAACCCCAATCTTTCCTAACGCACTTTCTTTTGCCCGTAGTCAAATTTTCTCCGTTGAATTTCGCCTCCAGCGTCGGGAGAGGGAGAGCTCAAACAACCGTAAAGTCATTCGTAATAATAAAAAGAAAAAAAGAAAAGAGGGAAGAAATCGGTAACGGAGGGAAATTTTTGAATGGAGAGAGAGGGAAAATGTGCATCGGCGCAGAGTCCGGAGAATCTCTCAGCTCTGAAGCCGCGTAGATTGGGTTTTTCGCCGCAGCGCGCCTGGCGGATTTCCCGGCACGATTTGCGTTGATGGAAATAGGGGTTGGCGTCGCATGATTTGATGCTGAACTGCTGTCGATCTGGCGTGGGCATTTGGAGATGAGAATTTTTCTTCTTTTGGGACGCTTTTTCACGCTAGAAAAATGCGAGGCTTGGGTTTTGTATTTTATGCATTTCGGACGCGGTTGGTTAGGTGTAGTGTTAAAATCGTATGGATGTGTTTTTTTCCAAAAAAGCGACGATTTTTACGTAGAATTTATATTTTATTTTGAGTTTTCTAGATAGATACTTCAGAAGAATGATAAAATGTTACATTTATTGTTAGTTATAAGATACAAATCATTTTTATAAAAAAAGATATTTCAATATTTGTTTAAGTGCAAAGCAAACTTGTGGTTTATCATCATAATGAATAAAATGTATGTCAGTATTACATTTCGATGTATCTTAAGTTAAAAGATTCGAACACTTTAACTCAAACATTACTATACAAAAGAGGGAGCAGGGGTACATTATGTGAAAAATTACAAATTTGCCCTTAATCATTAAAAATAATTTAATTCATGAGTAATATAACTGTTGAATGAATTATACATGCATCAATTAAATATATAAACAAAGTTAATAATTTATCGGCATAGCCTCAATAATTATAAGAATAATAATTGTTATATTTTTCTAAATTTAAAAAATACATGATTAATTTCTTAAAAATGTTAAAACTATATTGCAGCTATAAAAAAAAATAGTCTTATGCATATGATTTGTATTTTAAAAACGTACATGTGATTTAATATTAGTTTTGAATTGATTAACGGTAGGGCATGTTAATTAATACTTTTACATGAAGTATAAGATTAAAATAGATAATGCACTCATCTCACAATTATAATTTACTTTGATATTATGTTTACAATTTACCAATTTTAGACTTCATCATCCTTATAATAAATAATCATTTTCTTTAAAGAACACTCATAAAAGTTAATAATTTGTTTCACAGAATATTTTAACACATTTTTAAAAACATTTAAAATTAAAACATACAATTATTAGGTTATTCAAATGTTTCTGTTAAAATAATGATAAAGTAATAAACATGATTCATCATTATTCAAATAAACATATATAATTTTATATTACTTCTGAGCTAATCTTCTTTATACTTAAGTAAGCGAATTTACTTTTAAAAGGGCAAGGAGAATATGATAAATATATTACTTTAAAATGGTTACTTTCATTTCTAATCAATTTTTTTTCAGTTTATTATAAAACCTTTTTTTTTTTTAAACATGCATCCTATATTAATTGCCTTTATCCTATAATTATTTGTAACAAATACAGGTAAAAAAATTGTTCATTAAATAGAGTGTCTACTTTCTGTTTTTACCTGCTAAAATGACGAATCAATAAATCAAAATTACACCCTCTCAGTTCAAAATTTATAATAAAATAAATGTCTTCATAATCAATTACAAAACAACGAAATAAATAGAAGGAATTATTTAAGATATTTTTCCACCTAAATAACGATCATTTCATATTTCACATACAAAATCAGAAATATAAGAATTACAAGAGATATGTAGTCAGGGTTAAGATATACTAAAACATAGAATAATGATAACAAAAATACATCGAAAAAAGTGAGTGTATTTCTGTTCTTCATTTTAATGTATAAATCTCAATACTCTGACTCTCTCACACGCATTCTTCCTCTCAATGAATAGATATATATAAAAAGACAAAGGCAGATGAGATGAAAAATTATAGATTAATATTCTTTTGGAATGATCAAGCTTTTGAAGAATTTGAACCATACACATTTTTTTTCATCGCATAGATTTGATTTCTGAGATCGGATATTCTAAACTACTGAAGTATACTTTTTAAAACACTTAATGTAAATTGTTTACATCTCTAACAATATGATAATTCACAATTAAAAAGCAATGCCGAAGGAACATTTCTATATGAATGATATATTCAGAGGTACAAAATTTGTGACAATTTTTTTGTAATGATAATAAAAGAGGCTACCCATCTTTCCTTTCTGCTGCTTTGTCTGGCTAATTTTTTCTCCCACGGGGTAGTGATAGAAAATTCTTTTCATCGTTTTTACTCATCACAACCACCCGGGCGTATCCTTGGAATTGTCACAAGATATCTACAGTCCCTTTTTTTCGATATTGGTTCGCTTGGGTGTGTCTTGCAAGCATGAAAAAAAAATGTCGAATGGGTGTTTTTTTCTCGTTCTGAACTTCATTAATTCGTAAATAGCAAGTTTTTTGTTGTTGTTGTTGTTGCTCTGATTATTTACACGATTCAGCGCTTCTGTGTAAGAACATATGGGCATGCTGTCTTATTTTTGTAAAAATATAAGTAGGTTGCATTTTTATAAAGGTATAGGGCGAAAAACACTTTATCGATCATTACTAATGAATGGAACTAATATTAACTTAATTTTTTAAAAAAGTTAAGCTGTTTTGTGTCGCTTTAAAATAAGTTTTAAAAGTATATTACTAAATTAAAAGTATATTATTAATTTATTTTTATAACTTTTAACATATATGATATATGTCGGCTGTGGCGTGGTTGATTTGTCACTGGCCTTCTGAACCCAAGGTTGTAAGTTTGACCCCGGCCCCAGTCGATGGATTTTCATTATGCAGAGAATCGACAGTGGCCATGTCGTATGATTATACGACATGTAAAAGATCCCTAGGGGAGGGGTGCCCTGGGCAAAGTTAAATTCTAGTACAGGTTCGCATCGTCAGAGCTCAGGTGCCTCCCTCTAGGGAGGAAATTGAGCGTCAAAATTAACTGCGGTGATTGCTATCCACCTATAGGGGACCGCACTAAAAAGAGAGACCTGCTTTCGGTGAATGTACTAGGTAGATCGATGAACTCTGTTAATAACTGTTCTTAATCTGCCATTAGAAATAAAAAAACTGATATGATATTGGACAGGTAGAATATTTTTAATAACTGGCAAGATACAAATTCGAGATGAGATTTCACCCCAATAATATACGCCATAGAACATTATTGAAAATTAATTTATTATGAGATTTTCAAACTCTTTATTTAGTAAGCATTGTTAGGCAAATTAAAATTATACTCTATATTTTATATTTTATTAAATGGATACACGTTATCATATTCAGACTTCTTTTGAAGTATATTGAATCAAAATATTTCCTTCTGATCAGATCTCATAACATTTTCATTATGATATTCTCCTTCTAGTACTACGCTACAGTTGGTTTCCTTTTTAATTATGAAATCATTCCAAAAATAAAGGCTACACATTCTCGTTCATTGAGCTATTCTATAATGACGCAATGGTGGGCCCAGCCTTCAGGCATTCTGTTAGACAAATTTGTCAAAAATATATTTGCAGGTGGTGATTGCGAATAAGACCTGAAACTGGGGACATTTAAAAGGGGAAAATAAAAAAGAGAAAGAGAATTAATATTTTGAAAATTTACAAAAAGTAGTCCAAGATATAATTTTTATGACAAATCAATCAATAGAAGCTCAAAAAATATAGGATTTTTTTTTCAGTCTGATATTTTTGTATATATTATTGCTTTATTTCCGAAATTCGACTCATATATGGACTAAAATCAATTCTAAAATAAGATTTCAGTTTTTTTATCCTTCACTCAAGACCGATATAATATGTTGACCACATTTATAAAGAAAAAATGCTAATTTACACAAGTAAATTGATCAGAAACGAAAATAAAACTTATCAAAACTCTTCAATAATTGAACATTTATCCCTATTCGTTAATTTCTATAAATTTGCACTTAAAGTTTAATATAATCTTGGATACAATATAACATTTATAAAATATTTCTTTATATATATATATCCCTGAATTAACACACCAAGAGGGATTTTCCTTCCTTTCCAGATCTGAAAAAGGGCAAAGGTGCCAAAGCTTCTAGACCAATGAGGAGCTTTGAACAATATTCAGGTTCATCTCATATCATTGTCGGAAACATTTTTTGAACAGAACATTGGGAAGCTTCTCCACCGATGTGACAAACTCTTGAACCCCTTATGAGAGATAAAAACAAAAAATAGTAATGTACCTACTTACAAGGAGATCATGCTTCTGTACAAATTTGCGTCTTAAATTAATTTTTTTCTGTACTCTTATCTTTTTTTATTGTTTACCGGAAGATGGAAAAGGAACTCCCCTCATAACTCATAAAATCGAATTTTTTCACTATCTGTGTATATACCGTATTTATTCGAATCTAAGCCGCACTTGTTTTCAATGTTAAGACTACTGAAAACCAAGTGCGACTTAGAATCGCGAAGGTGGAAAAATTCCTTAGATAGAGGAATTGAAAATAATAATGACGGGGTTAGAGCAATTACAAGTTCATGTATGTGTTTAAAACTTTTTAAATATTGGTAAAATATATAAATTATTCGCTCCTTATTAGCTCTCAATTTAAACTTTCCTAAATTTCGTAAAAATATCAGATATTGATAAATCATTCAACACTATTTTATTTTTACAAAAAAGTGTTGAAAAATTGGGGTGAGACTTAAAATCGATGGCGGCTTAGATTTGAATAAATACGGTAATTTTAAATTAATACACACATCCCTTACTTCTATCAATAAAAGTTCAAAGCTCTGAGGAATACAGAATCGAAATGTCTGAAAAGTTAGCTATCTTTGACAAGGGCAGTGCAGACGTTAAAAAAAAAAGGGCCACAAATAAAAATTCGTAATTACCATAGAGATAAAAGACAGTACTAAAATCTACAATGTCATTCCCTCCATACCTAAAAATCAATTAACAATCCCACAAAAGGACTTCCCCATATATTTCAATTACATAGATCCCTGCTCTCCCATGCAAATGAAGCATGCTGCGAGGGTAAGCAGCATGTACAGGGGAAATGAAGACAACATCCGCAATCAGCGCTCGATCTGTAGGTTACTAAACGAGCCCACGATATCACGCGAAATGTCGAAGACAGAATACATTTTTTTCTCTTGTTACTTCTCTTATATACATTTTGTTGTCAGAGATGGGTACGAGGGTGGGAGAGAAGTGGTCAGGGTCACGCGAACACGCTTTCGCTGACCATTCACAGACTGGATTTATTGAATTACTGTGCGCCACACATACACACGTCGCTACTGACTCCGTAACGCTAGAGTGATTATGATTCCACGCGTCGTGAAGTAAGAGCGGGGACTCCCTTTTTTGAATTAGTGAAGGAGAGGGAAAAAAGAGAGGATGAAGAGTTGTAGAGTTAGTTTTTATATACATGCGGTTTTGAAAAGTAAATCTTTTTTTTCTATTTTGTAATATACTTTCATCATATTTTTTTCTCAAAGACTGGTTGTATGTAAATGTGTTTTTAACAATAAAGTACCTCCATATTCAGTCGCGTTTTAACAAGAAACGTTTTCATGTCCATACACTAGCTTCACTAGAAGTTAAATTATAACAGGTTTGTTTATGCTCTTTCTTAAAAGAATGAAATTCATGGTTGAAAATATGGTTTATATATATATGCAGAGGATCATTTAGTAAATTAAATAAAAAACCTTCTGAAACATTTATACCCACTACTATTTTTAAAAGAATATGATACTTTATACAGTCATTTGGAAGAAACTTCAATTGTGCTATTTTTGTTTATGTCATTTTTTAATGCTTACCGGTCTTCAGTTGTAAGCATTAAGATGCTGTTGGTCATGTCTTGGAGACAGATAAAAAAAAATTATACTGTAGAATGTCGTTTATCCGAATGAATTGGAACCGGACACTGTACGGATACGCGATTATTCGGATAACCGAAAAACGAATACGATCCATGCAGTATATGAAATCGGACATTATAGGAATATCGAAAATCATCACATGCGGAAAACATGCTTTGAAAAAAAAAGCAAAATAGATGCAAAATGTTGCAATTTTACCTTTATTGTAGAAAATAATCTCTTATTTTTCGCTGCAAGGACTCTGATTCTCTTGAGCAGCAGTTGTAGTTGAGTAGGACAGCACTCTTATTGTTGTTCGTACCGCTCCATAGCTATCTCTAACACAGAAAACGCGCCAGCATTTGATGGACCCTTGCTACTTTCGTTGTTGTTATCCTAGTCTTCGTCAGTTTCATCGTCAACAGGATCGGGTTCTTCTTGCACGTAAGTTACAATCTCGTCATCACTTAGCACAGTCTTCTGCATTACATGCCATCCAGGTTTCTACACCTTCTTCATCACATTCTTGAAATCATGAGATTGATTGGACAAAGTCGGTATTCTTCTCTCATTAGTCATCATTGAAGTCTTTTTCGCCTTCTAAATCTGGTCACGGCTTATTCCATGCATTTTCATTCACAATACATGTAGTTGACAAAAAAAAAAAAAAAAGAAAACTGGTTGGGATATTTGACGCTCCAGATAATATAAACGTTCAGATAAACGACTTTCTACTGTATATATATATATATATATATATATATATATATATATATATATATATATATATATACAGAGAGAGAAAGAGAGAAAAGAAAAGATTGTAATTTGAGATAGGGAGAAAAAATTTATTTACACTAAATATTTCAATTATCTATGCTTTAAATCTCAATTATATTTTTTAAACCTCAATAACGCGATTATTTGATTCTATACTTTTTTTTCGTAATAATTTAACAGTGCCGTTATCTTTCCTTAAGTTTTATATTGAAAAGTGTATGATAAACAGAAACGCCTTTTTTTGTATTTTTTTGAAGCACAAATAAGATAAATAATTTTAAACTCTTAAAATTATGTTTCTGTATTTTAAAGGGTGTTTTTTTTAGAGGTATAGAACTTTAAATTGCAATAAAACAACGATGTATTATTCGATTGACATGAATTTTTTTTTATTCGAAAGATAATCTTGTGGCATTACATTTTAAATATGATTTCTGGCATAGGACTGCCACGGCTGGCTCGGATGTAGTCCAATCTGGACGTCCAATTTTTGTTGACTTTTTCCAACATTTGTGACCGTATATCAGCAATAACACGGCGAATGTTGTCTTCCAAATGGTCAAGCGTTTGTGGCTTATCCACATAGACCAATGACTTTACATAGACCCACAGAAAATAGTCTAGCGGTGTTAAATCACAAGAACTTGGAGGCCAATTCACAGGTCCAAAACGTGAAATTAGGCGGTCCCCAAACGTGTCTTTCAATAAATCGATTGTAGCACGAGCTGTATGACATGCTGCGTCGTCTTGTTGGAACCACAGCTCCTGGACATCTTGATTGTTCAATTCAGGAATGAAAAAGTTAGTAATCATGGCTCTATACCGATCACCATTGACTGTAACGTTGTGGCCTTCATCGTTTTTGAAGAAGGATTCCACCAGCCCCTAAAGCGCACCAAATAGTCAGTTTTTCTGGATGTAACGGTGTTTCGACATACACCTGTGGATTAGCTTCACTCCAAATGCGGCAGTTTTGTTTGTTGACGTAGCCATTCAACCAGAAGTGCGCTTCATCGCTAAACAAAATTCGCTTATGAAAATCGGGAACAACGGCAATCTCGTTTTGGGCCCATTCGACGAATCTACGCCTTGCTTGATCATATTTAAAATGTAATGCCACAAGATTATCTTTCGAATAAAAAAAAATTCATGTCAATCGAATAATACATCGTTGTTTTATTGCAATTTAAAGTTCTATACCTCTCAAAAAAAACACCCTTTATTAGATTAATAGGGAAGAAACTGGAAATTAAAGTGAGGTGAAGTACATAAAAACCACATCTCAACTTCTTTGCCTAATATTCCAACTCTGTGTTTAATTTTGTAAGTCCAATGAAATACAATTGTGTTTTTGGAATCCTCGTATTTAAAAAAATATTTTATTTGTGCGTTCTGAAATCAAATCTGAATCTGATAACCGCGCCAACTATAGTCTAACATCATATTTTATATCAAGAACGACATGTTGACTTTCCGCAGTATATGAAGTGTAATATGGTACTTTTAAAGAGATTTCTTAAAATTTCTCTCCGTTTCAGGTTGATTTCATTATAATTATCAAAATGAGTCGAATCTAGTAGTCTAGCATCCCGCCTAGTACGAGAAATTTCCTTAAGAGGAACACGTTTAGCAGCATTTTCCCTATTTCCAAAATGTTAAAAAAGACGAAGTTTAAGGAACATTTTTAAAGAATTCACTGATCGTACAATCACCAATATTTATATGGATTTATTGTATTAGAATTATTTTAATGAGAACATTTTTAAAAAAATTGTGGATAAGTTTTCTCCTTAATTTTTTTTTTGTGTGGACACTACATAGCGCTATGCAGCGACCCAATTTTTAGTCAAATTTTCATCGTGCCTCCTCATAGAACTAATATGTATTGAATGCAGTAATAATGTACTTCAACGCTAAAGCTTCAATATGACTGCATAAATTATATTTTGATAAGTATTATATTTTGAGATAATTTTGTATGTGACAAGCTCATGGAAGTCACTAGTAATTTCTATATGCTTGTTTTTTTATTTAAGTATTGATAAATTAATTATGAAATACTTTTTTTTTCACCGTACATTTACTTTCATAAGTATCTAATATCATTGTGAATACGTAATTTGTTTTTTATTTCGTCAAAACGCATTTTGTTTTGCTTCCATTCAGTAAATTGATAATTATTATAAATCTTTTAGTTTCGATATGCACGTCCCCCCTCACGGGGGGTTATCATGCCCCCCTTAGGGGGTTGTGCCCCACAGTTTGAGAAATGCTGCTTTAAATTGTAATTTCCCAAATGTTTAATGCAACACAAATTAATTACTCAGATATATTATAGGTCTTAAGATTGGTAATTGATTTTATATAAGACGAATTTGAACATCAATAAATAAATCACCCATTTCCTATAACACGTGTTTTTGATGCACGCAAAAAAATAATCTTCCTAAAACTTTTCAATGTATTTTTTCATTAACAGTTTTAAAAAGTATTGATTGACACTCAGCCGCATATCTCTAACATTCAAAGAATTGCTTTGCAATTTAAACATAACAAACAGTACTAAGTAAAATATCGCGAATAATTTAAGAGAAATTCACAAATATCGCCCACAATAATAAACTATACAACCTAACTGCAATAAACTACATAAAACTTAACAGAAGAAGGGGGAAGCAAAATATATTGTTCAGAATAACCGCAATTTCCGCAAATAACGCCTTTTGGAACAACAAAAACCGAGGCTATAACACGAAAAACCATAGATCATTTTTCTCATAGTAACTAAAAATAACTTTGAGAAAAGAGATAGTAACAGGCCGCTTGCCTGTATTGTTATGAATCGTTCAATAGCGGGAAAATTGTCTCTAAATGGATGTTTGCCATTACGCCGGAGACAATACTTGAGCGCGTGCCTCCGACGTATGGCCAGATGGTAATCAGCATTGTGTAGGTATTACACACAAAAGCGTTCACGCATGGCCATTCACTAGGATCGAGGTTGTAAACAAAAACTTTTTTTAAAAAAAACGAGCCTAATTTTCTACGTCTGTCGCGAAAAAGCTGTTGGGGAGGAAGGGACTGTGTACAAATTTATTCACGAAATCATGTCATCTTTGACTTCTACTTAGTAAATATTTTTTTAACTAAAATCCAGCGACGAGTTGTTCCTTAATGGTGAGTTTTATGTAATTTGTATCGTAAGAAGAGTGCATTATTGGCATTTCATTTTAATTCGATGTCAATGAATAATAATCTAATTTTAATCTTTCGGGAACTATTATACAATTCTTTTTAAAATTTGTCTGAAGATTCTTTTTTTTTTTTAAAAAAAGGTCCTTTAATTTGATTTAAAACAAAATCGTAAAGGGCCTCCGATTCTTTTATTTTTCTTCATTTGAAATTGTTAATAAAATGCATACGAAATTTTGTGTACGTATTATGTGCAGTGGCGCACACAAGGGGGGGTCCGGACCCCCCAAAGCCCTTGATTTTTTTCCCCGATTGATTATAATTCTAAGTATATAGTACGTAAAATTTAACTAATTGCTTGCTATTAATGATTAATTTTATTAATTAATGCTAATTATTTATTCAAAAACTAGTTTTTTACTGTGTTTTGTTCCCGAAAATCGACAAAATCAAACGGAGCATGATACAAGAATGGTGAACTTTCGACTCCGGAGCCCCCTTGAAAAATTCCTGTGTGCGCCACTGATTATGTGTATGTATCTTCTTACGTGTATCTTTTTGTTACTAATTCCATTTATATAATAGTCATTCTTTTTAATTTAAGTGCTTAATAGATTAATGTTTGATTACACGCGTGCAAAATTTAGGCCCAAGTGTTTTTCATTCTTGAACACTTCATTTTTCATGAACATGTATACATTTTCTGCTGAAGAGGAAGGTTACCCCCCCTCCGAAAAAAAAAAAAAAAGAAAAATTAAACCTATCTTACTCCTCTAAGTCGGGGACTGCTTTAGAAAATGTAATAGCTTTTTTTTATTTTGGTCAATTTATATATTGGTTTGTTTTCTGCTTTCGATTTCAGAAATTTGCCTTTATCTGTTATATAGGGTATTCAATATGTGCATCATTTCTTACATTTATTATGTAATAAATAACGTGCAAATTAAACAATTGCACAATAGGAAAACTAATATAGTTATATATATATATATATATATATATATATATATATATATATATTTTATATATTAGCTTTTTCAGATAGCATTACTCTATGATTTTATTTAACCGAATCGATAATTGAAACAAGCTTTGAGTTTTTGAGACTGATTCATTTTAGAATGAATTAAAATAATATTTCGAAAATCATTTGGTTTTCGGAACAAGTATAATATAATAAATGTAACTCATTGATTTAGATAACCTTATTTGGGATAATTATATAGAAGTAGTTTCTATTTTCCATTCTGAAATCATTACGAGATTATATCATATTTGTATAGCTGGGTGAAATGATATTCAAACGGAGGTTAGAAGCATTTAAGGAACTCCACAAAATACACAGTGTCTTTAGGTTACTAAAATGTTCCGATTTATATATGAAAATTTTGTGAAAAATAGCCAACCGTATGCAAACGTTTCTAGTTAAATTTTTAAAATATTAGCCGGATAAGTTTTCACGGATCTGTTGCTAAACTACTTAAGTTTTTAATGAAATTTCTAAAAACTATAGAAGGAAAAGAAAGATATTTATTTATCTATTTTTTTAAAGTAACAATGTATCTCCTTTATTAAATAAATCACCATGCTAGACTATTATTTTCAGTTTTACTCTGCAATTTACTAGATTTTTCAATTTTTTTTATCGCCAAGTTTTCACAACTGTATAGAATTTAGAACTACGTGACAGGAAAATTTCCACTTCCTAGATGTTCGAATTTTTTTTAGAAGAAAAAAAAATATCGAACTCAGAACAAAAGAGCTGATTGTTACATGTAAAAAGATTTCAATATTGTTTATTGTTTGATAAATTACAGCTTGTAACGACGAAGGTTTTTAAAGAAACCCATAATAAACAGTTGTCGCCAAACAATGGAATACAAGCTGTTCTTAAGACGAAAAGAAGCTGAAAAAGTCGTTTAAAGTTTGAAAACAATAAATTATTCAAGGTTTATTGCTTAAATTACACTTGACCAATAATTTAAGAAACGATTTTTGAAATTTAGATCTCTGGTTTCATCACATCCCCATCGGGAATGAATCATTTAATTTCCTCATTTTATAGCAGACGGACGTGCATTGTTTTAATTCAAAAGAACAGTTAGCTGTATTTTCTAACAAATTCCCCCTTTTTTTTTTTCCTGAAAAAATTTGTAACTCTTTTCCTTTTTATACCTTAGCGACCAAATCACAAAATCTTTTTCTAAATCTTTCTACTGTGTATCATATCCTACGGAACTAGAAAATTGTTTTTAGCGACGATTTTTATCAAAAAATATGAAACTATTTGGATGTCCTAAATTCATATCTAAGGGAAAAACCTTTCACTCATCACGAGATCTCAGGAACTATTAGACATATTGACTTAAAATTTAACCGGCATATTTCTTTTATTGAATAGAGATTCGCGCTAAGAACGGGTTTCGAAGTAATTAAATCCCAGTGGGGGATTCGGGGGAGTTATAAAATTTCGATTTTTGAACTAATAACCCAAAGACTTGAAATTCGGCAAGCATGCTTCTTTTGTTGAGTAGAGATGCTCTTTGAACGGATTTCGCTGATAACTATTCCGAGGGCGTAAATGCCAAATATGTTTCTGTTATAGATTTTCGAGTCTTGTAACAATGCTTTTGAACGCAATCGCAAAGTTGTTGCGAAAACTTTAAATATCAATAACTTAAAAATAATATTAAGACATATATCCTCATGAAATACCCAAAGATGCGAGCGGGTAAAGGCTAGTTCTATAAAGGTAAATAATTGAGTAATAAATAAATAGTGAACTTTTCAAATTCGTAGTTATATTAACTTACCAGTATCCTTTAGTTAAAATTAATAATTTTTACAGCTGGATAAATCAAATATTTTCGGCAAAAAATAAAAAAAAATAACTAAAAAAATTCTTACTCACTAATTTTCACAACGTATTCAATACTGACATGTAGCTTAGCTCTATCAAAAAAGAAAAGAAAATCAATCATCAAAAGATTAATCTATCATTAAGTTTAAAAGGAATATTCCGATAAAAAAGAAATAATATTCCTCTAACGAATCATTATTGCAGAAAAACAACTTATGTTTCCATAATTATCAATATTTTTTTATTACTTATAAGGAAGGCGGCGTATTGAGTCTCCCCCCCCCCCTCAGCTATTAAATTCAGCATTGAGTTATCTTGAGATAATAACTTCCAACGAACCATTACTGACGGAGCATTCAAAAGCCGAATTAGCACCAGTTTTCTTTAAGGTATCCGACTACTTGCAATTTTTTTTTAATTGGAGATATAGAGATTTTTTGTGGTTTTTTTTTTTTATTTATTTTGTACATTAAAAAAAAGGCTAACATTTTGAAGAGAAAAATAAATTATTTCTGCTAAAATGAGAAAAAGGTAAAAATTGTCAAAAAATTACGCAAACGGGGCCCGCTCTGTACGAACTGTAAGCAAACAAATTCTCAATTTTGAAGTATTACTTTGCTATTTCTTTTTGAAATGACCTTCTGAATAAGAGATATTTTAATTTTACAAAAACTAGAGCACTTTATCTTAGTGATTATATGAAATTGCTTAAAAAAACAATGATTATATTCACGTAAAGAACTGTAAATTTTGGAATAAAACAGCGATTGATAAATCTGAAGGTTAAAACATTCTACTGTTATACTGAACATACACAAAAATATTCAACAAATAAATTTTAAAACTTTTTGAGCAATCACTGTCCCCCCCGTTTGAGCTTTAAAAAAACACATTTCGAGTAAAACGCCTTTAAAGGTTTGACATCTTATGTAAAGTTATGGCATCTGCTTTTACTAAAACACTTGTAGTTTTTGTTCCAATGAATGGAAAATAAAAACTTGGTATTTTTATAAAGCTAATAAGGTGGCCTTTAAAATAAAATCATAAAAAAAATTTTATCATTTTTTTAAAAAAATCATGATTTTAGGGTAGTTGGATACCTTAAATATATTTTCATTTGTTAAAATAAGAAAAGGAGATAATTTTTGTTATAGAATAAAAGATGAAAAAAACACAGATAATATCTATTAGAAATATAAAACTCTAGATGGGGTGATTATATAGAAAAGTATTAAGAATAACAATTATAAAAATGAAGTTTCTTGATTATTTTTTGTAATAAGAAACTTAACGGTCTCCATCATGTGTTTACATATACTTACATGTAACATACACACACATATAGAGAAAGAAATGTTAAAGAATATGAAGTGTAAATAAAGAAATATTTAAAAAACAGAAATATAAAAATTATTCTAGATTTAATTATTTTATTTTGATTTTACTAATATATAGGGTAGGAATATATTTTAATATTCCATTAATTTCTGCTTAAATTATGCATTTTTGCATTCTATATTTGCTTTATATTACATACGAAAGATAAATTATGTCAGATACAATATACATGTTATAGTCGTATATATGTCAAATTTATTCGTGTTAGATACAATGTACTAAAGGCTTCGCCTCTCATTTTTTCGTCATCATACAAATTTTTTGAAAAACACATCTATTTTGCACTGAAATTAAAACATATTTTTTAATACTTTCCATTTATTCTCTATGACATTAGTCTCCAACCCCCGGTCCGTGGACCGGTATCAGTCCGTGGATCAAATACTACTGGTCCGCACAAGAAACATTAAATTATTTTAATTTTATTTACTGTGGCATATTTTTCTTGGGTTTGGGCTACTTTTTATGAAAATCACTTTATATTCCTTGTTAAATCACTTAATATTCATTTTTGGTGTAGCTATAATATGTTCTAATGGCACGTTTAAATGCAATTAAAATAAAATTAAAACAAAACAATTTAAAGTATAAACAATCAACGTTCTCCCTCTCAGCGGGCCGCCGTAAAATTATCCAACGTTGACCGGTCCGCAGCGATAAAAAGGTTGGGGAACACTGCTCTATGAGAGTTCGAATATCCTCACTAACAACCCCACCAATATATATATAGTTTACTCTCTTCACAATATGTTATTTCAGGTTCTGTTTTCATTTACAATTAATACAATTTAATACAATAAAGTACATACTATGCATTTTTCACATCGAGTATAATAATTATACTACATATAGATTGAATTTTTACATTATGTATATTACTTATATTAACCATTTGAATGGTAACAAAGCTAAGAAATTCAAAGCCGATTTCCATCCGACAAATTCCAGTAGCCACGGAACAATTTTTATGTGTGGAGATTCTGCAATAATATTGGAATATTTTTTTTTTACAGAAAATGTGTTCCATGTTAGGATTCTATCTCTATTTGACCAGCGTTTCAGTCGGAATCCTTAAAGATATGATGGAGGTATCCACTAGAAAAAAAATTTACATTTGGGGTTCCAAAGTATGAACTAAGTTTTCTCGATAAAATATAAATAATGAAATTAATAAATGTCTTAGAGAAGTACACAAAATCCCGGATAGAAAGTACTCATATTTTTTTAAATATATAGAACACGAATAAATACTTCTATTCACAGAAAATTCTAGAATGAAAACTATCCTTCCTCAAACAGCAACTTATCTAGAAAAAATCAATCAGTCAGACTTAGCTATTTCATTCTACAATGAGTAATCAATATCGTTGTGTCGAAAGGTATTGTTTGCATTGTGGAACATTATTGTTCCAGTAAACTATGTCATCATTAGTACCTACAATAAGCGACGGCTCCTTGAATGAACGGTATTGCGAACGGTCCTTTCCAAAAAATAAAATTAAAAAAAAATTTTTTTTTAGTCAGTTTTTAATTTTTATATTTTATTTCAACTTTTATACTGCAAATTATTTTTCAATATACTATCTTTCATGCTTAAGATCTAAAGTAATGACCCAAATAGTTAAACTGCAAATGCGTATTGATGTGGATATATATTTCAAATTAGGCATCAGGCAGTCCACAAGCAAGGAAAGATTAGAAATCTTTACTTTAGACCACGTAGTTTCGAAGTGGTTCATACAGACCTCCTGTCAGAGGGGGTTAGGGGTAAATTAAAATTAATTTAGGGGATGGGTGAACAAGTTTAGGGAGTTCGCGAAAGGTTTAATATAAAGTAAAATATTTGTGTCCCATTTTCATTATAATGAAAGTCAAAAGAAATTAATCAAAATATTTACGTGTTAAAATTTTTTAGGGTTAAATATTATAGATATAGATACATAAAATACAAGTAATAATTAGCGTCGCATGGCAGAAGTCGGTAAGATTGCAGGAGTGGTTTTCTATCAGGTTAAGAGGAAATAGAAATAGGAAAAGAATATCGCCATTATATCCTATAAACAGTCGAAAATATGGTAGGACAAAAGAGTCGAGATATGTGAAATGAATACAACAAATTGTCCTTAGTTTTAAACCGAAAAAGCATTATTCTTTGTATTGTTCAGACGGTAAAATACAATTAATATCATATACGTACATTTGTTAAAAGAAGTTATATATTTTTTTAATTATAAAACAGTCTTATTATATATAAAATTTATTAACATCACTTTTATTTTCATTTACCATTTTAAAGACATCAAAGTTAAAACAAATGATTTTTCTATTATGCATTGAAATAGAGCAGTGGAGCACACAGAAATTTTTCAAGGGATGTGGTGGTGGGGGTCGAAAGTCCACCATTCCCGTATCATGCTGCAATACGACGCTCAACATGTTCTTTTGATTTTGTCGATTCTCAGGAACAAAAAAACAGCAAAAAATTAATTATTGAATAAATAATTAGCATTAATTAATAAAATTAAGTATTAATAAAAAATACTTAAATTAATTTGACGCACTATATACATAGGATTATAATCAATCGAGAGAAAATTAAGAGCTTTTGGGAGGGGTCCGCCCCTCCTCCCCCTCTTCTCCCTATTGTGCGCCACTGCCTGTCTATACATTTATTAAACAAAGTTATACTTTTTGCAAAGTTCATTCTCTCTCACAAACTAGCCTGATTTAATGAGGCTTATCATTATTGTATTCTTTTACCATATTCAAGATATCCAAGTCAAATTTATGGTTTTTTAATAATGCATTCAAATAGTTATTTCACTTGGGGGTTCATGGTCAACTTTTTAGTAAAAAAAAGGGGGGTTCATGCGCCCAATAAGTTTGAAAAGCACTGCTTAACGAAGACTGTTCTGATGGGAGAATTTTTATTTTTAGCGCACGAAAATCAATATATTTTCTTGATAAACCTTCTCCAATATCTTAACTGTGAGTACATAAACACAGATGCAATAATTTTGACATCAGTTCAAATAACAGACCAAAGAGAGATCTTTCCTGAAAGAGATTTATCTCCGGCCCCTCCGGACGTGATCCGAAATTAATCTGAATCCTCGCATGTTGCATAAGAATGGCACATGTGATCCGGTGACCTTCCAACCGATATAAGAATTAGACAGGAGGAAAAAAAAGAGGGGTTGAGTGACGGTGAAAAGAAAGAAAAAAAATCAATTGATCTCGGAATCATGGGTGCATGACGCTACGACGTCGACTCGCGCCGGAGATAATTGCAACGTTTTAGAACCTCCGATGTGCTTTCTGATACCTTGTAAGATGCATTGAGCAGATGCTGTTGACAAAGGCTTAATTTGATGAAATGGATGATGGGAATAGCTGACAACTGGGATTAAATGGGTGTATGATAAGGTGATCCGCTTAAATAACCAGTTAGGGAAAAGGTTAAGGTTATCTTTGTCAATAGTAAAAGAATCCCAACTGAATTTAAAACACATTTCCAGACAAAAAAAAAGCTGCCTTAATTGTTATAAAAATACTCAAGGTTGTAATTCCTGCACCTGTTTATAACACTGTCGGTTCAAAATTGGAAAATATTCCATAAGTTGGCAATCTTCTCCTGTACTGTGAAAAACCCAATTAGTATCACGACCAGTAGCGTACACAGGAATTTTTCAAGGGGGGGTGTCCCGGGTCGAAAGTAAACCATTCTTGTATCATGCTCCTTTTGATTTGTCGATTCTCGGGGACAAAAAACAGTAAAATTAATTATTGAATAAATAATTAGCATTAATTAATAGAATTAATCATTAATCACAAATACTTAATTAAATTTTACTTATATATACTTAGAATTATAATAAATCGGAAAAAAATCAAGGGCTTTGAGGGGGGTCCGGACCCTTAGTACATCCCTCTTGTGTGCGCCACTGGTCATGACGTATATCAAGGGTAGGCATTAATTCGATCGAGATCGACCACTGGACCGCCAAGACAATTTGGAGTGACCGCTTGAAGACTAGCAGTTATTAATTACATACTGAAATATTCAAGATTGGCTGACAGTATGAAGACTAAGTCTTATGCTGACTATAACTTCAAGAACTAACCTCAGATGAAAATGTTTTATTTTTTACTGTATTTTGAATTATTTGATAATAAATGCTTCATTTGATACAAATATCATTATATTTGTGGCAATTACATTATTATGTATGCATCTTCCGCTTTGCTTTAAACGCGGTTTTAAAAGAGCGATTTTTTTTTCAGTTTAGTTATGTAGGTAAGTATATATTCCGTATTTATTATTAAGTAATATTAAATATTGTAGAGCTTTTTCATACCTCACTACACCTACGCCACTATGTGAACCACCACACTTTGAAAAAATTAGAAGTAGCCCGTATCCTTGAAAAGTCTGCCCACCCCTGACGTAGTTGATGATATCCTCAACAGATTTTATACTAGTTAAAATTTGATCTATTTAAATAGAAATTAGTACTTTAATAAAACATGCTACTCCTTTCTATAGCATAGAGAAAACAAAATACAATATCAAGGAGGGAGTACTATTATATCATTTAAAAATAATTATTCTCTCTGTTTTGAGTCCTATTCCTTAACATTACGCGAAGGTAGACATTACTGAGCTGACTGATACGTCTCAATCCCCTTGAAAGCGTATTAGTAATTATCTTCAAGTTATGATTATCCATGAATAGAAGTCATATGTTTTAATACAACCTAAAAGGCATTAAATTATATCTTACACAAAAATTTAGATAATTATATCAGACCATAGATGTTTTATCTCTATCTTTATATCATAGGAATGACATACAATCAATAGTTATATCTCACAATATTAACAAAATCAGAGGTTTTATCCTGAAGATGCAGTTCCGACTCGAAACTCAATAAATAAACTAAGAAATATTTGTGTAGAACTTTGCTGTTATCAGAAGAAAATATATTTGATAGTACCTGAAAGGGTGGGGGTACTTAAAAAATCAACTGTTAAATGCAATTATTAATTTCCTCTTCAAACTTTTTTCCGAGTGCACAAACGCCTTGTTCACCTATAAAGCTCGAAAAGCAATGCTTATTCATGTTGGAGAAAAAAACATTTTAATTTCACTTTGAAGTATAAAATATAGTCGATCATTCGAACAAATCTAACCTTTATATTTTTCTACAAAACGAACAAAATACTCTAAGGCAAATTTAGATTGCAGTTTAATTAACTTTGCTTGAAAAAAATGTTAAAAATTGTCAACTTGAAAAAAATCAATTTATCAAAATCCTTAATCCACTCCGAAAGAATTACTTGAAAATATAAATGTCTTTCTAAAACCTTAAAGTTGTACAACAAAAGAGAAGGAACACGCGATAAAAGCTCAAACTAAGCCAACATGATGGTTAAAACGCTGATATCTTCAATTTTAAATAACGAACACGTGAAACACCCTTAAATGAAGCATGCGACATTTTTTTTCAAACCAGCTCCCACCGTTTCAAACGATTTTTAATCCAATTATCCTTACTTTAATAACACCAAGATTATCGAAAATAATACATGAAGTTTCAAGTCTTCACTATGCATTCATTACATGTATAGAGAATCGTGATTGTAAGTTACTTTCTAAGCCCACGGTCACCAACTCTACGAAGAACCTGTTCATATTCTAAACTCGAAAAAACCCTTTCCATATCCCTAAGCCTTTCCAAATAACATTTAAACAACAACAGCAACGTTTTCTTCCAATGCACATTTTTCTTACCAGAAAATCCTGGGTAGATGCCAAGGCAGCAAAAATTCCATCCCATATCTAGATACATTGCCGTGAAATTTAGATTCCACGAAAAAAGACGACCGTCCACCCCGGAATTCTTTTGGCCAATATTTATATTCCGCGAGATAAATCAGAGGGAATTCCGCGCGTTCTTTCCTCTCGTATACGGCTAATAAATATTTCATCATCGGATATATTTCATCTTGAGTTGGATCGTTTTCTCCACCCCCATTGCTCCAAAAAATGGGGGTGTGGAACCTACACAGTCTTCTGAAGAATGATTCCTAATGGGAGGCCATGTGATCGACTTTTCAGACTTACAAATGCATGCATTGGTGTCTTCTGTATTACGTCTCGGATGCTACGATCCATCTTGGCCGCGATCAGCAATTGTAATTTAAGACCTCTGTATATCTTTGCCAGATGTGTTCGGACGAGTTTTTGCTTCTTATGTGTGGTGAATGTTATTTAGCATTATGTTTTGGTACGCCATATTAAAGGTTTGTTAACATGACTGGGACTCTCAGCTTGTACATTTAAACAATAAATAATCAATATTTATCAATAGGTATTTTAATACAATACTTTTTTCATACTAGTTCATATCTTTCATGTTATTCATTGCTGGAAATTTCTTCTCTAAAGTGAACTTCAAAATTAAGGATGCATCTAATAGAGAATTTTAATTGAATATTAGTGTAATAAAAAATAAATTTTATTTTAATGTACTTTTTAAAAGGTATTTAATTTCTTTAGATTTTCGGTTTCGAGAGAACTGATTTCGATGATTAAAAATGTTTACTCATTAAATTAGCATGCGTTTCTAATTACTTCGCATTCATGTTTTCAATATTAGCTTTAAAACAGATACTTTCGAGCAAAAATGGTTGCTCTCTTATGTATTTAGGAGAGGGAAATAAGCTCGCAGATGATTATGGATAGTGTGTGATAAAAATCAAAATAATATATTTCAAGAAAATGTTAATAATAAAACTCGTAAATAATAAATAAGAAATATAAAAATCTTATGTGACACACAAAACAATTTGTCGTCGTACATAATAGCTCAATGGATAATTTTCATAAACCTTGCGATTGATGGATTATCAGCTGTTGATTGTTATGAGCACCTTTGCATTAACATTTTTAAAAAATGGTTTGAAGTTATTAATTTGAGATATATATTCTTTATTTTTATTATGAGGTATCTAATATTCTTTATTTACTTAAATTCTTTATTTTAATTATGAGATATCTGATTTTCTTATATTCTTTATTATTTTATTTAAATAAAAGGTTTGTAAAAATTTACAAACAATTACTCAGAAGAGCTGCAACTGTACTGATAAACTATACTGTAAATTATTACTCTATTAAAATAAATGCTTCGTAACCCTCAAGTTGTAGGATTGAATGATATTGGGGATTTAGTTATGATATAATATAATGCGCAGGAAACCAAAGCTAGAGGATTTTTTAAAAATATATGTAACATTCACGAAGAAAAATTTAAATTAATAATTATTTTGCATAAATTCAATTTTTTCCACATCAAGTTTTCGTACAGAAATTTGAAACAAATATGTATATCAAATTCCATTTTTCTTTTCCTGGTCTTAATATATTAAACCTAATACCCAACGAGAGTATTAAATATCACAAAACAGCAGATGATAATAATTATTAATGTCGAAAAATCATTCCTTACTATATGAAATATTTTCCATTTTAGTCCATTAAGCTCTAAAGACGGAATTTCTTCACGGAAAGACATCTATAATTGTAGTAACTCCTAGCTTTAATGAGAATACATTTCTGCTTCGGTAATGGATTTTATACTCGAGTCCCTACGAAAATGAAGATATTTTTCGCACACATAAACTTTTTAACATCAAACGCCAAAGTTTTAACTCTCATTTTATGTATATAAGAGCAATTTTAGACAAATATTTACTTCCACTAAAATCGAAGCTTATTTCTTCTAAAGTTCTCGTACCCATATTCTGCAGCTTTTGAATTCTTCGGTGATTGAAATGATAAAATCGTCTTTCAGTATTCTTAATAAAGCCTTGTTCAGCGTAATACACAATTCTGAACTATTGAAGCAAATCTGGAGGAATAGGAATTAAAAGTTAATAATTCAAAATTTGGAAAATGCATAAAGCATAAACATTTTGATACCAGTTATAGTTCCATATTTATCTTTCGATTTTATTAAGTATATATGGTTTAATACTTTCAAATGCATTTATGAAAATCCGATGTACTACAACACAATAAAAAATTGTCGAGCAACGGTATTCACCTAAGTGGAGATATAGACGAATTAAAATGGTTTACATAAAATATTACTTTGTATTTAAAAAAAAGGATGATACAATATGAACCTTGCATTATTTCTTCACGGAGGAAAATTGATATAAATACTTTTAAAAAACTTATTTAGCATATATATTGTGATTAAAAAAGTCTTTCAAATCAAAAGAACTTCAGAAACTTTTAGAAGTAATTCATTGCTATTACTTAAAAAATTGCATCGTATTTTTAATAATAATAAAGCAGTATTCTTACATTTAAATAAAATGCTTCCTCCTTATGGAATTATTACATTACTCACATATTTCACACAACAAATGAGAAATATGACTGAATTATTATTTTTTTTCAAAAGGCTAATTTTCCTTACCCTTTTTTGCCCCCAAATGATTTAAAAGTCGATCAGTGATGATTTATACAGCCATCTAGCGGTGTTACTGTGAATAACCTAGATTTTGCATTCATCATTCTTTTCTCTTACACGCATTAAATTTTTGAACCATAATTTTCTAAAATATGATATAAATCACGCAAAACTGGCCATTGTAGTTACCAAATACATCACCGTACACCCTCAGTGATTTAGGGAAGGGGAAGGAGAGAAAGAGAGAAAAGATGGCAATAAAAAAAAACAAATAAATAAAAAAGCTCCAATCGAAGTCTTTGATAAAGACTTTTCGAAGTATAACTCAAGACCCCACGTCCATTGAAATTCGGAACGAAAATTACTTTAAAATGCTTTTAAAATCGTTAAACTCATTCGTCCGAAACGGTGGAACAAGCACCAAAAAATGAATAATCTCGACCCATGTTGCTAAGTTTTGAGGAAATTGGAAATATACATAAGTTCCAGCATTTATTGTAAGCAAATCCTCGAACCGCCGTAATAAAAAGAGAGAGAGAGAGAAATATATATAAGAAAACAGTAATTTATTACATAAAAGTATGATAGCGCAAATAAGACAGATTGGGAGAGGTAAGGGGGTGAATTTGAGTGCATGTATTGCGCAACGAAAGCAAAAGTTTTTCCCTATTTTCTTACAGACTTATAGATCTATAAGCGTTCCTGATGAAACTCGACGAATTTAATGGACCAGTAGACAATTCATCATATGAATATATTCTCTACCTCTTTTTGAAGTGAAAAAAAAGGAAGATCGTATTTCATGTGTTGTGATGTATTATTGCGCCGTGTGTCCTATTCTGCCGGGTTTTCCCCAGCAGTTGGGAATGGAGGACACGCTGAAGATTAGGTCTGTAGATGTCAAGTGGAAACTGCTAGTGTTACGTGGTTGCAGTAAACGCTAAAATGTTTATGACTTATGGGAGAGACATAAACAAATATTATTATGCAAACAGATATGGATGAAAGGAGGTTGCGATTATCAAAGGACTGATTCTGATAGGAGAACCGGATTAAAATTTGGTTACATGTTAGACCAGGGGTGGCCAATCCACTGCACGGGTGACACGGTGGAGTTGTAACAGTGTCACGAGAAGACTAAATGAAAAAATTTAAAAAAATATAATATTAACTAACCATTTTTTAAAATTTTATCGAAATTGTGTTGTTTCAGATAAAACTCCTCAAAATTTGTTTCAAAATATGTTTGTGTGTGTGTGTGTGAATAAATGTTTTCTGCTATGAACATGATAAAATAAATATCACTCTAAAGAGATGCACCTATAATAACCTAATTTTATTAGAATCTGCAATAGCGCTTTGACCCTAATGTAGATGAGTCGATAAAAAAAGTTGTAATTCAAAAGCCACATTAAGTAAGTACAGAGCGTTTAATAATTATTTTGAATCGAATGACTTATTTTTATTTTATACCTAACCTAAGTGATAGAACTTGTAAAAGTTTATTGACAATAAAACCTATAAGTTTGTACTTCGGTCTTATTTATTATATTACTTTTAAATTTCGACTACATAGACTTAAATTAAAAATGCACTAATTGCTTGAAAATCCCATAAAAAGCTTATAATTAACATTTTCTTCAGAATTCCATAGTTGTTTGCCGGAAAAGGAAGTGGCACGCATTTTTATTTTTTTAAAAAAATAGTGACACTCTTCCCAAAAAGGTTGGCCACCTCTGTGTTAAACAAAGTAAGATACTGCTACTCAATTATATTAATGGACTGAGTATTGATAGTAGATAGCTGCTGTTCAATTAAAAACAAGTTTGAAATTTCATATTATCATTAAAATAAATATTAAAACGAAAGTTTACGTAGGTTCATAGAGGGTGGTGTAAGTTGCAAGCATTACGCCTTTGCAGTACACAAATATGACGTATGGACAATATAACGCAAACTTATTCATTTGTAGGGTTTGTAATTATTCTGCCTGTGCATGGATTATAAAGAACACTTTTAAAATTTGAGTAAGTGTTTGATGAAGCTAAAGAAAAATGCTGCTATACAATTAATAAATTGTGGTGATTTCATAAATATCAAAACAATAAAAAAAAAGTCTTTTCAGAAAGATTACGTAATAGATCAGGTTTATAAATCTTGATGTTTACTTTATACGTTTACTCACGTCATATACATTTGCATTTAACAATAAAATATCCATGACGTGTGCGAGAAGCATAAACAATTAACTTTGGGTAAGTTGCTTCGGAGGAACTTTGAAACTCGTGATTAGATGGTTGCTTCGAGAAGAGCTCATTTAAAACTTGAAGTGTTTTACAAAATCGAAGAAAAATACTAGTGCACAATTAATAAATTCGTAGAAATATCATGAATAATACAAGTTTTTTTAGAAAGATTACGCAATAGATCATGTTAACAGAACTGTGATTTATACATTACATATATATACAAATCTAAACATTTGAGTTTTTAACAGTCAGAAGTTCATGGCATTCACGAAGGGCACAAACATTTATTATAAAGTTAACTAATCTGACGAGGTGCTGTAACTGTCAGAAAAAAAATTTCAGTAGAATTTCCAATACTTATCAATTCGCCAAGTTTTATTATTCTTAAAACCAATATTAAAGCAAAAGTTTTTAGTAAAGAGATACTTATTAATTCATACTCGTATGTTTGTGGAAATTTTAAGTGTTACAGTATTTTGTTTATCAGTTAACTACTAATGACAGATGTGAGAAGAACAAAAGTATTATCATACCAATTGATCTAGATGGAGATTTTGGGATTGTAATTAGATAAACACACACAGTGGGAGAATTCCGAAGAAAATTGTTGCAATAAATTTTTAAGAAGTTGAGATTTCGTAGAAAATGCAAGCATTTAATTTTGGAATAATTCATATAAAAGACTAAGAGGATAAAGATTAGAAGCTCAGGTTATACACACGTGTTTAATTGTTATAAAGGTTAATGGCACATACATGATTAATATAAACAAATATCACTATACAAACAAAGAAGTTTTTTTTTTCAAATACTAATTTAGGAGAATGTTTAGTGGAGTATATAACAATTAAAATGTAATTGAAGAACTTAGATTTAAGTTAAGGTATCCGACTACGTACGGAACCGTGATTTTAAAAAAGCGCATAAATGGATAATTTTCATAATATTTAGTGTCACTTAAATTAGTATACATGTATAAAATTGTTTTAAGGATATTTTGACAAAAAAATTATTTAAATACAATATTTTGGCAAAAAATTATTTTAGAATAACCTTTCTTCAAAACGTTCTCCTTTTATAAAAAAATGCTTCTAAAATAATAAAATATTTGGCTTATATAAAGTAAAGACTTCTCCAGAGAGTCTGAACTAGGAGTTTTGAAAAATTCACATTATTGTCAGAGTTACCACCCATTGAAATAATTATCGGTGTTTTTTCTTAAAATTGCTCCCCTCTGTATGTCGTAAAATATGGGTAAACCCATTTATAAGTTATATATTTCAAAAATTCTAGTTGAACCTCTGTACAGAGGTCTGAGCTATATACAGGCAAAATATTATTCTAATAGAAGCATTTTTCACAAAAGGAGAACATTTGGAAGAAAGATTATTCTAAGTTAATTTTTTGTCAAAATATTGTACTTAAATAATTTTCTATTGTAATACTATTCTTAAAACAATTTTATAAACATTTTCTAATCTAAGTGACACTAAATATCATAAATATTATTCATTTATACGCTTTTGCAAAATCACGGTTCTGAACACATTGTCGGATACCTTAAAGAAAATATACACCATTAGATAATCGCAGATATTTTTAATTGAAACGTTCGAAGGATGTTTTCATTATTGCATCGATTAATTTTTGTTGAACATTTTGCAAATTGGACTTAAATAGTGTTTTTTATACGTACTTGATAAATTACAAATTTATATTACTCTGAAACAAACACACTGCTTGTAACTTTTTTATATACATATGAACGCTCCTTGCTAATTAAATACATTGCATTTCCAACGATTGTTAAATTACTTGTAGAAAGCATATGTAAGAGATGGGCAATCAATGAAATATATAACAAGTAAAAATCTTATACAGTCGGACCTCTATTTAACGAAGTCGCTAAATTCCGAAAAAAAGTTCATTGTATGAAAAATTCGTTATATAGAGGTTCATCTTTCAAAATAAACTCTTTATAAATCACATAAAACAAATTTTTCATTGATAAACACTGTATATTAAAAAAAGTAATAATTCACACCTTTTTGTAAATTAATATCAATTTATTTTATATATCTTACCTGTAAAAAAATAAAAGAAAGAAAGAAAAAATTGCAAGGAAAACAAGAAAAGGAATGTCGAGGAATACACTGTATTTTCAACATCAAGAAAATAATTTTATATTAAAATTAATGAATTTTATGGACATTTTCCTAATTTACAGCATACAAATAATTTCAAACATACATCATTTTAGAACATTAACATTTAGTGAAGATGTTTCTAGTGAACTGGACAATGTGAGTTAAAGGTTGCACTTCTTTGAGGAAATGCCCATAGTTCTACTGCTCTCGGCGAGTAAGGCATCTAGTTAAACCAGTTCAAGACTTATGACAACCTTAAAATGCATTAAAAGAGAGAATATCTTAAAATGCCCAGAAATACTTCAAAAATAGAGAGAAAAAAATGAATCACAACAGAAGAAATTCGTGATATAGAAAATATACTTCGTTATTGGGAAGTTGTTTCACGAAGAAAATCGTGAAATGTTCTTGGTTCCAAAAAAAAGTTCGCTATTTAGAAAAATTCGCAATATAGAGGCTCGTAACATGGAGGTTTGACTGCACTTCAAAGAAAAATCATTCAGTTAATGCCTACTTACATAATGAATTTCATTTTTATAATGCAAAGAAATGTATGTTGAAAAACAAACACATGCTATTTTTTGTAAAACAGCAGCAGTGTAGAATTGTTAAGAAAAATATATATAAATTTCATTCGTTTAATGCGTGCTAACAAATAATTGTATTGAAATTATGAATCCGAGAGAGAGAAAATGACGCGCGTCGAAATGGCGTACAATAATGACAGCTTCGAGTAGCTATAAATACTTCATACTTCTAATGCGGAGGAATTATTTACAAAAAAAATGTATTACAGTTGTGTTAAAATACTTTTTATATATGAAACTAATTAATCCAATTGCAAAATTAGATGACTGTACAAAAATCACTTAGGTAACTAAGTTCTATACTTGGAATTGAAGGAAATGCTTACTATTACGTGGAAATTCGCCTTGGAACAATAACTTAATTAAAGTTTTTAAAGTCTCTAATGACACATTCTAAAAAAAAATAAAGTATTTATTTCTCTTTAGACATGCTTCAAAGGGGGAAAAATTATTTTTTTGTTTCTTCTGAACTTCATTAATTAGCCGTCAAAGGTTTTGCTTATTTTTTAAGAAGCCTGATATGAAAACCAATTTTTAACTCATGATGAATGCTCATAGTTACATATACAAGCTAAAGTAATATTCGTATCATTTTCATATTCAGTTACAAGCCTGTGAAGTATTTTATTTTTGATGAACCCTTTGAAAAGATAAAACATACTTATAAATTTTAGGTTATAAAAAGATGGGAAGGGGAGGCTTTAATATATTTATTTTTAAAATAGCGTGTTTTTTTCAGTGGCGTATACAGACCTTATCGGGGGGGATACGTTTTACAAACACGTGTAGACTGAGAGGTAATCTCCATTGGTGTACACAAGGGGGCATTGATCCGTATCTTCCCTTAGCCCTTGATTTTTTTTAATGGATGATAATCCTATGTATATAGTACGTAAAATTTAATAAAGTATTTATTATTAAAAATGTACTTTATTAATTAACGCTAATTATTTATTTAATAATTTACTTTTTACTGTTTTTCGTTCCAAACATTGACAAAATCAAAAGAACATGTTTGGTGGCGTATTGGGGTGTGATACTAGAATGGCGGACTTTCGACTTTGCCCCCCACCTCTGAAAAATTCTCGTGTGCGCCAATGGTACTCTATGGTAAAATATTAAAATTTTGTTGTCTAGGGGGGAGGTGTTGAATCCCCAACCCCCTTGTGTATGCCACTGCTTTTTTTTATGCTCGTCCAATTTCATTTTTTTTTCCCTTGAAAAAAAAAGCATTTTATCCTTTACAGTCAGGCCAAGTGGATAGGCAGGGGAGTGGGATGTGCATGGTCAATGTTCCATTTGACTGGATGAGCAGTGGTCATCCAGGCATTGACCTTTCCAACCTCCCAAGGGTGCATGCTGGGACCACCCACCTTATCGTCTGCACAGACCGCTTTACGCGAAGGTAATTTTCCCACGTATTTCACAGTGAGCGGTGGCAACTGTGAGTTTATTGATTACACAAGTGCTTCGCTTCCTTTTTTTAGCTCTTTTTTTAATTCTTTTTAATTCTTTTTTTTCTTTTCCTTTTGCTCTCTCGACTTTGACCGTTATTCTCGATTTGCGAGTCGCTCAGGCAGGCTGTTGTACAACTTGTTATAAAATTTTACACTTTGGCGAGTTTGGGTATGGCTCATCTAATGAAAAATAACGCGAAAAAGGAACAACCGAGACATTTTCTGGTTCTCGATTTCAGGGCTCAATTACATTGCGGATTCATTACAAGTCCGAGAAGATGATAAATGATTTTAAAAGGAGAATGTTTGACGAGAATAAAAGGCGTGAAAGTTGTAGTTTTGGATTTGCGTTTAACGGATTGATATAGGTCATTTGAAAAGTACTTAAAAATGTATTTTTTGTCTTCTCCTAATCACCCTCAATTCATGTTCACGCAATGATAATTTCTACAGCAATTATTATAAAATTATAGATAAATATAAATGTTTTATTTTAATAGATTATTGATACGATTAATCTTTAAAGAGGTACGTAACTTGAAGTACAAACTTCTTTGAACATTTACTAAAATCACTAGACAATAATTATAGCTTAGCTAATTATTATTGTTTAAATATGGTGATGACTGATTTCTATATAACTTAATGCGTTGTTGTATTTACATATTTTAAATTTTTATATGCATAAAGAAGTAATTTGAGAAAAACTAAAAATATTAAAATATATATATTTAATGTTTTTTGCGTGTTAGAATATTTGATTATTTGATTTGTTTCACGGGGGGCTAGGAGATATTTTTAAATATATATATAGGCATATATTATTATTAAAACTGAAGTTGTTGAAATGTAACGTTCTTAGAAACCACAAAAATAAATAAGATATATGATATATTTAGAGTTAAATTGTATAACGTGGTCTACAAAAGGACGTTTACAGTAAACGAACTTTATACAATGACTTAAGAAATGCTCACGCGTGTTTGCTTTTTACAGAAGCTAATTTGAAATATGTAATCAAATAAGGAAACAAATATTTCAATTATCAAAACAATTATTTAAATATTTTTTGTCGTAATGTAATTAGTGAGCTACGGGGATTAGCAAAACAAGTAACATAAATTATAAGCATACTGATTAAATATATGTACACTCATCATTACAATAAAGTATTCAAATTATTTCTTAATGACAAAACATTTTGCAATCAAATTAATATGAACATGAAAAACGGAGCATCAATAGCAAAAAGGAGAATCTTTAAATTTCATGCCTTAATTCATATTATGATATTAATACTTTAATCAACATGAAACATTGATATGCTAAAATACTAAACTAAATAAACTTTAAATTGTTTACATATACTCATGAGTACCAAATAACGCATAATTGTTTGGTTCTTTGTATGTACAACATTTCTAACTGTACAAGGATGCATATTGTATTTTTCAACCTTTTAATGAAAAGTATTAAATTTATTCGCATCTGATTTATTTTACTTACATGTTTGATTCAATTTTAGCTCTTGTGACTAAAATTCGCACAACACAGTTAAATTCAAATAATTTACTCATAAAATGACCATAATTTTATTTTTGTAAATTTCTTAAATTAATTCTATGACAGTAATATTCTAGTAACAATATTAAGTCAATTCTAATTGTAAATTATTTTAACTATGTAACTTACACTCTCCCCGAGTGTTTTTCAAGCATAATAGGCTCATAATTATTTTTAAACGTTATTTTTAAAATAACTTTACTATTAATTATTCCATCTCATTTGTTGAACCGTTTAGAAGATGTAAAGTATTAAAATAAACTACAGCTATATTGAAGTAATAGCTATGTTGGTAATATGGTTTTAAATTAAAATTAATAACGATAATTTGTGGAAAATATTTAATACATAAAATAAGTAGAAAACATGTAATCAATTAAAATGTATTTAAAATAGTTTCAAATCTTGTTACTTATTTTTTTACCTACCTATCTATCTCTCCAAATATATTATAATCATTAATTAATATAATTTTAAGACACTTTCACTTGTGTTTTGTTTGAAAACATTAATACATTAGAGAAAAAAAAAGATTTAGGACTCTTAAAAGCAGTATTAATAACAAACCATTACAATTATTTTAAGTTAAATAAATTAAAAATGAAATCTAAATATATTTTTTACATGCATCAAAAATTTATAAATGAATTTTATAAATAAAAATTTATAAATCGACACATAGAATTTCTTATAGTTTCTTTTGAGAATTATAAGAACTATTACATATGGAATAAACTTATTAAAAGCTAAAGAACCCAATACATTCAGTTAAACCTTTTTTAGGAACGTAATATTTGAAAGTAATTTTCGAATAAGTTACATATAAAGGCCCAATGTATAAATATTATTAACAATTTAATTTAATTTCTGATTAATTTTGCCTCACTAAAAATTACTAAAGGTCAAATGCATAAAGTTTCACACTCAAAGATACACACAAACGATTTAGATATCAAAGAACACTTATAAAAATCTTATACCCACCCATTTTGGCGAGTCTGAAACGCACATCCAGTAAGTAATTGTAATAAGCGAGTGGCAACAGATCCATCTTCGATCTCGTGATCAATCAGCAGCAAGAGCAGAAATGACTAAAGTTTCACGTAGTTCGTGTGCAAAGGTAACAAGTCATACTTTTTTCAAACAATGTAAATTTTAAAGTGCTTAGACCAAAACTCGTACCCTTTAAAAATCACAGCCCTATTTTATTTGTCACTTCAATCTGCTCCAATGGTCTTCGTCTTTTTCACCTTTTAGAACGTTTTTCATTAGTTTTAATTTTCCAACAGTTGAATCAATTTGATATGCATTAGAAAGTTCTTCATCACATATAAAGTACGATAATTGAGTACTTGCACGATATGTTAGGTTGCTTGTGATAAGATTAAATAAAATGTTCCTATTTTCCGGAAGTATTGTTGATTTTTAAAGTATTATAAATATTCTTCACGGTTCTCACCTAAAGCTGATGTGTTTATCATAAAAGAAGCATGTAAAATCAAATACTTTGAAGTAATTGGTAGGTTCAAAATAAGAAATATATCAATTTATCAAATAGTAGTTTCTAAATACTAGCCATTTTCATCTTAAAGTTAAGAGAATTTCAAGTTGAAAAATTTAGTTTTTAAATCAGTCTTGAACTTTAAGTTACATAACTAGAAACAGCCGAATTATCCTAAAAATCGAGATAATCTGATTTCTTACCATCTCTGATGCAAAATTGAGTGAAAAAACAATTATCTATCTATCACAGCATTGCATACAACAATCTCTTTGCAGGACCCACCTCTTAGCAGGAACAACAGAGTAAAGTTTTACAAATACCGTTTCTAATCTTTCTTCAAGATGCTCAGAAAACGTTCTGAATATTGATTGGCTCTTTCTCGCTTTTACGAGATAAGAAAATTTGCGCAATAACTCACAGGATGAAGATTAATTACGTATTTAATGCGATACAAGAGATAAATCATTCAACTCGGTTTAAGTTTCAAGCATTTTCATCAACTCTTCCGTACCATCAATCCTGTTTTCCCATCAAAGGGTATCTTTTCCATAGATCTTCGCTGCATCGCTGAAAGAGAGTTTCTCGCTTGGAGTTGATGCGGTGAATCATTAAGTCGAACGTCCGTCTTCTTTTTTAGAACTTTTCAGAGTTGATATTCATCTTGAAACAGCGAGCAGGAATGCGATCATGTTGGGAAAGAAACTTTTAGATGTACTGTATTTATACTATTTTTTAACTTTCTGTTGTCTGACTCAAGTAGGGGTTTTCATAAAGCCATGCGTCGATCTTGTTTTGTAAATTTTATCCCTCTTATCTTCCTTTTTGTCCAACCAAAAGTCTTGCAATTGAGAATCGAATGATTTTAATTAACGTTTAATTGTTTTCTGTTAATTCTACTCCAAAAGTTTTAAAAAAATTATATGTTTCTTTTAATAAATTATCCTGAATGTATAAATCGAAACATTTAAATATCTTACAGGTTTTAAATCAAAAATTTCTTATAAAAATGAAACAAATGACTACTAACATTAGTTACTGTATTAGTAGTGATTGGTACGGAAAGAATAATCTTCTTACTCTTTCAAAAATTCAAGCTATGTAAAATTTAAATGTATCCAATAATGAGCTTCACAAAAATTTTAACTTTGTATTCGTCAAAGCACAACTCCTTTAAGTATTAAAGCTGAAAATTCTCAAAGTCCAATGAAAGTATTTAATTTTCTTATTAAAAAAATCGTTTATAAAATTAAATAGCATTTAAATTTTAAAAAAAATGATTAATTAAGTCTGTCAAGTTGAAAAAATTGTGCTCGGGTCACTTTGATATATTTGAAGAGCACGATTGGTTGAAATAAAATTTTATATTTAGAGCCTTAACTCTTAAAATTCAGAAACAATAAATCTCAATCTCACTCCACTCATTTCTCTATTGCCCAGAACGAAGGGAACCAGCAACCAAATGGTGAAAATATTTCGAAATTCACTCCGAAACGTGTTTACGAAATCCGATGATCACCAAATTCGTACTAAAATTGCGGTAAACTGGGGGGAAAATCACTTTTCACACTGGAAAATACATTTTCCAAAATATGGTTCAATGTAACCGATATCCTTCTTCAACCAAATGATCCTTCAAAAATAATAAAAGCAAATCATTTTCACTCGAGAGCAGGAGGGATGACCATCTGAAAAAAATTCTCCAGTATTGAGAGAGTAATCGCGCTTAATCCATCTGTGCAAAAATGCTATCGATCAACAATTCGGACGGTGACCTGTCAGTGGTGGCCGTACGGGAGCGTGTGGATTCCGGCGTCCGTCTCCGGCTAGCGTCGTCGGCGACGATCGAAAGGCTGCCGTTCACATATCTGTGGAGGATGTGCTGTTGTGGACGTGAACCGCGCCGGTCAGAAAAGCCAGCCCAGCCCCTCAAGATAACCAGGTTAAGGAAGTGCAGTGTCGCACCCCTTTTCTATATACACACCGAAGGCAGTCGTACTTCCTATGTCGAATGAAAACTCGGCCCGGCGATAATTGAGTTAAGGTCCAAGGCGAGGCAAAAATGCTCTTCGAAAGAGGAGAGACACCCACGATTTTTTTGCGCTTCTTCTTTTACTTCTTTTTTATTTATTTATTTTGCTCGCACTACACTGTTGTTCGGTTTGAGTTCTTTATTTTTATTTTTATTATGTATTTTTCTTTTCTTTTTTTATTCTTTTGGACCACCCCTTCCCTCTGCTCCGTACCTTTTCTCACACCCTCTTTTTATCGCCATTTTCTAAGTGCATCTTCACGGCACAATAGGCGACTGAGGGTGGTGCGAGGAAGAGCGGCGTGAGTCGGAATGTTTTCGTTTTCGGTTCGGTTATAAATGAGGCGGGGTTGTCCGCGAGTGGTTTGGATCGTTTGGGGTTTTCGAGGAAAGGGTTGAAATAGACTATGCCTTTTTTTTTGGTTAAAAATTGTGAAGTGAGTGAGAGTTTATTTACGTCGCTCTATAAAGTTACGTGAGGGCTATTAGCGAAGAACCTCGTAATTTTGAACCATGATCAAGTGACCAGGACGACACTTCAGATGGCACCCCTTCTCCTAACTTCCGCACTGACGGGAGGACTTTTGAAGCTCAATAGATTTAACGGGCATCGGCTTCGTCTACAAGGTGGGTCTTCAGCGGTACTAGACTCCAACTCACGACATGCCACTCATGAGTCCGTGACTTGACCTCGAGGCTACCGCGGTCACTTAAATATTGTCAAATAATTCGGATAATGTAATCAAGAAGTGTTTGTTTAGGATACCAAATCGGTCTAAATACCAGAGTAAAATTTAATTGACTTCTAAAAACTTTATTAACTATATATACTCTCTCTCTCTGGACGTGTTTAAAAATAATTTTTTTTTTCATAAAATTCAATATTTTTTCTTAAATTTAATTATGCATTTGTGCTTCAGGTGTAAATTCTTTTAAATCCAAAACACAAGAGAATAAGTCGAAGAACAACAGATGTAAAAAATATGGTTTCAAAAATTGTATCTTACAAATAATACTTGGCCAGGATAAACACAAGACTAAATTTACTAAATTTTCATGTTAAATTTCTTTTAATAAGTGGCATTTATAGTTTAAAAATTGTTAAGATAAAGGTAAAACGTTATAAAAATGAATTGTTTTAAATATAAAAGCTAATAATTATTAATCAACCCTGTAATTATCCATTTATATAAATAAAATTATATACTCAGAATGTAAAAACATTATAGAAATAGACATTTACATAGGTTTAACTGCATCTACTGCAAACATATAAGAATGCAATAATTATGAATAAGAGCGAATATAGATGGACAAAAATATAAATAACAATGATTAAAGAAATATTCAGTAAAGTAAAATTTGAAATATCTAATGGATATTCAAATATTTTATTGAAAGCTCCATTTGAGAATCTAAGCTTTAAAATTAATTTCCATCATATACTTCACAAAAAAGAGAATATAGGCAGGTGATTGTATAAAAATTTCTAATAGTTCTCTTTTTAAAAAAAATGATTTTTTTTTTGAAGAATAAATTAATTTACAAATTTTAACATATTGAACATATATTTTTTACAGAAAAATTTCTAAAACAATAAAAATGGTCTGCTACAATTTTTTTAATCCGTTGTATAACATATAGAGTAAACTAAAAGGAGTTTCAAAATTTGTGAGAAACAGTTTCATTTAAAATCAGATTTGGTTTATATTTTCTAATAAAAGGGTTATTTATTATTCAAAATAGTAACACTAAATGTTATTTTTATATTTTATTTAACTTTATTGTCATAAATTTTTATTATTAAGTCAAGTTTTATATTAAGACTTTTTTTTTCTAACAATGAATTACATTTTTATATTGTGCAATGGTATAACATAATTAAAATAAGTCATACATAAAATGTTAGTTAATCCGAAAATACTAATAATGGAATAATTATATTATGAGTGATGCTAAAATTCTGTTTTAAAAAGCTTAAAAGTTACATAATTTATAATCTCATTCTTAAGCTTTGAGCAAACCAATTCTACAAAAATAGAACTTAAATCATGATTTTCATATAATTGAAAAAGATGTCAATAAAACTATGCGATATTCCACAGTTTTTCAAGAAAGTATTTATCAAGAAATTTGTTTTTATTACAAGAAAAAACCTCTTGTTAAATAAAGATAAACTGCACGTATATGTTTAAATAAAATTTTAAGGGTAACTTTTTGTGAAATTATATTTACTAGTAATTCCATTCTAAAAATACTTGTAAAATTCTATAATAGTTTCTATATATTTAAAAGTTTTGGAGAGATATTTTTGTGATTATATCTGCACAAAAAAATCTTTAGATGTATTTTAATCTAAAAAAATAATTAAATGTATTGTTTTATTAAGAGTGATAAATTAAGGAACTGGATATAGTTAATTAAAAGGAGAAAAAAACTTATAGTATTCACGTTTATATAAGATTTTTTTATTATTCTAAGCTTTATTATAAGTATGGAAAAATTTTAGAGGAATTTGTATTGAAAAAAAATCTCAAAATACATTTTAGAAACTATTTTATAGAACTTATTAAGAAATGAGGAAATTAAGATGGCATTTCGTGTAGCACATTCACTTTGATTCCTATATTCAATTACAATTAGAAATTAAACATTGAAATTTAAGGGCTATTGTCGACTGACCTCTCAATTTTAAACCACGAAGAAAGGATTCTACTCTCTAAACATTACACATTGAAAATACATCATAAATATTTTTGACTAGATATTTACATTGTTAAGATAGAATTTTTAAAAACAAAAGAACTTTTCACAAGAATGAAAGTTAAATAAATCTAGTTGGAGTTCTGGGGCAAAATATGTGAAAACTTTTTAAAGAGCTTAATTTTTTTTTTTAGAATTATGTATAGTTATCTTATTTAGAGAATCTAATGTTTACTACAATTATAGACTGTTTTATTGAATTGCACAAGTATACTCTTTGAAAAAAATACGGATTTTGAGTACTAAATAACATTGCATTAAAATTTCCAAGAAAGGAATTAACTTATTCAAATATCTATTGGTAAGTATCGAATTAGATAACAAGAAAAAAAAGTTCCGCTGATGTTTTACATATATATTGCATATAAAACTATCTTTTCGAGATAACGTTCAGTCGAAAGATCATTCGATATTATAAGAGGAATTAAAATCCCAATTCGACTAATAACAGCGTCAATTATCCCAAAGGCACTTACACCACTTTGCACTTCAATTTCTCCGCGGTACGTAATAAAAATAATAAGTAAGGATAAAAGAAAAAAAAGAAAGTGTAGGAGAAGAATGCATCTTTGCAAATGAAATTTAATTTCTTGTGAACAGGGAAGACGGAAAAAGAAGAAATCGCAAGGGGGAGCAAGGTGTGTGAGGAAAAAATAAATAAAAATAAAATTTCTTAGAAGAAAATCTCTCGCCTTTTATGTTCGTCCGTCTGCACATGGTCTTGTGTGTGCATGTTTCTTTCGCTTGCACAATGAAAAGCACAAGAAGATACGATATCTGTGTTCGAACGAAAAGTGTATAATCTGATTTCAGTTTCGTTCTCTATCTCGCCTTCCCCCCTGCACACCCTTCTCCCCCCTTCGGCTGAAGATGGCCAGACAATGAGAAATTGAATAGAACAAACTAACTTACTACACAATTGATGAACAGTACGCCTCGAAGGGAACTTTCTTTCTCACCCCTTTTTATTATTACTTTTTTTCTCTTTATACTTTCACCGTTCGATTCCATTGTAAATATCGATTTGAAAGAAGGGAAAAAAATTTTGGTATACAATTAAGAAGGGTAGCGAACATGTATGATGCTTTTCCCAAGTTAATCTTTTGAAAGTATGTAATGCAATAGAGTTTCTATTATCACAATTTTGGTGGGATGAAATTTGGCGCTATCCGAAAGAAGACATTGAAAAAAAGAACCCAATCAATTTATTTTATTTTATTTTTTATTGTTATTTCTAAGTGATAAGATGCACACAAGTAATAATTAACAATTATTACCAAATAGCGTTTAAGTTGTATACTCTCACTCTACGATTTCTCTCTCTCTGTTTTCAAAAATTGATAGGTTTCATATTTATTGTAAATACTTTCTCGCAAAATCTATGAATAAAATGTTACATAGATCCAACTCAATAACTTAAAGTGTATTTAAGGGATAGTGTAAGATTTTTTTTCTTTCAACTGGGGCTGCGGATTGGTTAAGAATCGTATAATCTGTAACATGAATATCCAATGTATTAAAACAATGTATTATTCCAAGAATATATTTATATTTCCTTCTCTCTCTCTCTCTCTCTCTCTATATATATATATAGTTCAAATAATTTCCACTCGAGAGACTAGTTATTTGGACGTTAAAAGCAGACAACAAATGTTAGTGACATAAATATGGAAGCTACAATATTATAAACAATGCTGATTTAGGACAGCTTTTAATAATTTATATAAACGGTTTAACCAGGTTGGACAGGCCAACCTTCCCTCTTTCTCTTTAGAACACTAAGTGAAATCCTATTGAAATTAATGGATAGAAAAGTTCTAAATCCATTACAAGAATAGGGTAACTGACATAAAGATGCATTAAAAATACAAAGATCAGGATAAACCATTGAGTAATAAACAATTTATTTCCAAGGAATTTATATCTAGTTCGCGTAATATTATTATTTCTTTATATATAACGTTATTTACCTATTAGTCGTTATATTACTAATTAATTTAACATTTTTCAGAACTATTTTAAATGTTTCTATGAGACTCAAGCTGCAATGAGTAATTTTTTAAAAATTATTTCAAAATTTTTATGAATAGTCGAACAATTTTACGAAATGTTAACATGTAAATTAAGATAAAGTTTGAATACATCGTCTATAATATCAGGAAGCCCCCCCCACACACAAATACAAAATTAAAAGATTTCACCCTCCTCTTCATTTTATGATTTTCAGCATTCAAACTCAAAAAAATTTATTTTGGGTATTTGTAGCTTTCAATGTTGAAAGATTTATATTTATTTTTCCTCTTTATTTTTTGATATAAAGCTATTTACTTTTTTTATAGTTAATTTAAATATAATTGCCAATATAAGTTTTATTTTTCGCTTAGAATTATAATACAAATAAAAACAAAAAAAGTAGAAAGTATTAAAGTAACTAAAGTCAGGCTAAATAAATAAAATGAATTCTGATAAGGGACTTTTGTTCTGTAAATTAAAACTAAAAAAAAATAAATAAACAGTAATTTATTCCATGTATATAAGGTTTTGGCACAGGCACAAAATTTGTTTTGATTTGATTCAACGCCTGCTGGTTGTTTTAGGAAAGTTATTGTGCACGCCTCTCCCTTAAACTTCATTATATTCTATTCATTTATAATACTATCTACTTTTTTTTAATCTTTTGAAAGTATAAACATTTTTTCCCCTTGGTATCTTTTTGCGAAAAATATAAATTGAACCAGATTGCATAAAATGCAAGCCGTAAGATAAAATGAAACTCTTTTGTTGATTTTCAAACAATTTTTTATTAAAAGTTCTCACTTTTTATTTTATTTTAACTTACATGAATTTGCCTTCGGGTAGGTATATAACTGTTATTAACTTTTATAAATTAAATTATAACTTTTACTCTGCATTGTATTAATAAAATGGTAAATTGCTTTTAAAATATTCAAATTAATCTGTAAAGGAATGTCAGCCAAGTTTGTTTCTTGTATTTATGCAGTTTTATATTGTTTGTGTTTGAAAGCAACATTAGATATTGTTACGTAGATGTATTTAAAACATTATTATTATTTATCCTTCACCACTATCTATGCAAAAATAAGTCGAGGGACTCATTCATAAATACAAATAATGTGTTTCTCTGAACTTATTAATTTTCACTTTTACTTCGTCTTTAGAATTTTGTTGTAAAAAATTATTGCAAAAATAATCCATTACTTCTTTACTGTGCCTCAGTTTATTGAAATTAATTTGTCAATTCATTAGTATATGTTAATAATCATTTTGAATTCTTAATACATTATAAAGCGAGCATTTGTTACAGTTAATTCTTTATATTCTAAAATTTCATATACACAACATACAAAACGATAACAAGAATGTGGCAGAGATTTATTTAAAAGAAATGCATCCACTTCAAAAATATCTAGCTCTTAAATTAAAAATTCAACCGTGAATAAAAGATATACAAAAATAAGAATATAATTATCATTTTTCATTAATGGGTAATAATATTGATTAGATTTTACCTTAGTTAAACATAAACACTTTGATAATACATTATAAAAGCCAATTGAAATAGAAAAACAAAAGTAGCCCTATTGAAAATTTTATATTTCTATGAAGATATGATAACAGACTAACGAGTTTGTGTGATCATCTTAAATATACTTCAGAATTTGAAAATCACAACTCTTCACTACAAAGTGATTACCAATAACAAAACATTTTAAAATTGTTTTGTATAATACTAGTTACGAGTTTTATTTATTAACAAAAAGGTTTTAATAATAGCAAACGATAAAATTATACTTAGATTGAATATTTGAATCATTTAAGAAAAAGTTAGCAACATAAGTTAAACACAAACATTTAAGTTCAAAACATATAAAAAAATATCAGAAGCGCTGAGTAGTGAAGTATTTTGAAAAAAATATTTTACATAAATGTCAGAAGTTTTTATTGAGAAATAAATATCCATGAGAAGTTGCAAATAAAATTAAAATAGAGTTTTTTTTTCTTCAAAGATAGAAAATTTCCAAGGATAATGTTATTGTGTTACACGTTAAAACTCTCTTAGAGAATTATTGTAATATTTCAGAATATACATATTTAACACTTTTGTATCTCTTTATGTCGTTCATTACTTTTAAGTTGTGTTTCAAAACTTATTCAAGGGACGCTTCCAACAATTCTAGATTAATTATCTACAAAATATTTCTTACACTGAGTTACTTCTTTTTCAATAAATAAAAGCCTGCTTTTAATTTGAGTAATTTAGATTTGCATTTAAATAAATTTTAAAAAGGTTTAATTAAAATGGTTTCCTTCATTACATAACTATGATTTTAAACCAAAATTTCAGCATTAAAATTTCTTTATCAATGACTAGTAATAGTTTTCATATATATATATATATAACAAGCTACATAAGTAACATTATCAAACAGTTATTTATCTAATAATAACGCTGTTATCCAGAGTATAACACATTAAGTATTTAAACACTCCCCCCCGTTTAGAAAAGTAAATAATTAAATTTTCCAAAGTATCAAGTACATTTAAATTTTACTTTTGAAAGATTCTGACTTTAATACAAATGAAAAATTGTTCAACAAGATTGAAAACAATACGAGAGAAATGACTATTACACAAAACCCATGCAATTATAAAGCAACATTTTTACAATAAAATAAATAATGATATAAAAATGGGCAACATTTTAAACAAATCAGTTTTAACTTTTAATCTGAGTATTAAATGACATCAATATAAATAAATAAGAAACTAATATTATTCTAAGAGTAATGCATTATTGGTTTTATAAAAACTACAAGAGTGTCAATGCGTGTTTATAGGTTTTTGCTGTCTTAATTTTTTGTAATAGTTTTTTACTCGTTGTACAGTTACAGCATTTTTTAAGTAATTTTTGGATCCTCAAGATAATGTTTATTATTCTACATAAATATTAACAAAACTCTTTATAATGAAGCTTTAATATTATTTTTATTTTGTTAATATTTATATGTTTCAAAATTAAGCATCGTTTTCATAAGATTAATAAATATGAACAAGGGTTTTCATACTTCAATAAAATTACACATTTCAAAATATTTTTTTAAAAATTCTATAACATTTAATAAACATCAGTTAGTTACGAGCGACTAATAGAAGCTATGAATAATGCATTTTAATTAATTTCTAATTCGAAACTAATTTTCAGTTTTAATTTTAAAAAATGGATTTCTTACATTTTTACCAGTAAAATTATTTTTTTTACATAGATGCTATAATGGTTTCCCTAAGCTGATTTCTGAACTTGTTTGATATTTTACAATAATTTTGTACGTGTGTTTCTTAGATAAAGATGCTATAATTTCAATTTTAAAAGTTTAAAAAATATTTTAAAAATATAGTTTGTCATAAAATATAATTTCATTTAAAAATTATTTATCAAATGTTTACTTTTAATATGTTAAAAATTAACATGAGTAATTTTACAATTTCTTAATTTACTATTTTAGAGAAACGAATATATATATTTACTTTTAAACTACCAATAAATAAGTGCTAAATATACGTTAAAATTTTATACTTCACCTATATCAACTTTTAGCAATAAATATTACTATTTTACTTTTAGACATGGGAAATTATTCAAAAATAAATAAAATTAATAAAAGTATGTATCTTATTTTGGTTCAAAATGGTAGTGACCATAAAATTGGCAGTATTACAATATACGATTCTCAGTATTATTAAACTTATGTCACAATATAATATAATGTTAAACTTGAATAATACATTCAGTCACTTCAATTATTTCAAGTTATTTAACTGTTCAAGTTTCACTAGAATGTTCTGCATTAAACACATGCACAGTTTTTCAATGTTACATATTTTTACAGTCTCAGCTCTCATTAAAAATCATAATTTAAGAACTTTGAAAGTTATGTAAATAGTATTTCCCATGTGAATAAATTTCAGAGATCCATACTAATTTAAACAACATGCAGTGGTTCGTTTAATAGTCTAATTGTTTTTATTTCTTAAATAGTGTTTCAAACAGAAGAAAAATTTCATTACTTAAAATCATTTTAAGTTTTCAAACAGTTAATTTCCTGTATTAAAGGCTTGTTAAACATCATAAAATAAACTTTTAATTGATAAAAAAGTACTTATGAAACAAATAAATTATAAAAACAAAAATATACACAATTTTTTTTCGTAAATTAACAACTAACTATATTTGACCAGCAAACATATTGCATCTTTCTTTTGAAAATTACAGAGATTGACAATTAAATTGTGAAAAACATATCTTCGAAACAAAAATTGGTTTTTCTGTATACGAATAAAATTTTAAATAGTTTCATTTACTCTTTGTTTAATGCTTAGGATTTCAATTTCGGTACATAGCAATTATTTAACTACAATTTTAAGATTAAATGTGTTAATTATAAATTAATGATTTTAATTTAGTTTTCTAATTAATGTCATTGAAGGTGCATATTCATATCGTTATTGATAATAAATACAATTTAAGCCAAAATGAAAGTCTAATGAATTTAAGAAATAATGTTCTTTGAATTTACATTCAGAAATTAAAGCTTTAAATAACATAGTAAACAAAACACGAACTGGGTAACATTTTCAACGTTGACAGGATTATGATAAGAGTTTTATACAAAATGCAAGAATTAATAAAAATTTAAGATACATATTAAATAAAAAAGGTTATTCTAGAAAATAAAAGATTCGTTTAGAAATTTTTCAAGAATTTTAAATTTCTTTAAAACTATTCTTCGAAAAGCACATTTAAACAGAAATAATGACGGGTAAATGATTCGCAAGAATAATATATGTTTGTCAACAAATATTAAATTTTTTTTTCAGAACGACTTTGAAATTTTTATCTAATTTAACGAAAATTGACAGTCCTTCTTCAATGCATGTCATAAGTTTTTCTCTGTAGTATACATTCATGAATCTCGATAACTGTAGCATTATTTCTTTTAAAAATGTATGGATGTATTCTTTGCCAACATGCTATTTTGAAATTAAATATTTGTCCACAATTTGCTTCATTTTGAATTCACGTGTGTAATTCATAGTTAAACAGATTAGATGCATGTAGGGGATATTATTTTAGTCGGTTTCTAGAGTCTACTAGAAATATGTTCACAAACAGCTTAATCTTATATTGTTATACTAAATGATTCCGCTGTCTAAATTTCTCTTTTTTTTTTATTGCTTTAAGAAAAATACACCTCACCCATTGATTTAAATAAAACTTAGACATATCTATTTTGAATTGTTACTTAAATCTCGAATAACGAAAAATGTAAATTTATAAAAGAAATTTCAAGTATTAAAAAAACAGAATTAGTTGCACGGTTCTGAAGCACAGGAAAAGTCTTAGAGAAGTAAAGTAAAGTATAAAACGATTGAAAAACATTTAAATAAATATTATCTAAATATTTACTAATTAAAAAAGCAAAAAGATCAGATTTGGCAAAAATGTCAGTTGACAAACTATTTTTCCCCTAGACGTTTAAGCTTTACACACTGACATATCCTAGTATTAGTAAAGTTAAAAAGCAGATGAACATGAATAATATATTCCATGTCTCTTTAGCAAAATAATTACATATATATCTAAGATAAAATCTACTTTAATAGTTATAGAATTTACAGAAAACCACAACATGCATTGTGTAACTTTAAATGTTCAAAAAGAAAGTTATTCCTTGTTTAGAGACCATGTTTTGACTTATCTTTATACGAATTTGAACGCGATATCGAGTATTGAATCCAAGTATCGAACAGGTTAAGAAGAATATTTCGAGTTAAAATAAAATGAAAGTTGAGAATCAGTTTTAAAAAATGCATTACTTGAGAAAAACAATTTTTTTTCAGCATGTAAAACAATATGAACTTTTTTTATCTTGCCTATGAGTTTTAAAATAATAATAATAATTTTAAAGTACAGTAAAATTACTTTGATTAATGCCTTTCACATACAAGTCACATGGGTATTTCTTAAAGAAAAAATAAGGGTTCTTTTTGTTTATAATTCTAACCGAACAGCTAACTCTGCATACACTCAAATAGAGAAAGGAAGCTTTATCCCCCTGAAGCATTGTTTCAAAAATAATTCCGAAAGCAACAACAAGAAAATAAACAAACCAAAAGATAATTCACCGAGGGGATGGCAAAAAGAGTGGGCATATCAAACGATATAAATTTTCCAGATCGGAGAAACAATAGAAAAGAGGTAAGTAGGGAAAAACAGTTGGTCACGCTTTATTGCGTAGCCACTGATCCACGCACTCTGATACATACATTCAAACACACAAAACGCACGCACGCGCGCGCGCATTAAAACACACGCACTCACATAGCATGCAGGATCATCTACTTACGCTTACATGAGTAATATTCCATCATGCTTGCATTGTAGCGGTAAGCCGTGCTCAGGTCCATCATAAAGTTCAACTGCACGGCCGGCGCCAGATCTTTTGTAAACAACACGTTGTTTCACAGAAAAAACAGCGAAAACAAACAAAAAGGGTTGTCGACGGCTTGTTATTACTGCGCGGTATACTTCAGTCATACACGCGACAGCATCGGAAACGAGTTTTAAAAGATCTCCATTGGCTTGAGGCAATAGAAATAAACTTGGAAGAGTATATATTCAAATTGAGTAAAAGTCGAAACTTTTTTTTTTTGAACACTCTGTAATACTGTATTGTGGTTATGGCAGCGGCAGCAGCGCCAGAAGTAGAGTACGGCGGAGAATGATATTAATTCTAGTGAGCTTCGCTTTCTCCATTCTGTGGCATAATTGAGCCCCCTTGGATAATCAGATTCGACCAATAGCCGCGCTTCCAGCCGAATGGAAGAGCGGAGTAAACCCGAACTTTTTTCCACTAGATGAATCGGGAGGGTTGCTATCTTGGCATGGTTATCTAAAAGAGATGGCTCTTGGCGCGATTCGATGTCGGTATGAAGGAAATTTTTTTTTTATTTTTCGGATAGTGTTATTGCCATATCTTTTATTGTATCTTTTTTGTAACGTGGTGTACTTTATTGTGATATTTTTCAGCTCGAGAGAGAGTTCTTTTGAGTTAGGACGCGTGAGTCACGTATATTGTGTTCCGGTTGCGAAAATGATAGGGGGAAGGGAGAAAATAAAATTAATGGATTTTGTCTAGTTTCGTCAGTTTATTTGGTTTCTGTTTCGTTTTGGTGTGTTTTTTTTTTTTTTTTTTTTTCGTCTTCGACAACAAAATGAGGCAGTGTCAGTAACAAATAATGCCAAGATGTTATTCAAATTTTAAAACGTAAACGTTTTTGTTTTTGCTGATGTTGTCAGTTATCAGAAAGGATTGTGCATATAATGTTATATGGCCTTTTGTTGCTACAGTGAGAGAAAATATTGAAGTAAAATCATCGAATCAGATTTTGAAAAGGTTAAGAAATATAAAGTATATAAAACGAGTACTTTTAATGTGTGTGTGTGATTAATACTGAAACTTATTTATATAAATTATTAACTGTCTAAGTAATTATTTAAACTCATTGTTTATTAATTATAAAGTAAAATTTGAGCAATAGTGAAATACAGACAATTTTCAAAGAATAATTCCGATTAACTTCCAGTCACATTTAAAGCACATTTTGTAACGATTGAGCGAACATTGAAGTCAAATTATGTTAGATAAAAAAAAAACGAGTTAAATTTTAATTTTGCAAGATAACTTTTATTAGAATAGTAAAGATTTACTTAGGTTTAAAAATTCTTAACTAGGACTAATTCTATTAGATGTTTTGCAGAAATAAAAATAATATTTGAAACATTTTATGCACAAATTCAGTGACGGAAATTGCATTCTTCGAACTCATAAAATTTTTTTAGTAAATATTTTACAAACTGATCTATGTTTGTTCATAATTTACACATAAAATGAATATTGTTTATAGTTTGTTTAGCAAACAAATGGAGGATGTAGGAATTAGTTTTGGAGGGAAAAACAGTTTCCGCAGTTAATATTACTTTTCGAAATATATTATTTAATAGAGGAAAAAGTTAAAGGAAAATCCTAATATATTTGCTGCCTATAGAGTTTTTCTCAATATTAAGTAGAATGAATTAAATTATGTAGATCCTTTTTTCTCCTGCACTGTATATTTTATAGGAAGAAAGACTCATTCAAATTTCATTTTACTTATGTACTATGCCCATATCAATTAACTAGGCATAATTTCTACGTCATAATACGCAGGAATTATTATTTATATTCTTGACGAAGGATACATTGAAAAAGTATTCAAATTTGATTAACTGCTAAAAATTCTTACATTTATTAAAAATGCTATAACAAATTATAATTCATTTAATATATTTTTATAAAAATTTAATTTTTTGAACAATTTTAAGGAATTATTTGGGATATATAGAGAGAAGAAAGCTTTTTTATATTTAAAAAAGAACGTATTATAAAAAGTCTATCTTTCTTTATAGAAATATACAAAATAAAATTATGACCAAATTTACGCATCATTTTAATTACATAAATTTGTTACAAGATTGGATCATTTTTGAAAAAGAATTTTCAAAAGGATTTTCATTTGATAATGAAGACTTTTTATTTCAAAAAAATCCCTTTTTTATTTTGATGAATTATCTTTTTCTATCGTTTTCTTCAAAAAAAAAAAAGTAAAGAAAAAGAAAAAAGAAAAGAAAGTTACATATTCAGTAACTACTATATCATGTTAATTGTTCTCGACGAGGTATAAGAATATTTAAAAAGAAGAAAAAGTTACATTTTGCTGTGTGTGTCAGGGTCTTAGTAATAACGAGTACACACAATATTTCAGAAACGTAAATATATATCAAATCAGATTTTTGTCCAAACATCTTATTATAGTTTTTCAATAGATATTAACTGTTTTATGCTAGTATAACATCTTTTTACATTGCGTTTATACATTCTAACTGAATGAAGTGTCGTAAACTATCATCTCCCTCCCTGTCAAGTCAGGTTTGGGGACCGCTAGATGGGGGGGGCGTTACGCTGCTGTTTTAGCTATAAATTACATCAATTAGTTAGTTTAAAACAGTTTAAAAGATTATAGTATAGTTTTGAATATAAATCAGAAGTTGATTCAAAAAATTTTATAAATTTGTAACAAATTCCTTAAAAACATTGCAGTTATTTAGAATTTAAGGAGTAAAAATTTAGATTTTATAGAATGCCATTTTAATAAATTAATATTTAAACATTTTTTTCTATCAAACGAATGTATAGACGTTTTACTCTTTCAGCTTACCAAATAAACATTTTTCAACGAAAAATCTGGCGCATTGAATAATTATAGTTATCTAAACAGTAAAAAAAAGTTAGAAAACGAAAAAGAAGGAGTGGGGGTGAGGGATAATGAGCTAAACACATGTTCCTTTCCCCCCTACTTTCAACCATTTTACTATCAATAAAGTATCATCATTTAAAAAACCCTAATTTAATTATTTTATATATATAAGTAAAATTAATATTTTATGGATTTCCAAAGTTAAAATAATTTTAAAAAAATAATTATTTATTATTTCGTCTTTTTTGACTGATTCTTTTATATATCACAGAATATAATTCTTTGAGCAACAAGGTGACTAATTTCCTAAAACCCAACTCAAGAAAACGAAACCTAAGCTTTGCACACAAGGACCAGCAGACGATCTCCACACAATTCCCATCTCCCAATGTAAACAAACGACCCACGTGTTTTTGTTGTTTTTACTTGCTGCGCCTCTCTTCTCCGTTTGGCGCCCTCTTGGCATCCTTCGTAATTCATTCCCTGGCGCGAGCAACCCTGCGATCTCTGATCCAGAGAGGCGGAGGGTAAAGAGCGAAGAGAGAGCAAAAGACGTGACGCCATTTGCTGGAACGGCAAATGGTGACGTCACACGCATGTTTCGACCAATCAATGACACGCAGGACGCATGCCGGAAGTCGGTGTGGATCTCATCTCGGAGCTGGCGGTTGGAAAACTCGTGAAAAATCGGACGAACAGATAAAGGGAGCTTTTAACGTTCGCTTTTTCACCCCTTTTTTTTAATTCTAAGGGATCATTGGAATTTGTGGTTTTCCAAATTTGTTACGGTGGATATTTAAGTATACTTCTCAGAAATATTTTTGAAGGAGAAAATCATTTTTGTATGATGCAGAGAGATATTTTAGATAAATATTATTGCTTTCACAATATGAAACAATAGGGGGATAATTATTTGTTTTGTTGCCTATATTTACAAAATGACTGATTCATTAAATAGTTACTCGAAGTGTATTAATCATCACACATAGACGCATATAAATCAAATAAAATTTTATTAAATATGAGTTTTTTTCGTATGTAAAAGCAAATATATATTTTTTTTCTTTTGGTGAGTTTATCTACGTTTTAAAAATCATATAAACAAGAAATAGAATAAATAAATATATAAATAAATAAACTCATGTAAATCATTTTTAGAAAAAAAAAATTGAGGATTCTTTCAGAAAAAAAAAAAATTCGCTTGTATAATAAGTTATTAAAATACCATTTCTTTTGAAAGATCAATTTTTTTACTCGGATGTTAAAAAGAAATTTCAGAAATACAAAAATAAAAATAATGCATTCAAATATTTGATTAATTTTTTTTAAAAAAAGCTGAGTGACTTTAAAAGAAGTTCTACTTTAAAATGCACACATAGCATCATCATCCAACTGTGTGGAACTTTTTAAGATACACTATATTACAGAGAAAACTTATTTTAAAACCCATGAGTGCCTTTCCCCCTTAAACTTTTCTGTTCAAGTTTTTGTATAAAGTTATATAAACCAGGTTATATATATCATAGAAGACCCGCCATGTAGAGGGTTGGTACTCCAATAACCACACTTCCATATCTCGCCAACATGAGGATTTTGAGCCGCAACATATTTAACGTCCTATACGTCGGGTCCTTATTCGTAAAAAGACTAGAATACTAAACTCTATAAATAATAGGACGTTCACGACCATTACCACTTGGCCACCATTTTCTTCTAGTCAGTCTTCGAGAACAGGGTACGGTAGTTTTAAGGATGCGGTAGTCTAGTGGTCAAAGTATCGGATCGTGGCTGGTTTGTCACGAGTTTGAGCCCAGTACCACTAAAGACCCGCCGTGGAGGGAAAGGTTGGGAACCTACGTACTAACCGAAAACTTAAACATATCCTATTGGTAATGAAAGCGAGCTCACAGTGTTGCATCTTTAAAGTCTGTTGGCTCGAATCCTGATGCCACTAAAAACCGCTTGTGTAGTAGAGCTGATGCCAAAATTGAGGCTCAAAGTTCTCACGTTGGCATAGTGTGGAAACTAAGAGAATGAGGTGCCAACTCAGGTGCCATTCTTTCACGTGTGTTCAGGCTTCAAAATTATGAAGTGCGTCATAAATAAAGATCGCGTTATTTTTAAATGCGACGTTAATAATGAATAAATGACTCATTAAACTAAAATACAACGTAAAATTATGAAATGCAAAAATTATAAATAACAAATGAAGTTCCGTACTTATAATAACAAATACTAAAAAATTGTGGTCGTAGTCTTAAAGATCGTTAATTAATTGACTGTTTATTTTACACCAGAAAATTTTGGTCATATGAGTGAATTATCGTAAAGGTCGTTGATTGAATAATTTTGATGGTTTAACCCTTTATCTACCGCATTATGATTTATTGCAGTTTTTTTCATGCAATATTTTTTTTAAATGACTACATTGAAAATTAAGGGATATACATGAACAAAATACTCAACTTTGGGAAATTTAATCCGTTAGAGCTAATTAATTAAAGTTATTCAACTGTAAAATTAATTATATACTCTGTTCACTTAAAATAAATAGTCAAATCGTTTTCAAAGATCTTCATTAACATGGAAAAAAATAAATAAAAAAATAAGACACCTTTTTACATTGTCATTTTTGTTCCGAAAAAATAGTTAATCTGCGCAAATCTGCTAAAAACGTAAATCTGCTATAAAACTATTCGCTTTCCCCGCTAAAATACTTACCATAGAACCTGTGCTGCCATATATCTTGGCAGAGTGAATTTAAAAGAATATTGCTGCGAAGTATCTTCAGAGTTTTCGTAAAAATGGTTATTCTATGCAGCTTTTAAATGAGTGGTACTTATAAGTACCGTCGGTAGAGATAAAGGGTTAATTAACGTTGCACATGAAAGCTACACGGTGGCTATCGGTCCCGGACCTGGTAACTTTGAACCATGATCAAACGGCGAGAGGACGACACCTTAATTTCTCCAGAATTTCCCACTGCTCCAACGTGCGAACTGAAACTCAAGGATAATACACCAAGGATGCATCAGTTTTTTTTAATTATTATTATCAAATCACGATCATAACACATGAAAACAGAAACAGACGTAAATTATATTCTGCACAGATTTCAGAGTATTAGTACATACCTTGTGTTGTAGACACGTTGTTTAGAGAAGGCAAGAACAGGCCATGATGACATCCTTTACACATGTCCTTGGCAGACACAAAATTTCCTCACAAATTTGCTGGGGGCTGAGCTGACCGATCTGTGCCCTGCACAACCGTAGATTACTCTCCTATACAACCGCAGAGTGCTCTCCTGTACTGCTAGCGAGGAAGCAGTACCTCGGATCAGCTTGGTTGCCATCTAGCATTCTAGAATACTGTCCAGAGTTTATTACATTCTCTATACATGGAGGGATTTTAGTGACACCAGTTTTCGAACCCACGACCTGATAGAAACACCGCCGACCGGAAATTTGCACCTCTTAAGATTCGTCTAAGCAAAGGTCGGGAAGAAAGTGCATTATTTTTTAAATCTCGTTAGGAAAACAATATTGCAGGTATTAGCGACAAACCTCGGGATTATACTACAATGTCGTGACGAGGATGACACTTGATATAGCGTTCATCTCTTATAACTTTCACATAAATTTGACATAAAGATTGACCCCGATCATCCGGCCTGCTACAGGGTGGTGTACGGAAATATGTAACAAGAAACCGCTTTCGAAACCGGTCAGTAATCTACCTATTGGGCTGACATGATTTGATTTAATAGTAAGAAATTCGCATAATTTTAACACTTTACGTCTTAGAACTAATTTTTTCCAGCAATTAATCTCTGAAAATCTCTCACATATAGACGAAAATGTGTATCCAGTTATTAACTATGAAAACCATTATCATTGACCACTGTAGAATATGAATTTTAATTTTGATATCAATTTAGTAGCTAACAATTACGTTTTCTGTAATAAAATCAGAAGCTCCGAAACGAAAACCATTGGTAACATTTATCGGATTAAATAAAATTTTATTTGGTTCTTGAAATTGTATCAAATCTTTTAGTGTATTCACACATTTCTTTATTAGAAATATTTTATTGACAATTGTCCGGTGAAAAACGATATAATTTTTCGATCCAAAGCCCATTGTTTTTTAAATACATTTTAGTATATCAACAACGTACATGTCACAATTATATATCCATTATGTATACAAAATAACATTATATTTCCACAAAAAAAAAGATAATAAATCAAGAAAAATGTAGATACGATGAAAAATTCCCTATAACATTACATCTGCTCTAAGACCACGCAATATAGTGACAGCTCACGGTGAAATCGAACAATATAGAATTTCTGCAGACAGATTGTTTATTTATTAATGTTACACTTTGAACCTACACAAGGACTATTAGGGAATTATGTGAAGAATTACGGTAGCAATAAATTAATTACTTCCATTAAGCTATTAATGAAGTAATAATATACATCGTGATGTACCATACATGCATGATTGTGGATGGCGCGAAGTGTTTAGGACTAAAACAAACTAAAGAAAGGCCCTTTCTGAAGAATTAGAATGAAAAAATAACATAAATAACAAGGGTAATAATATATATGTGTGTTTGTGTAAAGACTTTCCTTAAAACTTTGACTTGAAATCCTTTATAAGAAGACTGTTTCTGAGATAATGCATAGGAATTATACGACCTTTTTTTCTGACTGTAATTAGCAAAACCAAACGAGTAAAAAACATCTGTGGGCAAAACAAGGCAGTGTGATAACTCCCACACTCTGCAAAAAATTGTTGACCAAGTTTACTCAGGGTGATCAAATTATCGATCAGCAACACTGAATTACAGGATGTTTTGTTTCAAGCTAATCAACTTGCCAAGGGCTTTGTCCTGATACCTGTGAGAAAATAACGCCCCCTGCAGGGTCTACGACACAAAATAAGTACCCAAACAATTCAAGCAAATTGACTTCAAATTGAAATTAAAACAACCAAAATTTAACAATCACTGACCACAACGGAGTTACGCCACATTACTTGATTAGTTGAGCAGTAAACGCGCAGACGACCAAAACAGACATTGGGGGCTCGCGGACAGCCCTCCCTCCCTCTCGTGTGGGAAAAACGATCAGCCTCTGTTGGAACATCGCCGTTTGACCCCTTCCCTGAAGTGTGAAATGCAGTAGGAGGAACCGGAGCGAATCCTACGAAGCGGTCAACCAGTCGTAACAGTGAAACTGATCAAACCGCCAAACGATTTTGAGACTGTTGCCAAAAAAAAAGAAGTAAAAGCAAAGTATCTTCGAGACAAAAAAAAAAGTTAGGATGTGGGTGGAGAAGAGACAGACTGACATACCACCAAAGGTGTTAGCTTTTCTTAGAATAAAGGAAACAAGTTCGGCGTTATTATAGATTGTTAAGCGGGGGGGGTAGAATGATGAATAAAATTAGCAAGACAAAAAAAAAAAACAAAGAATGAGAAATAATTGAAAGTTATAGAAAAGAAGGTTTCTTTTCTGGAAGTGCTTTGAAAATTGAGGTTCTTGGATGTGTTGGCGGTTGCTTATGTAGTTTCACTTGAAGACTAAATAATATATATATGTTTTGTTCTTCCACATAAATGTAGGGGAGTTGTCAAAAATCGTATCTGAGAATGGAATTCAGATTTTACTTCAGAGGAAGCTGTATCGGGTCTTCAGATCTGTAAAAATGTTTATTTAGTTTTATTCTCGGGTACTTATAAGGGTAATTTGGAAATGTTTTGATCTAATAAATTTTAACCTATTGTATTTCTTTTCCTTTTTTTATGCAATGGTGTTTTGTTTTAGAATAAATGTATATGTATAACAAAATATCTACGTCGAAAGACGTAGAAGGTTATGGTTTTATCTGGTAATGAAATTTTTATTTACTTTTCAAATTGTTTTTGCTTACGCGTGAAAAAGAACTGGATTTTTAAGAACGGGTCTTTATTTTTAAATTTTTTTTTTGTATAAAAAAGATATCAACTGTTTATAGTTAGTTTGTGATTAAGTGGTATTCCTCCCCCCTCCTCTTTTGCTTTAAGCTATTTCCTGTGCAATATCTTTAAAAAACAACAACTACCATATATCTCTTTCATTCTTTTCATATTCCAAAAAATAAAACATCTTTTTGGTGAGTGAGTGAATGAATATTAACGTCGCACTGTTCAGACTGTTTCCGGCTAATGTTAAAGTATAGGATCCGAATTCGGAATATTTTTCAGATATAAAAGTACTCATACGTTAATATTATTATACGTTAAAAGGAAAAACTAATTATTTATGAAATATTTTGAAATTTTAAAAACACTATATTATAAACAAATGCATGAGTTACAATGTCAAAATTTTTTATAAAAATTGAAGAATTTTTTCTGTTTGAAATTGTGCTCCGCGTTAAGTTCATGCTCTTGTGTATATGGTGAAAATAGCCTTCAGCTACACGAGGACTTTTCGCGACGGACCACGTAATTTTGAACCATGGTCAAGTGATGTGGATTAAACCTGAACTGGCACTCCTCTCTCCTAACTACCACACCACACCAACAGAAGGAAGTTTAAGCTCTCGACAGATTTAATGTGCATCGCTTTCCTACACGGTGGGTCTTTAGTGGTACTGGGCTCGAACTCGTAACAAGGCCAGCCACAGCCTTGACCTCTAGGCTACCGCGACCTTCTTTTGGGGGAGGGAAATGGGAAAAAAATTATAGCCAGATTTTTTCTTTCTCTTTGGATAATTTTTTAAAAACGTTTTTTTATTCTTCTTGTTTTTAATTTAAAAAATACGTGTTCAAATACATAACGCGATATCTGAGAACAATCTATAAAATACATATCTTAGACTGAATAAAAGTAGGCCGCGGTAGCCGAATGGTATAGGTATCGGATCGTGGCTTGCCTTGTCACGAGTTCGAGCCCAGTACCACTAAGAGACACGTCGTGTAGGGCAGCGATGCACGTTAAATCTGTCGAGAGCTGAAACGTTCTCCCGTTGGCGTGGTGTGGTAATTAGGAGAGGGGGTGTCCGCTCAGGTATCCACGTCACTTGACCATGGTTCAAAATTACGTGGTCCGTCGCCAGAAGCCCTCGAGTAGCTGAACAGTGCGACGTTAATATTCAATCAATCAACCGAATAAAAGTAGTAAATGATAATATATGAAATTAAACGAAACGAGAACAAAAGTTAATGATTTTGAAAGTTCCTCTTTTCAATTTCAAAAAAAAAAAAAAAAAATGAGAATTTTGCTTATTTTTTATTTTTTAAGGGAAGAAAACTCCTTGAACGAAGGAGTATAGTTATTATTTATGATAATTGTTATTAGAATTAATGATTTATATTAATGAAACCGGCATTTTTCTTAGCAGGGTTGGTTTTTGAGTTCCACGATATTTATATCCAGTACACTTTCACTGAAATCAATCAGCAGACTATCTGACAAATAAATATGTAATATAATATAAAAATAAGGAAAAAAAACTATAAAAAATATTTAAAAACTAATTTAATAATAACGAAAAAATTAATATTGAAAATTCCAGAAAAAAATTCGATCCACAGAACTTTTTTGAAGATATCATTTTTCAAGCACCAACTAATATATGTGTAAAAAAGTGAGTCCGAGATTGTTGCTTATTCTAAGTATAGATATAGAGTATAGATATCACTGAGGGTCAGAGTGATACACACAGGAATTTTTCAAGAAAGGGGGGTGGGTCCAGGGACATAGTGCGAAGTGGTTGCCAATGGAAACTTTTACCAAAAACGTATGATAGTTACAGGAGTATACATAAGCGATTTAAAAGATGGTGTGAAAGAGATGTCTGGTGGAAAAAATTGCTTGAATGTACTAAATAAGAGCCTGATTTAGAAGTTGCTATAATCGACGGTACTATTGCTAAAATCGAAGCTATAATCGATTGCTATAATCGAAGTCCACCTTTCATGTATCATGCTCCAATACGCCGCCCAACATATTCTTTTGTTTTTTGTCAATTTTCCGGAACAAAAAACATTAAAAATATTAATTAGTGAACAATAATTAGCATTAATTAATAAAATTAATTATTAATAACAAATACGGAATTAAATTTTACGTAATTTATACATAGAATTATTATAATCAGTCGAAAAAAATCAAGGACTTTGGGGTGAGGTCCGGACCCGGGGACGAGCCCCCCTACCTCTTTTTCCTAGTGATCGCCACTCCTGATGTTAAATTTAATCTTTCTGTTTTTGAATGTTATTATTCTAATGAACCATGTTTCCGTAAGTGTATACACTCAATGGTGTAGTTGAATTTTATCCGGAAAACAAATTAAAAAATATCAAGTCTTTTAATTTTTATGCTTTAAAAAAATAATAAATAAAGTCTTTTTTTTTTATTTCAATATTCAGTCTTTCATGCTTAAATCTAAAAATAAGTTTAAAAAATAGTAAATATTTTGCATTATATACACTCAGGAACATTGAAAATAGCGACCCAAGAAGGAAGCTAAGTACAATCACGAAACTTTGCAAATAAGTACAGCGTAAAGTGATATGCAAATGATCCAAGTTTTGTGCCAATACGCATGCTCATACACGCCGAGGTGGCGCTAAAATCAGAAAGAGGGTGCTATATAAGCCAGCGCAAATTCGAAGATTCATAAACGTGACGATTACCCGCCGATTGTAGAAAGACTTTGGTAAGCAAAACATACCAGGTAAACGTGCTAGAACACATTTCTCACAGTTAAGCGAGTTTAAGAGAGGCCTGATCATCGGGATGAAAACTGCAGGCTGGTCGACGCGCTGTGTTGCTGGCCAGGTGGATCGTTCGGAGTGTGCCGTTAGAAATTGTTGGGAGCAGTGGACACGAGAAGGTACCCACGCTCGGAAAACCGGATCTGGAGCGACCAGGAAGACCACGAGGAGAGAGAATCGAAGGATCGTGCGGTAAGCACTTGCGGACCCCACAGTGACTCGTTCAACGATAGGAGCAGACGTAGGCATAGCAATTTTTCCACAAACAATTTCCAGACGCCTTGCAGAAGCAAATCTTAAATTCAAGCGCCCTTTCTGTGCACTCCCTTTAACACCGGAACATGGGCAACTGCATCTGCAGTGGTGCCAAGCCAGATCAATGTGGAATGCCACAGATTGGCCAAAGGTTGTGTTTAGTGATGAATCCCGGGTTGTTTTGGGGACAGATGATAACCGTGTACGGGTGTGGAGGCGCCCTGGTAAGCGGTACAATTCCCCCCACACTGTTCTACGTCACACTGCCCGCACAGCTGGTGTAATGGTTTGGGAGCCATAGCCTATGATAGCCGGTCCACTTTAATTGTGATGCGTGGAACCTTAACGGGCCAACGTTACGTTGATGATATTCTTCGACCCCATGTAGGACATTTCCTAAATGGTCTCCCAAGGGCAATTTTCCAGCAAGTTAATGCTCGTCCGCATACAGAAAGAGTTGCTCAAGACTTCCTACGTCATTTTCTGACTCTTCCATGGCCGGCCCGCTCCCCCGATTTGTCCCCTGTAGAGCTCATGTGGGATCAGCTAAAACGGCAGATTCCATCGTGTCATTCTGTACATGATTTAGAGTTGGCTGTTCAAGAATTATGGGCCCATCTGCCTCAGGACAACATAAGGTGTCTAATCAACTCAATGCCGGACAGTGTGGCGGCATGTATTGCAGCTGGAGGTGATCCAACGCTCTAGTGAATTTGTCCAGTATTTGTGTCGTTGCACACCCTGTATTCGTTTAATTGTCTTGTTTTTGAGATCAAGTGAATCTCTCATCTGTTTCATTATGTGTATTAAATTTCATTTCAATCTGATGCTTTCTTCTTGGGTCGCTATTTTCAATATTCCTGAGTGTACATGGGGAGATGGTACACACTTAAAATCTTAAAGTTTGGATTTGGGGATCCCCAAGCAAAAAACAAATTAAGAACCCTTGATCTCCTTAAACCATAGGGGGCTGTTGGCAACGGATTTCATTCAACATTAAATGACGAGAGCGACACATGAACTGTTATTTCACTCCCCCCTCTGACATCCACACCACAAAAAGACTTTGAGGTTCAGTTCCATTTACACGGCGCACACAAATGGGCATCTCCGAATCCAGATCCTCCCGCACGCCAAAGTCCATGATTTCTTTCGATTTATTATAATCCTCTGTATATATTACGTAAAATTTAATTAACTATTTGTTATTAATGATTAATTTTATTAATTCATGTTAATTATTTATTAATTAGTTAATTTTTACTGCTTTTTTGTGTGTTTCCGAAAACCGAAAAATCAAAAGAATATATGTTGGGAGGCGTATTGGGGCATGATAGGAGAATGGTGGACTTCGAAACCTGGACACCCCTTCCCTTTGAAAAATTCCTGTATGCGCTACTGGATCCATCTAATGTGTAACAACGTTGTTATTACACGCCCAATGGTGGTGCCATTGAAGACTATAGGGGGGCTGATGCATGTTAAATTTTTCGACTTCAAGTCTCTATTTTGGCATGGTGTGGTATCTTGGAGAGGGGTGTGCCAGCTAAGGTGTCTTCCTCGTCGCTGGACCGAAGACTCAAAATGTCGAGGTCCATTGCCAATAGCTCTTATGTTGCATTAATATAACTCTGGCTCTTATATTCATACACAATGAATCTTACAAATAACAAAGTAATGAAAAAATAGTGGGCGTTAAGATGTATGTACAAAATATTTTGCCTTACAAAATAATATAAATACGGGGAAAATGTATTAAATCATTAGAAGGGGGGGGGAGGATGATTTAAATCAGTGATTCTCAGAGTGGTCTATATCGACTCCCAGGGGTCTATGACGATCCAAAAGGGGTCTACGACAGCAGAAAAGTAATTTTGGGGTGTATGAGGTATAAATTGGGGGGTCTACGATAGTGGCTCTCATTAAACCAGATTATGACCTTAATTTTAAAAGAAAATTATATCAAGTGGAAGTCACACATATTTATTTATTCAACAGATATATTTACTAAATTTAATAAGGTTAATTTACGTATGCATGTGCAGTTCCTAGGCAACAGTATAAATTTCATTAAAACAAGGACCATTATTTCAGCGTTTCTTGAGAAAGTTAAGCTAAAGGAGCATAATGTTGTACTTCGCTAATTTTATCAGTTTCACAATTTGTTACAAATGATCTGCCAGGAAAATGACGTTTTAACATACGTTCAACATTTAAATGCCTTTTATTAAGATTTAGAGACTAGATTTAAGAATGCTTTGACTATGATGATACCCCAGTAGACAATGAATTCATGTGGTCACATCGAAAAAAGAATGTCAGATTACGAGATGAACTGAAAGGAATAGACACTAACAAAGATCCTAAAGTAAAGTTTAGAAACTGATGTCAGTACTTTTGGCTTTAAAAAGATGTTCCTATAACTTATTCCGAATTTTGGAATATTTTGAAAAAGTTTTTGTTTTTCCTAGGTAGAAGTTTCTGCGTGGTTGACAAATTCCAAAACAAAAAAAAAAAAAAAAAAAAAAAAAAAAAAAAAGAAAAAGGAAAAGACTTAACACACTACTAACCGATGAGACTTAGGGTTAAATCTGACGATTGATGCCAAATGTTGAAAATTTGTTATTGAAACACCAGATTCATTTCTCATTAAAAGCATTTGTTTGTGTGTGTTGATCAATTATTTTATGTAATAAGATTTTTACATATTAATTAAATTTTAATTTAATTAATCAACCTGCGCTTCTTAAGTTTTAAACACCATACCTCACTACAGTTAAAAATTTAAATCTTTCAAAATAAGTAGCTCTATACCAGCTGTCAAAAAGACAACTAAGCTGATAAATTTGCAAAAATTGAATATTAGGTAAGTAGGGGTCTATTCCCATAACCGAAAAACATGGCAAAGGGTCTACGAAACAAAAAGGTTTGGGGACCTCTGATTTAAATTGATGTAGAAAGTTGAGCTTCGAACACTAGACATTCAAAAGTCGATGAAATTAGCAGACTTTATACAAAATCCAGACTGAAAACGAATTAATAGTACAGTTTCATTTAGAATAAATTACACACTATCTCTTCCAAGTACAGAAAAAAGAACAAAACAGTAATAACACCCTTGATGAAGCCTTGTTGCATACCTCAGTCCAATACCCAATGTACACATTTTGAAAGAGATGGCTGTTATGAAAAAGGAATCATTTTGTCGTCAAGTTATCGAGTTATTTCTTTAGTTTAGACGTCTTCAAAGGTCGGAGACAGTGATGCATACAGTCTGTGTCGCCAACGTGCAAAAATTCGGCATCTTCCTGATACCTGTGGATTGTCAGGTACACAACAGATACTGGAGGAAAGGCCGTGGAAAATTACAGAGACAGAATCTTGTACTGACAGATGTACAAAAGCGTGACGTTGCACAAAGAATCTGCCGCCCACTGTCTTTCAAAAAAGAGACTGCAGATATAAAGGGATGTTTATGAAAAAGAGGTACCGCAAGAGTAGTACTTGGAGAAAAGAACGTATATTTTGTCACTTTCCTTCATCTATAGCTTAAAGACAGAACCCACAGTTTGAAAAAAAAAAAAAAGAGTTTTTAGTTTCCCCCCTTTATGAAAAATAAACAAAATGTGGTATGAACTACGTTACAATCATCATCAAAATAGAATAAAATGATAATAATTATCGAGAGATGTAGGGGGAGAAAAAACACGCCCTTTCAAACAGTAGCAATTCACGGCGGAAAATAGCGATAGAGAGGGAAAAAAATTTTTTCTCCTTCTCAACAAAATAATAGCAAGGAAAGAAACCGAATCACTCAAGCATTAGATAGAGGGACAGTTCCAGGTATACCAAACCTTTATTCATGTAAAAAGGTGCAAAAAAGCAGTTTACGAATAATAATAAAAAAAGAGCTTGAAGAAAGTGGATATAAATTAGATGTTACGTAAGAACAGAACACTTTTTTTTTATAAAAAAAGAAAAGTTTTGAAGTACATGGAAATGGTATATTCTTCTGAAGAAGAATAGGCGTAAAATCTAATTTCATACATGTTCTATTAAGTCGAATGTTGAATTCCCATTAAACTAACAAAGTACTAACTTTCTCATATTGTTAGGAAAATTGGATATTTCAATGATTGCCTATTGATCTCACAGTAGAATGTTTGCTGTACATTTGTTAAAAAGATCTAGTTCAGGTAAGTATATAGAATAAATTTGTCCTGTATCGCTTTGATATTCTGTTTTTATGTATAAGCTGTATAAACACCCTTAATTTTAATATGTCACGCATCATACCTTTTTTTTAGAAAGGTTATTTTGCTTTCTAAATTAGTTAGGTGCTTAACTTGTTTCTATAAGCTCACTTTTTTGTGCGATTTTTTTTGTTCAGTAAATAAAAAAAAAAGTCTATCAGAAACATATACTGAAAGAAAATGACAATTTCTGATTTCGAGTCATCATATCCAAGTAAAATCAAAATAAAGTCATAATGGTGTTAGAAAATATTTTTGCTTAGGGAAATTCACAAAATAAATCTCTCTTTGTGACTGTGACCAATCACAGCATTATATATGGAATTGTAAGTATAAAATGTAATTCACTTCAGCTTTTTTTTTTTTTTTTTTTCGAAAAAATGTATTCAAGAAATAACTTGTTGAAAAGAAGTAGATTTTTTTAGAGCTGAATGAAATTATTAGATCCTTACTAATCGTTTATTAGTAAAGAAAAGTAAACTTCACAGTTTTTATATATATATATATATATATATATATATATATTAGTGCAAAAAAGATGATCTTTTAATAAAATTGTTTATTTGAACATCATTTAGACCACTTTTTAGGGATTATATCAGGGGTACTGAACCTTTTTTTCTGCTGGGCTGCATACATTTGTCAGCTTTTTCACGCGGTCGTATACATTTATTAGTTATTTCCCGCGGGCCGCAACATGAAGATAAAGGAGGGGGGAGAAATGCTTAAAAAATGAGATAACATTGCAAGTTTAAAATGTGGAAAATTGATTAAAATATTATAACTCCTGTTTTGCTTTTTTTAATTATTATTTTTTAAATTTTTTATTTTTGTCACTAACACTAAATTAAAAGCATTGAAGATACACTCTTTCACATTTTCTGCATCTCAGTAAACGATTTCATGATTACCAACAACATAACAAACTTCATGCGATATCTTTGTTACAGCTATGATATTACCACTGACGAAACACTTTGTTGCTGTTGCAAAGATTATTCAAGAGAAAGCCTATTTATCACCTCTTAAAAGAAATCTTCGAACAAAAGTGGCATTGAATGTTTCCTGTTTATTGGTATTTTTTAAATACAGCACTTTCGTGACAAATCAAGTAATTACTGATCAATGTTTGTTTTTCACCACAAAATAGTCAACCTCCCAATCGTCTTGAAACGATATATTTTCTTCGAATATTTTTCTCTTGCAAGGTATGAAAGCTAAGTTAAAAAATAGTTCCACCCATAAAATTGTCGCTACTCCACTGCTGTCTGTTATCACTAACTGTAACCGTTCCAAATAGAAAAAGAATATCAATTCGTACCCGTACGACACCAACAGCGAAAAGCAAAATTGATATATTTGATTTTTTGACAAAGAATTTCCCACCAAATTTTTAATACAATGTTTTTAAATAAGTAAATTTCTTAGAGCAATGGGGCGTATATCGCTGGATTATAGGAACCCTTTTGGATATGTAAAGTTAACAATTATTAAATGTATTGAAATATAAAGCCACTATCTCTTTCCCTGAACTAAAGATAACATTTTTAAGTAGAATACTATTATTATATTTCCTTTTTAGAAAGGAAAGAAAGGGTAAAGAGATGAAGAAGTATTATACTAAAATAACGCATTTTTCAACATAATTTCTATCCGACTCGCAAAAGCGAAATGTGTTGAAATTTTTCTGAATTTTTGGAAAATATTTTTCTAGATAATAATTTATAATTTTTGGAAAACGTTTTCCGATTTTGGAACCTAATATTTCTGAGCAGTGGCGCACTCAGGAATTTTTCAAAGGGGGAGGGCAGGGTCGAAAGTCCACCATTTTCGTATCATGCACCAATACACCGCCCAACATATTCTTTTGTTTTTGTCAATTTTCGGGAACGAAAAATAGTAAAAAATTATGTATTGAATAAATATTTAGCATTGATTAATAAAATTAATTATTAAAAATAAATGCTTTATTAAATTTTCAGTAGGTACTATATATATAAGATTCCGAATCAATCCTAAAAAAATCAAGGGCTATGGGAGACCAAACTCTCCCCCCCCACTTGTGCGCGCCACTGATCCTTTGCCACAGTCAAGAGACAAAGAACGTCATTTCACTCTTTGAGGTACAGCAGTGTAAAAAGCGTTTCACTTTTTTTTTATACGCAAATAAGCATTATGAGGAAATATGATAATCATGAACCCCAGTGCAGGTTTATCCATTGGGCTCTTGGGGCGGGCACTCAAGGGCCTTGGATAAGCTGGATAAGTGCCCAGGGGGCCTGCAAATCTTCTGCGAACAGGGCCCAAAATGATCTTAAACCGGCACTAATGAACCCTGTGACATGAAGTGACTATTCAAATTCCCTTCTATTAGAAGATAACTCAATTGAACTATTTTTTATTATTTTATGTTTTCATATGTTATTCCTTTAATAAAAAAAAGTGTGAGTGTACTTAAATACGCACGTAAGAAGTTGTACTTTGGCGTAACAAGATAAAAATCTTTCTAAAAATTTTGTCCTTCGCGTTATCCTACGTTTGTAGAAAAAACGACACTAGTAATAAAAAAAAAAGGTATTTAATGCATTGAAAGTTTTATTATATATATATATATATATATATATATATATATATATATATATATATATATATATATATATATATATATATGTATATATATATATGTATATATATATGTATATATATATATATGTATATATGTATATATATATATATGTATATATATATATATATATATATATATATATATATAACGCATTACCTAGATAAATAAAGTTTATTTAAGTATCATTATAAAAGTATTCCTACATAATTTTAAAAAATGTACAGTTTTTACCATGCAACGTATCAGTGGCGCACATAAGGGGGGGGGAGGTCCTGGGGGTCCGGACCCCCCAAAGCCCTTGATTTTTTTTCCGTTTGATTATAATTCTAAGTATATAGTACGTAAAATTTAATTAATTACTTGTTATTAATGATTAATTTTATTAATTAATGCTAATTTTTTATTCAATAATTAGTTTTTTACTGTGTTTTGTTCCCGAAAATCGACAAAATCAAAAGGAGCATGATACAAGAATGGTGAACTTTCGATCCCGGACCCTTCCCCTTCCCTTGAAAAATTCCTGTGTGCGCTACTGCAACGTATACATATTAGTGTTTATTATTTGATTCACGTCCATTGTCTGGAGTTCTGTAGTCGTGTGAGTTACAAGAGGCTCATTGTAGCTAAAGTTTGATACAAATAGTCTTGTAGAAACATTGTCTAAATATCGTACAAATACAGCATCAATAGTTGTACCATGTCGTGTTGTAGAAACTACATGATCATTATTCATTTAACAGATTTAAATCTTCACGTAAGAAATTGATAAGTTCCCCAGGATTTTCTGTGTTGAAATTAACTTTGAAATCTCCACTTAAAATCAGTGGTATAACTTATCCTCTCCTTTACCCAGATATGTTCCTCCGACCGTTGTGAATGGATAAATAAATCTTCTGCGTTACTTGGATCTTTATTTTTTAAAATTCCATGTTTCAAAGAGATAAGGGGACTTGGCACCCTTTGAGCAAACTTCTTTATTTACGTATTTAAAAATTATATTTTAGCATTTTATACAATGTTTCTATTCAAGAAAATGTTACCAGATGAACATTTTCATATATTATTCACACAATTTTAAAAATTTTAATTTTTGGAAGAAAATTGGAAAAATTTTAAAATCCTACTCCTTTTGTAAAAATTAATTTTTTGACCTGAAATTTTTTACAGTACTCTTATGGATGATCTAAACAACTTTAGGGATCTATTTTAGAATAACTTCATTCGTTTTCGAGAAAAAAAATTAAATGTTGATATACAGGCTAAAAATCAACGAAAAAGCCAACATGTCTTACATTTTATTTTTTTTAAAAAAAAGTATTCAGCTTATAGCAAAACGGATCCTTAATTTTATTACATGCTTTATTTTCAACACGCAAAAAAAAAAAAAAAAAATGGAAGTGATTGGTAAATAATTGTCGAAGGAGTAGCATTTTGAATGCACTAAGGTTTCGAAAAACGCAAACTGAGAAAAACAGGTTTAAAGTTTATAATTCTGAAAAAACAATTATTATAAGTTTAATTAAACATAAGAAATACCACTTTAAGATATTAGTTATACGTTTTTCTTTAAAATAATTGCATTTTCATATTTTTTCAACCCACACATTTTTATAAATGATCAACTTTTAGAGAGTACTAATTGCCCATGAAAATTCAAGAAAAACGTTAAAAATTTTTTTTTCTGTCACGACAGAAATTTTAGCTGTTTTTCTTCTTATAATATTAAAGTATTACATTTGTATGAAAAATATATCAGGAAGAAGAACTGAAATTATATATATAAAATTATTAATATAAAATGCCTTAATTTAAAAATTTTACATGCACACATTTCACAAGGAAGAAAAATTACATTGTATTGCCTCGGAAATATTCTGCTTTTAATACTACACATTCTTTTTATAGTTATTATTTCTATTTCTAAAATAGATTTTTTTCATCATAAAGCATTTTTTTTTTTTTTTTTCTAAAAAGGGGGTGTGGCTGAATTGCCTAATTTGTTTTCAAATGAAGTTTTAGTCAACTTCTAACTTTCCGACATGCACAAGTGATATATCAATCGAAAGATAATAATGCAAAGATAAGATTAAATGAAAAAAAAAACGATAGGTTTGTGATTTTTAGGGTACCAAGTCCCCTTAAGTTGGCACCCCTCTTTTAAAAATTGCACATCCCGCCTCCGTGAGGACCTAGACCCTTGACAGATTGAAACTTCCTCTACACGGTGAAACTTCAGCGACTCCTCCAGAAACCTACAATCAGACACCGCCAACCGCAGTTTTTGACCGTAATCACTGCTGTTGTGTTGTTTCTATTGCCACCTGTCTGACGTAGTCAGATCGAGGCCCACGAAATTCATCGTGGCAAGGGGCTAAAAGTACGCCTGTCGTTGGCCTTGAGCACCATACAGGTGACTGTACGAATTAGCTCGGTGAAATTCCCCGAAGGAACGATAGATGGCGACACCACCTATCTCCACCTCCACAATTTAGGCTTGGAACTGATGGGAAATATTCTCCATTCCCCTGCACTCGTGATTCAGCCCACAAGACTTAGGACTGATTGATTTAACGAGCACGCACTGAGTGCACTGGGAGAGTATTTGGTGGCATTGGGCATCGAACCCAGGTCTTCCGGTCTGGAGTCCGATGCTCTAACCATTGGGCTGCCCACGGTTCCGTAATCACAGCTTCCATGGCTGTATTAACATTACGCGAAAACAGCCTTATAAGGGACATTAGCTCCAGGAAACAAAAATAATCTTTTTTTAGAAAACTTTCATCGAAGAAGATTGAGTGTTCTTTAATAGAACAATCGCTTAAGGTTGCTTGTCGTACGATTATTTTGCGGAACGTTTATTTGCGCCGTGTTACAGTAAATACTTCATGGTACTTTCAGTGTAATTAGGGGGAAAAAAGGAAAAATAAAGGAAAAACTGAAAGAGATATATCGAAAAAGGTCGCTATGTAGAACTTTCTAGACACTGCGGTGAGAAACTGCGGACTCCTATCGACCTTAGGTAATTAGGGAACTGGTCTGTAGCCTCTGATCATGGGTTTTCAAAATATTGTAAGGATTTCTTTCCTGTGGGAAAAAAATTAGATTATACTTGAACTTCGCACTGTTGGACTTTCCACAACGTGAATCCAATTACTCTTCACCTGAGCGGGCTTCTAAATTACGAGGTCCGTCGCTAATAGTACGTTGTATAGATCTAGTGTGACATTCATTAGAATCAAATGAACTCATTCGATCAACAAGGTGCTCAAACCAGAAAGAAAGAAAGAATAATTAAAGAAATTCGGTGCGTGACTATTTAAAGTAAAGGAATTTTATAAAAAACTTTTCTTATTTAAGTAGCACTTAAATTCTTTGAAAAATAAAAAAGGATAAAATATAACTCCTTTGATCAAAATGGCTACCTTATCACTGATTGCTATGGTAATCGGATTCTGTATCAGAGAAGGAATAGTTATACTACCCAAATCAGTATAATATTTCAGTTAAATATTGATTATTTTATTTCCGCATTAGTATAAAATGTTATCTTGAATATCATGCTCCTTTTGATTTTGTCGATTTTCGGGAACAAAACACAGTAAAAAACTAATTATTGAATAAATAATTAGCATTAATTAATAAAATTAATCAATAATAACAAATATTTAATTAAATTTTACGTTCTATGTACTTAGAATTATAATCAATCGGGAAAAAAATCAAGGGCTTGGGGGTTTCGGACCCCCAGGAACCCTCCCCCCTTGTGTGTGCCACTGTGCTGAGACATTACAAAAATTATAATGTTTTAATGAGTACGGTAGAGCACACAGGAATTTTTCAAGAGGGGGTGGGGGTCCAGGGTCGAAACTGCATCATTCTCGTATCGTGCTCTAATACGCCGCCCAACATATTTTTTGTGATTTTGTCGATTTTCGAGAACAAAAAACAGTAAAAATGAATTATTGAATAGATAATTACCATTAATTAACAAAATTAATTATTAATAACAAATACTTAATTAAACTCTACGTCTATGTACATAGGATTATAATCAATCGAAAAAAATCAAGGGCAATGGGGAAGAGGAGTCTGGACCACCCCCGCCTTGTGTGTGCCACTGTGACTAAGTACAAAATATAATCTTGAATTATATTGCATTACTGAGTAATTACAAGTATTTATTAAGTTATTTCTTCTTGGCTACCACCGTAAGTAATACCTAAATGGATTAATCATGGTGAACCAGTGGTCATAATCACGAGATCGCAGTTAGTGTGCCATGAGTTTGAGCCCTAGTTCATGTGAAGACTCGTCGTGCGGAAGGTTTGATGCACGTTAAATCTGTCGTGGTTCAGAGTTCTCCCTTTGGAGTGATGTGGTGGCCGTAGTAGCCTAGTGGTCAAGGTATCGGATCGGGGCAGTCATGCCACGAGTTCGAGCCCAGTACCACTAAAGACCCGCCGTGTGGGGGCGCGATGCACATTAAATCTGTCGAGAGATCAAACGTCCTCCAGTTGGTGTGGTAGTTAGGAGAGGGGGATGGGGGCCAGCTCAGGTGTCGTCCTCGTCACTTGCCCATGATTCAAGATGACGAGGTCTGTCGCCAAAAGCCTTCGTGTAGCTAAACAGTGTGACGTTAATATTCACTCACTCATTCGCAGTGCTATGGTAGTACGGAGAAGAGGGTGCCGGCTCAGGTGTCGTCCCGGTCACCTAGGTTAACTTATGACACACCGACCACAAGTTCGTGACCATGACCACAACATTAAATCATAAAAAAAAAAAAAAATGCTCTAGACAAAATTTGAGAAAATGCTTCATACATGGAAAGGAGGAGATAGAGGGAATCAATTTAACAGATCTGATCCTTGCATTAATGGCTTATGCTCACTGTAAACTAGTAATATATTGATTTATTTGAATGAGAGTTTGAGCCATATTTTTAACATTAGATAAAAGCTTTGAACTACCATTATCTCCAGTGTAAAATACGTATTCAGAGCATCCAGTTCTTTAACATACACAAGCATCGAAAATAGTGAACTAAATTCCCATTCAACACTTAGAATATTAAAAAAATTTGGAAAAAAATAAAATTCGAAGAAAAGTCGTCCTGCGCGCACGGTGCAAACGCACGCCGGCGTATATAATAGACCTGTCTGTAAGCGCACCCTGAAAGATGCAGCACACAAAAGGACACAAGGATTGTTGTAAGGACATCAACAACGTACCTTCACTGCTTGTACCTTCCATTCAGCAAGTCGACTTGTAAATCATACATCAAGCTTGACGCTATTGAGCACAGTCAATTCGGAAGGGTCATAAGCCAGGGGTGTTCCGAATGAGAGGGGAGGGGAATGAAAAGAACGGGAGTATTTTTGTCATCGCCATTCTCTCGTTGAAGTACTTCTCGGACTGTATATGATGCTGTATATAGAGCGGCATAAAGTGGCGATTGAATGGGAAAATTTAGTCCCGGACTTGGAAAATGGGGAATTTTGCAAGGTTAAATGGACCCGCTCCTCAACCATCCTTTGAGAGAATGTTTTGTAGACACCCTTTTCTCCTAGATGGAGGCTGTTGCGGTTATGAGCTGTGAAGATCTTTTTTTTCTCTTTTTTTTTTCTTTCTTCTTTTTATGAGTATATCAAAGGGTAAAGACGTTTATGTACAAGTCAAGATGTTTCTCTTCTCTAGTAATGTCCATCAATTCGGTGTATCGATATAAATATCGATGATTTTCAAAACTTTCAATTGTCCCTATTGATTCAGTTGCATTATCTTATTATATTAAATTAGGAAAAAATTTCACGAATGGGAACTATAATCCCAATATCATATTTTGCTAAAAAAAATTTCGATTTTCCCATGAAACATTTTTTTCTTTTTCGATAATTTATTTATATAGCTTAATAGTCTCATTGTAGCGCACACAAAAAATTTCAAGGGGGTTGAAAGTCCACCCTTTTGGTATCATGCTCCAATACGCCGCCCAACATATTCTTTTGATTTTGTCAATTTTCGGGAGCAAAAACAATACAAAATTAATTATTGAATAAATAATTAACATTAAATAATAAAATTAATTATTAATAATAAATACATAATTAAATTTTACTTAACATATACATAGGATTATAGCCAATCGAAAAAAAATCGAAGGCTATGGGGGGTGTCCAGACCCCCTAGGACACCCGCTTGTGTGCGCCACTGTCTCATTATAATTATATTAGGTCAAGACATTGGATGAAAGCCTGGCGATTAAAAAAAATTACACAACAGCTTGTTGATTGATTAATTAGTTTACTGATGTCACATTTAGAAGCTAAATGAGAGTTATTGACAACGGGCCTCGTAATTTTGACGAACGATCAAGTGACGAGGACGATGCCTCAGCTCTAGCCTACACTCTACAAATTTCCTCACCACGCCAAGGGGATGACTTTAACCCTCGACAGATTTTACGGGCTTCAGCTTTTCTACTCGCTAGGTCTTAAGAAAAGTTCGAATAATGTAAGAAAAGAAGAAAAAAAAAGTGAAATGACCAGGAGGGTCGAAAATAGAGAAGGATAAGGGTATCCCGGGGAGAGGGTTGTATTAAAAAATAGCAGAAGAAAGCTTCATATGAAATAATGGACAGAACTCGAACACATCTGGTTAAAAAAAAGCATCTTACGCATAGATTTAGCTCTTGAGGAGATAAATAATGAATGATATCATTTAAAAAAACAGAGTTACTTTGTTTTGCAATATTCATAAATGCTACAATTTCTTGGTTTTCCACTAAATTACGAAACCTTCCAAAAAATACGTAATAATTATTTGTACTTCATTGCATCACTTTGTAGAATTTTATCTTTTTACTCCTATACTATTCATATTCGTATGTGAATGCAAATGTGTAAGACTCGAAGAGAACGGCCTTGTTTTCCTGTTCTCTAGATTTGAGGGTCCCCCCTATAGGTGAACAAATTTTTAATTTTTACCATTGAGAATACCCCTTAGCGCTTTCGTTCACGCGTTTTTTAGAATTTAAACCTCATCCATAAAAGAGGTATGCTCGTCATTGTATCCAGAGGAGAGATAACAAGGTTAATGGTAGATATTTGAAAAATGAGACGAGGTAGTGTTAAAATGCGATTGTAATTGAGTTTTATTCGCATAGAATCGCCTTGCGCGCACGCGGTTGATAGCGATACACCGAATCCGAATTCAGATTTAACATGTCCTCATCATTCGACCTTGATTCAAAATTACGAGGTCCTTCACCAGAACCCCTCGTAGAATTGCGAAATTAATAAAAAAATTAACCAATTAAAAATTTAGTTTGGTTACTACGTACAGCTTATCTCACCTAATTATTGCTAATTGTATTTTGTTTATCTCATTTGGAGACTTAATTTGTTGCCTTTTTCAAGTGGAGAGTAGGAAATACGTTTTCATGAAACATAAAACAACTGTTGAGCTAAGTTTGATTTTTATGTTTGTCTCTATTCGACGTTAGACATCTTCGCAGGAATTATCGAAGAGAATCTATGGGGATTGTACAAGCAAAAGAAGAAAATGATTCAATTTCACGCTTCTCCACACGTTCGTTCTCCTTGAAATGAATTCTAAAATGCAATTTTCAGGCCTAACTTTTAGTTGCGTGAAAAATTTTTAACCATCAAAATCTCGACACGGAGTTTGAAAATGAGCTCTAGAAACAGTCTAGAATTTTTTTATACATCTTTTTCCGATTTCTTTTTTTAAAAAAAACCCTAAGAAAACTAATCATTAAATAATTTTTTTTTTGAATATGCATTTTACAAGCAATTTCTCATTCAAGTGAGAAAGAAAGAAAAATTATGTATTATTTTATAAAAAAAAAAAAAATCATCGGCGGTAAAATCCTAACATTCCAACCGCCCTGTCAGTTCATACCTGACAACATAATTCAGACGTGTCTCAATAGCAAAGGGTATAAAAACATAAAACGCATGTGTGACCTTTACTGGTGTGGAAAACTAAAGTAATACAAAGCGCATAAATAACCCAAAACTTCGGCATTGGGGGAAAAAAAAAGAATGACGAGAGAGGGGGGTTTCCTTCTCTCACTTTTTCTTCTCCCAGCCCCCTTTCAAGAGAGGGGAAAGGGAAGGGGGTCGTCAGCCTTTTTGGACCACTTCATTCACTCAGTGGCGAAAAGAGTAGACCTTAAAGTGGCTACTGAATGACTTGGACAAAGCCCGATCACCACCCGTATACAAGGCCTATTGAGGCCCGTCAATTCCCCTCCCCCCATCAGGGTTGCCTGTATAGGGGGAAAGCGTAGTTCTCGCCAAGGAAGAAAAACAAGTCAGGGCCCCCTTTGACAAGCGTTAAACCGGAAATTTTCTTTACGGTTTCCCCAGTCCAGAAATTTAAATGTCACTCTTCCGTTGAGTCCCTTTGATAAAGCCACAGAGAAGGGGAAAGAAAAAAAAATTACTTTTCGTGCGTTTTTATTTTTTGTTAGGACTAAATCAACGTTTCTCTTAAATTTTCCTAATATGTAGTATTTAGTGCTATTCTTTATTTCTTAAATGTAATCGATTTTTAAAGTCATATTAAAAAAGCATAATTTTAAAAATGCAAGTTTTTGAGTCATAAAGATGTTTTTGTTATTTTGAACATTAATGTTACTCCTAAACAGAAGGTAAATTTATAAAATTACAGCGTTGGGTTCAAAACTAAAGTTCATATGAACTTCTTTTAAATTCTAAAGCATATTTTCAATCATAAAGTCTAATCATATCTTTGGCATCCAAAGGAGCTATTGTTTTTGCTGTAAATCAACTGGTAAGTTAATTTTCTGTTTTGTTTAAAGTTACACTTCACACCTGCTTTGACCAGTAATGAACTTAATAAAAAAATATACCAATGAG